>SMDT01000231.1:0-695867 GCA_005392925.1 Aquilaria sinensis
ATTAATTACCAAAAATCCACATATGGATGATTCAGTTAAAATTTATGGTTTAAAAATTAACTGAAATTATTTTAAAAGCAAGCAAAACAAAATTAAAATCAACTAAAGTATCAATTTTGGGCGTTAAAATAGAGTTATTTTAACGTAACCGTACTCCCAAACCCTCGAACTCTCGTAGATCATTTTTAGGTGTCCAATCGACCTAGACGAAACCAATTGGTGGCGACTCCCAAAAAACCGCCACGTTGCCACAGCTTGGCGACTCCACTTGGGACATATCTTCGTTAGTGAGTCAAGCCTAAAAGTTGATTTGCTTGTTCTGCTTTGCTTTTTTTTTTCTGTGGATTCATATGCTATATTTACTTATTGTAAACATGCATTATGCATTCACGACATGAAGCTCATACCCGAGCTTCCTCAATTCAACCACATTCTTTCAAAGCGGAATTGGTGTTGTTGTCCTTGTGAGACTATGGTCTCCAAGCCTTCACCGGTTTCAAGTAGCGAAGTAGTGTATTGCTTCCTGAGACGGATAGTCTCTGCTTGGGCCCACTAAAAGCTACGACCCGAATTAATCCTTTCCTTACATAAACCCTCGTGGGTAAGGAATTGGGCTGTCACTATAATTTAGTGATGGGATTTGGGAACTACTCTTGGCCTTTTTGATAAACCACCTTATGCATATAGAACTCCCCACTTAACCATAAAACTGACCATATAATTCCTATCATTTACCAACGCCATAAGCATGTCATTGTTATGCTATTTTGTTGCCTTACCCTTTGTTTTCTTCGTGTTTTATATTTATGGCTCTGACTTCTTTTCTCATAATAGCTCATGAGTTATTAATTGATATTTAACTTGTTACTAACCTTGTTTTTCTTTTGTTGTACTTCTATTTTGTGCAATTTTTCTTCATGCATCAAAACCACTCATCAAACTGTAATAACTTTTTGGTCTTTCTAATGACAACTAGAAGTCTTGAAGTTCCATGATAGTGGATAATCAAACTCACTCATTGCATGCATGCATTACATCAATCACATACATGTAAAGTCTAATAAAATGAATCTTACTTTAAAAAGGTAAAATTGGCCCTCAACACCGATATTCAACTCGGCTCCAAACAAGACTTATGGCAGAGCAAACCGAAGGACGTCTCACAGATATTGAGTCCAAGATAGAAAGCATGGCCAAGCAAATGAAACAATTAATGGAGCTAATCAAGGGGAAAGCAACCCAAGTCCCCGTCAAAGAGCCACAAGATCCCACTTATCCCCCGGGATTCACCCCACAACGGATCTCAGTTCAGGAAAATCTTTTTCAGGAATCAGGTCCGTTTGCTAGCATTCACCTGAAACAAAATACTGCCTATGAAGAAAAAAAGACACTATCAAAGGAAGAAGGAGAATCTCAAAAGCTCGAGACAATAGAGAAAAGGCTTCGGGCCATTGAAGGAGGCACTATATTCGGATCTCTCTTGGTGGATGATCTCTGCTTGCTGCCAAATGTTGTGATTCCCTCGAACTTTAAGGTGCCAGACTTTGTGAAATATGATGGAACAAGTTGCCCCATCAATCATATTACACTATTTCTAAGAAAAATACAACCACTCACAAAAGACGAGAATGTTTGGATAGCACTTTTTCAAGAAAGCCTTACAAAGTCAACACTACAATGGTATCTAAGTCAAGACCCAAAGAACATTAGAACATGGAATGATCTCGCTCAAGCTTTCATCAGTAATTATAAGCATGTCATGGACTTGGCCCCGGATCGCCAAACTCTCCAGAATATTGAGAAGAAGGAACAATAAACCTTTAAGGAGTACGCACAAAGGTAGAGAGACTTAGCCGCACAAGTTCAATCACCTCTGATAGAAAGAGAACTGATCACCCTGTTTATTCAAACACTAAATAGACCATTTTACGAAAAACTACTTGGGAACACTTCAAGTAGCTTTTCAAATATGGTATTATCTGGAGAAGAGATTGAATTTGTTCTCTTCCAAGTTGGTATGACCCAAATGCCAAATGTAACTGAAAATTGTGTGGCACTGAAACTCAAAGTCCAGTAGTTGGCCGAATTCAAGTTGCTAGGCCTGATGTGATTGGTAATTGAAAGTGAAGATTTTGAGCTGGAATTACATTGATTTTGGAAGGACTCCAAGTCAGATCCGACCTAACAGTTCGCACACACTTTTGAATGACAGGGAATCCTTTGAATAAACTTGTATCTTTGATAGCTTGCCAAAGTAATCTAATAGTAAAAATCTCCTAGATTTAGTCCAGAATCTAGGGTGTAGTCTTTATTAAATGGACACCTGGTATTCTTTTTCTTGGTACAACAAAAAGATGTAATGTGTGCATTCTACCACTTTTTACCATCCATTACACTATCTTTTATTCTACAAAAAGATTAATGTGTGCATTCTACCAACTCTTTACCAAAATCTCCATTTTTCCATTTTCTCTCACTCTTTGCCATTATACTATTCATTATTACCATCACACTTTACTTTGTAAACAATACTACTCGTGGGTGAAAATGAAAGTTAAGAGAGATTTGATAGTAGTGATCTTCAAAGTGCTGCCAAATCTAGTAGGAATGATTTCAAATGTTGCACCTCAACTCTAAAAAAAAAAAAATTCACAGTGGTTATCAACATCCTTGCAAGAAGTTTTGGGTTAGCTTCCAAAGAAGGTAGCTCTCATATTAAATGACTTCAGTGGCCTCCCAATTCTCACAAATGCTCAACACAAAAAAAAAGGTTCTCGGTTCTCCGCAACACAAACTCCAAAAACAAAAAGAAGTTCATCCCTTCCATCAAAAGGCAACAAGAGAAAATTCAAAACAAAAAAAAAAAAGGGCTGAGAGCAAGCACAAGCAAGTAAGGCCACTTGAGTTATCTCACTTCAAGAGGGCTATCAAGTATATCATCATCATAGCTCACAAAACAAAAAAAAAAACAAAAATGTCATCAAAGCTCACATAAAAAAAAAACAAAAAAAAACAAAACAAAAAAGAAAAAACAAAAAAAAAGAAAAGAAAAAGAGGCTCAAGTTAAAGCAAAAGAAAGAAGAGAAAAAAAAGTGAGCTATGGATTTTAGATTGAAAACCTGCAAAGGCGGTTTAGAAGACAAAAGCAACCCTCAAGCCAAGCGTACATAAAGATTACGATAGTTGGGGGGCAACAGATGAGGTCTAACTTTCTGGAAAAGGTGGCAAGCTTAAGGTCATCATTATTGAGTTTTTCACCGTAATCAGATATGCTCACGAGTAGTATTAAAAAAAAAGACTCTTCTTTCACGCCACTCAGACTTAACTTTCCTCAGACCTAACATTTACCTCTTGATATCATCCTCATTCAGCTAAAAGACTGCTACAAAAAAAAAACATTCAAACTTAACTTTCCTTAGACCTAACATTTCCCTCTTGATATCATCCTCATTCAGCTAAAAGGTTATCATTGTGAATCATGTTTCTACCTTATTGCCTTGTACAGTTTATGTCTTTAAGTTGGAAATGGGAAGAATGACAGGATATTTTAATTAAAAACAAAGACCGTAAGTTACTTTGTCAAGCTTTGCAAATTGATGAAAGTTTTTCTTTAAGGCCAAACCATTATTCGTTAATGTGTGTAGACTTAAAAGTGAGGAGATAGCTTGAGACTTTCTTTAAGAAGATATGGTTCTTGTAAGAGAAATTCACGATCGAGCGCCATCACAAAGGTCTAGAAATACTTGATCTTTTTTTAAATCAAAGGCGAGATGATACCTTTTATCCACATAAACACTATATTCAGGGGGCAAAGTAGTCTCTACGAATCGTAAGAAGAGTACTGTCAACAAAGAAGCTTAATAGACAAAGAGGCAAGTCTTATGGATCAGAACCTGAGTTTAAGAAAGAGCAATCATTCAGACTATGACATGAGGATAAGTAAGTATCAGCACGGCCACAAGAAAAGGGGCAAAGAGACATTGAAAGTTAAGCCTTCGATGGTATGAAATCCATGATCAGGGATGAGTATCCAAAGAGATATAAAGTATGAGGCGGGCGAACATTAAGGAAGTTGAGGCCAAAATTCAAGAACAAGTCAAGGAAAGGGGATTTTGAAAAGAGTTGGGCTTTTGAGGCAATGGACAAGAGCTGGGAAGCATAAAGAGATTCAATGATAGTCCAAGAAGGCAATCACAAAGAGGATCCAGTAAAGCAAAGACATGAAGAACTAGATAAAAAAAAAAAAAACAAAAAAAAAAAAAAAACCATCAGTTACACATGCTCTGCATTCATGCATTTCACATCATGCATGCACGGCCTTTGCATAACAGGGACCAAATGGGAAGCACATCCACGGCACAGTTACAGCAGTATAAGCTGAGATCTCAATGACATCAGCTCTTACCAGTCTATCACTGGATGCACAGCTAATACGCTGGACCAACCCGCATCAGGAATTCAAGGATAAAGTAGACAATATGTCAAAAGCCTGGCAATCGATTCAATAATCGAGACTACACCTGGAAGGACAGGATTGATGCCAGCTTAGCAGTATCCAAGATAAGAGATAGCTATGGTCAAGGATAAGGTAGACAATATGTCAAAAGCCTGGCAATCGATTCAATAATCGAGACTACACCTGGAAGGACAGGATTGACGTCAGCTAGTAGTATCCAAGATAAGAGATAGCTATGGCCAAGGATAAGGCAGATGTCAAGAAATATTGTCGTTGACAATTTGTCAAAAGCTGGCAATAGATTCAATAATCGAGGACTGGATCGACGTCAGCTCGATGGAATATCAAAGATAAGAAATATCTATGACATCAAAATATTGTAAAAAAGTAGGCTCCATTTTTCCGGTTAAGTGGCGGATACGGTACTCCGTGACTCTCAAGTCGGTTCTCTCAGTTGCCCATAATAACTGATTCCTTCACCCATTCTTTCTTTTACTTCCTCCTAAAAAATGGATCATCTTTCTTTTACTTCCTCCTAAAAAATGGATCCTACTCTTTCTGCCTTGCGAAAATATTTTCCTTCTCTCCCAATGAACATTCTTCAAAAGATCTACCGAGTTCGCTGTGAACGATTAAGAGTTCTGATGCACAAAGGAATACCTGAAGATGTACGGTGGTTAATCGAAGCCAAGGTTCGTCTGGCAGGTGAAATCCCAGAGACATTTGCGTCTTACATGCCTGGTGTTGGCAAAAGTTCTTATGCCAGAAAAAGAAGAGCGAAAAGATTACAAGTCTGCCATAAATGTGGTAGGTGGACTTGTAAGACTAGGTGTCGTTCTTTAGGAATGATCTCCAATAATCGAGAAGATAAAATACGATTCATCAAGAATGGCTTGAGTAAGGACTCATTGGATGATATCCAATTGACTCTTGAGACGCATTCTTGTGGATCTGTGCAACGTGAAATTCTTGATTTATGGAGTATTTTTCATGAAGAACGAGACCGTTACAGTCCCGGGAATCTGATTTTAAACGACCCTGTTTGCCGGCTTGTAAAAAAGCTGGATGGGAAGCAGATCCTCGACTCATAGAAACCGTTAATGCCGTTACTGGACGTAAAACCAGTGAAAGATGTGAGCTACAGTCACAATTACTGTACATAAGTTTGTTATATTTGGAAAAATTTGCATTTTCTTTTGACAGATGTACATGCTCCCCTAAGTGTAATCGATACGTTATCTCTTTTCATCACTATAAATGCGGGTTCTTCCTTCTGATTAAACAGCAGATAAGATACCCCGTGATTTCTAAAGTCAGTTATTTCTGTTTCCTACAATAACTGATTCCTTTCTCTCTTCTCTCAAATTCCTCTCTCATCAATGGATTCTACTCTTTCTGCACTGCGAAAATATTTTCCTTCCCTCCCACTAAAAGTTCTTAAAAAGATCTACCATGCTAGATGTGAAAGAATCAGAGTTTTTATACGCAAGGGTCTTCCTGACAACGTCCAGTGGATAATTGAAGCTAAGGTCCGTTCGGCTGGTGAAGTTCCAGATACATTTAAGCCTCGTATGCCCGGCCTAGGTAAGAGTGCTTATGCCAAAAAGCGAAGAGCAAAGAGGCTAGATGTCTGTTATAAATGCGGACGATGGAATTGTAATACTAAATGCCGCTCTTTAGGATACATCTCCAAAAATCGTGAAGATAAAAGAAAATTCATTAAGAATGGCCTGCGTAAGGAATCTCTGGAGGATATCCGAGGGACTCTTGAAACGCATTCTTGTGGAATAGTACAACGCGAAATAGTCGATTTATGGAGAACTTACCATAAAGAACGAGACCGTTACAGTCCCCAAAATCTAATTGTAAACGATCCTGTTTGCCAGCTTGTAAGAAAATTAGATGGGAAGCAAATCCCCGACTTATAGAAGGCGTTGAAGCCGTTACTGGACATAAAACCAGTGGAAGATGTGAGCCACAGTCACAATTACTGTACATATAAGCTGTCATTTTGAAATTTGTCTTTTCTTTTGACAATAATGTACTTGCTTCTGTAAGCGTAATAAACACGTTATCCTTTCATCGCTATAAATGCGTGTTCTTCTTTCTGTAGCGGATACGGTACTCCGTGACTCTCAAAGTCAGTTATTTCCGTTTCCTACAATAACTAATTTCTTCCTTTCTTCTCTTAATTTCCTCCTTCATCAATGGAGTCTTCTCTTTCCGCCCTACGAAAGTATTTTCCTTCCCTCCCAATAAATGTTCTTAAAAAGATTTATCAAGCTAGATGTGAACGATTCAGAGTATTTATGCACAAAGGCATTCCTGATAATGTGCGGTGGCTAATCGAAGCTAAGGTTCGTTCGGCTGGTGAAGTTCCAGATGCATTCTTCCCCCGTATGCCCGGCTTTGGTAAAAGCGCTTATGCCAAAAAGAGAAGAGCAAGGAGGCTAGGCGTCTGTCATAATTGTGGATGGTGGATTTGCGGCACTAAATGTCGTTCTTCAGGGATGATCACCAGAAATCGTGAAGATAGAAGAAAATTCATTAAGAATGGCCTGCGTAAGGAATCTCTGGAGGATGTCCGAGAGACTCTTGAAGCACACTCTTGTGGAATGGTGCAATTTGAGATTGTTGGATTATGGATGATTTTCCAAAAAGAACGAGATCGTTACAGTCTTGAGAATCTGATTTTAAATGACCCTGTTTGCCAGTTTGTAAGAAAACTGGATGAGATGCAAATCGCCGATTCATAGAAGGCATTGAAGCCATTACTGGACGCAAACCCAGTGGAAGATGTGGACCAAAGTCACGATTACTGTACATGCTAGCTGTCGCTTTTAAAATTTTCCTCCCTTTTTGGCAATAATGTACCCACTCCTGACATGAGCTACAGTTACGACTACTGTATATAGCGCTTTTGAAAAGCCATAGTCTTGACTACTGTATATAGCTACCACTTTTGAAATTTTCCTTCTCTTCCGACGATCATGTACCTACTCCTGACGTGAGCTACAGTCACGACTATTGTATATGCTAGCTGTCGCTTTTGAAAATTTTCCTTCTCTTCCGACAATCACGTACCTACTCCTGACGTAAGCTACAGTCATGATTACTGTACATGCTAGCAGCCATTTTGGAAATTTTCATCCTTTTTTGATGATAATGTACCCATTCCTGATGTGAGCCATAGTCGTGACTACTGTGTATAGCTGTCATTTTGAAAATTTTTCTCCTCTTCCGACAATAATGTATCCACTCTTGAAAATAAAATTAATGCTTTATCTCTTCATCTCTATAAATATATCATCTTTTCTTCTTTTCTCACAAGGGTAAGGATAGGAATGGAGAAAACCTCAACTCGTAAATCCCGAAGTACTCTATTTGTGTATTTTCTGGAGCTTTTCCTGGAAAAGATGAAGAGTACTTAAAGGCAGCCAACCATTTAGGTAGTGTATTAGCTGAGCGAAAAATACACTTAGTTTATGGAGGAGGTAGTGTCGGATTAATGGGAGGTGTAGCATCAGCAGCATCTCTAGGAGGAAGCCAAGTTCTAGGCATCATCCCTGGATCTCTGAAATTTGTTTCTGGGGGCACGATTGGAGAAGAATTAGTGGTTAAAAATTTGCAAGAGCGTGTGTTACAAATGCTTCTTAATGCTGATGCTGTTATCGCTCTACCAGGTGGTTTTGGTACATTGGGAGAAGTCTTCCAAATTGCTTCCATGGCCCAACTTAATTTGCACAAGAAACCTATTGGGCTTTTGAATGTTAACGATCTCTTTACAGGTCTAATATCTTTTGTGGATTATGCAGTGCAGAAGAATTTTATATCAAGAGTAGCATGACGAATCCTAATATCTGCAAAAACTGCTGAAGAATTACTTGATAAAATGCAAGCTTTTGTTCCTGAACCAGATCCAGCAATGATTCAGATAGACTGGACGCGACAGTCTTTCCCGAACAGTTCGATCCCATAATAGTCCTCTACTAACCCTGTTGAAATATTGTGGAAGAAGAAGCGATCCGATCCGTTTTGCTTGTCCTTTACTTTTATTATCAGCATTTTCTTTTGTGTTTTAGTTTTTCTTTTCAGGGAATTTCTTTTTTTTATCTTATAAGATAGTCTCGTCCATGCTGATATTAAAACCATAGGACAATGCCTTTAGGTTGGAATGGCTGAGTAAAGAGTAATTTTTATTGCTCTTGAGACGCATCCTATTAGGTTTACTAGGCATAACATTTTGGGGTAGTTAAGCTTCAACCTTATATGGATGACATATCTCTCAAGCGAATCTATATTTACTGAAGAAAATATTAGATGAACCTTGGATATTGATTCCAAATATCCGTTCCCTTTACATAATTTGTTAGCGATATTGTCATCATCAAGATTCACTCATCTTATCGAAGTCTAAATTTTTGCACTTGTCCATTATGAAAATTCACACTTTCGAAGAAAATTATTCCAATTTCAATTGCTTTCATATAAATTTCGCAGAGGTCCTAAGGACTGCTCCTTAGCCTCGAAAAGCCTCCATAAACCTCAAAATCAATCAATTTTCATTCAACGATAGGACTGCTCCTATCTCCGAGGTCCTAAGGACTGCTCTTTGGCCTCACTTAATCAATTTTCATCGAGGTTTTAAGGATGGAACCTTTGCCTCGAAAATAATCAATTTTCATCATCGAGGTTTTAAGGATGGAACCTTTGCCTCGAAAACAATCAATTTTCATCATCGGGGTTTTAAGGATAGAACCTTTGCCTCGAAAATAATCAATCAGTTCAACGGTAGGACTGCTCATCGGGGTTTTAAGGATGGAACCTTTGCCTCGAAAACAATCAATTTTCATTCATCGGGGTTTTAAGGATGGAACCTTTGCCTCGAAAACAATCAATTTTCATTCATCGGGGTTTTAAGGATGGAACCTTTGCCTCGAAAACAATCAATTTTCATTCATCGGGGTTTTAAGGATGGAACCTTTGCCTCGATCAATCAATCAATCCGAGGGGTTTTAAGGATGGAGAGAACCTTTTTCATTCATCGGGGTTTTAAGGATGGAACCTTTGCCTCGAAATCAATCAGTTTTCATTCATCGGGGTTGTAAGGATGGAACCTTTGCCTCGAAAACAATCAATTATCAATCCGAGGTTTTAAGGATGGAACCTTTGCCTCGAACTCAATCAATCGTCGAGGTTTTAAGGATGGAACCTTTGCCTCGACATCAATTAATCAATCCGGGGTTTTAAGGATGGAACCTTTGCCTCGAGATCAATCAATCAATCCGGGGTTTTAAGGATGGAACCTTTGCCTCGAAAACAATCAATTTTCATTCAACGGTAGGACTGCTCCTATCGTCGGGGTTTTAAGGATGGAACCTTTGCCTCGAAAACAATCAATTTTCATCATCGGGGTTTTAAGGATGGAACCTTTGCCTCGAAAACAATCAATTTTCATCATCGGGGTTTTAAGGATGGAACCTTTGCCTCGAAATCAATCAATTTTCATTCATCGGGGTTTTAAGGATGGAACCTTTGCCTCGAAATCAATCAATTTTCATAGGACAGCTCCTATCGGGGTTTTAAGGATGGAACCTTTGCCTCGAAATCAATCAATGGTTTTCATCGTCGGGGTTTTAAGGATGGAACCTTTGCCTCGAAAACAATCAATTTTCATTCAATCAATTTTCTATCATCGGGGTTTTAAGGATGGAACCTTTGCCTCGAAAACAATCAATTTTCATCATCGGGGTTTTAAGGATGGAACCTTTGCCTCGAAAACAATCAATTTTCATCATCGGGGTTTTAAGGATGGAACCTTTGCCTCGAAAACAATCAATTTTCATCAATCCGAGGTTTTAAGGATGGAACCTTTGCCTCGAAAATAATCAATTTTCAATCCGAGGTTTTAAGGATGGAACCTTTGCCTCGAAAACAATCAATTTTCATTCAACGGTAGGACTGCTCCTATCCGAGGTTTTAAGGATGGAACCTTTGCCTCGAAAACAATCAATTAATCAATCCGAGGTTTTAAGGATGGAACCTTTGCCTCGACATCAATCAATCAATCCGGGGTTTTAAGGATGGAACCTTTGCCTCGAGATCAATCAATCAATCCGAGGTTTTAAGGATGGAACCTTTGCCTCGAGATCAATCAATCAACCTTTGCCTCGAGATCAATCTATCAATCCGGGGTTTTAAGGATGGAACCTTTGCCTCGAAAATCAATCAATTTTCTTTCCTCGAACTCAATCAATCAATCCGGGGTTTTAAGGATGGAACCTTTGCCTCGAGATCAATCAATCAATCATTCCGGGGTTTTAAGGATGGAACCTTTGCCTCGAAATCAATCAATCAATCGAGGTTTTAAGGATGGAACCTTTGCCTCGAAATCAATCAATCAATCCGAGGTTTTAAGGATGGAACCTTTGCCTCGAGATCAATCAATCAATCCGAGGTTTTAAGGATGGAACCTTTGCCTCGAAATCAATCAATTTTCTTCAATCCGAGGTTTTAAGGATGGAACCTTTGCCTCGAGATCAATCAATCAATCCGAGGTTTTAAGGATGGAACCTTTGCCTCGAGATCAATCAATCAATCGAGGTTTTAAGGATGGAACCTTTGCCTCGAGATCAATCAATCAATCCGAGGTTTTAAGGATGGAACCTTTGCCTCGAGATCAATCAATCAATCCGAGGTTTTAAGGATGGAACCTTTGCCTCGAGATCAATCAATCAATCCGAGGTTTTAAGGATGGAACCTTTGCCTCGAGATCAATCAATCAGTCCATCTTACAACGATAGGAGCTTTCCTATCGTTAGAGGTTCTAAGGACCTTTCCTTAACCTCAAACAATCAATCAATCAGTCCATCTTACAACGATAGGAGCTTTCCTATCGTTAGAGGTTCTAAGGACCTTTCCTTAACCTCAAACAATCAATCAATCAGTCCATCTTACAACGATAGGAGCTTTCCTATCGTTAGAGGTTCTAAGGACCTTTCCTTAACCTCAAACAAACAATCAATCAATCAATCAGTCCATCTTACAACGATAGGAGCTTTCCTATCGTTAGAGGTTCTAAGGACCTTTCCTTAACCTCAAACGAGATCAATCAATCAGTCCATCTTACAACGATAGGAGCTTTCCTATCGTTAGAGGTTCTAAGGACCTTTCCTTAACCTCAAACAAACAATCAATCAATCAGTCCATCTTACAACGATAGGAGCTTTCCTATCGTTAGAGGTTCTAAGGACCTTTCCTTAAACCTTACTGTTTGGGCGGCGAGAAGATTCTCAATGCCTACCTAAGCCAGACGAAATTTGGTAACGACTTTGCATACATCATGTCCCATGAAGCATGCAAAGGGGGGCAGCTGTTGACACCCAATTTCGTCCGGTGGAGGAAAAAAATAGGAGGAAGGGAGAAAAATTAAATTATTTTTTTTTTTAAAAAATTTTTAAAAAAATTTTAATTAAAAAAATTAATTTAAAAAATATATATTATTATTATTATTATTAAAAAATTTTAATTATGTTAATTAATTTAAAATATATTTTTATTTTGAGAAGATTTGATTTAAAATAATATATGTGTGAATATGTATGTGTTTGAAATAAAAATAAAATTTCAGAAAAAAATGACAAAAAATTAAAAGTTTGAGGTAAAATTGACAAAATTGAGAAGTTTCGGACAAAATTGACAAATTCTGAAAGTTTCAGGAGCTTTGGGTAATTTTTCGCGTCAATTTTGGGCCTAAACGGACGTTTCTGGCCCAAATTGACAGAAAACGTTAAAATTGTCAAAATCAGAAGCTTCTGAGCTTATCCAGAGCTGGAGTAACGTAAAGGACTGAAACTGTCATTTTACCAATTTAAAAGATAAGTTTGATATTTTTTATTAATTTATCCGTCCACAGTTCAGCTAAGCTCCTTCTATAAATACCCCCCCAAATTCAGTGCTGAAGACATAGAAAATCAGAGACAAAAGTTCAGAGCTCTATTTTAAAAAAGAGAAAATAGAAGCCTTAGTCCTAGCCTCTCCTCCCTCTGCCAAAACAGTCCCAAAAATTATTCATTTTTACGTTTCGACTACCTTCTTCCTCCGTTTTCTCTTTCTTTCTTTTGCCGTCGCCGTCCTATCCCGCTGCCGTCGCCCTGCCGCCGCCGTCTCGCCGTCGCCGTCGCTCCTACTCCGTCGCCGCCGCCGTCTCCGCCGCCGTTGCCATTTCGCCGCCGTGCCCAGCCGTCCTGCCGCCGTCGTCCTGCCGTCTCGCGCCGCCGCGTCCAGCCGTTCCGCCGCCGTCGTCCCGGCCGCCGTCGCCCCGCGCCCTCGTCGCCGTCACCCGGCCGCCCTGCGCCCTCGCAGCCTCCGCCTGCCCAGCCCGTCACCCCCCTCCTCCCCGTGTCGCGTCTTCTCTGTTTTGAAAACAGAGATTTCAAAATTTTAATTTAAAAAGGGTAAACCTCTATTCCATCCTTCATCTTTTCAATTTTTTTCAATTTGGTCACTAACGTTTTTATTTTGTTCTTGCAGAATTAATTACTAACCTTTTTTTATTTTTACTTGTTTGTTTATTATTTGTTTATTACTAACCCTTTCTTTATTGTTGCTATTAACAACTAACAACTAACTTACTAACTTTTATTATTGTTGTTAATTAATTAACTTAATTAAACTTGGCTAACTTTTATAATTGTTGTTAATAATCAATTAATTAATTTTGCTAACATTTATTATTATTTTTTTTCAAGTGGATGGCCAAAAAGCCCCACTTTATTAATTTTTCTTTATATGATTTAATTTATTTAATTCACCTTTTACCCATAAATAAAAAAAAACTAAAAGAAGATTTTTTGTAATTAATTATTAAGGCTAATAAAAATTTAAAAGCCAATTATTTTTATTTTGGAATACATGTTTTATTATTTCTTTAAAGATA
This sequence comes from Aquilaria sinensis, assembly GCA_005392925.1. Classification (NCBI taxonomy): domain Eukaryota; kingdom Viridiplantae; phylum Streptophyta; class Magnoliopsida; order Malvales; family Thymelaeaceae; genus Aquilaria; species Aquilaria sinensis. The sequence continues at coordinate 13,395 of SMDT01000231.1, forward strand.
ACAAAGTTAACTTTTAAGAAAGAAAAATAAAAGTTAAAAGAAAATAAACAAACATAAGATAAAAAGAAAAGAAAATCAATTCTTTTTAAAGAAAGATAAAAGAAATTTTAAAAAAATGATATTTAAAATAAAAATTCAGTAAAAAAATGAAAAAAAATTTTTATAGATTTAAAAATCATTCATAAACAAAAAGAATTACCATTTAAAAATTAATTCCATAAAATAATAATTAAATAAATAACTTTAAATTAATTTCCATGATCGGATGATCCGCCAGGATCTACGGTTTGGAAATATCAACCTTTTTTTTTAAAACTAAATAAATTAAATAAATAAAAGATAAAAAAATCCATATTTTTACAATATGGATAAAATTGTTTAAAATTTCACCAAATTCCGTGTCCAAATGACTCGGCAGAGTCCATGGTTCGGAATCAAAATCTTCCGTGTCCAAATGACTCGGCAGAGTCCATGGTTCGGAAGTATAAAATTTCATCCGAATTAATTACCAAAATCCACATTTTCGACTAATTCAGTTAAAATATCTAAATTAACTGAAATTTTTTTAAAAGCAAAGTAAAACAAAATTAAAATCAACTAAGGTGCCAATTTTGGGCGCTATAACAATATTGTTTTAGCGTAACCGTACTCCCGATCCCCGAACTCTCGCAGACCAATTTTAAGGTGTCCAATCGACCTAAGTAAACAGATTGGTGGCGACTCCAGAAAACCCGACGTTGCCACACATACTTGCATACCTTTAACTCCATTTTGAAAACCCAAACAGAATAAAAAACTGGTTCGGGTTAGTTTGATATAACCAGGTTTTATATTCTCTTGTAAGATAATAATTTTTATCCAAAATAGGTGTAAATAAGTAAAAATAAAAAATACAATTATACTTCAAGTTTTATAGCCAATTCGTTTTAAGTTAAGTCAACTAACTTATTTTTATTTTAATATTTTTTTGCCTAAACCAATTTTATTTGAAAGCCAATATTATGTAAGTGTAATAATCCATTTGAAAGTAAATTTTCATGATGTTTTTAAATTTTTATGAATTTTTTAATGTCTTAAACTAGAAAATTTCATAAAAATTTAGTAAGATTAAAAAAATTGTATTTTCAATGGATTATTGCAATTACATAATATTGGATTTTAATTAAAATTAGTTATGGGTAAAAAAGACTTAAGAATAAAAATAAATTATTTTGAAGTCAATTGACTTAAGTTAAAACGAATTGGGTTTAATTTCTATAAACAATGTCAAAATCCAAATAAAATTTCATGTGCCTAAAATTCTTAGAAAGAAGATAAATCAATTGTATAACAATACTACAAAATGAAAAAAAACATACAAAAAGAAAAAAGTATGGTTTAAATCTACTTTGGTTTCAAATAATAATCTCAAAACTCAAATAACTTTGATATTAATAAGCAAACAAGAAAAGTCAACTGTAAAAACTCACACTTACCACCACAAATTTATATATTATAAATAAAAACCAACTTGTAATAACCCACATAAGTAACTGAATAATTTAGCTCTTCTTTCTCATTTTTTATCTATTTGCTCTTAAGCGTATATTTATGTCATGTTGGCCAATTTCTATACTTAATGAAGGAAAGAAAAATAAATTGGGTGATGCATACAAAACAACCAAAGTCTCACATGAATTTCCACAAAAAAAATGTCTCAATCCAAAATAGTCATAAATAAATTCAAAACAAATCAAGTGATAAGAGAGAAAAAAGTGAGTTCTAAGTACTATCATCATATTATTAGAGATCAGAATTTAGGAATTATGGGAGGAAACAGGTCGGGTCGGGTTTATGTGGGTTTTATAATTGGAACCCATTATGCCCCGCATGAATGACCGGGTTTATATTTTCACTACCCACCTCGGCCCTAACCCGCATAAAACCTACATTGTTATCGGTTTAGTTTGACTTGGAGCAAGCAGATTTGTGGGTTGACTGGGTTGGATAAACACCTTTACTTAACTTTTATCTCACTGTAACATAACCAAATACGGACTACCTTATTTTATCTGGCAGATGATAGTTTAAAGGTGGATCATGACCCGATTTGACTTGATTTCAGACTTAGGCTGAAGAGGTAAAGCCCACGTTCAGTGTACACCAAGTTTGGTTGGGCTTATGTTGAGCTTGACCATAGGCTAGGCCTGACAAACTCTTAACTAGGTCGAATTTGAGCCGAGTGTGAAAAAAAGTCAAAAATTCTAAAAATGAAATAAATCTTAAATAGTATTAAAGCTTAAATTATTTTGGCAAAAATGAGAAAAATTTTCATTAGACAACACAACCTTTTTTACTTATATGTATACATATGGATTCATTTATCTATTTTTGGAAAGAAAAAGTTCTTTCCAAAATGACGGGCCAAGCTAATGGTCTTCTTACCATGCCCATATTTGGTCTAAACAAAAACTAGGCTAAACTGAATTTGAGTAGGCCCATGCCAGGATTTGTTGAACTAATTTTCAAATGTGTGATAATAAAGGTAATATCTACCTAATTCATATGTATATACCGTAATTTAGGAGGTGAAAATCAAGTTCCTTTTGTTGGGTTCAGATTGAACCCGACTTTGAATTATGGCTACTTTTGTCTGTTAGAAACAACTTGACCATAACTCAATTAACTCATTTGACTATATACTAGGGGTGTAAATAAACAGAACGTTCGGTAAACTGTTCGTGAACCGTTCGATAGGAGTTTGTTTATGTTCATTTATTAAGCTAAATGAATGAACAAAAACACAATTTTTTATTCATTTATTTAAATGAATGAACACGAAAAAGCCTATATTCGTTCGTTTATATTCGTTCATGAACGAGTTCGTTCATTTGGTTCGTTTATTGCTATTCACGAATATAAATGAGCAAACACGACCAACCGTTTTACACTAAACAAATGAACGAACATGAACAATGCTTTGTTCGTATTCGTTAAAAACCTAAATGAACGAACACAAACAACTTTCGTTCGTGTTTGTTCGGTTCATTTACAACTCTATTATATACTCACTTCGTCCCACTAAACCTGCTTCACTTGGGTTTGTATGTATTAAAAAAAGTTACTTTTTCACTTCATCTTTTTAATTTTGCTATTCTAATCACATTATTCCCCCTTTCATCGCCCAATTTTTCTTCCTCTACTTTTACCTATGCTTCAATGGCTAGCCTCTCCCTAGGTACTCAAATTCAAGAACTCTTCCTGCTTGCTCCATATGACACTCTATTCCAGACCTACGCCAATATCAGAGACTTCGGATTTTCCCTCGATTTGGTTGACCCTAAAAATTTGCTTCTTCACTAGGTTTATTCTTTTTTATTCTGCTCACCATCTTCTTCTATTTTCAATAACCTTGACTCATCTTAGGCTTGATTCAAAATGTCTGGTGAAGTCTCCACTACCACTTAAGCCTTTTCCTCCACCACGGCCTCTGTCTATACTATCGCTTAAAGCTTCCCTAAATGTCAATGACAATGATCTTTTGTCCACCCTGGTGTCACTGGTCATGATGGTGCTCAAGGGTTGTTGCATCTGCCACCACATCAACCTCATGATAGTTAGCAAGAACCATTTTAATTTGAGAAAGGTGAAGACGAAAACCCAGGAGCAATCTGACAAAGATGAAGATCCATGAACTTTACATGTTGTCTATCTCAATCTTAAAAAAAAAATGCAGCAATTAGGAAACGGCTTTTGATGAACATGTGGGTTGGAGAAGATTTCGTATCATATGGAAAAACAACGAAGGATTTTGTTGATTGAAGATTTTTTGAATAAGGATTTGATCGAGATGATATGAGAGACAGGAAGATTTCTAAGTGGCTCTCAACCTTGAGCCGTTAAGGACATAATAGTTACTCTATCCGTCCCACATTCTCTGCACCATTTGTGTTTGGCACGGTGTTTAAGAAATGATGAAAATGTATACTTTTTTCCAACTATACCCCTGTTTCTGTGCTTTCCCTTCCCTCTTTCCCATCTACATAACCTAACTACGTCTAGCAGCTACCGCCCGACATTGCCGTCTCATGTCGTCCCTAGTCTCACTCCATTCTCGATCTCACACCATCTCCATCGCCGATCTCACGCATCTACTACCCTTGTCGATTTGTTAATCTTACGTCGTCCTCATCGCCGATCTCACACATCTATTAACTCCGTCGATTCGCCATTCACTAACATTGCCCCACTGTTTAGCTGTGCCCCTGCCATCGATTCCAGTGGCACAATCCTTGAGTTGTCCTTCACCATCCTTTCTTCATCTCAAACTCGCTGATCGCCTCACACGACAGATTCTCGTCTCTGTCCCCGACCAATCTCGCCGTTTTCGTCTCCTCTAGTGCCACCATTGCTTCTCACTCCGATCGCACCCTTCTCGGCTTCCACTTCTCAACCTCCACCTTCATCCCCATCAAATAAATCACCATCGATCACAATTCTCGGCTTCTCACTCTGATATCGGCCTTACTTCGATCTTGCTGGCTGTCGATCACACCTTCATTTCGTCCCCGTCCTCATTCATCCAGTCATCATGTTGATTGTCAGTGCCATTGTTTGATTGAGCAGTGAGTGAAAAAAGAAACAAATGAGTTTAGTGGTGAGAGGATAAAGGGCATAATGGTAGAGTTAAATGGTAAAGTTTACTTAAAAATGAAATGTTGTAAAGAATTTAGAACAATAAAAAAAAATACAGTGTAAATAATATAGAATAAATGGAGTATTTTATTTACTAAAGTTATCACAATAGTTTTGAGATTTTAAAAAATAAAAATGGAGCAGGATTGGATTAGAGAAAAGGGCTAATTTTCAAGTGTGTTGAAATAAGTGTGCTACTGTTCTCTGCCTTAGGGCATCTCCAACAGCTTTCCCAAAATTTCTATAAGATGGGGAAGCAAAAAGTAAAATCTCCATAATTTTTTTGCTCCAACTCCAACAACTTCCCTAGTTTGTAGAATTTTGTATTTATTATATAGAAATTAAATATTATGGATTTAAAGCAAATTCAAATTAATGACTAGATTAATTATTGTATAATTAAATATTATTAAAAATTTTTAAAAATTACTCCTTCCGTTTTACAAAAAATGACTCTTTTATTTTTTTTACTAAAATTTGACTTAAATATATTTATATTAATTTATATTATAAAAAAATTCTAAAAATTATGTTTATAAAATAGAGTCTTTAGGTTCAATTTTCATAAAAAAAATTATAATTCTGTAAGAAATTTTGAAAAAAAAATAAAATAATTGTTGATAATTAAATATTGTGCAAAATATAAAAATTTACTACCTTTGTTTCACAAAAAATGACTATTTTAACTTTTTTAACTAAAGTCTGACTTAAAAATATTCATATTAATTTGTACTATAATTTTTTTTAAAAAAATAAATTTATAAAATAGAGTCTTTAAGATACCATTTTCATATAAAAAGTTTATATTTCTATAAGAAATTTTGAGGAAAATAAAATTATGAATTAATTGTTGTGAATAATAAATGAGACAATATTTACGAGAAATAGATAATGTTATTTTTCATTCCCCAAAAATTTTTGGAGTTTCTGCAGAAATAGGGAATGAGATCTTCTCTTTCATCCCATTCCCCATTTTAGAGAATAGGATGGGGAAACTATTGGAGTGAAAAATGGCTTCATATTCTCTAAAATGGAGAAAAACTGTAAAATGGGGAAGCTGTTGGAGATGCTCTTACACGCTTTGTCTCTTTCTTTTTTTTTTTTTTTTCTAATCGACATTAGTGGGCCATTTGGAGGACAACTTCCTCCTTGATCCTGGCAAAGCCTAGGTCACGCGGATGGTTTTGGTTTTGATTTTTCTTTTTCTTTTAATACTATTGCTTTGACGTGGGTGCTCTACGTCCAATAGATTTGTCAAGTTATGGATTGCCGTTGGATTGAAGCTATACTTTACTGACTTCATGTGGGCACGCGTTAGACGTTGTCTAGTGCGCTGGAATTTCAGATCAGATGTGCGCGTAGACGTGGGTGTTATACAAGGCTTGACATGGAAAAGCGCTTTTGACTCAGCCTGCACAATCGACGGCTCAGATTCCACTCCTCTTTCCGTCACTTCCAATATATTTTTCATTTTTCATTTCTTTTAGGCCAAACTATAAATTTGACCCCTAGACTTTTGCAACTTGAGCAAATTAGTCCATAACTCATTACTTATTATATATTGGCCCCTAAATTTTGTAAAAGTTTGTGAGCTAATCTGAAGCACACTGGACATGACTAACAGTGTCGGCCTAAAATACCTTTGCAGCCACTCTACTTTTTTTTTTTTGTCTAAACACCCATAACTTGTGAATCTAACAAAAACATTATCTTCCTCAATTTACCTGAAACCCAAACCTAGTGGCGAGTGTGCTTTCTTCATTTTTTACCATTTTCATTACCCACTCCCTGAATTTTGGATTCTATTTTTCCTTATCAAAGAAATGAAAAGGTTTGTTAAAATGGCGATCTCGGTGATCTAGGAGACAAAAGAGGACTCATGGGCCTGCTTTGTTCTTCGATATTCTGTAGATGCAAATGAGGCTTAAGAGTCCGAATTTTGCCATCTTCGAAGAGCTCTTTAGTTAAGAGCGAAGTGCTCTCCAATTCCTCACTAACATTGAATGCAAAATTGAAATCCAACCCACCATCTTTGTCTTCCTCTAACCTCTCCTTGACTTACCCTGCCTTGGATAATTTTGGTGTGCTGGGCTTCTCTTCCTAATTGAACAAAACCGACATAGAATTGCTTCTCCAGCTAGCTTGACAATGATCCATCCCACAAAAACAGTTGAATTCTCTATAAAACTTCAAAATTCTGGTGGGGCTTGAGGGAGTACTGAAAATACAATTGCCTATGCTTTTCTTTTTCCTCCCTCTTTTTCCTAGACACAGCTTGTGATATTCTAGGAAAAGGAAACATAATGAGCTAATAAATCTAATTTATTACAATTGATTATGGAAAATTGTGTTACCATTCAACAGGTTTGCCCTCCCTATTGGCTATTGGGATTTGATTGTGTATTTGTGGTGTTCAAGCTAATAAAACTCTAATTGCATAGACTTCTAATACCAAAACTAGGCTAGCTGCTCAATTTTTAGGATAAAATCATGACCATGAAAACATACTTGCAACTGGGTTTATTGCGTTAAGTCACAAATAGGTTTCTAGTAAATTGAGGATGATAGTATTTTTGGTAGATTTGAAAGTTATGAGCATTTAGGTTAAAAAAAAAATAAGGCAAAGAGGCGGTAGAGGTATTTTGGGCTGACATTGGCAGTCATGCACCGTACATTGGGATTAACTCGTAAAATTTTACAAAGTTTAGGCATTAATATTTAGTAAGTAGTGATATGGACTAACTTGCTCAAGTTGTAAATTGTAAACATGGGTTAAGTGTATAGTTTAGCCTTCCTTTTACAGATATTTTTAAAATAATTTTTTAATATATTTTTTAGGACAGTCAAGTTGATACATCTTTCTTTCTCAGTGGCAGAGGCTTCCACCTTTGGATTGATTATGGCAATGCTGTGTATAAGAGTGGATTTGTTTTAACTTAAATTAATTTAATTTATTTTATTTTATTTTTATTATTATATTTTCTTAGTATCGACTTTATTCAAAAAATATTATTATAACCTACATAATATTAACTTTTTAAATAATATTAATTTCAAATAAAAATGATGTAAAAATAAATTTTTTTGATGGAATATCATCTCTCGCACCAGCAACAACAATGCAACTTTAAAATGTGGTTTACCGATGTTCTGGTTTTGAAAAATAGACAATTAACCTTTTGTCTTTCGAATACAAAACAATACTTGTTACTTCCCTCACTTGTTGCATGTTTGTTATTGTAAAAAACTACCAGATGTTTAACCAATATAAAAGAACAACTATTGTTAATAAAACTAAAGTTAAGGTCATATTTCTCACATGAAACATCGATTTTATTAATGCATTTTCAAAATTTTATTAAAGAATAATGTTGATCTCACCTTTTAAAGTCATTTTACGTTTAAAAAAGGATATTAACAAATTGATATTCGCTTACTTTTAGTGATTACAATGTTCGAGTTTTTGGAATTCACATTGATACAAACAATTATATTGCTATGTTACAAGTAGCAAAATTTGTTGAAACGTTTCAGTCAGTTATTGAACTTATATTTTTAATTCGATGGAAATTATATGCACGTATAAATTTAACGTTAATGCATTCATAAAAGAAATACACTATAGAAAGAAAAAATTACAAAAAATTCCTGTAGTTTGCTTAAACCTACAATTTTATCATCACCGTTTCAAATATCTACATTTATCTTCTACCAAGTTAACACGTTCACCGTTACCATAAAAAATGAGAAAAATGTCAGGCTTTGCCCTCGTAACCTTCTTCGCTAGAGACTTTACCCCCAACTACTAAAACTCATTCAATTCAAATCATTTAATCTAAAAAACAGTTCAACCAAGATAATCAATTGCTTCTTTTCCCAACCAATTAATCTAGAATGTCGGCATCAATTGCTTATCTTCCAACCGATTCATCTCCCTTCGTCCTCTTCGCCACAACCAACAACCTATTCACCATCGTTGCCTTGTCCGTAGAGCCCAAACTTCCATGGGAGACAAAGAAAAGGAAAGCAGCAGCTTCAAAACGGCGATATGAGGGCAAATCAGAATCGGGCTTCAAATCGATGGTCGGCGGCATCGAACGATGGAACATGGTGGCTGTGGGCGATGGAACATGGAGGTGATGGGCGATTCCGAATCGGGCTTCAATCGGACTTTTGTTCGTTCGAGGAATACAGCGATGGATCACGGCGTATGAAGCTTCGATCGGACTTTTGCTTGTTCACCAGGCTAGCGGCGTTATCCAGGAGGGTTTGCTTGTTCACTAGGCTTGCGGCTTCAATCGGACTTTTGCTTGTTCACCAGGCGGAAGTCCAATTTATTTCGTTGTTGGTTTGCTTGATTTGGATTCCCAAATTTGCATTCTGTGAAATTTGTTGTTGGAGATTTTGTTTTGTTGCCTGGATATAAAGCATCGATTACGGGAAGAACTTTCAGATTTGTTTTGTTATCTGGTGACAAAACTTGGAATTAGGATCAACTCTGTTTTGGGTTTCAAAAGAACGAATCATTTGATTGCTGGTTTAGATCTATTCTGAGATTCTGGTTAATTTTGTTTTTTCAGATTCGTCCCGGTTTGATTTGAACTGGTTTTAGTGGTTATGGGCAAAGTTTTCAAGGAAGAAGACTAAGAGGGCAAAGTTAGTCATTTTTCCTTTTTTGTGTTAACAGTGATTCAGTGAATGATGGTTTACGGGGATCATGGTAGATAGTTGAAACAGTACAGGGGATAATTGTAGGTATTATTGTACGTATTTGAAACAGTGAGGATAAAATTATATATTGGAGCAAATCTCATGTAGTTTTTTTTATAATTTTTCCCTAAATTTAATAAGTTAAATCCAAGGTGTTAAATACTACACTTATGTCTCACTTCTTAGGTGATAAGTGTGAGTGATAGGAATTGTGGAATTCAAAAGGATGCGTTCATCGGATTTAAATCCCGCTCCAAATTCCGCTAATTTAAATCAAATGAAAGAGAAGCGAACACGTAACCCATGAGGCCCACATGACGGGTGGGAACAGGTTGGATCATGCTGACCGGGTAACGCGTAGGTCTACTTAGATCCGACCACGTGTACGGCCCAGGTGACGTCGGAATAAACTATGTGGCCAGCTCAACAACCATCGTATCATATACGGTGTGTCCGTACACGTGTTTGATGACATGGATGCTTCCTTCCTCCTTCCTCCTCTCTCAAATCCTCCCTCCCTCCCATCTCATCGCCCAAACCACACACCAAAAACCACCTCAACTCTGTTTCCTTTTTCTTTTTTCATTCCTGTAACTTACTGGCTTTTTTCATTACCATCTTCTTTTTTTTACTGCTACTTGCTTCTCTTTGATTCTGCGTTTCTTAGGTATGCCGAATTCTCTTTCTATTTCTTACCGTTGAATATGAATTTCTATGCTTTATTTTGCGGGTGAAGCTGCTGTTAGTTTCTAAGAAGATGTAGAGAGCTCCTCAGAGAATTTCTTACCAGTTTAGATCAAGGGAGTTGGAGTCTTTATGGTTTTAGTTTTCCCCCCTTCAAATTTGGAGCTGGAAATTGTCTGGATCTGGCAAATTTATAGCATTATTTTCCTTCAACATTGTGCGGTATTTGGAATTAAAAATTCGAAAATGAAGGATTTTAAACTGGAATGTAAAAGACTAGTTTAGTTGTAGAAAATTTATCCATTTTGTTTCTCTAAATTTCCTTCAATAAAAGTTGTAGGATGGTGGAAAATGTTGTTTGTTAAATTCTGGATGACAATTCTAATAAGATGAAGAATCATAGAAAAAGATGTGTTTATTTCATCGAAGGAATTTTCTGGATATTCTAAAGCAGGATTTTCTACAACCATAGTTTGATTGATTTGCTATGCTACCAGACTTTGTCGCAAGCATTTTGGAGAAGAAAAATGATAAAGTTTTTGCAAGTAAACTAGCTCAAAGTGTTTCTTTCTTTGATTTATGGTGCAATTTTTAGATATGAAGGGTTTAGGGTTTTAGTCATCCTGTTCTTAACCGGCGGCCTTGACTAAAAATACCTTTGTGTGTTCTTCTAATTTTTAGCTCAACTATGGTGCATCCTCATGAACACTATGTAGAATGAAAATTTTTGGAGTGCATTTGCCGCATTACATAAGTATTTCATACTTAAATTCCTTTTGTTGTTGTTTCTTGAACTTGTTGTTTATAATTAAATCTTGGAATCCATGCATGCCTTCTAGTTTTACAATTCCTGACCCGTGCAAAAGACTTGAGTTCCTAAGTAATTCTGCAGTAAAATAACTTGTGTATTGCAATTCGAGGTAAGGCAATGCCAAAAATGGAAGAAAACATTCTTCTGCAGTGCTATGTATATTTGCTAATTGCAAGCTCATGTTTTCCAGCAGACTTGGGTCCTCGAAGAAAGCAAGCCTTTGAAGCATTTACTGTATTTCTGAATCAACTTAGGGTTCCAGTATTGGTCCCTGAAGATGGGAAACAATGGAGAAGGAAAATCATCAAAGTCTGAGAAATCATCGTTACCTCCATCTCAGGTACAAGAAAAACCATGTCACAGTTTATGTTAAAACGACTATGAGTAGAACTGGGATGGAAGTGTTTAGATCAGTTATAGATGCAGGATAATTGTTTTCTTTATTTGCTGGTGATAAATTACACATTTTGGTTCATGTCTTCACAGGACCAGACCAGTGTCCATATCCATCCTGATTGGGCAGCTATGCAGGTTTTATCTTTGTTTACTTTATGAATGTTTTAGCATTTGCTGAGGCACGCACATAATAACAAACAATTTCAGGCATACAAGTAATATTCTGTGATTTCCTATAAACTTGCAGGCATATTATGGCCCGCAAATGGCAATGGCGCCATATTACAATTCAGGAATAGCTCCTGGCCATGCTCCTCCTTACATGTGGGGTCCAGCACAGGTATTGGTTGGGTTTCTTCTGTGTTTGATTTTAGCTCACTTTTGCCTGAATTTCTTCTGCTAGCATTATGAGCACAGGCACAAACTGAGTAGTCAGTGGTAATTGTCAACCTTAAAGATCTTGGAATAATCTCAGGTCAAAAGTGTCCAAGCTTAGGTGATCTGAGGGTGATCTGTGCTAATCTATGGAGAAAATTCAGGAATGTTGTATTCGGAGGAGTTTCCAATATCCAGAAAAGCAGCTTCTCAAAAACGTTAACATACTTCTTTGTTTATTTTCAGCCCATGATGCCACCCTATGGAGCTCCTTATGCAACATTATACCCGCATGGAGGAGTTTATACGCATCCAGGAGTCCCCCTTGTAAGCATATGCACTTCTCCTTTTGAGACAGTGTGTTAGGAGGGAAGGACGTGGGTGGGTTTGGTTGGGGTAAAGGTTTTATTTTGACTTGTTTATAACATGTCTGATCCGCTTTGAGCCACACAATAGCACATGCACAAACATATATGCTTTACATAATTGCACTCAGACTATTATATGTGCATATGGTCCTGGTGTTTGAGAGATGAAACCTGTGAATTGTTTACAAGGCTTGGAAAATAATCTTAAAACGTGTTGTTTATTCATATATGTAATCTCTGTTGCACCTCTCGTTATAGGGTTCACCTCCACCTGGTCATGGCATTCCATCATCGCCTATGGTATGTCATGTATCTTTGAATCTTTTAAAGCTGTTGCCACTTATCATATTATTTTTTTGGTTCCATTTTCTTATTTGAAAATTTGCCATCTTTAGATAATTGCCAAACTAATGTTAGTGTAACTAATGGCACAGGCTACAACTCCCTCGAGTGTAGAAACACCCAACAAGTCTTCAGGAAATAATGATCAAAGTTTAACAAAAACAGTGAAAGGATTCAATGGCCTCAGTATGTCAACAGGCAAAAAAGTTGCGGTTAGGGCTAAACATAGACCATCACAAAGGTTTGTTAAACCAATTCTTGAGCATGTTCTTGACGTCTTAGTAGTTAATCATTCTGATTTGGCTGAGTATCTAATTTTTTATCTTGTTGCAGTGCGGGGACTGAAGGTTCTAGTGATGGCAGTGATGGGAATACGACCGAGGTGAGAAATCTTCTCTGCCCTTCATTCTCTTTGACCTTTTTCTTGGGCATTATTCAAAACATTTTGTATTGATAATTATGTATCAAAAGTTTCTAAATCCACAATCTCTGGTGCCCGCCATCTTGCTTCAGACAGATGAAACCAGAAAGAAAAGAAGCAGGGAGGGAACACCAACTACCGGTATGACTTTTGTTCTTCACCAAGTAAATCTTGATGGATAAATTAGTTGGCCTTAAAACTGAACTGGGCCAGTCTATCAATGAATGATAAAACTCACTGGCCTTCTTCATGACTTCAGGACGGTGATATTTTTGTAAATCAATAGTTTTTCTACAGTTTTTTTCTTGTTTTCCATCTTTAGCTGATATATAAAGAGGGTTAAAAAGAGTTTAATTTTGTTGCTTGCAGGTGGAGAAGGGAAAACAAAGGCGAAGTCCAATTCGGTTCCTCAAGGTGAGGATATAGTCTCGGAAAAGGCATTGAGTCTAACTGTTCCTCATATGAAGCCTCTAGCATTTGCTCCAGGTTTGGAACTTGAAAACCCCCCTAGCATGAATGCCAGGTCCAACCCGTCTGAAGCCTGGTTTCAGGTATCATCTCATGAAATGGATTACTTTGTTTCCTTTGGTTCCTATCTTTCCACATGTCCTGCATTCCATCTCATTTTGGTTAGGGAGTTAATGCATTTAGGTGGCAGCATTCTGAATACTTTGTCTTACAATTGAAAGCGAGTTTTCTTCCTGCACTTTTTCCAACTAAGATCCTAACCTGGCTGAGGTGGTAAAGGTCTTCCACCTAAATTTTTAGGATCTATTGTCCCAATCCCATCCCCACTGATGTATACAGAAATTTTTTCCCTCTTAACTCATTATACTTTTGTCCAGGATGAACGAGAACTCAAAAGAGAGAAAAGAAAACAATCTAATAGAGAATCTGCACGGAGGTCAAGGTTGAGGAAGCAGGTAAAGGAGCATGTCGAATATGTTTTGCATGGAATGCTGTTCTCTCTCTCTCTCTCTCTCTCTCTCTCCAGCCATTCTGTCCAGGAAATTAAGTGAGCTTAAAGCTGGTAGTCTTATGTCTTCATCTGGTTAGGCCGAGACAGAAGAACTTGCACGTAAAGTTGAAGCCTTGCAAGCTGAAAATGTGGCACTAAAAGATGAATTAAACCAATTAGCAGAAAAAGCAGAGAAGCTGAAGGTGGAAAATGCTGCACTAGGGGTAGGAAGATCTGCCTGTAGCTGGCCTTTGATTCTTTTTCTTTTTCCTTCTTTCTTTTGGTGGTGGGAGGTATAAAGGGTTTATCTGTATTCTGTTTAGCCCTTCCCGTGTGATTCGGGGTATTTAAGTCTTACCACAATATGGTGATGTTGACTGCAGGAGAAGCTGAAAGGCACTGAATCAGGACAAACATCGGAGACAATTTTGAGCAGCCCAAGTAGCATGGGGGCTCCTATGACCACAGAGAACCTTCTTTCAAGTGCCAATGATTCAGCTTCAGGTGATAGAAACATCGAGGAAGGTGAGATGTTCAATAAAAACCGTAAATCTGGTGTTAAGCTGCATCAACTCATGGATACAAGTTCTCGAGCTGATGCAGTCGCTGCTAGCTGACTAAGAACAAACCAATTCGCTGTGCTGCATTTGGAGGTAATCCATGTGACTTTGCAACTATTACATGACTAAAACTGTGCCAAGAAGAAATCTCTGTCCTGTTAGACGGGCTCTTTGATATGTAAGTTAGGTTAGGCGTCTCAACGAGACCTTTTACTGGTAGGTTAGGTGTCTCCCGGTCATGGCTGAAGTAATGTACTTTTTTTCCCCCTTGAGATAAGATTGTAGAGATGGCCACCGTCTGGGACTACAGTTTAACAAAGCTAGCGATTCAGGGATTCGTTTTAGTCTGTGTGTAAACTCGAACTGCTTCGATGCATCTCTGAAATATGCAATATGCTGTCGTTTAGCTTGCTTTCATGATGTCCTCAATCTGCATCTTTTGAAGACTTTTTAAATCATTGTACTAGTTTTGCTCTATTTTAATAATGTTGGTGGTAAACTTGCACTTGGGAAAAATGTTTTGTGGCAAATTCACATCAAAGCCAAACCCAATTTTCTGTTGCTACTTCTGCTATGAAAAATTATATAGATATGCTTCTTTTTTTATCAACCTATTTTGTAACCTTCAGTTCTAGTTACTGTCTTATGGACACTACTGCTATTTGTTAGACATATCACAATTGAGATACAATAAACCAAAAATAAGTTGGAAAAGAGAGAAACAAAGGACAGGCTATTAAAAAACCAAGGTTCAAAATTTTAAGTGTTAGTGTCTATCATCGTAATTCCTTGTCTTCTTCCTTCCTCCCTACACCTTTTCGCATGCTTCAATTTATTAATGTATATTAATCCTGCAATTTTGAAAAAAAAAAATACAGAGAGAGATCAATGAGCACATAACATAATTTTTTTTTAAAAAAAAAACGTTAATTGAGCCTAGAAATTAATGGAGGAGGAAAAATAAAATGGGAAGTAATTGGTGGTACCCAAGCACAGAAATGTGGCATTGTGGGGTGCCACCAGCTTCGACCTGCTTCATCGGCAACCCGCCGCAAATCGCTTCTGCTTGGAACATTCCAACTTTCAAACCCCAAAACCCGACCCCGAAGGAGGTCCGAAGCTCCACCCATAGTGCCAGAGCTTTGCTCTTGTACTGATTCCTCAGCTTCGCCACCACCTGATCTTCCACTGGCTGGTTTGACACGGTCGTGTCCACCGTCAAACTCGTCGTGTTCTCGGGCCCCTGGCTGAACTCGCCCAGAGTCGCCGATCCAAAGTTGGTCTCGCCGCTGTCACCGACTCTCACAAGCACCTCCGTCGCGCCGTAGTAGAACGTAATCCTCTTGTTTGGGTTCGCTGGCTCGACCTGGCTCCTCGTCTGCGCGTTGAGGAGGGCCCCGGAACGCTTCGCGGTGACGTCGAATTTTTTGACCTGGAAGGACTGGAGGCGAAAGGACGGCGGCTTGGGATCGAACCAGAAGTAGAAGAAAGCGGCGAAGATGGCGATGTTGATGACGAGGAAGAAGAATAAGGCGCAGCAGCAGCAGCAGATGCCGCAACAGCTCCGCCGCTTCTTCTGGGGCTTGTAGCCGGTGGGTGGAAGACCCGGCTTTCGGTGCGGCTTTCTGATATTTGGTTCGTGGGGTTGGGGCGACTGAGCGTTTGGGTCTCTATAGCCCGGCGGCTTCTGAAGTGGCCCTCCGGCTTCGGCCATTTCTTGGATTTTGGGTCGACCCAATGGCTGCACAGCAGAGCAATTGATTAGATTACATAAATTCCAGCCAGAGCAGGAAAAAGAAACAGGAAGGGCGGAGGGAGTGGAACGGGCCTTGTTAATTCTTTCTTTCTAATGAAGAAAGATGTTGGAGATTGGTGGGAGAAATTCTCGAGATTCGACCGAAGGTATATATATGTTTTGTGTTTGAATGGAAGAAATGAATGAAGGTAAATGGAAGTGAAAAGATTAACGAGGGGGGGGAGGGAGGGGAGAGAGATAAAATCTAAGATTAACGAGAGAGGGAGGGGGCGGAGCTTTCTCCTCGGGCTCGGGGCAGGGAAGCCAACAACTCAGTTGCCGCCAATTCTTGCTCATTTTCCACCTTTCAAAGCTTATTTGTTTTCCCTCGCCTTTTTTCCTGTTCCTCCCATTAACAACCACTACTGTTATGGTTATGGTTGTAGTTAGCCAAAATAAATATTCTTGTATGTTTTAAATCATCGACCAACACCCATCCTCATAAATGTTTAAAAGTACTGTCTACCTTTTCTATTCGTTAACATATCTATGGGCATTTATTTTTTTTTCTAAAAAAAAACTAAAAAAAAAACATAGCTATAGAGATTGATGATAAAGCGGGTTAGTTCAAATCTTGACCATTTTAAATGAATTCATGACATAGAACTTAACTAAAATTATAAGAAACGTATATTTGGTTCAGTTCAAAGCCGCAAGTTAAGGGCAGTTTAAATCGTAGTTAAACCTACCAGCACCCCCAACAGCTCAGATTTGTTACCAACAAGTCGGTTAGGGTTGTAAATAAGGATAAGAATGAGTTGAACCTCTTATCAAATAGTTTAAACTCGAGCTCAAACTTGACTTTTTATTATCAAGTTGAGCCTTATAAGTCTCGAGCTGAGTTTCAAGCTTAATTATAAATTTGAACTTTTAGTGGTTGAACTTCAAATCTGATACCATTTGACTTGAATTCTTATCAAGCATAACAAGCCCAATAGTTTTAATATAAAAATTAAATTAATTTTATTTTTTATATATGTAAACCTTAAATTTTTAATTTTTATCCATTAAATCAATCTCAAACCTCAAATCGAGTTTAAACCTTGAGTCAAACTTCAACCCAGAGCCGAGCTTCGCGCCCTGTTTTCGAGCTCACTGAACTCGATCCGTCTGATCCTTCGCAATCCTTTGTAAACTTATCCTTCACCACGACGGAGGCGAGGAACATGAGCAAGCTAAGCTGTGGAGGGCAGGAATAGGATCGAGAGGGGAAGGCCGAGAGATCTGTATAAAGGGCTGCTTGTTATGTTCAAATTTCACAAACCCCGTTGAACCCAATGGGCACGATCACCATCTGCAGCCGTATCCATATGGCCAGATCTACTCCTGAGTTCCGGCAGTGGAAGCATAGAGATAGATGATCGATGATCTTTGCAGGGTGGGTTTGATGCCAGCGTTGAGAAATGACAACGAAGACGATGGCAAAGATGGGAGAGCTCCAGCGAGTCAGAGATGTCGGCGAAGCTAGCGGCCTCGACCATGGCCTTATCCACTTGGTACTTGAGTTCCACCCTTTTTGCTGGATCCGTCTTTTCACGAGAAGTTTAAAGGAGAGAGATTGAAAAGAAACGGGAGAAGCATTGAGTATTGGAGCTTGGGGGCAAAAGCAGAAGTGAGGAAGATTGAAAAAAGATTGAAGAGATCTTAGGGAGAGAGATCGAAAAGAAATGAGAGAATAGAGGAAAATGTAACTTTAAGGTTTAAAATGTAGATTTAGAAGTTTAAATGTCAAGAATTATTGGTTGAAAAAGTTTGAAGACTAACACCCAGTTTATTTTAACTTAAGTTAATTGACTTTAAAATAATTTATTTTTATTCTCACGTCATTTTTATTTGAAACTAATTTTAATTAAAAGCTAATATTATGTAGTTGTAATAATCCATTGAACATATAATTTTCTGTAATCTTACTAAATATTTATAATTTTTTCTAGTTTAATGAATTAAAAAAGAAAAATTCATAAAAAATTAAAAACATCATTAAAATTTATTTTCAAGTAGATTATTGCATTTACATAACATTAGCTTTCAAATAAAATTGGGTTTAGGTAAAAAAAAATGTAAAAGTAAAAATAAGTCAATTGACTTAAATTAAAATGAATTGACTCTAAAATTGTTATTTTACATTTATTTTAGTATTAATGTCATGTCCACATTTTTCATCTAATTTAACGGTGAAACTGACAGAAAGATTCCAATTAGGATGTGAAAATGAGGTCGAGTACTTTGATAAAACAAATTTAAGGTCAGGCACCATTTTAATATACAAAAATAAGTTGAGGGACCTATAAGTAATTTACCCTTTTTAATATAGTCTTACGATAACTTCTGAAATCTTAATTTAGACTGTACGATACTCATCTTCAAGTAATTTCAATCTATAAAGTATTTTTTTTACAGTTAATCGATATTGTAAAAAAAATATTTTTTTTCCATTTACAGAAAGAAAAAAATTGATACTTTAAAATGTCTATTAATTGTAATAAAATATCTTATAGATTGAAATTATAGGAAAATAACTACCGTAATATTTAAATTAGGATTCCAGAAGTTACTATTAGCTTGTATTAAAAAGTTATAGGGTATATTATATATTTTTTTAAAAAAAAATAATAAAAATGTACTTTCATCTAAACCTCATAAGGTAAATTGTGATTAACTCTTCATAAGAGAGAAGGTATTTCGTGCATATTTCCCAATTTATTGCGCTTTGGATGGTGGGTTGTTTTTTCATTTGCACTAAAAAGCTATAATTTTCATTTTTCAAATATCTTAAAATATAAACTCTGATTTTCTAGTTTTGAATTAATTAAAGTATTTATCTCTGGGGCATTATGAGTTTAACCGTTTGTTTAGTCCAAGGCCTGTTGCTCTGACAGCTACATTGAGTCCCGAACATTTTAGAGTTAAGATGAGTTGAATTTTACTTTATGAAAAAGCTTCCCCTAAAACTCTGCTGCTCCCTTCATACGTGCTCGAGCTAAAGATCTTTCTAAATGGAGGAGTTTCTTAATACATCATCTCGTATGTATTCAGGACTTTGTAAATGATGTTATAACTCCATCAGTTACATTATGAGCTATTTTATAGAGAGAATAAAATACGACATGTGATCAATTAAGTATAACTGCTTTGAGAAATAAAGAATCAGATGTTTACTTCTAAGAAAGAATAAAATAAATAATTACTTGGGTTTTCAAGTTAAACAGTGGAAACCCTTGATCGTTTGCTCGCTTTAGTTACTTGCATATAAAGACATGAAAAGGGGTGTTATGAGGCCCCAAGTACATCCCAACCCTTAATAATTTGACTATTAATTTCATTATAAAAGAAAAAAGGTGCAAATAAGTCACTCTAGTTTGTGAAATAGACAAATTGTTAATTTTTTTATTTTTTACAATTAAATTGGTCATCGATGCTTTCTTTTTTGCATGTCTGCCTACTACCATGACATGCTCCACATGAGATGAAGACATGACATATGTTATCTACATGGATGGCTAATGTAGATAATGATATGACATATATTATCCTAACTTAGCCCTTCAATTTACCTAATACTACAAATTCACCAAAAACTACAAGCCATCCCCATTTTCCTCTCTATAAATCCATGGACATCTGGGACACTTTCGACAAGTTTCTCGCCATCCAAACAGGAGAGATTACCGCCAGCATACTTGCCTGTCTTTCTCCTCCACCTTCCTCGACACCATATACGCTCCATCAACGAGCCCAACGTCGCCGACTAGATGCCACCTATCACTCCTCCAACGCGCCGTCTCCTCTCCCTGTCAGCGTCGAGCCTGGGAACTTGAGGTGATTCTTTCCCGGCACTCATCTTCATTGCGTTTATGTCCATTTACATGCTTTGACCCTGCATGGCTCCGTCTACCTTCTCACTTCAACTATTCCGATCCTCCGCTGAACCAATTGTCTTTCCATTCCAGGAATTCCGGCATCGTTTCATGGCACTTCCTCAGGAACATGTCCCAGCTGCAGCGGCTAGATCTCTCCCCAACTTGCTTCAGGGTTCTGTCCCTAATTGGATTTGGACTGTGCCCAATATGGTTGAGGTTGACTTGTACAAGAACAAGCTAGGAAGGAGTGCCGCCAACCACCGTCTCACTGCTGTCAATTTCTTAGCTTCCTTGCTAATCTAACTGTTAATCCTACATCACAAATCTCTGCAAATGATTTTTGGATGATAACATCCACCAAACAGAGAGGTTGATCTTGAAAAAAGAAGCCTTTTAGACCATTCTTCCGCTACTGGATTACACGGACGATTCACCAATCCAGAGAATGGTCGCTGGATGTTGATTATCGGCTGGACAAATGGAGCAGCTTGCTTACTTATGAGGCCAAAACATAATCCTGCCCGCCAGAATCCAAATGCGGCCATGGCTTGTTAGCTCAGAGCGATTCAATCAGGTTTGATATAGTAAAGCCCCAGAAATTTTCCTTTTTTCTCGACAATTTTGCTACATAATCTTGCCTGTATTCCAGAAATTCATTTGTTGGACCTCACACCCTTATCACTTTTGGTGTCTCCACCTGAAAGATAACCAGCATCGGAGATTATTACGTACGGGGAGAAGGCTGTGCGTGAGGACGGCGGAGGAAGGCAGGGTCCGGGAGCACTAGGCTGAGAAGTGTTATTCTTTTTTTGTGTGGGGACCTATGTGCATCTACGAAAATTGTTCAGCAATAAACATTGTAATTTACCTAGGAGAATTGTAATTACGTGGATTTTTTTATTTATATTATTCACAAATTTAACGGAATATTCTTTTTATTAGTTTTGTAGGTAAATACTAATTGTCCACATTTAAAATAATAATACTAGATTTCACTGGGTCCTTCTACAGTGAGGTCACATTTTTTGACCTCACCTTACGGCTAGAAGTGTACATTGGGCCGGGTCAAGACCGGCTCGCGTCAAGCATGGCCCAGGCTCGGTCAAGCCTGGCACGGCATGGGCTCGGTTAAAAACCGGCTAAGGGTGGGCTGGTTATGGGCTTGCATAAGAGGAGGCTTGGAAGTAGGCTTGGCATGGCCCAGGAAGCAATTGGGCCCGGCATGTCAGTGTGCAACGGTCGACTGCCCCCCTAACATTCCGAAAATTCAAAAAAAATAGGCAAATTACACAATTAGTCCTTCTAACGGCTTGTAGCCGTTTTTTTACTCCAGAAATTACATTTTTGCCCCTCCAACAACTATTTTGTAAGAGTTTTTTAGGCAAAAAAAAAAAAAGGCATTCTCCTATAATAGGGAGGCCATTTCCACCATCTCTTCACACCAATCTTAGCAATCTCTCCTTCTATACTAATATATTCTCTCATTTCTTTGAAGCGCTCAATATTATTTTCTTCATTCTCAATCAATTGTCAATTTCTTTCAAAGCTCGTGATCTGCTCAATTTTTCCTTACACAAATGGCATCAAGAGGAAAGGGAAATGTCTCAAGCTCTTCATCCCACACCGGTTTGAGGTCATTTTTCTGTGGCCTTTCCCGACCGACGACCTGTGGGAGTCATATCCAACAAACTGACGATGACGAGCAATTCGATATGAGTCAATACGACTTGGGGCTCGACGATCAACTTTCTGATGATGACGTTGAGGAGGTGGAGCCAACGGCAGCAGGGAATGTTGGTGAAGGAGATGGTTCTCAACAAACCCCGACAAGCCATCAACCCGAACTTCCGCCACAAGGTAAGACGTCGAGGCTTACCGCATGGGTTTTGGAGCATTTTGACCAAGTTTTTGAGAAGGATAGTCATGAAAACGATGTGAGGTTCGCACATTACAAACATTGCAAGCAAAAGCTCGCGCACAAGAAGAACTTTGGCACATGAACACTGAGACGTCACATGGAACATAAGCATCCGACTTTATGTCCAGATGCAGCTACTAGTACCGGCGGTCAGACACAGCTTGCAAGTAGTGCCGGCGGATCAGGTATTTTTAAATTTAATAAAAAAGATTATAGAGAAGGCATGGTAAAATGGATGATGTTAACTGAAAAGCCATTTACACAATCGGAAGATAGACACATGGAAAAATGAATTACATCATACTTAAACCCTGCTTTTAAAAGAACATCTAGGACTATTGCTAGAAGGGAGGCATTTAAAATTTATGAAGCTAGTAAATCAAACTTACAAGCATACTTCTCTACTTTTGATCATTCTATCTCATTCACTAGTGACATGTAGACTTCACCACTAGGACAAGATTATTATTGTATAACTGCATATTAGATTGATGATAGTTGGGTCATTAAAAAACGTATCATTGCATTTAAGTGGATGGAGGTCGATCATACTGGTTGGAACATATTCAATGTAATTTCAGAAAGTTTAAAAGAATTTTTTTGTCATGACAAGGTTTTTAGCATAACATTTGATAATGCATCAAACAACAATTCCGCGGCTGAGACATTGAAGGAATCACTAGAACCTATCCGTGATGCCGCATTTTTTCATATTAGGTGTGTATGTCATATTTTAAACCTAGCTGTCCAAAATGGTCTTCAAGTTTTGAGTCATGAAATTACTCCAATTAGGTGGGCAATCTATTATTTTAAATCAAGGACCAAAGTTTTTAAAAAGTTTAAGCAATATTGTCTGGAAAATGACCTCAATTTTAGTTGGAAACGTTTTAAACTTGATTGCCCTACCCGATGGAACTCGACTTATGAGATGTTGATGGATACGATGCCATTTGCTGCACACATGACATGTTTTATAAATGTCAGAGAAAAGAACACGATTTTAAAACAAGAGATGTGGGATAAACTGTCAAAATTGGTTGCTGTGCTTCGATATTTTTATGATGCCACTGTTTTTTGCTCCGGTGTATACTATCCCACATTGCACAAAGTTTTAATGCATATAGTCAACATTGTATGAGTTTTTAACCAATACAAAGATGATGAGTTCTTAAAAGACACAATTAAGGCCATGAAAGATAAATGGATTTTATATTTCAGTACTATACCCCCGATCTACTTACTTGCATTTGCACTAGACCCGACCGTAAGAATCACGGGTACGCAACAGCTACTTGAGGGTTATTATAGTTTCTTAGAAATGGCACATATTTCTGTTCATGCTATAACTGCCTCTATTGATGAGCACTTGCGAGAGTTATTTAAGATTTATGCTGACCGGTATAAGGATAAGGTTGGAAACACTACTTCATCTACCATCGGGCCTTCGTCTACGTCGGGCTCATTATTATTCAATCCGGCTGAACAACTCTCAAATGGCCCCGTGCCGCAGCATCCGGTCTTACTGAAGTGGACGCCTACCTTAACTTTGTTTGGGAGAGTAGTGAGACATTCTAGAATGGTGGAAAGCAAGAAGCAACAAATTTCCAATACTCTCCATCCTTGCCAAAGAAGTTCTAGCTATTCCCGTCTCAACCGTTGCATCGGAGTCCGCTTTCAGCGTTGGGAAGCATGTAATTTCAGAGAGACGCGCAAGGTTATCACCAGATGCAGTTGAAGTTTGTATATGCAACCGTGATTGGGGTCTTGCAGCTTTAAGATTATAAGACCACAAGAGTTTCGATGAGGAAAACCCTGATGAAATAGATCCTTAAATCCACGGCTTGCTCATTATTTATTTACTTTGTATTTGATCTGATTTTGCTGTTTAGCACAGATTGTTCCTTTTATTTTGCGTTTATTTTTATGGAACGTTTCGCTATTGAGTAATGTAAAGCCCGTTCCATGATATGTAAGTGTCGTTTGGGTTTAAAATTAATAAAAGTTCACACCGGTAGTGGTGTTTTACTCTTACAACAAGTAAGAAAAAAAATTCCACTAATTGGTGATATATAAAGTTTAAGGACTAGAAGTGTTATTTTAGAATTTATTTTAATGTTTTCTTTTACCATGTTAGTATTTTCCATAAAATATAACCCTGAAATTAATGAAAGTATCTACATATGACATACAATAAAAGATAAGATATTTCGTTAGGACAACATAAAGATTAGATACCTATTTAGGACAAAAAAAATATATAGTGAATTTTATGCCATATTTGAGATTTACCATACAGTTTTTTGTTTGAATGATATTCAATGGAAATATTTACATAATAAATTGTCATTCTCAAATTAAGCACCGGTAAACTAATCAATACAACTACAAATGAATATTAAAACTTTAGTAAATAAATCACTTTCATTAAAAAATTATGTTAGTTAACCTGAAATTATTCTTTTCTATTTTTTGCTCGCTCGACTACAGAATCATACTATATTTTAACCGTTTAGATTTGCTTCCTCCAACCTAACGGAAGGGAAGGAAACAAAAGAATCATTCATCCAACCGTTTAATTATTTCACAATAATTTAATTTCATAATAATAGCTATCTTATCCATGTTATACATGTCATTCAATTAAACATGTGTAAATATATATATATTTCAAGAATTGTTCAGGTGAAGCTAGTGATAATTTTTTAGTCTGATAATACAATTGCAGGCATGAAATTGTAGAAGAATATCAAACCTACTGTTTTTTTTTTCTAAAAGAAATTTTTTTTCTTTAACTCATACATATTAGTGGAAAAGATCAAAAGTACCTATATTATTTTATTTTAATATCAATTTGTACAAATATAAAATAAAATTAAACTTAAAATTAAAAACTAAAAATTAAAAATTAAAACTAACACTTTAAATAAAAATAAAAATTACAAATTTTAAACTTTAAATTTAAACAGGCCATCTCGGATTCGGCCCAGCTCAGCACGGGACCGGGTCAGGCCCGGCATGGACCCGGCACGTGTCAACCTGGGTCGTGCCCGGGCCCAATTTCATTAGGACCAGGCCCGGCCGGTCCGGTTCGGTCCCATGCCGGTCCGGCCCACTGTGCAGCTCTACTTGCGGCCCAATGATGCTTCGGGTGATAGGCAATTGTGGAAATTAAAGCACAAAATCGTGGCAGCTTTTTTAGAATGAATAAAATGGTTAACTTAAAATAACTCCCTGAATTTTCGATAAAATTATAATTTACCCATAATAGTTGATAAACCGATACTTTAATGACTGAATGCAAGCACTATTTTACAGTTACAGTCTATGACTTCACGTTTTCAGATCCTAATCTAAAACATGCCCACTACAGCCGGTTTGGAGAGGATAACAATTTATACGAATTTTTTTCTTTAATGTATTTTACTGATTCTTGAACATGAAATATTAGTTTTAGTAATTTTTTTTAATTAGAGTAAATATAATAATTACTATGGAACAAACTGAATCATTAGTACGATGCAAACTGATTTTACTATTCTTCATTATTGTTAGTTTTTAAAAGTCAGTAACTGTGTAAACATATGAATACAATCTAGTCTATGTATTTACAATTTATTATAAAGTAATTTTATACGAATGGGAATCAAATTTAAAAATTTGTGTATTTAGTGCTTGTTATTATAATTTTAAAGGATAAGGGTAATTTAATCTCATAAGAAATTGAGTGAAACTGAACAGGTTGTGTATTTATTTCTTATTATTTTTTTTGAAAGCTAATAATTTTATAAGAACAAGAATAAAAGTTAGAAGGTTTTTGTCTTTACTTCTCTTTACTATTATTTTATGGGAGTGAGTAATTTTATAAGATGTGGGTAAAACTTAAAAGGTTTGTATATTTACTACTCCTTATATTATTTTTATGAAAGTCTATAAATTTTTAAAAAGAATATAAAAACTTAATAGATTTGTTTATTTACTAATTCTAGTGTTACTTTTATGCAAATTCATAATTTTGTAAGCATGAAAGTAAAACTTAAGAAATTTATGTATTTAATACTTATTAGTATTATTATTATTATTATGGGAGTCAGTGATTTCGTAAAAATGAGAGTAAAAGTTAAAAGATTTGTTTATTTACTATTATTATTTTCATCTGTACGGGAAATGGATAACTTTGTAAGATTTTAGTAAAACTAAAATTTTTTGTGAATTTGCCTCATGGTATTTTTTGAAAGTTTGTAATTTTGTAAAAATAATAGTAAAACTTAAAAAGTTTGTGCATTTATTGGTCCTTGTGTCATTTTACTGAAAGTTAGTAATTTGATTACAACAAAAGTAAGTCTTAACAAGTATATGTATTTACTAGTATTATTTATTATTTATTTGAAAGTCAGTAATTTTAGTATTTACTACTATTGCTGGAATTATGAGTGCTAACACGAAACTAAAGGACAAGAAAACAATGTTGGGAACTATAATCATTAATCCACCGATACAAGAACAAGAGAAAAGGTACAGAACACAATGCCATTGGAATCAAAATTTTTCTTTATATCACCAATCTTTAAAATTTCTTCAAACATTCTCGACTTTCACAAAAGATCCAGACATCAAAAGAGAGAAGCACCACCCAGTAGCCGCAAAGGATTTTCCTCTCTCAATGAATCTCCGAACGTGACATCCACAGCAAGCGAAGAACTGAAGCTTCCAAAAATTATCGAATCCTTTCGGCAACCACCATTTTGACTCGGGTTTTGGATATTCAGAATAATAGCCATGGCAGCTAAATCGATTAGAGAAGAAAGCAGTCTACTCCGTTTCAAACGCTGAAAGATCGGACCATGTTCTCGCCAAATTAGTTTGTGTTTCTTTAGAAACTGGCGCTATAGGTTTCTTCTTCTCGTGGTTCGACGGACAAGATGAATTTTATTTCTAAAATTAATCCTGATCCGTTGATCTCTTCTGACTGCACAGAGAGGTCAAGAAACCATGGCCTCATAGTAGAAAGACCCGATTTCACTCCATCCCAAATTTGAGTGGCAAATTTAATTGTAAAAAAGTAATAGTGAGTAATCTATACTATAATGAAAAATTCAGTAAAGGATTTGCCACATTTGCCCTTAAAAGAACATGTCCTTGCAATGACATTTAGTATATCCAAGTCAGTCATGGTCCATGGTCTGAAAATCAAATCATCAACTTGTTACAACAAGTTCTCTCAAAATATCAGGAATCCTGGTTGTGTACTTGATTTCTCAGCCGTTTTCTCTAATTTATCTATAGGATTAATTACAATTTTCCCAATAAAGTTTAGATAAAATTACACTTTATCCCATCATATTTAAAAATATATACTTTACCCCCTGTATTTTTAATACAACAAATAACAACTTCTGAAATCTTAATTTAAATTTTTCGATTGCCATCTTTAAGTAATTTTAATATATATGATATTTTTTTACAATTAATTGACAGTGAAAAAATATTATTTTAAAGACTAAAAAAAATGCAAAAAGAAAAAGCTAGTAACTTGAAATGTCTGTTAACTATAAAAAAAATAACATACAGTATGAAATTACTAAAAAATGACTATCGTAATATCTAAATTAAGATTTCAGTAGTTACTATTGAACTGTGTTAAAATAACACTGGGCAAAGTGTAGATTTTTTAAATACAAGAGACAAGTGAAATTTCACCTAATACTTAGGGGATAAATTGTAGTTATCCCTTTCCTATATGCTTTATTATTATTATTATTTTGATAATGAAACGAAAAGGCCAAGACAATGGCACGGACAGAGGCACATGTGTTCATCACGAACCGGTCCACATCGGGACTTCATATTTTCGAAATTAAGACGGGAATAAAATCATAGTTCCTTCATCCTTTATTGTTCCCTTTCACCTTTTTAATATAAATTTGAATTAAATTTATTTATTTTATTATTTATAAAAAAAATATACTTAGAAACTATAAGTTTTCAGTTACTATTTTGATATAAAAATTTTGGATTGATATTATGAAAATAAAAAATAATATTGATTATTGCTATAAATTTGTGATAAATGAAATATTACTTGCATATGAAAATTGACCAAGTTTGATAACAACTCTAGGTATTATTGTTAGTGAACAGAAAAGTGTTCAATACCATTAGTTTTTAGCTCGGCCATAAAATTTAGCATCTCAATTGAGATATTTCAAATGAGTGACCCATTTAATGTACGTGAAAAACACCCACTTCATTGTATTTACAGCTAATATCACTGTCACACACTAAAACAAAATAGGCAAATGTGTTGCCCTACTGCGACGATTTATTTTCTCACAAATTGTAATCATCGTAGAAATATCACAAAGAGGTCATTGACTAGTCCACGAGTTGATATTGCGATGATTTTAATCATTTGCAATATCACTTGATAGAAAAGTGTGGGAAAATTAGAAGGGAAAAATTGTTACAATTTTGCAATGCTGGAGTCGCCGATTTATCAAAATTTGGTCGTTGTTCATTTTGGGTGCGAGAATCTGTGAGCAAAGCTCTCCCAAGCTCTCGTTGCTTCTCTCCACACTCGTAGATGCTTCTGTTATTGTTTTCCAAGCCATCACCGTTGTCGCCAATCTATCAAAGTTTGATCTTTGTTCATTCTTTCTCCATCAAGTTCCACATTTGTTGCAAATATCTTTTAATTTTTTGAGTATATGTTGGTATGGATGCGTTAGTGGCATATTTTTTTATTCGTAGGTAAATATATTGATTAGTATAAGTTTATGGATTTAATTGAACATTTTTCTAGTATATGTTGATTTGGGTGTGTTAATGACATAATTGTAACATATTTGAATATGCATGGATTTAATTATTAAAAATATATAATTCTAGAGACTTAATTGCAAACAATGCCAAACATGTGAGCTTTAATTAGCATAGTATTTAAAGATGTAGGAGTGAATTATAAAATATGTAAAAAAAATGTAGGAGC
This sequence comes from Aquilaria sinensis, assembly GCA_005392925.1. Taxonomy (NCBI): domain Eukaryota; kingdom Viridiplantae; phylum Streptophyta; class Magnoliopsida; order Malvales; family Thymelaeaceae; genus Aquilaria; species Aquilaria sinensis. Next base: position 42,252 of record SMDT01000231.1, read on the forward strand.
TTCAATCCGATTGTGCATTAGCTCGGGTAACTCTTACCTATTAATTATTTTCTAGATTCTCATTTTCAATATTTTTAGTGCCTTACATAAAAATTTCTTATAATTTTTAATTATATTTGATATCTGGAAGGATACATTTTGCGGATCATTAAAAAAAAATTAATAAAAAAAAAAGAAAGAAAGGTATCCCGATTCTGGAATTTCCCTCCCTTTTCTGATTGCCCCTCTTAAAAACTGAGCTCCACCACTTCAACACTCGCCTCAATTCCAAACCAGTTCACCCTGAAATAAAGAGAAAGCAACTTTCCCCTAACATGGAACTGATCTTGAATCTCCCCAACAACATCGCCGCGAGTGTCTTGCACTGGTTCCATACGCCTTGTTCCCCTCCGTCACCCTCACCGGCAAGCGGTGGAAGATGGGATTCGCTCTCAGGAGTTCTCCCGCCATGACGAGCTGCTTTCCCTCAGCCGAAAGCTCCTGGTTCTCTCTCCCCATCGAGGTTTGTTGAAGCATATAAATGCTGAGGCCGTCGACAAAGAGTACCATATTGTAATTTTGCTAAAGTTGGGGGCGAATTTCACAGTTGTGGTCGGGCGGGTCACGTTAATCCCGTTTACCCGACCCTTGCAGCCCCGACGACTTAATGTTGCTTTTAAGCCAATCTGAATTAATTAGTCCATAAATTTTCTATCTTCTTTTTTTTTTAGCAATAAAATGGGACAAGAGGAGAGGACCCATTAAAAAGAAGGCAAGTAATAGTCCCGTGAAGGCAGTGAATGAGAATAACAAGAGGCAACACATGAAATGAGAAAAATTCTTCTCGTTTCCCACCTACCTCTTTCTAACGAATATCCCGCTTTTTCTTGGTCCCCAAGCATCAACCGCACACGCCCAGACCATTTCTTTTCCCTCTAGTCTTAATACCATCTCTTACTCAGCAATTTATAAAATTTAGTGACGGGATTATGTGCATTAGTGGTCTTCCAACTTAATCAACACACACGAGTTGGTCCTCAACTTCAATTTACCATTACCTCGCCCTACAACAACCAACATGGGAGAAAAAGAAAGACTGTAAGGTTTTATTGGAGTTTTGACACTTTATATAATCTTTTAGACTATTAAGAATTATCTTTAGAGGAAACAACATATGAGGTCTTATTATTTTTCTTAATGTTTCAACCAAGTTTCTAAACTTTATTATGCATCATATGTGAATTCGGCATCCACCATCCTCTAAATCTATGCATGATTTCATTTGTCCATCGACTAACATGGCCTACTTTCTCAAGTTATTGGATGAATTCATACCGAGTTGGAGTTGATGGACCAACACGTACGAGTTGGTTAAGTTTCAAGAGCATTGACGCACTTAAACCTTCCTAATATTATAAGTTCATTGAAAAGTGAAACAATCTGCACTTTTCCATACATGTCTGTGCCTGTGTTCCTGTACTCAGGTCAACGTCTTTTCTTCACCCCTAAATTAGCCCTAATTTTTAACGTTATTTTCAACCTTAAAACTAAAAAAATTTTCCCATTAAAAATACTTCATTATTTTCTTATTGATTTTTATCTAAAATTAATGCTATTTGATGGCTAATACCAGATCTACAAATAATCATTTGAATTAATTTTTTCATAAAGCAATTATTTTTTAATGATTTTTTAACCAACAAAAAAATAATAAAAAGAACCAAAATTTTTTTAAAAAATTATTAAAAAATAGTTTTTGCTATTCTTTAAGTGAATTTTGAATTTTGTATATAAGTTGAGCAAATAATCACTATAAATCAAAATAACAACAATGACCTATTTTTAAAAATCAATATCAAACACATAAATAACACCATCATTACTAGATTTGGCCTAATCTACACTAACATCTTATTTTTGGAAATCCACACTTACTTCCTCTCTATCAATCTCCGTTTTATCCAAAAAAAAAAAAAAAGAAGAGCACTCATGAGGAGGGTATGATAGATTCATCCTAAACCCAAACTGACCCGTATTATTGAGCAGATTGCCTAATCTATTATACCCAAACTGACAATATACCCTAAAATTTGATTAAAACCCAAAATTCACAAAAAATGATTTGGGTTAGTTTAGTATGATGAGGTTTAAAAACTTTCATCATTTGAGGGGGGGAAAACGTTTTCCTTATCACTTGTGTGTTTTTTTATTATTTTTAGTATTGAATTACATGCTTTATAAAAATAGGGAAACAAAAAAATCTTGGTAGCGTATTAAAAATACATGAGTTTGTCTCAGCTCTCAGAGCCAGGTTTCACAAGAAAAGTATAAGTTGTTGCAACTCAATTTTGGGACGGGATACAGTTTTAATGGTAACAAAGGATTGAAATGGTAGTGAATTTTATTTTCCAATCCAAGGTGGCGAACAAGGTTACTTAATAAGACGTGACGTTGGATCAAAAGCACCAAGCATATTGGCCAATTCGGATTAACTAGCACTACAAGAATGTAGGCAGTGGCGTACTAAAAAATTTTGGATCGAGGGTGCGGAATTGGTTTTTAATCTTTTGTTCGTTGCTTGATAACTTTCGATCATTTTTTACTTTTATTAAGTCTTTTGTCATCTTTAACCACCAAGTCCGATGAGAATTGTAATAAAATTTTTACCACAAATAAGTTTATTATATAGAGGCCTATCTATGTAAAAACAAAAACTAACAGCTAAATTTGTAAAAAAAAATTAGCAAAGTGTAAGACAATTATAAAATTTTTTAAATTTTTTTTTGTGAAATATTACAAAAGAGTCAATTTATAATTTTTAACAGAACTATGGGATCATTAAGTCATTGAAAATAAGTTTGAAATGGATTTACAACAAGAAATGGAAGTTATGGACTTTTCACACAATTTACCTAGTAATAATATATGGTAATTCTATATCATTAGAATAATATTAAATTTGTATTAAATACTTTTTCTAATGTTTGCGATATAGAAAAATCATTACAACCACACAATTTTTTTTTTTTTTGCTAATTAGAAAGATAGTAGATAGTAGTGCACTAATATCAAAATAATATGATAATAAATTATGGCATAGAAGTTCTTTAAAAATGTGGTATAAAAAATTTATCTTGTATGTTTTTCTATTAATCAAGAGATAAATTTGCCTTTTGAGAACTAAAATTAATTCATTAATTAAGCACTTTTTTATATTCCAAAAAAAATTATTTAAGGATAATTTATTCTATATAAAAATTGACTAGAATCTACCTTTAGTTATTATGTTACAAGTGAATTACTCCAATATTGTTGGGAATGCAAAAAAAAATGTTATATATAAATGTTGAGAAACAAAATAAACTAATTTGATTTTATAACTTTAGTGGCTTTTTTAAAAATTTATTTTTACCAATACATCCTATAATTTATTTTTTCAAAATTATTGGAGGTGTTGCTGCATGCACCTTTCTGTACCATAAAAACTGAATCATAAGGGGAAAAAAACCATTGAAGATTGTAAGATAAAAGGAATGATATATATAAAAATGTATTATATCATATTATTTAAGAAATACAAATAATTAAATAATTTATATATTAAAGGAAAAACTTAAACAATGACTAAAAACCAGCCGTTTTTAACATATAAAGCAAAACACTCCACTAGGTACGTTTCAGCCTTTCCTTGGTCCATATTTGTGTTCTTTTTTCCTTATTGAGATAGGAAAAGGAACACACATAGACACGTTGCATATATGTACACTTTGCACACGTGATAGATTTGCTAAGGATCTGCAAAGGAAACTTTTTGTTTTGGGGTCGAGTTTCTGAAACTCGAGCATTTTCATCCATAACTGGACAAAGCGCATGTTTTTGCTATAATTGTGCTAACACCCTTTCTTCATTTCAACTGAATATATGAGCGCCTATTTTTACTGACGATTTTATCCCTCAAATTGAATCCTTGCGATAAGTAAAGGATATATATGTTAATTAATTTTCTCTCTAATTTCAGTACGTATTAGTGTATAAACAAAATGTTTGTACTGTTATGTCTGCTGGACATGAGTTATGAAAATGATGTATTACCATTGTTCGAAGATTGGTCACATCATAGTCATAGATAATAAAATTTCTAGTCAACGCACAATTTATTTTATTTTTTTGTATCAAAAAACAAAACCAACTTCTGGTAATTCTGCATTGACTGAATCTTATGACTACTGTTTGTTCTCATTTTCTGCGGTCAAAACCTCAACCGTAAATATGGTAAAATCCTCAGGAGATTTATTCTGTTTCCCTTTTTTCTTTTGTAAATTGTTTCCCATGTGTTGAGAAAAATCCGGTACTTGGCGGGCAAGTGTTGAGCTGTTTACCTTTTTTAAAATTTTCTTTTCTAGAGAGACTGAGCTGTTGATAATTGTTTAGCTAAAAAAAACGAAGAGTCTGAGAGAGATAAATACCGATTTATCAAAACTAATATTTATCGGCATAATTAGCTCAAAATTAATCACGTAATTAGTCAAAAAGGATCCGCCCGGCAAGCGGGCAACTGAATGATTCTATAGACGTGTGAAACAGAACTTGTCTTTTTTTATCTCTCTCGGGTGAGACACATAAGCTTTTCTAAACATATACTTGCCACGACATTCAATCAGATCAAAGCGTGTCTCAAACGTCAAGGGCCCGCGCGTGGGAGCAGAATTTGTTTCTTGGGTGCCAAGGTGAATCGTAGTGCCCAGAAGCATTTCGGGGTGTTACGGACACGTGTCACCAATCGGATGATTGGTCCAGATGCGGCGGGTCGTTTGGGATCTCCGGTGGTGACCGGAATCACCGGTTGGCATGTTTCCAAACAGATGAAAAAAATCTCAATTTGACTAATTTAAACCTTATTTACTTTAAAAAATTCTTAATTTAGAAAAAGCACGAAAGACAATAAAGCGAAGGCGCGATAAATAAACAATTAATTAAATTATTTAAAAAAAGCTGTGCCTTTTTTTTTTTATATATATATATAGAAAAAGATCAGCGATTTATGTGATGACACTTCTACTATAAAACTGAGAGTGTTAGCATTTTTTGACTCTTCCTAGCAAGGAGAGCACGAATTTTTGGCTTTCCCATCTCTTGGTTCTCTCACTCCAAACACGCTCGGACCTCTTTTCCCCGCTCTTGTTTACTCTCTTCTACTTTAGATCTGAATTTCAAGAAAATCTTTTGCTTTCTGGAATTTTCTCTATGAATTTGACCGATCAATGTTCAAAATGAATCCACCGAGCTGCCGAATCAAGTACACGGAGCACACGACAGTGACCAAGAAGCTGCTGAGTCCCTCGAACAAGTGTGCCGCCATGGATTCTACTCCCGTGGCCCCTAAAACAGTCCGTATTTCGGTCGTCGACGACGACGCAACGGACTCATCGGGCGACGAGGACGACGGCCGGCCAAAACAGAGAGTGAAGAAGCACATCAACGAGATCAAAATCGAGGATTTCTCTACCTTCTGTTTCCGGCCAAACAAGCAAAACAAGCCGGTGACGAAGGTTAACCCTTCACCGGTCCTTAGATCAAAGAAACAACAGCCGTCCGGAATCAGATACAGAGGCGTCCGTCAAAGGCCATGGGGGAGGTGGGCGGCGGAAATCCGAGACCCTGGCAGGGGCGCCCGGGTTTGGCTGGGGACGTACGACACCGCCGAGGAAGCAGCTCTGGTCTACGATCGCGCGGCCATACGGATCAAAGGACCCGACGCACTGACCAATTTCGTTAAACCCCCGCTTAAACCCTCGCCACTGCAGGAGATCGACGTGGATTTGGAGTCAAATTCCGGGTACAGTTCGGGCAAAGAGTCCCAGCCCCTCAGTTCGCCTACCTCTGTTCTCCGATTTCAGTCGAACGAAGAGTCCGAAGAGGCGAAAACAGAGCCGTCCGAGTTGGAGGTTTCCGAGACGGAGCTGAGACCGGTCCAAGAGGAGGAGGATTTTGCTAGTCTTTCAGATGATTTCGGGTTAACGGATCCGGGTCTGAGTGACTATTCGGAGTACGAGAATCCGGCGCCCATATTCTTCGAGGAGATGAGATTAATGGAGGAAACAGATCTGGAAGATAATTGCTGTGATATTTCGGTGGAATTAGATGTGGATTTCGGGTCGTTTGCGTGGGACGTGGATAATTATTTTTGAGGTCCGGGCAGGGTAGGATGGTCGTCCATTTTGTTGGTAAATAGTGTAATCAACGGTTACCGAGGGTTCTAAATTATTTTAACTGATGGTAAATTTCCGAGCGGAATTTTGATAGCTTCTAAGCTAAAATCTATTGGTTGGTTCGTAAGTTGCTATAAGTGTGTAAAGCTTGATGAGTGGGAATAGCTGTAAATTATTGGGTCTATTCTATTAAGTATATTGGATCTTATTTTAAAGTGACATCATCGGGGTTTGTTTATATTTATACCATCGTCAATTTGTATTAGCGTGGAGTTGAAAAGTGCTGCTATCCTTTTGTTTTTCTTTTATTTCATACAATGTTGAAATTAGATGATTTTGAATAATTAAAAAATAAAAAATTTGAGATTAATGGGTTGGTGGGATATTTTATTGGGGTTGGGCTGGGCGGGAGGGGAGGGGGAGCGCAGAAAGGCTGCCATGCCAGGTGTTAGCTAGTGGGGCTCCATGCCATGTTAGATGGTTCAACAACTTGCGCTGTGGATCGAGTGGTGAGGGCCCCTTGGCTTCTCTAGTTCTCTTCCATCTTCCGTGAGCCACTCTTTTTTCAGCTTCTACTCCCTTATTCCCACCCTCCCCCTTGTTTTTCATTTTCATATGCTCCCCGCTCCCTACATTTCAGAATAAGTTCATTTATGTCTGCAATGTTTGAATATATGCACACTCATTCAGTGTGATCAACAATTACGATATTTAATCTAGTTGAAGTAAATATTATCTTAGGATTATATCTCAGATAAAGATACATGTATGCCCGTGCTTTTATTACTTTTTTTTTTGTTTATTAAATGAATTTTTTTTTTGTTACTCAAAATTCTTTACACTAAAGTTAAGAGTTTTTAAGGAGAAGGGACCTGACGTGTCTTAAACCTGAGTAGTGAACATGCCACCTTACCTGAGGTTGTGAGACTGTTTACTAAATGATTGAAAAGGTAACTATACTGTGATTAATTGTAGTACTCGCTTGAGGTCGAACCGAAGGATCCCCTACGAATTACTCATTAGATTACTTTTTTCATTTATAATTGATCTTGGATTTATTGACTTGAAGTCAGAAAACTACTTGCACCAGATGCTACTTGTTCGTGGGTATTTGTCTATGAATTTTCACTTGATTTAGTGATGAAACGCTTCTTTATTCGTACCTGGCTGTTTCTTTTCCCCCTTCTCACATTAGAAAAGAGAAAAGGATCGAGGAATTTGACGCATCAATTTTAGACCAGGAGTAGTTCGAGTTAGTATTTTCATTAGAGCATTTTCCATTCCACGAGTTTTGACTCGCTCCCCGATCGACTTCCTTGGCTTCATTAAAAAAAAAAAAAGCATATTGCATATCGGAAACTCCCAATTGCGATGAATGGCTATTTTTGACAACCAGGTCCTAGTTACTAACCAGTTTTTAATTGGTAAAAGAGACGAACTGAGAAGGAGGTTTTCAGAAAAACAAAAACCAAGCGAAAAATGGGGAAAAGAAATCAACTGGTAGTCGAGCTGGTTGGTTTACTGTCCTCTTGGTATGATACCTACTAGTAGCTATGCTTTATAACTGAACAATATTCAAGTTCCAACTTATGCAAAAAATTTCTGTTTTTCACTTTTAAAGTGAAAAAGATAAATTTACGTAAGGTAGGTTGCAGCTGGATGAATGTGGAATAGACTATATATATATATATATATATGATTCAGAGAAAAAATATATTTATGTAAGGTAAAGTGCGGCTGGATGAATATAGGATAGACTAGCTATATATATTAATGTGATTCGTCACATAACATTATTTTATAATATTACTTTGAATAGCAAAAATAAAAATAAGCATAATGTGTGGCTAGGAGTTGAAAAGAAAAATCAAGTGAATATGGGGCGAAAGTTTGAGGAAGAGGACTTTGTCAAAGATTAGATTACTGCCCACTTAGAAAGGGTTTGGAACATGGAAGCGGGAGAGATGGTTCTTCACGGGAAAGGGACGCACAACAATATTATCGAGCGAAGTGAGAGACAATTTAAGTTGACACTTGACGATTGATATATAGAAATTCCTAAGATCCAAATCAGGGGACCCACCAGGAAGAAACCAGTCTCGTTTATGGCACAAGCGTTGTCTGGTCAAGGCTCTGGAAACCAGAAAGAAATTAAAGTCGGGCGTGTAACCAAGTGTTGGAATTGGCAACACAACACTTAGTTTTTTTTATTTTCACCATCGATGTCTAGCTAGCTAGGTGGTCAGTGGCCTTTTCTAGGAGTAGGCCGATTTCAGGCTCTTGTGGCTTTTCAGGTCAACAATCTCCGGCTTCACCTCCATTCTCCGGCCGGCTTCACCTCTTGTGTCTCCCTTTTAGGTGCTGGTCGTTTTCTTCTGTGTTTCAAAGTGAATTCGGACTGGGAATTGCAGAGGGAAAAAGTCTGGTCCTAGAGCGCACAGGATTGCAGCCTTTCGTTCGCAAGTTGCAGGATTGGAAACAGTCTGTGTCCCTGTTTCCCTCCATGCAAAGGCAACGAAAGTCTTTTTTTATCTTTTCTTTGGGTTTCCCCTTTTTTTCCTCAGTAAAATAATAATAATAATAATAGTTCAACACAAGTCTTTGTTCATAATGGTACTATTAGTCTATTATGCAAGAGTTGTCCAAATGAAGCTTCCTGTGTCGTGTGGTGCAAGCATGCCAGTGGCTACCCATAAATATGTTACCATAACAAATCATTCTATTTTATTGAAACAAGTAGTGTAAATAACACAAATTGTCCCCGACTTATAAACCATTCATTAACCTTCTTTAAATTTTAAAAATGTTATGATTCTAGTCACCGCAAGTTTTGGAATTGGCTGTCTATACTTTATATCAAGTATATGTAGAATATTCAGCAGTTTGAGGCACAAATACTTTATATCATCATATATCTTGCTTTCGGTTTTTCACACTTCAAAGTTGACATGTAGTTGATGCAATTGGCCGTGGCTTGATGAAAGTGAGTTGCAACATTTGTTGAAGTTGAATAAGGATTATGCAATATTTCGTAATTTAAGAACAACATAGCAACAAATTAATGCGTAGTTCATATTTAGTGGTAACCGCCGCACATTGCTGCAGTGATACTTTGTTCATGGGTCCAATCGTGAGGAAGCAATATTTATGGACCGGGAGGACAAAGACTTGCAACTGAGAAAGTTACTTGCCAAATTAGAAAGTTTGATGACCACAAAATCAAAGAATGGTATCTCATGGATTATTTCGTAATTCTACCATTATTGTTTCTGGGTCAGACTATCCACTGCTCACTTGTGGGCCAAAGTTTTGTTGCGAATTGGTGGGTAACTGTCATTTAAAAACGTTTGCTGACAACAACACTATTGCACCATATATCAAGGGCCAATTTTGGAATTATACCATTTTCCATCTTAGAACTTGTATGCCGTCTTGTTCACGCACTTGGCCGAAAGTCGAGGTTAGTGATATACACAATTGGTAAGTGGAGATGAAGATTGCAGAATGTATTTTCATATGAATCGCCTTCTACTAATGTTTCAAATAGTATTGTTTCTACTATTTAATCTTGGCTGATTTTTCTGTGTGCCTGGCGCATGCATAAGTCATGCTCCCAAAGTAATTTATCTTGTACAATTTAGTCCCTAAGATTTAATTTTTATTTTATTTCTATTTCTTTGATACAAGAAATAGCCAAATTTTCAAAAACTTTTCTCCTGCCAGTAATTAAAGATTATTGTTAAAATTTTTACAGAATATCACCCAAGTCGCGTAAAAACTGTAAGACCTGCAGTTGAAGTGAAATAATAATAAGATTGCGTAAAATGTTGACAGATAACTTGGTAAGATATTAACATTAATTAATAATTAATAATTACTAATGGATAAAATATTTAGAAATTTGACTAAGTCTGTATCAAAGAAACAAGAGGAATAAGAAATTATGAGGAATAAGAAATTGTTTATTAACAAGAGGAATAAGAAATTATGAGCAATAAGAAATTGTTTATCCTTTTATTAAAAATAATTTATTTTTTTATCAGTTTCTGTTTGTTCTTTTAGAGAAAATAAATTTGTATTCTTTTAATACTAATTAGGTATGAACTAGTTTTTTATATTTATTTGTGTTTCATTTGTGTAGATCATATTTGGGTTGTCTTTTCATATTAGATTTATGTAGAGCACCTGGGTATAAGAGATGACTGTAGCAAACAATGAAATAAAAATTTACTTTAAGAGAACGAACAAGTAGGAAAAAAGAACAAACACGAAGGAAAAAAACAAACAATGTTTTCTAAAAGAACAAGCATACCCTTCTAAAAGAACAAGCATACCCTTCTAAAAGAACAAATATACCTTTCTAAAAGAACAAACACCAGAAAATAAAAGAATAAGAAGTTTACAAAAACATGGTCATGTATAAGAACAAATAGTGTCTTCTATAAGAACAAACACATAAATAACAAAAAATGTAAATAAAAAAAAAAGAACAAATAATGCCTTCTAAAAGAACAAACATACCATTCTAAAAGAACAAACATCAGAGGACAAAAGAACAAGAAGAAATAAGAATAATATCCTAAATCTAAGTAAAAAAAGGTGAAAAAATTATTTTAAGAAAATAAGGAATAAAACATGAAATAAAATAATAGACAAAACTTGAAATAATAATAAAATAAGAAAAAGAAAAAGGGGAAACTGGAAAAAGGTGAGAAAATAAAAATAAAAAAAATAAATATGGAAAAATTAAATATACAAAATAAAAATAAAGAAAATAAAAATGGAAAAGGTAAATATACAACAAAACTAAACAAAGAAAAAAAATGAAGAAAAAAAATGAAAATAAATAAAGAAAGAAATAGAAGAATAAGAGAAGAACAAGAAAACAAAATTTAAAAAAAAATGAAAAGGGGGTCGCTGGAATTCGATCCATCGCCCAACTTCCCCCAAAATTAGAATATCAGCTATGCTACCCAACCAAATAGTTTGCCCAGAGGTCACGGAACAAGAAAAATCTATTATGTTTCACGATGGCATAATTACTTATTTTTTTGAGAAACAGGATCAAAATGACAATTATTATATTTTTTAATGATGACATATGATATAAGCCTGGTCTACAGAAAAGTTACTCTTTAATCTTTTAGTTTCATTATATCAAGCTGCAAGTGATAAGTTATTAGTGTTGTTTGAAAATAATTTTTATAATTTGGGTCCGAGTTATGGATAATTTGTCAATAGTGGAGATCAAACCACTGGAAGTAAAAATTAAAAGTCATGTTTAAATAGTTCTTTTAGTACTTTAATGTTAATCAATGAGGTTAGAAGGAGAGGTGGATTATCTCTTCAATTCTTCATGTTCACTAACTTGCTGATGCACCCTCAAACTTTTGCTGTACGCACTACTCCTAATTTGACTAGGCAGGGGTAAACCATGATTAGATAGTTGATTATGTCACCACTTACTACAAGTATAATCACTTAACTTGGAAGGCTGACGATTAAAGCAGTCAATTACAGTTTCAACTAACATTGGTGGATTTTAAGCATGATTATGCTTCAATCTAAACTTATCATGTGTATTAGTAAACGCTATACTTCAAAAAATCATTTGTAAGTACTTCTCCTTCCAAAAAAAGATGTAATATTTTTTTATTTTCAACCGTTTCAGAATTCTGCAATATTTTTATATTTAATAAATTATTTTACCATATCATTCTTTCAATCATTATTTCAATATCCATCTTTTTTATCTTTCTTGATTTTTGTGAAAAAATGAAAACAACTAATAATTTTTTTTCTTAATTTTCATATTAATCTCAAACGTTTTATTCAAAATGGTATGAATGACGTATATAATTACTCGGATTCTACTTGTACTAAAAAACACAAATTTGAAGTTTTGCTTGCCAACACCGCCCAAAAGCAAGTAAACAAAAGATTTTGCAACTCCAATGCAACACCAATTCGAGGTCTTTGAATGACATTATATTATACTATATTCTAAATAAGGAGGGTTCTACTCTTCATCAACAATACCCTGTGCCGCCGTTTTTTTTTTTTTTTTGGCTTTTTCTGGTTTTGTGATAAAACCTCTCTTTTGGTCCTTGAATATTTCACATCTTCCATACTAATCCCCCACTTCCTCATGATGTCGCAAGATAGGGTGAAGAGTGTTTGTTGATGTTGATGATGGTAAGACAGGCAAATAATAAAGTGTGGGGACTGCTACTTGCAGAAATTGATAATTCAGGAACTGAAGATATATGTCTCCATTTTATGGAAAGTCTCCCCTGGCCGTATCCTTTTTCTTTTTTGCCATCCAGGGGAATGTTCAAATCCCCTTTTTGGTCCCTCAATATAGCGATTTTGCCATAGTGGTCCCCAACTTTTGCAATATATTAGGAACTTCAAAAAAAAAAATTGGATGGTTTATATAAATTTAAAATGATAGAGCCTTAAATGAAAATGAGAGAAATGCTTTTATTAACCATATTAAATACCAAAAAAATTTTCTTTTACATGATTTTATTCGGAGGTTTAATTAGATATGTCAGATTCAAAGTTTTGATTAATTGAAACAGATACACAATTTGTATAATGCACGGGTGCTTTGCATAGGTTTGATTCAGAGTTTTAAGTAATTAAAACAGTATACAATTTGCATTACGTATAGCTGATTGATTCTTAAAAGGTTTCATTTTCTCACTAATTCATTAAGGAGTAAAACTCTGGGAAAATCTTATGTATATATATTGTGCAATGCTATCCTACATTAAAAATACCATAAGTTTTTCTTTCTCTTAATAGTTTCATTTGAATTGGTTAATGAAATTGCTTTGACATTTTTTCGTTTGTTATCTTTAATATATTTTTTAAATATGTAAACATATTTTCATTTTGTTATTATGTATGTTTACAATTATATATACCCGGATTTTATTTAATGTAAAAATATATCTTATCTTTTTATATTGTTCTATCAATTACTTGCATTATTACACGGTTTACCACATACCTCACTTATCAATTAGTATTTGTACTATTCATTTATGGTGAATTTCATTATACATTAACAGTGCTCCCCGCCCCCCCTTTTCTTGGATACTATTGACTCTTTTTTAAGTTTGATCCCCTCTTCACAAGGTATTCGCCTTTTTGAGACCATGTGTTGTAATTTCCCATTTTTTAGTTTGTTTATTTTTTGTTTTGGTTAACACTAGATTTCAATCCCTGAATTTTCACTCTTTCCTAAGTTGGTCCCTAAGTTCCATCCATGTTCCATTTTGATCCTTAAATTTAATAATTATTGAACTAGAATTTTTTTGTTTGCTCTTCTGGTCCCTAAATTTTTTTTTTTGTTGTTTTTCATATATTATCTTTCAAACTAAGATATTAGTCACCATAATTTGTTTATTTTTTAGTTAAATTATTTTTTGACTTCATTAAATCAATTATTAAACCTTCAATACATAAAATTTTTCCAACTTTTCTCTTGGTCTAAACTTTTCTTGTCACCTTTTTTTATTATTTTTTTCTGAAATGAAACTTTAATCATTATAATTTGCTTACTTTTGATTATGGTTTTGGTTGATTCGGTTTAAGTTGATTTTTCCTTTTTTTTTTATTTTTATTAAGTTAATAGTTAAACTATTAATTGATTGACATAAGTTAAATACAATTTTGTGTTTTGGTCATTTTTTCATTATTGATGATTGAATTTTGCAACATCAGTTATTTACTTTAAGGTCTATAATTTACTAAAATAATTTAGTTCATAATTGTTGAAATTTAAAGTAAATTTTTCTAGATAAATTTTTCATTGATATTAAAAATTGGAGTTTGAATTAATAAGAGATGAAAAACTTTAGTAAATTGTTTTTTAATAACAAAGAAATTATGTATAGATTCAAAGTACATACAACTTTTTTGTTTCACGGCAATATGTTTCAATCAATTCTAATCATTTTAATGATAAGAAACTAATATAAAGAGAACCCAAATCAAAACTGAAATAAAGCAAAATTTTAGTTGATCAATGTGAATTTATGAGTGAAAAATTTGTAACCATTTATAACAAAAAATCATTTTAATGCTAAATTTATTGAATTAAGTCTTCGTAGTAACGTACAGGTCATCAAAACCTCATATCAACTAAACTAGGTTCCCAACCTTAATGTTATTATGGTGGTGCTTAAGTTCAAATTGGGCCAATAATTTGTGATGCGGTCGAGTCGAGCCACTTACAACCCACAAAAATGTTCCAACTTGGATGCTCAAATTATCCTCTTTAATGTGCATTAAAGTGAAATGTATCGGTCTGAAGTTAGAATTGATTGAAATGAGTAATTCAGTAAAGTGTTACGACGAAATACATATAGTTGAGCTTCAACATGCATTCAAGGGGCATAGATGTGTTGGTTGGTAGGGGCCTAACTCACCCTAAAATGGTAAAATGTCTATTACATTCTTTAAAATTTTCAGGTAAATTTATTCTCTTATATTCTTAAAATTGTTCAAATCCCCTTATAAATACAACTTAAAAAAATTATAAATCCACCCTCTATAAAACTGCCCTTATTGGGACTATAGATTAAAAATATATTTTTTTGATGCCTCATTTTTAAAAATTATGAATCCTCCCTTACATGTGTTTGACGTGATTGGGGAATACTTCATAAGTAGAGATGAGCGTCAGGTCGACCCAACTTAGGACTAGCATGGCCTAGCCGGTCCTGGGACTGGGTCAAAGAGGACCGGGATCGGCCCGGTCCCAGGTAGGGCGATTCTGAGCTGGTCCCGGGGCAAGGTGGGTCTGGAGGTATTTTTTTTTAAAAAAAAATTAGAAACATAATTAATTGTATATGTAATAAATATTTTTTTAAAAAACACCACCTATAGTGTAACTTTTATTAATTTAAAAAGCTAAACGACACTTACAAATAATCGGAACGGGCATTATATTTTGAAATGGCAAAAATATTCTGAAAATGATAAAAAATAGAAACCTATGATCTGTGCTTAACAGCATAATCAGATCAAATACAAACTATATGTATGATTGAAAAAAAAATTCAACTCTTGGTACCAAATATTACCTCGTCATTTGAACTCTTTTGATTTTGATGCCGGAGCGCTGCAAGGCCCCAATCTCGGTTGCACACGCATACTTCTACCGCCTCTTGTGTCAATCTTGATCATTTCTCCAATATCAGCCATTTTCCTACACTAAACGCTGCCTTGGATGATACAGTAGATACTGGAACGGCAAGAATCTCCTGTGCGATTATTGACAAGATCAGAAACCTTGATCTCTTTTGTTTCCACCACTCTAATATGTCGACATCGCTTGACTCGAATAATGTGTTGATATAGTCATTGACCTCAACTAATCCTAATGTCGTCGGTTGGGGTCGTTTGACCATTTAGAGGGCTGGGTTGAATCTTGATGAGATTGATCTCCTTGGAGGCTTGGTTTGAAGAACTTCAAATTTTACCTTATCCGAATGTCACTCACAATATAACTTGTATAAAAAATGCAAGTACTCGAAAGTAGTAGCAGACATAACCAAAACATTTATATGAGATATTTCTAAATAAGTATGAAAAATTTCTTCAAGCAATATTGTTGTGCTCTTTAATTTGACATATGAGTTGAGCAAAGAAACAACTAAAAAGATAGGTGGAATATTTTCAAAATACTGAAACCATTTAGCCCACATGAGTTCGACAATTGGTTTTAACAACTCATCATCTTTAAACTGATGTAAAAGCATATGTAATGTACACTAAATGAAGTAAAACTTGATGAATTGTTAGGTAGTAAAAACAAGAGAAAAATTCAGTAGCCTTGTAAAAAAACTTAAGCAATTCACCGGTTTTGAAACATTTTTCCCAAATTTCAGTTGTAAGAAATTCACAACCCATTTTTTAGTTCATGAAATGCGTCAACAAATTTGCATATGGGAATGTATCTTACAACATCAAATATGTAGAGTTTCAAGGGGTTGGGCAATCTAATTTAAACCGTTTCTAAGAAAATTCTTTTTGATTTTCAAAACAAAAGCTTTTAAATTAACGAAACACAGCAAGTCTTGATTTCAAATATATCAATGAGTTCCAAATAGGTAAAATTTCATTTTGGAGAAATTCTAAACTCTTTTGCACATAAAGGTTCAAAATATGACACATGCTTTTAACGTGAAAGAATGCACCGTTGAAAGGTGGTTTTAATATTTGACTAACGGCAACATCATTGTTTGAAGAATTATCAAATGAAATACACAGGATTTTATCAGCATAAAAATAATCACGTAAAATTTTTAAGATGCAATTGAATATGTGATAACCAATATGATTCGTTTCAATGACTCTAGATAACAAAATTCATTTTTGCATAATCAAATTAGAATTAATCCAATGAGAAGTAACACAATAAAATGATTGACCTATAGGTGATATCCACATATCAGAAGTGAAAGCCACACAATGATCAAAGGCAGAAAAATAGGCTTCCAAATCTTATTTTCTAGCTTTAAATAATCTAAAACTTTCTTTCCTAGTGGTTTTCCTAGACACTTTTTTAAATGCAGTATTTAATTGTGATTTTATTCAAGATTTTATGTGAAAATCTTTAGCTTATGAAAAAGGTTTTTCAGTAAACATCATCCAATTTACCGTGCATTCTTTACAAGATTGTTGGCTAAAACGGAATATACCTGGCCTGCTGGCGTCAATTGTAGACCCAAGTTGTATTTGTCCTCTAGAACTAGTCTTGGCACTGGGGAGGACATTAGGATGTTGATTTTTAATATGTCACTTTAGCGTTCCAATGCCGGAATTCTTTTTATACACTAATTTTTTTCGGCAACATTTGCATTTTTCGTACCTTGACTCCCCTTCGTATATGAGTTGATAATGCTCCCAAACCCAAGCAATTAGTCTCAAGGATTTACCTTGTCCTTGGGTTTTCTCCACGGCTTGTCGGCGTCGTTTGTGTTGATGGATTCTCGGTCACTATCGCATCCAACTCTTTAACTTCATCACCCGATAATTGATTGCCAAGTCCCAATTTGTAATTCATCATATTGATCCGGTATCATCATCGTGCAACTCTTCAATTGAGATGCCTTTATTGGCGAGCCGAGAACGGAGATCAAATAAGCATTGGAGGCCGGTGCTGCGGAAATATGAACTCTCTATTGCCTTGCCCTTTCCTTTTGAAGCCATGAGTCATGAACTAATATTAGTGATTAATGTAAATTTAAGATGAAATTATGAAGATGTTAAGGGGAGATTAGTAAGAAATTTGGAAGAGATTAAAAAAAACTCGAATGCTTGAGAGAATATAGTAAAGGAAGAAGAGAGATTGACCGATGGTGTGAGGATAGAGTGAAAATGGCATTGGTATTTATAGAGGAGGGCCAAAAATTATTTTGACCAAAAGGTTCTTAAAATTTAGTTGTTGGGAGAGGTTAAAATGGAATTTTTTGGGCTAAAATGGAGCAGAAAGCTGTTGGAGGACCTACTGTGTAATTAACCTTTTAAAAAAAAAATTTTAGCAAGTTTCCGTTAGAGGTTGTAGTTAGTTAGAGCACTCACAGGCTTGGACTAGATCAGATCGGACTGGCTAGTCTGTAAGGGTGGGTTCTGGGTTGGGTCGGTCCATTTTGCACTGTAATATCCTTTGCCCATATTTGGCCTATATATTTACGTGTTTTGTCCGAGGTAGGGTGAGGAGGGTTTGACCGGGCCTGAACGGGTTTGACTTGTGAGCCGGTCCTTAGTTACATGAAAGCGCCTAATAGGGGCACGAATTATGCCACAGTTCGTGAACTCCCGCTTTGGGAGCGAATTTGCCAAGAATTCACGCACTCAATGTGCATAATTTACAAAATTACAAAAACCTTCAAAAAAGCACTTTTGTCAAGTTTCAAACCATGGCAAGATAGATCTCTTAAGTTGTATGTCACGCTCCTGCTGCCATTCAACTGCTACTTTCCATATGCTACAACTTTCATTAAATAGTTTAATAAAAGTTTATTCAATGCAATTCTACTTTTCATTTTGGGAAAAAGATGCGAAACTTCTTTTTTGGTTCTTTGCATTTTCCCCTCCCCCCATCCCCCCAAAAGATACGTTAGCTACTTCTTTTATACTTCAAAAAAATATGTGCACCTTACAGTAGAAAGGTTAGAGGAAAAAAATAAAAAAAATGATTTATAATATAATACACATACATACAGTACAAAGTTCTCAAACCAATCATGCTTTAATTTTTAATAGTTTGATAAATTCATGCTATGCCTAACTTAGAGAAATGTAGGGAAATTAGCAATTTGGAATATATATATATATATGTGTGTGTGTGTGTGTGTGTGTGTGTGTGTGTGTGTGTGTAAACACATGTAAATAACGCTCTCAAGCCACTCCCGCTCTCCGCATTTTTTTTAGTTCTACGAATTTACGCTCCTGCTCCTGCTTACGCTCTTACTTCCAATCTCGCTTTGTGTGACTTAGGGCCAGTCCCTATTTGGGCCGGTTGAACCAGCCCATGTCCCACTTCTACTCATAAGACACACAACAGTATTAATTTGACTTCTTCAAAGTTTTAGCTCTTCACGATAACCTTATAATGGGATGTTGTTACGTGTTCCTTGTTGTAATCAATATAATTAATAGGATTAAAAAGATTTATGTAGAAATCAAACATAATTAGGAGTAATAAGATTCTTGGAGGAAAAAAATTTAGTAAACTCCTCTATAAGTCCCATGACTTATTTTCTTATTATATTCGGGTTACGTAACTCTATCTTATTCTAACGAGTTCATTTATCTTATATAGTGCATCCTATCAATACCTTTTCAGTCATTATGACTGATAATTTTGATAGAATTTTAGCAAAAAATAACAACTTCAGTCCCTAAATTTTCTTCATCCTACTTCTAACATCTTACACTTTATTCATCCTGCTTCTAACACCCAAAAATTATTAATCTAACAAATCAACCACACTAACCCTTTGACCTTTTCTCTCCTAGCCTTGCCCATTCTTTGTCCTTAATCCGCATTGGAGTCAACATTGTTGTTGCCACCGTCACTTGTAAGCCTACTGGAGTTAACAAAAATGTGGCCGAGGTCCACAATGACAAAGTAAATTGGTCTGAATCTTCAATTCATTAATCTATCAAAATTCAATGCCATCACTGCTACCGCCTTAGAAGTGGAACAACTGTAGTAGACTTGTGAGTGGTTCCCACCCGCTTGAGTAGTTGTCACCTTCACACCTTCTGCCAAACTCACCTTACCTTATCTAGAAAACAAGCCACGCAATCCACTACCTCTAATTCAAACACCACCTCCAAATCTATTGGCGATGACCCCCTCGTTACCTCTAATGGCCAACTTATCATCGACGTCGAGAGCAAGTACCATGTCATATACCACCTTATCAATTCATCTTTGTGTGCATCCACATCGTCAATCAAGCAGTCAACATCATCGTCGCCGCCTGTCTTGGGGTCGATCTCACTCATGGTGGGAAATGACAAATCCAGTCACTTGATTTTCTTCATCCTACTATTAGTACCTTAAAACTCATAGATCTAACACATCAATCACTATTTTCACCTCGTTCTCCCTAAATTTGGCTGAATTCAACAAATAGAAAATGAATCTAGAACAAAAAAAAAACATGCAAATTACACTCCTATCTTGACTACATCATCAACATGGCCAATTATATCCGCTGCAAGAACCAAAAGTGTCTTTTATGCACCAATGCCTGCAGCAGCTCTCTCAATGTGCGATTCATCCCTGGGAGTCTATTCCCTTCATGTATCAAAGTACTCCAAAAAAAAAATTATTCAACCATTCATTACACACATGCAGAATTAAGCAAAAATTGATCAAACAAAAAATATATAAAATTTGATGTAGTTCAAGTTTTGACTAATCTATACTATGGATAGAAGAAATCCATTTAAGTTTTGACTAATCTATACTATGGATAGAAGAAATCCATACTCAGAAAAAGGTTTAGAGATTATGGTATAAGTATATCCTTAATACTTACACTGACCAATAAATCTCATACTACTAATAATAATATCTATATCTTGCTCTCATATAACTACAAAATATAATAATAGAAAATGCTTCTCATGCTTACCCCCTCAACTTTTGAACCTCTCATCCTTCTTGAAAACCTCATATTTTACCTTTTTAGTATATTGACTTTTCTTTCATACCTAAAAAAATAAAAATTAAATTAAATCGTGAAACCTACTAAAAAACCTGAACTTCCATGCACACACCAAATTCTAAAACAGTGATGACAAAACTATCCACACAAAACTTGATGCTTGATAAAACTATCCATACAAAACTTGATGCGCAAGCAAAAGATTAACTGCCGCACAACAAAATGAAAATCTCTGAGCCTACATTTCAGAATCAATAATATTTTGAGCTCAGTTCTCATCTAAGTCCTCAAGCTTCTTAAACCTGAGCCACTACACCCAACAGGATCCATAAACTTGTCAACTTGCACTTATAAAATAAATAAATAAATAAAATTAAAGACTGATCAGCTTGAGGTATGCATTCCAAATTCCTACCCTTTTCTTATTACATTAGTATAAAATATTTACATTGATGAATACACAAATAAACTGGCCAAGAGCCCCCCGCAAAAAAAAAAGGGAAAAGCAATTCGGCCAATGAAAAACATGGGTGGTAAATGGACTTACCCAATCAATATACTGGCTGGAGATTTCTTACAACATTGCGTTTCAATAATTTTTTTGTTATTTTGTTCAGGTTGGTTGCACTAAAAAATTAATAAAAATAGTACTTACTTTTAACAAGAAAATATCTTAGAATTACTTTATAGACGATTTAAAGAATAAAGTTTCAATAAATTAGTAATTTAGACAAATAATTGCTTTATATAGAAATAATGCACAGTAATACTTAAAGTTATGCAAAACGAACTCGTTCTAGCTCACTAGGTGATGTGCATCAAGTTAACATATTTAAATAATATAGAAATTAGGATTAGACAATACAATCTTTGGATTACAAAATTCTATTTATAAAGTGGATAAACCCAAAATCTAGCTCCAATCACTTCCATTGGATTGGGTGTAGTTAGGTAAAAAAGATTAGAATATACGAGTTGATTTTATATATGAGAGTACCATCAGTTTTTTTGTTGTGGTTCCATATGCAACTAATACGAGGTGGAACCAAACTTATGGTATACATATAAATACATATAATAAAAAATACAATATTGCTAAACTAGTCATATATTTATGTATGAACATATGTATTTAAACATATATTTAAATGTGTACATTAGTAAATTGTTCATATCTTTTTTGTATGAACATGTAAACATGTACATTAGAAATTATGCTATAACTAAATTGGATGTACATTTAAACATATATATTTTCATAAGAAATGTTACTAATTGCTCATATACTAAGAACATGTACAATTAAATGTGATTTAAGTTGTGTATTATGCCGCTGAATATTTCTTAAACTGACTGTGGATACAATTTTATTACATTACAAAGTTATTAATTGCTATATCCATATAATAAAAATCAAGAACCAAAGCAAAAAAAAAACCAAACCAATTGTTTTGGTTTTATACAGTTCTTGATTTTTGGGTTGGATAGCATTTTTTGGAGTTATCACTATTTTTTATTAATTTGATTTTACTAGAAAACTAAACCAACCCAACTCATATACACCTCTAATGGAAATTGTACAATAATGTTTTACTTGTCCATAAGTAGTATTAAAATATTAAATTGGACTCAACAAATATGGAAGTAACTTTGCATTATTCCTTATTAGTGATAAATTATTACCAGGATCATGCAAGCAGTAACCAAAGTTCAAACAGTAAAGTTTCAAGTTGGAATAATAAAATCTGAATTGGACATATCTTGTAATTAAACGCGTAGTTAACATTGGCAGGGTAGACAAGAACCTGGTGGATACCATACTATTATCTAAAAGCAAATAACCAAGTTATTAACATAAGACAATTTAATTCAAAATAACTTATTTTTATTTTTACATTTTTTGCATAATACTAATTTTATTTAAAATTTAATATTATGTAGATGCAATAATCTATTTGAAAGTAAATTTTTATTCTGTTATTCATTTTTTATGAAATTTCCTTTTTAACGCCTAAAACTAGAAAAATTATAAAATTTTAGTAAGATCATAAAAATTGTATTTTTAATGGATTATTACACCTACATAATATTAAATTTTAAATAAAATTAGCTATAGGTTAAAAATATGTAAAAATAAAAATAAGTTATTTTGGGTTAAATTAATTTAAATCTAAATTAATGGATTCATGCTCATATAGCGCACAACAAAAGTAATGACCAATTAAGAACTAGTTAATAGACTCATATATATAGGGTCTAACCAAGCTGATCTTAAATTAAGAAGGCTGGCAAATCGATTTAATTAATTAATCAACATTGTGTAAGCAAAACTAATGTAATGTTAAAAATTTACAAACTAATCCACTTAACCATTCAAACTCTCATTCATTTAACAATGGATTTCACTCCCTCTTTAACTTGTAATATTCAGATGAACATAAACAAAATTACCAGTAATTCAACAACATGAGCCTGCTCACAGCCACCTCATAACTATTAATTGGCCACATAAGATAAGAAGAGAACACAATGGACCAACTCGTTAATATTGGTAAAGTTTGGGGGCTAACAATTACTAGGTTTTGAGTTTTAGCAAGTTAGTTAAGTTGAGGGGCTATTTATATATTTTGGCCTAATTTTATTTTAGGGGTGTGCTAAAGTGAGGAGATAAGGCTGGGCCCACAAGATCTGAGTTGGCTCAGAGATCACATGGACAAGGACTGGACGGGCCGACCTTGTAATTTACCGCGGTCATGCGGATGGTTCGGCTTCTGCTCCTCCCCAATGAATGAATCACGAACTCAGCCGCCTTGGGTTTTCATGAACCCAAACACGTAGGGTCCATTTAGCCCATCCTGCTTGCTTGCTTGCTGCCTCACAATCAATACGCTCCTTCCCTCATTTTGAAAATGAAAAACGATAATACCATTAACAAAAGAATCATTTAATCCAGTCTCAAATCAAACCGGGGCCGTACTTTTTTTAACTTTCATGCATAACTGATTTGATAGGAATTGGGAATTAAAAACCCGACCATAAATGGTTTTATATCCGAGGTCTTAAGTTCAGATCAAGTCTTACTTGGTACCAGAACATGCCAGTGCTCGTTGCTGCGGGCATTTTAGCAGCTAGGGTTCAGTTATATTATATATTCCTTATGTTTCATATTTTTTTAAATATTTACACACTTTAGTCAATTGATTACAAAATAACTTATTTTTATTTTTACATCTTTTTTACTTGAAAATAATTTTAATTAAAAATTAATATTATATAGCTGCAATAATCAATTGAAAATATAATTTTTTATAATCTTACTAAATTTTTATAAATTTTTCTAGTTTCAAGCCTTAAAATAGAAAAATTCATAAAAATTTAACAACATCTTAAAATTTTACTTTCAAATTGATTATTGTATTTACATAACATTAGTTTTCAAATGAAATTAGTTTCAGGTAAAAAAGATGTAAAAGTAAAAAAAAAATTAGTTAACTTTAGACAAAATGAATTAACCTTTAAATTTTTTAATATTTTAATTTGGATTTATATATATTATTATTTGTTAGAAAAAAATTTAAAAAATATATTTAAAAATTACATGTATTTATTTATCATTTATATATAAAGATTTTTCATTTATATACTAAAATTTTGAAAATAAAAAAATTATAGATTAATTCTTAAATTGTGAATGTTACAAAAAAATTGGGACAGAAGAAGTATTACAAAACAAATGAAGAAAACACGGACTAATGAAACTTGTAAATTGATGGGGAAAACACTACTAAAATTTTGGGATTTTTCAATGGTGTAAACTGTTAGTAATTATCAATGTAAATAGCCATTGGTAAGGCTTAAGTCGTCAGAAAGTGAAAAGAATGGGCCATTTTGAAATAATCATGAAAAATTTGGGACTAAAGTAGAGTTTTTCCTCTATTTCAATTATATATCTCACACATACACGCACGCACGAGCTCGTACACACACACACATGCACAAATATATATATATATATCATCTAATATAATTTGTCATTCAGGCTCAAGTTGTTTCTGCATTGGCTGTTCTTTCAAGGATTCAAGACTAGTTACAGCTAGATCATATGAATAGAGCTTTGTTAGAGAAGCAAAAACAGCCTAGATTGCATTAGTGAAAGTTTGAAAATAGTTTTTTTAGTCAGAAAGCCCATGTAAGATGGCTAAAGGAGGCTAACTCTAATACCAAGTACATTTTTGCCAAAATACAGCAACAGTGGGCTCGTTCTTGCGTATGGGAAGTGTATGAGCAAGCTGGGAACATAAGTGTAGGGCATATCTAGGTGGTGGATACTTTTATAGCTTTTTATAAGCGTCTGATTGGAACTAAAGATGTGATCTGTGAGAGGTTGAATCATGAAATCATCAGAGAAAAGCACTATTTAACAGATGACCATCATTCTGTTTTGCTACAACCCATAACACAGTAGAAAGTTAAGGATGCGATATGGGCCATTCTTGTTGATAGTGCTATGGGCTCGCATGGTTTCTCTGCTAGATTTTACACGAGAGCTAGGGGTAAGTTAAGTCTGCTAGTGTTAAAGGCTGTTGAGGAATTTTTTAGAATTGAGAAATTATTGTTGTCTGTTAACTCAACAAAATTGGTGTTACTACTAAAGAAGAAAAATGCTTATAAAGTTGGGGATTACAGACCAATTGCGTGTTGTAACGTCATTTATGAATGCATTACTCAAATCTTGGCAAATCGAATGAAATTGGTGATGAATGCCATTGTAAATCCTGCCCAAGCCATTTTGATCAATGGGAGGTCTATCCAGGAAAATATTTTGATTGGGGTTGAGCTTTTACAGCATTACTCAAGGCATTAAAAATATCTCCCCTAGGTGTATGATTTAGTTAGACATTAAAAAAACATATGATTCAATTCATTGACCCTTGTTAGAAGATGCTCTTATTACTTTGAATTTCCCTTGGAGGTTTGTTGATTAGGTAATAATGATTAGGCAATAACACGTGTTTCTTCAACTATGTTATTTATTTGCATTAATGGTTCGGTTGAAGGTTTTTTTAAAGGTGAAAATGGGCTAAGACAAGGAGATCCACTCTCTCGTTATCTCTTTGGCATTTGTGTGGAAGTTTTCTCACGTTATGTCTCTACTGTAAAGGAGGTGGACAGGTTTTATTTTCATCCAAAATGTGTTTGATAGAGGATTCGATGATGATCTGTTATTGTTCTGTAGGGGAGATGTGCACTTTGTTGATACTTTATGGTCTTTTATGACTAAATTTTCTACTATTTTAGATCTAAATCTAAGCCAAAAGAAAACTATTGTTTATTTTGGTGGAATGGATTTGGCAGTGAAAACAAATATTCTTTCAAGGCTTAAATTCCAGGAAGGTTCCCTTTCTTTTCATTACTTAGGGGTGCCTCTAAGCTTGTCTCGGTTGAAGTGTAAAAGGTATGATGGTCTTATTGATAAGATTACAACCAAAATTTATTCTTAGGGAGCTAAATTTCTGTCTTATGCAAGCCATTGGCAACTTATTCAATCAGTTCTTTATAGTTTAACTGTGTAGTATATGTCTGTATTTGTTCTCCCAATTCAGGTTATTAATAAAGTGGAAGCCATTTGCAGGAGTTTTTTCTGGAAAGGAGATGCTAGCACTAACTATAGCCTGGTATAAGTTCACATTGCCCAAAAATAAAGGTGGTATAAGAGTTAAACAAATAACAGCTTAAAACCAGTCATTTATTTTAAGGCTTCTTTGGGCAATTCACAAGAAGAACAACTTGTTATGGGTCAGATGAATGCATTCATACCATTTGAAATGTAGAAATGTGTGGTTGGTGAAGAAGATTCTAACTCTTCAATTTGGTAAGATTTATTGAAAGTAAAAAATCAGTTTTGCCTGAAAGTTGGTTTGGTTGACAAAGCCGTCGAAATAATGAATGTTATGCCTTCTAGTTCAAAGATGCAAAGGCAAACTTATTATTTACTTTGAAGAATAGGTGATCCAATAGGTTAGCATAAGATTTGCTGGGAGCTAGTGGCTACTCTAAAGCATAACCTGAATCTAGGGTGGATCATGCATGCTAGCATGCCTGTTCAAGACCGCTTGAAGAAGTGGGATGTTAATGTTGCTAACATGTGTTATCTCTATGGAGCAGCTGAGGAAACCTTGGGGCATATGTTTATTGGATGTCATTTTTCTTCTTTAGTTTGGGCAAAGTTAGCTGTGTGGCTAAATATTCAAATAGTTTCAGGTAGCATGTTGGATTAGCAAATGTTTGCTCCTTTGTTTCAAGGGCAGTACCTGGTTCGGAAGATTAAACTTGCATCGTTCTTAACTACTTTTTATAACGATTAGTCTAAGCGTGATTGTAGTAGTCATGGTAAAGGCATGAGATCCTTGGAATAGGTTGTGTTGAACAATCAAATCGATGTATGGATTAGAGTTATGAGGCTTCCTAGTTTTCGATTGTCAGCTTCAAGCTGGTGCCAATAGCTTTTTGGCTTTCACTATTTTTTTTTTTTGTATTTTTCCCCTTGGTATGCCTGGTGTATTTGTTCTTTGAGAATTTGTGCTTAATTAAAATTAAGTATCAAAGCTGCTTTGGTACAATGAATAGAAAAAGCATATCACAAACTTTCTAGCAAAAACTTGTTGATGGAAGTATTGCAAACACTCATTTCTAACACTAGGGCGCAAGCGTTCAAAAGGACTTTGATAAAATTAGCAAGAAATCAATTGCTAATTAGAAGCAGTTTGTAGTACACCAAATTTCTACTAATGAGACATCGAAACACCAATGGAGCCCCTTTTATATACACTAAACAAAACAACACATCCTGTTGCTAGTTCATTTGGTTAGCATAACTCACGTACTTTTGTGAATTGGTCTCATGGGTCATCATCATGGCACTAAAATCAATCAAGCCTCTAAGCAAATTATGTCCACGTAAAAAATCACAGCCTGCCACATAACACAACATTTTCTATGAAGATGCCACAATTTATTTGCCCCCATTTTTTCCTCAAACACATAACACAAACCAACTCGATACAACTCCACCCTAGTTTACATCAGGTAACGAAGACCATTATTCTGTAATGATTAAGTTAGTGCAAGTGAAACAAAAAGGAATTAAAAAAACAGAGCATAAATTTCCCTCTTACTGAAGTGAGATTCCACATTTGCATAGCTTCTCCCTTGCACAACTAAATGTCTCCCCCAAATAAACATGAATCAATTGAAACAATGTAACTTAACACTCTTCTCAAAACTACACCGCCATAGCTAGAATAAACGCCCCATTATTTCTCGAGGACATGTGACACATCCTCAACTTCCCATATACCTTTTACTGTATAAAATACATGGTCATTATAATTTCCTCCTTACCCTATATTGAACAATGTAATTATGGAACTTATGTGGCACGTTTAAAATACAGTTAAAGATTACAGTCTAGACTTGAGTTGGAGTGAATTTAGGAGTGACATGATGGCGAAAGTTCACCTAAAATATTATCAATTGACAATGAAATGAATCTGAGAAATGAATCATAGTAATTTGTTTTGTACTAGATATGCATAATTTTAAGGTCCATACACTTGCCTGCTCAGACTCAGAGTAACAAGTAACAACTACCACCCGTTTTGTCACTGGTGTCTACGTGTTTGTCTTGTTTCCTAGCAAGAATCTGTGTATTGTTTGCCATAGTCCATGTCTAATTGATTAAGCACATAATTCACGAGGCAATTAATTATTAAAAGCGTTGGAAATGTCATGAAAAGATGCGTGATGATCATTGTGTTGGTACGTGGCCCCGGCGGCTGCCTGCCCTGCCCTTCTTTCATCTGCACGGACCTTCTTATGTCTTTATACGCCTAATCCCTAATTTTATTTATTTAAAAAACTGCCATTGTGCTTCAAATTTTATAAATTACGATGACCTCAGGTGTCACAATTCTCTACCATAGATTGTGCTGCGATTTTCTATAGATTATGAAAACACCACCACATATAACGTAATTGTAAGTTATAAAAGCTTGAGGCATGTCAATTTCATAAATGATTAGAAATTAGGAGTCATGATATTGTTATTCTAAAATAAATAATATTCAATAAAAAAATTAATTTATTGATACATAAGAATCTGTGTATGAATTAGGCTTTTATCGTTTTTATATGGATGGTCCATTAGCAGTTACATTTTAAACATTTATTATTACTAAATACGTTATTTATGTAAAAGAATTGTACAGCCATATTTGTTAATTTTTCTTTTAATTTCCCTACAAAGTCATACTCTGTTTTTATCTCGTAGATTCAAATATTGAAAGTTTTACGACTCCAACCGCTACTTTACAAGATTAAGGGCTTAAATATTAAACACTGCCAAATTTTAGGACATGTTTCATGTTTATCGCAATTAGAAGTCTAAACGTTTCCGAACAAAAGATAAAGTGTTCACGATACGTGTCTTTCTTCACATCACAAGATCTTCTTACAAGATTTTAATTTTCGTTTGTCCCTCCAAAAAGCTCTTCTCGGGCAATGGACAAAACCTGTTAAGTCACTACATTTAAAAGCTCAAACAAAAATATTTCCGTATCATGTAGTATTTGCGATTTCATCTACTCAATTGCAATGGACAAAGAGAAAAAACAAAACAAAACAAAACAAAAGCTTTCACAAGACCATTAATGTTAATTGTTCCATTCATCTAGATCAAGTACAACTGATGAATTCATTCGGATTATGGAATTTTGATAACGGAAGGTGTTAAAAGGAAAAATAATAAAAGCATGTGTGGGAGAAAAACAAGGGTATAAGAAAGAACCAAATGGGAACAAATCCGGTAGGGTAGAACCAGATAAACCATGTCAGTTCTTCACAAAACTTCACTTAAAAGCAAAGCTGTCCATTCAATCAAAAGGTTAGAAAAAGCAAAAGAAACCAAAATGATTTTGTCCAAACACCAAACTTACTCCCCATCAGGTAATCAGAGGCCAAGTTTCCATTCCATTCTGTTTCCATCTTTCCACCTCAAGCACCAAATAAAGAGCAACAGTATTCAGAAACAAGCTACAGCACAAGGACATGAGCTTTAATAGCTCTACCCCATGAAACATGTGGGTTGGGACATTTGAAGAGCTTGTGAAGTTCCAGATCTGTTACTTCCAGAAAATGCGCAGCAATAAACTGCAGTCACTTATTGAGAGAGCATGCACTTTAAGTGATTGCCTGAATGATGAAATCGAAAAGAACATTGGCTTCTGCAGGTTCTGTGCAGAAAATGGTCGGTTCTGTGACTTTCAACAGACCCCATCAGAGGAGAGGGGCAGCTTGATTTCCATTAGAGATTCAGTGGACAGTACTAAGAACATGCTTATGCATTTCCAGGTAGGGCCTCATAGTTCCCTGATATCCAAAATTTTATTTTCGGAGACTTTACAAGCATGTAATGTGGCATACTAAACTGCACATCATACATGCATGTGCAGAATTTGGAGGCCTGGCAGCTGAAAGAACGGGACAGAGCGCTCAAGTGTTTGGAGGACAGAAGCCAAGTCCTCATAAAACACGAAAGGGGATACAAAGGAAGAGCTTTAGGAAATTTGAAAGAGATAAATTCATGCTTTGGTGATGAGATGAGAGAGATCAGGGAGGGAAGTTTTGTTCAAAAGATCACAAGAAACATCCTGGGATGCATCAGGGTTCTGTTCAGAGCTCACAAGTGGCAGCAGATTGTGGCTGGTTTCAGGCTCAAGTTCATTCTAATTTCCATCGGTCTTTCTTCTACAATTCATCACTATCTTGCCAAAACACAGGCTCCCAGTTCACAAAGGAAAATTCCTACACTTGCTGGTTCAACTTCAAAGAGAGAAACCGAATTCACACCTATTCTAAGCAGCTCAGAGAACCCCTTAGATGTTCTCAGGGGCAGGGGATGATTTTTGCAACAGTTCACATACTTCTGGACTGTTTGATTTTCTTATCATCTATTTGTTTGGCCAATACATTCATTATTGGGGTTTTTATATCCTTTAGTATTGGTGTTCCTGTATAAAAAGCACACATTTCATATTACAGAGTTGTTGAAGAGTGCAATTATTTTGCAAAAATTATTGCCTATTATTGCTATTTTTATCAAGCCAAAAGACTTTAATTTTGATATCTAGAAAGAAATGTCACTAAGTTCCTGAAACATTTAATCGCTCAAACAACACCTGTCATTAAGTTCCATAAAATTGCATCCCTGCTATTCTACAGGTGACACACAAATGAGATATTTACAGAAAGATTAAAGCCACAGCAACTGTAAGAACATTTCCAAAGCCAAACTTTATTTTCACATTTTGGCAGGTTCTTAACAACAACATTAGCCAAACAAATTTTCCAGGGAACATATAACAGCTTACTTGGTCAATGACACCCTCAATTGAGGATCCATAGCTCAAGTAGCATTTTCTTCTCCAGTCATAATTTGGTCCATTCCCCACATATTGAATTCAACAACGAGCTATATTGGCTGAACAAACTAAATGGCAGTACGCATGATTAGCAGGGCAGATATCTCCATCGTCCACTTGATGCAGATTATTTACTTACAAGCCTAGCATTCATCCACAAAACTTCAATAGCGTCACTTGATTCATCAAATCTGAAAGATCATTGTCCTGGTCATGGAAGACATTATCTTAGTCCCAATTGGTTAAAGTGAGCCAAGTAATGTGGTCTCATGGCCAATTGGGGCAGTAAAGTGATGGAATGTCTGAAGTTTGATGGACTATCAGTTGGCCCATAGTAAAGAAGAGTTGGCACAGATCAGTGAGTGGAATCTTCTATAATTGGAGAAACAAGCATGTAGATGTAGAAAAGCAGCTGCAAAGTTACACTAACATTTTGTTTTTGTTTAACGAGATGCATTACATATAAACACGTCTGCACAAAGGTTCAGTATTTAGTCATGTAAACAAGATGCAGAAAGCCTTGCTAACCACTTTAATTAGACCCTGTGGCATTTTCCCACTCAATATGCTCTCAACCGCAATGGCTGGGGCTGCAGACCTCGGGCTTTGATACCATGTTAAAGCATCAAACCAAAAACCAATTGGCTATGGTGGAAAGGCTCCAATCACAATATAAAAGTCTTGCTAACCCATTTACTTGGACCATTTTCCCACTTAATACATGGAACAGCTCCCAAATGCCACTTGGTGTAACAAAATACAACAACATAAAGGTGGAAACATAAAGGAAAGACATAGGTTATCCCCTAAGGGTAGTCTGAGTCTATGGGGACTATCTATAAGGGCTGCCTGCAAACAAAATTGAAGAATAAGAAAGTCAATCAAGGAATGTAAAACTGATCAATTAAACAGATACAATCACCTGAATACCTGCAGGACCCCACTAAGTTATGTCCAGAAGCATCCTTTCAAGAATTCCCTGCAGACTTTTATGTTCCTGATAAAAGGCG
The DNA here is from genome assembly GCA_005392925.1 of Aquilaria sinensis. Classification (NCBI taxonomy): domain Eukaryota; kingdom Viridiplantae; phylum Streptophyta; class Magnoliopsida; order Malvales; family Thymelaeaceae; genus Aquilaria; species Aquilaria sinensis. The sequence goes on from SMDT01000231.1 coordinate 74,132, forward strand.
GAAGGCAGATGAGATGCATTTAAAAGAACAAACTGAAAACAATAACAAAAGAAAATGCAGCAATATAAACTAGTTAATATATGAGAAGCTGACAAGACTAACATTTCTAGTCCATTAATCTAGTGAGGAAATGAATCAGGGACAAAGAACATCTGGGTATTTAGCATTCCTTTTGATTTACGGATATTACAGTCATACTTAGATCGATCCTCTGTGTATGTTCTGCTTCCGGTTGAGCAATATTTGTTATTGGAACGTACTTTGCTTGAGTCATTTCCTTTGTGCGTGCAAGATGAGGATGTACTTCATCAACAAGAACTGCAGTCAGAAACATATGAACTATCTTTTGAAACATTACAGGCGAATAATCTTACATGGAGGAGTCTTTTCGTAACAACCAAAACAGTAGTTGTGTTAATTATCACATTAGTCTGCAAGGTGAGAAACACCACAGCATTACAGCAGCTTAACATAAAGTTTTCATCTGGAAGGACAAATTTTTACAATAAACACATAACACACACACACACACACACAAGAACATGCGCAGTCGCATCAGACTCTCTATGTAAATTCGAAACTCAGCCGGTTGATGATACTAAAATAGGCTCCCATTTCCTGGCTTTTTTTTTTATTTTCCAATTAACATGACTGTTGTAAAGAACAGTGAGGCAGCAATTTCATAGAGGAAGGCACAGGACCAGCGTTGCTCAGCATAAAACATAAATTTGAAGAGAAGATACCTCGTGCTCCACTGTGACTGGTGTGTACCAGTTGGTTTTGGTTTTGGGATTAAGAGGCAAGTAGACCAGCCAAGTCACTGTTCATGCGTCCTCCGGAAATGAAATGGCACAGAAAAAAAAAATTCTTCGAGGCGATTTCTTCCGTCAGCTTCCCTGCAGACAATGTCCATTTCCCACGAAAATTGTATGGCCAAGCGCACCCCCCCCCCCTCCTCCCCGGGGTGCCGCTGCCGCCTTCCCTCAAGCGTCGACGTTTCAGCATGCCTTTAAAAGCAGAGCCGAGACCCCACCGGCACCGGGTTTTTGACCGACTAGCCACTACGCCCGACGCCAGCCGTTGGCGGTGGGGGGCGATCCCGACGGGCCAGCCTACGAAGGCGGTCTATGATGCAATCTCTGAAGCCGGTAAGGCGATTTTGTGTGGCAACTCGCACTACCGGTCAACAAAAAAGTAGGAAAAGTTTAACGTAGTGTTTAGATGTAGTTATTATTCTATATACCTATGTCTAATTAGATATGCTAATTTAGTTCTAATTTCATATATATAATCTATAATTTAATAAATAAATTGACTAATTTGTTTATAGATCAAAACTCACCCTCACCTCTGAAAACTTACCTCTGTCGCCGCTTCTGCCGCCGTCTCATCCTCCAAATTTTACAATCATCATCCACCTTCAGATCTCGCAACTGCTCGGCTTTGAATCTCATCGTCACCCGCCAGATCTCGTCAATGACTTGCCGGATCTTGTCATCACCCGCCGAATCTCGTCGATCACCTGCCGGATTTTGCTTTTGATCATTTCCTCCAAGCGCGTCCTTATTGCTTCCAAATAACAAAAGTGTCTTCAATAAAATGTAAATGTATCTAATATAGTATGTGGAAGTGTCTACAAAGTAATATAAAATAAATTATTATAAGATTAAATTAAAAGTGTCTAAAACTATGAGAATAAGTGTTTGATTAAATATTGTAAAATGTCTAACTAAACATGTAAAGGTGTATGAACAAAAAATGACAGAATTGCTAAACAAAAAATGACATAATCAACTTTTGAACAACTTATTATATATAAAATATAATAAAAAAAGTATCTGAATCAATAATTAAAATTTTCTAATTGAATATTGAAAAATATCTAAAGAAATATATAAAAGTGTTTGACTAAATAACTTCTGAAAAATTTATTATCTTTAGAAAATAAATATATGAAATAATTAAAATAAGTGTCTGACTAAATATATAAAAGTGTTCAAATCAACATGTACAAGTGTCTAAATATTTAAAGCAATGTTCAAATAAAGGTATATGATTCAATGTCTAAAAAAGTGTCTAAATAAAAATTAAAAAATGTCTAAAGTACAATAGAAAAGTGTCTAAACAATAATAACTAACAAAAAAACTATTTTGTTTTGGAAAATCAAACGCCATCTCTCATTAGCAACCCTCCCTCCACGCCGCAACCCTCGTTCCACAATCCCCAGCCACCATAGACCACCCTCCCTCCTGCTCAGACTCTGGCTCATCGCTCGCGCTGCAGTGCCTCACCTCATGCCTTGCCTCGCATCACCACGCCTCAACCCTCGTCTCGCACCGCTGCACCTTGCCTTTTGCCTCTCCTTACATCTGGCTTCGCCTTGCCTCGTGGCTAACTGTGCCAATCTACCTTTACCGTAGTCTCGTTTATCATCATCGGCTTCATCATTCTTTCAGATCTTCCTTGATTAGAGCATTGTCACAGGCCGCTGTCAGGGTCGAGCATGGAGATTGAAGAGGACGAAGGTTCTGAAACTCTTTGAATTTTGGCTTTATCTCACAATCTGATCTATGGGATATGGCAGTAATTAAATACAATAGCTAGGGTTAAAAGTGTCATTTACCTGCTATGTTCAAATGAACATATGCGCACAGTATCCGTAGTAGTTTGGATGTAAAAAAAAAAAAATTTCTCCTTCTTATTTTTAATTTTTTTAATAAACGTTGAGTTGTATTGTTCACATTGATGTGAAACTTTTATTATCTAATATTTAGAGAACTTAAAGTGTTAGAATAGAAAATTTGTTCTAAATGTTGTGACTTTGTCAAATAAGTTGCTTAATGTTTAGAAAATAAAATTTTCATACTTTTATCAAATAAAATTTGAAAAAGGAAAATAGAATTTTTTTTTTTGTATCCAAACATCACCTTAATGTCTAAATTATGAAATATACTATTATTACTCATTTCATCTAAAAATGTTTGTAAATTTTTTTCTTTTTTTTTTCTTTTCTTGTTTTTTTTTTGTATCCCAAAGTGTTTGTTACATTTACCTATTTATATCCCAAAGTGTTTGTTACATTTACCTATTTATATAGCTTCTTTCACATTTGATCATTCCCGCTTTAGTAGTTTATATATGTTAAGGTTTTATGAAGTATGATAAAACAAGCATGCAAATTTAAACCAAATTTCAAGCTTCTAATTTTACCTAACTTGCTTTTGAGATATACATTATGAGGCATAGTTTTGAACTTTTTTTCCCCAAAATTAGTGAAATTGTGGTTAAATTATCTATTCAAACATTTATAATTTTTATAAAAAAAAACTAAAAAGTATCAAAGATGTTCTAATGGAAAGTATTAAAAATTAGGCAAAAGAGGCAAATCACCCACCTATGTATATGCTATTACGTACATTATTCACTATTATTATTATTTTTTTTGTAGTTAAATCGGATACCCAAGTTTTTTTTTAAAAGTAATATTGGCCACTACTAATTGTGATTCGGACAAATATTCCACTGGTGAAACTAATGGCCAGAATATATCATCATTTTATGGAATATTATGTTAAATATGGTTATGACATTATTGATTAAAATGGTAAATTACACAATTCATCCTTGAACTATATGCTTTTATGTACATCAATCCATGAACTTTTCTTTTGTAATTTTGTTCTGATTGAATAAGAAAACTCGTACTCGAACAATTGGTAATTAAACCAAATAAGTAACTAAGATTGAAGCTGACAACTATCGGTAAAACAATTAACAGATAGCACATAATAAGAAAAGAGACATACATGTTTAGGCTTTCAATATTTGCCTTAAATAATTGTAGAAATAGTTGATGGAGCAGCGATTTCCTAAAAAAAAAAGCACCAAAGTCAAACAATTTGAGGAAATTGAACTTTAAGACCCAGATTTAAGAACTACTAGTAAATTAACTAGAATAAATACAAAAACCTAAATGAATCAAGCTAAATTCACACAAAAAACACTTGATCAACTTTAAAGTGGCCAAAAGCATCATTTCATTAATATCAGAAGAACAAAAAAACATCACTATGCCCAAGACAAAGTTTACCAGAGTTGGGTTCGGCAAATTATAACTAGATTGTAGAATTCTTCCAAAAGAACAAGACTGAAAGCAAGTCAAAGAATTGATGCTTTGTAGTTTTTTGGTTCAGGCTTTTTGTTAAACAATTGGTAATCGCTAAAACCTAACATCCAAAATTAGCTAGGATTGTTATGTTGTTTTTGTCAGTGATGAGCCAAAATCATGCTTTGATATTATTTGTCACAAAACATATAAAATTCCATAAGTTTTTTTATCTTGAAATCAATGAAGAGATATAGCTAGAAAGAGATATAACCATAGATGCATGGTTCAGTTCAGGGAATCTGATACATTCTCGTTACTGAACGTTGGAAAGAAGTTATGAACAGAGGAAGAAAAGAAGGAGGAAAGACTCAGAGAAGAAAAGAAGAAGTGGAGAGGAAGGAAATTCTTTATATTCACTAATGATGATTTTGGTACATCCCTTGGATAGATATAATCCATCTCTTCTCAATAACAAACTAACACGCATGAGAAAGATCAAAATTCATTTACATGGATAAACAACAATACTACAGAAAAATTGAAAAGAAACAAATGACTCAAGCAAGCAGGTAACACGAGCGAGCTAATTGGTGAGCTGATGACCATTATAGCAGTTAGTTTTCGTTGGTGCTGATGTCATCTAAGACCAAAATGTAGCACTTAGATTATTTAACAGAGATATAGAACAAGGTCATATCATTGCCCTTCTCTCAGACAATCCTTGTCCTTAATGATTAAAATGTAGGAATCTCTATTGCAAGGATTAGGGATTTTCCTAGGTGGCATCTTTCGGAATAGCATTGGACAACCTCACCAACACCTGAGTGGTAGCCCGGTTTTATTTTTTAACTGTCTTCCCGCTCATGATTTCCTCTAATTCAGATAGAGCTTAGGCTAAATCATTAACTTGGGGTTAGGGTCATGGCGTATGGCAATTGCTTGTTCTGTACCTTAAGCATAAAGACATGAAACACGAGATGAATTCTACATACAGTCGGCAATTCAAGCTTGTAGGCTACAAGACCTATCCTCTGAACCACCTAGTAAGGTCCAAAATATTTGGTAGCTAACTTGTTTGATGATAGATGAGCAACAAAAATTTGCCTATATGGTCGAAGCATAAGCCATGCCCAATCTCCTATCTTGAATTGTTGTTCGCTCATCTGACAATCAGCCATTTACATATCCTACTTCGGGCTCGTTCGAACTTCAATTGAACTTGGTTAATAAGTCATTCCATAATCTACAAGCTTCTATCCATCACCTTAACCGGAGAATCTCTTGTAAGATATGGTATAAGCGGCGAGGGTGGCTGACTATAAAGCACTTTGTAATGCGTCATTCCCAAGAAGCTATAGAAACTCGTGTTATACCAATACTCTGTAATAAATAGATATCAAACCTATTCCTAAGAAATATTTCTAGCCACACATCGAAGATAGGATTCGAGACAATGATTGAGGACTTCCGTTTGCCCATCGGTCTATGGGTGATAAGCCGTTAATAGCTTCAACTAAACCTGGAGCTTTTTAAAGAGTTCTTGCTAGAATGTACTCATAAAAACAGGATCCCTATTACATGCAATATCCTTAAGCATCTTGTGCAATCAATAAATGTTGTCTAAGAAAGCTTGTGCAACCATGAGGGCAGTATATGGATGAGTGGGTGTGATAAAGTGGGCAAATTTTCTCAGGCCATCCAAAACTATAAGGACAACGATCTTACCACAAGAAGCCAACAACCCTTCAACAAAGTCTATAGATATGGAGGTCCATACCGTTTCCGGTACCAACAGCAACTAAAGCAACCTTAGGTTAGCTACGTTCTCATTCTTGTACCTTTGACAAGTCACACAAGCCCACATATACCTCTTGACATCACTCCTAAATTTTTTTTAATACAAATGTTGGCGAACTCTCTTCTTGGTGGTTACTATTTTTGAGTGGCCTCTAAAGGGTCCATAATGCATTAGAGGTATAATCAAGGTTCACAAGCTCTGGTTAGCCCCAACCATGATTTTCCCTTTCCTTCGCAATGTATCTTACTGCCACGTGTACTTGGAATGTAGTTGAGGGTCTCATTTGACTTCCTAGATAAGCTATTAGAGTGTTGGATCAGCTTACTAGCTTTGGTGTATTTGTTGTAACAAATTAGAGGTCACCATGGTCAAAGCCATTAAAGTGGCTTTTTCGGTCGCTTTTACTAGTGGTCTAAAAAGGGCATCGGTAGTTTTGTTCTCTTTTCTTCTTCTATAATTGATGCTAAAGTCATCCCATCAACTTAGCTAACTACTTCTCTTAGGTGGGTGTAGCAATCCTCTATTCCAGTAAATATTTAAGACTCTGATGGTCTGTACAAATCAAGAATTGTGTGCCAATTAAGTAGGGATGCCATTTTTGCATGATGTAAACAAACCGCTAGCAACTTTTTTCATATATTGAATAGTTGCATTCTTTAGCATTCATCACACGGCTGAGGTAAGAAACAGGATGCCCATTCTGTGATGAAATAGCCCCAAGCCTTTTATTTGAGGCAGCAGTTTCAATAACAAATGTTCTAGACTAATTGGGTAATGCAAGCACTAGTACTAAAGTCAGGGCCTCATTCAAAGCTTGATAAGCCTATTTAGCTTCCAATGCCCAAATAAACTCCCATTTCTTGAGTAAGCACATTAAAAGTTGACTAATAGCCCCGTAATTCCTCACAAACCTTCGATAGTGCCCTATTAATCCAAGGAATCTCCATAACTCCTTGACATTCTAAGGCCTCAGCTAGTTAATCATCACCTCAATCTTCTTAGGTTGGTTATGATGCCTTGCTGCCCTACTAGATGCCCCAAATACTCAACCTGTGGTGCACCACATATACATTTACTCTTTTTTACATATAGCTTGTGACTATGTGAAATATCAAAAATTAGCTCCAAGCATCTCAAATGCTTATTCTAACTTGGGCTATATATGAGGATAATGTCAAAGAATATTGGAATGAACTTTTAGAGGTATGACCTAAAAATGTTGTTCATCATTCCTTGGAAGGTGGTTAGCATGTTCATTAAGCTAAATGACATAATGAAGAATTAGTAATGCCCATCATTTGTTCGAAATGCCATTTTGTCCATGTCTTTAGGCCTCATTCATATCTAGTGATTACCGATTAGAGGTCTAACTTGAAGAAATATTTGGCATGACATACCTCGGCCAACAACTTTTCCGGCACCAAAATAGGAAATTTCTCCTTTACTGCGTACTTAGTCAACAAACGGTAATCCACATAGAACCTTCACGAGTTGTCCTTTTTCCAAACCATCATTTTAGGATAAGAGAACTCACTCTGACTAGGTCGAATAATGCCTGTCACCAGCATTTCTCCCACAAGCTGCTCGATCTCATTCTTTTACACGGTTGGATAAGTGTAGGGTCGAACCTGTATGGGACATTGACCTTTCTTGAATGTGATACCATGATCATGGAACTTGGGTGGAAGAAGACCTCTGGGTTCATGAAACAGATTTTTATATTGTGCCAACAGTTGGTGCAACTGCCCTTCGTCCTCTTTGCTCATCAACTCCATACTATAAATCTGCACCTGACCTGGTGAGTTATTGACTGCTTAGTAAAGGAATGCCGCATTTTCCTTTGTGATCAACTTAGTGACCCGTGACTGATTGACAAGCTTGTTAGTTGGCTTTATCCCAATTAGTGTCACAGGTTATCCTTCTCAATCAAATCTCATACCCATGTCATCAAATTTGAACTAGATGTCACCCAATTTTTGAACCCATTAGACTCCTAATACAACATCATAGCTAGCGACAGATAAGATCATCATGACTGAGTCAAACTCGACTCATTGAAGCTACCACTAGATCTTCGAGCACATCATAACACTATGCCTACTAGTTCCATTAGCTACTTGGACCATTGTAGGTTTAGTTTCCACCATTTCACTTCCCAAATGTTTCACAACCTATGGGGTGATGAATTTATGGGTGCTGCCAAAGTCTGCTAATATAACCACTTTCTTTCCCCATGTCATTCCATACAGCTTTAGTGTCTATAGCGACTTTTAGCCCATTAAAGGCCCTTTAGCTATGGCATGAAGGAAATCATTGACAAAATGCCCACATCCCATCCACTCCCTTCTTCAAGTCCTATAGGAGTTACCCTGTTATCCTCCTTGACCTCATCAACATCTATGATGGCATTGGGGTCGACTACACTTGTGTCCCACGTGGAACATGTCATTACACCAAAAACATAGGCCCTTGGCCATGCATTTTTCAATCTCTTAGGCCAAGAGTCTTTGGCAGAAAGGTTGAACATTCTAGCCCTTAGACGCTGACTCGGGTAGGGATCTGAGTATTGATTTGGTCATTGGTGGAGGAGGCATCAACAGTTTGGGGGTTAGAGGTAGAACAAGTAAGCCTTGCCTTTGGTATGGTGAGCAATCGTAGCGGGTTTAACCATCTTAAGCCAAGCATGGTATGTCACCTCTTAGAGCATAGCTAACCCCTAGGCCTATTGAAGGTTAATAGGGTGAACCGTTCAAATGAGGGTCTGGATTTCCTCATTTAGGCTATTCAAAAAGAATATCAACCCCTGTTCATCTGTAATGTTAGCTCTTGGAGACAAGAGGCCACAACTATTTTGATAGTCTCATACTGTATTTGTTTTCTTGAGATTAATTAACTTAGCAAAGGGATTAGGGTAAGAATTATCAGCGAACCTTTCATTTAAAGCTTGGAAGTATTCAACCTACCCCATTTATCAAGGTTTTGTATCATTCATGTATGACTGGTGCTATTGTAGATCTGTGCCATATAAGTGAATCACTACTAGCCTAATCTAATATTCTAACAGAGTATGATCAACATCAAAGAACTGTTAGACCTAGTATTTTCATTCCTTCTTATCATTGTCATCGAATATTGGAAAATCAACTTGGGACAACCACATAGCTAAGCAGTAATCATCACATTCAAAGTGCCTTTCCCCATTTAGATGTCCCTTGACTGGGGTAGCAATGTTGGGCCCATGAGCTTGGATCTGGAGGTGTGTGTCCATCATTTACCCCAAATCAGCAACCTTCTGGTTGGTGATCTCCAGTATGTGTTAGTATTGGCTACCTTGACAGAGTTCTGAACTTCGAGTGTCAATTGCTAGATTGACTGTTGCATTTGCCACTTGGTCTCCTTGATCTCGTTCATCTCTATAATGTATCGAGTTTCTATCATCACTGTCAATGTTGCTAGTCCAAGGACCAAAGGCTCTAATACCAATTGATAAGTCCTCGTTACCAAACATTGGAAATAAGTTATGAGTAGAGGAAGAAAATAAGGAGAAAGGACTTAGAGAATAAGAGAAAAAGTAAAGAGGAAGGACATTTTTCACATTCACCAGTGATGATTTCGCTACATTCCTTAGACAGATATAATCCATCTCCCTTTAGTAACAAACTAACACACATGAGATCGAGAATTCCTTTACATAGATAGACAGCAATAATATGGAAAAATAGAAAAGAAATAAATGTAGTAAGCAAGCAAGCAATGTGAGCGAGCAACGCGAGTGAGCTAGCTGGTAAGTTGGCAACCATTATAGCAGTTAGTTACCATTGGTGCTGACATCATTTGAGACCAAAATGCAGCATTTAAATTATTTAACGTGCTTAATGGAGATATGGAGCAAGGCCATTTCAGAATTGCAGGAAAAAAAAAGATTATCTCCAAGAATTGAGAAATAACTAAGAGGAAGGGCAAAGAATCAGAGGATAAAAAAAGAGAAAATTAAAATTCCTCATTTAAAATTCATGTGTACAATAATCTTTAACCATTTCTCAATTGAATGAGTTGTTGAATTGCTTGACTTTAAAAATGTTAGTGCTATATTTGCCTGAAAAAAAAAAATTATACTAGGAAATTTGTGACCCATCGAACTGAGTGCTCTAGGTGGCAATGTTTAGGTAAACAATGAGGCAATTAAGGATTGCGAGGCGAAAGGGCTTGTCTTGATTCTTGGTGTTAGTACTCTCTTGTTTGTTGTCACAATTGACAAAGGGTTTGGCAGTGCTCTTGTCTTCATTTTCTTTATCATTGTTATTGCCATGGAAGTAGAAGTTATTGCCCTTGGAACTGCTGTTCATGGAGTTCGATAAAACCAAATTAATAGCATTCAAAGAAAGAGAGATAAGAATTTCTAAGATCGAAAAAAAGGATGGTGGAAGAGAAAATTAACAAAATATATAGGAAATTTGTAGTGTCAGACATAAGCTTATGGGCTAAGTGAGGACAAATTCGCCACATCATCATCCGCCTAGCCTTACCATGTCAACAATATGTGCTACATCTTTACTCAATTTGGATGACATAATGATGATGGGTTAATTCACAAAAAAGATAACATTGATGAAGAATTTAACTATAAAAAAACAATGGTGGCCAATCTCTCTATTTAACAAACATGAGTGGAGCCCCTTTACCTTAGAAGTTACTATTTATTCATTATAAATGTTTTTCAAAATATCAACTAACCATAGTTCTAATTTTAGTCCTTAAACAAAAACCCTTTCCTTCAGAAAAAATCAATGTTTAGGGTGGAATAGGATAATTAAAATTATCTTACTACCACTTTTGTCTAAGGGTTTAAATTTTAGGTTTAGGGTCAGAACCCAAAATTTCCAAGTAATTTCTCCATAAAAAAAATATAACCCAACTTAACCCAATTTATTGACTCAACCCGAAAATATAGGGTTAGGGTCAGGTTTACTACACATAAATCCAACATCCCGCCGATGAAGGTGACAACGACGATCTCATACAAATTAACAGTAGATGAACAACGATCCACGGGTTGATGAGAAGGCTGACGGCGGATGAATGATGATCTATTGGCGGATGAATGGAAGGCTGATGAGGAGGTCAACAATGGAGTTATAAGTGAGGGAGAGTACAATGGTGAGAGTATAAAGGATGGAGCAAGATAGAGGGAGGGGTCGGAGCTGCTGCAACTGAGCAAAAGAATGGATTGGTGGAGCTGCTCGACGGAGGGAAAAAGAAGAGTAGATAGACAGAGGCATAGAGCGAGGGGCGAAGGGCAAGAGCAAAGCAGCAACAGCTAGCACACAACGAGGGGTAGTGGGAGCCGGGGAGAGGTCACTTAGTTTAGGGTTAGGCTTAGGGAATAGGCCTAAGCACATTAAGGAATGGGATTGGGTTGGGTTGGGTATAGGTATGAAGGAAATTTGAGACATGCTTAACATTCAAGTCAATCGGGTTGGTTTTGGGTTCAACTGAACCAACTCGACTTTTGCATCTTGTAATAAGTTTGGGTTCGGGTTCAAGTTAGCCCGAATACACATTTTCCTCTTCACTATAGGGTCGGGTTAGGATTGAAACCTTTCACTGCCTACTCTTGTCATTTATTTTTCAGCAAAGCAAGAGCAAAGATTTGTTTATATTGGTATAAGTAAGAGCAAACCAGCCATTGAGTTTAAAGAGTTATATATTTAGAACATATTTGTTCATTTTTAAATTAACTAAAAATTTCTAATATCTTTATTTATCAAAGGTTTAAACTTTGTGGAATAAGTTTTAAAAAAACATACAAATTAAATAAAATTAATAATTTTTCTATATAATTTTCATGATTAAAATATTCAATCAATAAAAGCCCTTGTGAATTAATTCGCCAAAAACTCAACTCTTTATTCCCAAACCTACTTCTTTGTAGCCTCCCTTACTATCATTTGCTGTTTTCGGCCAGATTTGAATTTTGGTCTAGATTTGGCTGGTTGCTTTTCATTCATTTCATTACTTGACTGACCTTATCCGATATTATTTATTGGATTTTATGGTAAATGTAATCTCTTTCAAATCTTGATATTCCAAAGTTATTCGAAACTTTCATAGGATAGATCTTCAATTGAATGCTGACAACGATGGATCTAAGTTTTCTCTTGGATTCATTGAAATCTCAATCCTACTAGAGTGTTATAACATTTGGTAACAGATATGAAGACGATTGTATAAAATAACATCAATCTTACTTTTTTAGATTTTATTGGCTTTTTTTTTATTTTTATATATAGTATTATTAAGGCCTCTGATATCTGGTTGATTCCAGCGTTGCTTAGTTTTTATGGTTTTGCCCTGAGCTTTGTTTGAGTTATTTATGAGTTCTATATCTCAGATTTATTTTGACTTACCTGAAATGTTCGGCTTAACCCGATTTTCTTTCCTTTATTCAGTACCGCATGAATGAGCAGTTTTTTGTGAGCAGTTTTTTGTGACCAGTCTTATGTTCCTGTTGTTCTTTAAAATTTTATGTTATTGTTAGGTTGGAAAATGTTATTTAACTCATTTTTAATTAGAATGAAGTATCTTTTGTCAAAAAAATATTTAATCCATAAATAAAAAATTGTTGAATGAAAAAAAAAAAAATGGTGTCAGCACTTACCTGGATGTAAACAGGAGTTGCTCTTTTCGGTAACATGTCTTTTCGAGAACATTCATTGGCCATTGACCTTCCTATTTCCTAACAGCATGGATTTAATTTGGACCCAGAAGAAGATTGACTTGATTAATCTTAAGAGATACAATAATGAACAAACAAGTGAGAATTTTTAATATTATATATTTTTTTTGTTTCATGTTCTTTATATTATTTATTATTTTGGGTATAGTTTCAAATTTTTTGCACCATACTCATATCTCATAATTTACTTTACCATAACCCTAAAATTATTATTTCAATATTTATTCTTTTTAACTTTTTAATGTGCTTATAAAAATAGAAGAGCAAAAATGTAAAAAAAATACAAACGTTTTCTTCATTTTTAACTCATACATATATACATTTAAAATAACATGAGATTATGCTAATTAAAAAAGGTAATTGTCATTGCTAATTCAGCCGACATTGGGATTAAAAATGTTGAGGGCCACAATACCAAATCCAAAATTCCAAATGTACCGCATTGGGGTACGGACCCCCAGGGAAACGTAGAAGAGAGGCGGATGCAGGTTGGGTGTTTTTGTCATTTCAAATATCCTAATCAATTCAAGCCTAGCCTGGCCCCTTCGTTTTCAGTCTCTGTCTCACTCTCACCTAAGAATTCGTTGAGCTTGTCAATACAGGTCAGACTACTCCTCCTGCCGCCTTATCGACGCCCAGTCTCCATGTATGATTAGTGGCATTGGCTAACAGTAACACCAGACGACCTGACAACGAAATTTAATTTTTGTTCCATGTCATTTGGCACAAGGGTACGTTGTGTTGTGGTTTTTCAATCAGATTTGAAGAGAAGCTCAGATATAAAAGATTAGTATTAATCATTAAGAAAATAGGCATACAGATGATGATCATGAGATGAGATGAGAGATGATGGGGGAGGGAGGTAGAGAAGGGAAGAGAGCAATAACAATTACTAGTAAATAAGCTTATATGTGTATAAATATGATCATGCACTGTACTAGTGATGGGGCCAGAGGAAAGCTCCGATGGCGAAGTTTCTCTTGTGGTGGAGGTCTCCAAGGATGGGAAGGCCATATTGTGTGAGCAAGCAATCCAGTTTCCACTCGGGCATGGCCTCGTACTCAGCTCTGCTGTACCTCGGGTAGTGCACCGGCATCTGGAACTGCGACTGCCCGCAACGCTCTCCGCCGCCGTTCACAACCCCTCCGCCCAGGGCTGAGCTCCCTCTCGCCACCGGCTCCATGCTTTGCCTCTGCATTGCAACAATATGGGATGTAGGTGGCCTTTTATATGCAGAGGGGCTTTGGGGACTTCAATACTGGTAGTAATGCAAGGGTAGAGAGGGAGGGAGAGAACGTGCGGAATCTTGTGATGGTGGGGCAAGCATTGTCTATAGAGGTCATGCAAGATTACTTATTGTAGTTGTTGACCAACTGACAAAACAAAGATTTCACCGACGGCGGCTGTACTCATAGACAAAGAAATTTTCGACACTAATTATGACCCAGAAGCTTTTACTGATGGGGAGGACAGTCACGGGAATAGGTAGCTCAAATGGAATTGAAAATTACTGGAATATGCCAGCGCCAGGTTTCTTGGTATGATATTCAAGAAAGTTAAAGTAGTAGTAAATAGAAATTAGTCATAATACTTCTTTTCGGCTTTAACAATTCATACTCTTGAGTAATTTAACCTGCCGCCTTAGTTGTTTAAGTGTGGTTGGCCCATCAGTCTCTAACTTCAACATATTTTTCATCCCTCAAGAATAAATTCCAATTTATCTAACCAGCATTCAATCAGGCAATAGCACCAACCTTTTTATCTTTCGCATCTTTCCACCACACCCATCGTAGCTATCGGTTTCCAAGTGTGAGAGCTGGCTGGCGCTAACACCAAGGCCTTGGTCAGATTTTGGTGCAGGAAAATAATAGACCAGCTGAATAAATTGATCGAGGTCACGATTGGGAGCTGTAGTTTGGCTCTGCCTTTCTACACCCAATTTCAGTCACAATAACTGGACTACAGCTGTGCCATTGCGAAAAAATCATCGCACCAAACAACAGACCATTCAATAAGGGATGCCCTCTGCTCTGAGTTATAATGCACCTACGTTAAAAATGAAGCGCGAGCAGAACAGTGGGTGGAACCGGGAAACAGACCAGTCAAGTTGGCCAGAATGCCAGACAATATCTTGTGGCAACTGGCAAGCAAGTCAGCAATATCACTTTCTAGGCCGATCAACAAGCAGAGCTCACACTAGTTATAGTCTTTAAAAGTGGGCCTCAAAATCTAGAGGATACTAGAGCCACATTACCTTCCGTGTGGGGACACCTTGGTAACTGGTTCCCTGTTTGTGATGCAACTTGGGAAACATCTAATGAGATCACATAAGATTAACATTAATGAATTGGATTAGGGTCAGCATTGTTACAATAATGTTAAGAGACTTCAAAACCCTATGAATCTGTCTTACAACTGACAGGAAGAGACGAGAGACTCTCCGGATCTGATTTCATAGTTGAAGCAGATGGCATGTCCACAAGCCTACTTGGAGGGGCAAAGTACATATGCAGTGACATCACGCAAACAATGATGCCCAGAAATAGCTGCAGAATGCAATAGAAGAGAGGAAGTCAAAATCACCCATCACACAGAGGACAGGAGTTTCTGTGGATGACATTCTAGGATATTAACAAAAATTAATAGCTGGAAATGCATGTTAGCTTTCTCATCACATCAAGGGCGCAGAACAAAGGAGCAAGAGATGGATCTTTTAACGAAGAAAAGGAAATCCAAAAGAAAATGGAGAGAAGGCTTTTGTTTGAGGGTCTGGGACCCTGATAGCCTCAGATGTCAAAGAAATAAACGAACCAATAACCTTAACAGGCAATTAAGTGTGTACCTGCAGTGTTGGCCTGAAACTGAAGAGGAACACAGAAAGAACCATTGTCAATAACATTGCCATAGAAGTTGAATACACCTGAGAATAGAAAGGAGAAAATACTTGGAAGGTCAGTTGATTCTGACAAAAATTCCTATTCACGGCAGCATATAATTGGAAGCTATGAAGAGCTTCATGAACAGAATAATCAAAATCTGCATATGACATTGCTAGAAGTATATAGAACAACAAAGGAAGATACCTTGACTATATTGTCAGCATACTTCATTAACCAAGAAACCAGAAGCCCCGTAGATCCTAGATTTAACACCACCATCCAGGTTGTAATGCTGTATCCATTGAAAAGGCGCTGCCACCATGGTCCTTTCTCAAACCCACCCCTAAAGTCATCCAGCAAAAGCCGTGCCATATTGAATATTGCACCAAACCTGGGAAAAGACAGTTTAATTTGGTATATGGGAAAAGACAGTTTAATTTGGTATAGTGAGCAATCTGCTTAGCAGCTTCTCACCAACTCTTGTTAACAATTTTCATTTCTTTAATTTCTCACCATGTTATTTTCCTGCATCCCAGCCAAAGTTAAAGTATCTTCTTCACCTAGCATTTCAATTTAGGTGCGCTGTTGTGCCATCTTAATAAACATATTTGTCCTATTATCTGAAAAGCTTGAGTTAATTTCCCCTTCTCCGGCAGCTTGGCAGTTTAAAACAGACTTTTCAAGACTTTTCAAGACTATGAGCACCATTTGTTCCTATTTACATAGACAAACAATCTCAAAATTGATGAAAGAATTACAAGAAGAAATGGTGAAAACTGAGATGGCTTAATTAAATTTTACTCTCAATTGCCTTTGAGAAGAATAAAAAACAAAGAAACAATACCTACGTGTACAGCTGGACATTTTGCCAGTACAAGCTGTCATTGTTCTTTTTCATCAAAAATTCTGTATAAACACCAGCCAACGCTGAGAGACAAGCTGACAAAATTCCTAACATGTATCCTTGAATTGGTGCCGAAAAAAGGGAGTCACATGAAGCTTCCCCACAACCTTTGACCTAACAAAAAAAGAATGGCTATCATTTCCATTCCCCAAGCCATGATAATACATCAGTAAATACTAACTATCATCACCCGTTTGATTTGGGCAGAAACATAGTTCAGCTCAATCAATTAAATCCCTGCTAATTGAACCACCACCTCAAATTTCATCAAGTATTGTACATAAAGGTAACACTGCAGAAAACTGCCACTTTCACAAAAGCTTGTCAAAACTGTTCCCTAACTATGTGTCCAAGGAATCTTTCTACAGAGTCCACAAAGTAATGCAGTCAACTTCAGGAAGCCTGAGTTGAGAAATAAGTCAGAACAACACGGAAATGATTTCCATCCTCCAGCATGCCGCCACTCTTTTCTTGATCCTCCTACGTTCACACTCCACAGGCTCTGGCGACCATCACTTCCTTTTCTCTTCTAAGTTTGAATGATTTGAAATCTTAGTTATCTCTCGATTCGAATCACATTGATTTGATTCTGAACCACCTTCTTGATTCCAATATTATGAGTGAATTAAAATGCGTACAGAGTCACACATGAACAGTTGCACCTCATGTGAATCATACAACATTTTCCAATTTCCTTAAAACTGATAAATCAAGTTGAAGAGAAATTAAATCAAAATATTTTAAAACTCCAAAGATTTTTTTTTGTCTCAAATATTATTTTAAAAAGCTAGAAGTTACTCTCAAATAGTTTAACTGAAATCAATGGAAATTACCATTTAGTTTAAGCCTTCAGAAATTATTAACCTCAATTATTCATAAAGGTTTTCTGAAAAATGCAATGCCCATCTTAAAGCCCCAGGAATATTTATTTTGGATGATATATATGTTTGATTAGTTCTTTTCTCTATAATACTCCTAATCCGAATATACAGCTTTTCATATGTCTATTTATTTTTCATATGTACATATTGTATTTTTCAAGATAAATTTGCATTACCATTAAATGAATGCCAACATATCCTGGTGTTACACATGTCATTCAGTTTGGTTGCTGAATGCTGATTCATAAGATTGCTATTTGATTTTTTATTCAACAAGTAAGATATAAATCAATTATGATAACTATTTCTACGTCGAGTTCAACCACCACACTATCTAAAACTTCCCATCACTTCTATAATTTTATCAATAGTCTTACAATTTAAGTTCTATTTATACAACTTACAATATAAAAATACATGTGCAAAGCATGCATAAAAAATACTAGTATACACATATCTTGGTACCTGGCTTGTAGTTGTTCCAACAGCCAAAAGAACAATTGCCATCCACTGAAGGTTGGAAAGCTTCCTCTTAAGAAACAGCCTAAAAAGTAGAAATGAAACAAACATCAGATCATGAAAAAAGGATTCAAAATTGACAGAAACAGAGCTCCTAACCTCTGTATGATAAGCACAGTAACCCAGAAGATCACCTGAACAAAATTCCAGTAGTGACAATCTTCAAGTTGCCCATAATCTGATACGTTGACGTGTCCAAGTACATCAAAGTAGCGAACTGAACATTATTGTGGATCAAGTATATGACAGAAGGAATAGGGAACTGACGAACACTTTTCCAATCCATGGTCATCTTTGGAGGAGGTGACCTACGGCACTCCCTCCACAAAAGAAAACTTGACAATATAAGCTGCAAATGAACACAACAAATTGCTAATGGACTCACTCAAAATTGAACTTTAAAACAGAGCGTGAACAATCAAATCAACATCCTAAGCACTAGTTAGCGGAAACAAACAAGTTCAAGCACCTTAAAAACCTCAGCAAGAAAAGGAACTGTGGCGTAATCATACTTGTATCCGCCATTACTCTGAGACAGAGTGGTTAAGATTCCCTGCAAAAGCAACAACAAAATGAGAAATCAAAACATAAGAAACAGGAAATGGTGGTCAAATTGATGATTCAATCTCAGATTTAAGCAAATCGAGTCAGGTTAGGGCTCAGAATCCGAATGAGAATGAGGAAACAGGGCTAGTTATTGAGAAGTGAAATGACCTGAGAGCTGGTGAGGATGGTGAGAAGCGCAGCGACGAAGTACCACTTCATTATCTCCGGCTCCGATTCCGATCCGCACTGCAGGTAACGAATGCCACTTCCAGCATTCCTCCTGCTTTTAGCTCGCATCTAAACGCGCCGCGGGGGACTCATTTTCTACATTTCCTCCTATACGCACCGTTTAGCCCATTTATCAGATTAATGCCTTTGGTTCAGAGGATAAATTGCATCGTTGCTCCCATGCTTTTTGGGATACTTGCGAATCTTTTTCTTTGTTCTTTTTATTTGGAGGAAAATCCATTGGTGATCTTTTTACTTTTACATTTATCCTAAAGTAGTTCCCTTCCTCAACTTATACCAGATAAAGTCTCATTCCTCGTAGCAGACATCCCAACTGAGTCCCTTTCATTAGTTTTTTCATTATCTTTTATGGAATTTGATAATGTGACATCTTCTAAGTTGATATAGTAATCCAAAATAACAAGTGGACTTCTCTTTTATAATAACAGATGACAAGACTAGAAGAGCAAAGAACTTTTGGCTAAAATTGACATAAACTCATAATATTAGGAACTTAAAACATAAATTAACCCAAAACTAATTTCTTCCCCAAATCACCGTCGACTCCTCCTCCTCAACCGTCATCCTCTTCCCTAGAGCGCCGTAGCAGCTCCTACTGAAACCCACGATCCTCCTCCGCCATCCCCTCCCACTCGTTTCCCAGACCTTGCTGCATGTACTGGGAATCCCTGCCGAGGCTGAGCTAGGCTTTTTCTTCGTTGTTTTCTCCGCTTCAGCAATTCAAGCTAGTCTCTCGAGCAGCTTATTGAGACACCAAAAATGGTTTTTGTGCCGGCAATTAGATCTTTTGGGGCAAAATCTAGTTTTGTTGGCGGAGATCGTGATGGGAAGTGTGGCTAATGGCAAGGACGTTGATGATTTGGTGGCTGGGCTGGTCTGGTCGAATGCTGGAATGGGTCGTTGTGGCCGGGTCGGAAGCCAGAATGGGTTGAAACGTGGGTTCCAGCAACAGCAGTGATGGCGCTCTGGGGAAAAAGATGAAGGTTGATGTGGTGAACCGTACACGGAGGGAGTCCACAGGGATAGAGGAAGAAATGAATGTTTGGTTAACTTATGTTTTAAGTCCCTAAGTTTATTTTTTTGTGTCAATTTTTACCATAAGTTTCTTTTTCTTCCAGTATTGTAATTTGTTGTTATGAAAGAGGGGGTCACGTAGCATTTTGAGCTACTACACTAGCTAAAAAAACGCCATGCCATCAAATTCTATCAAAGATAATGATGAAACTAATGAAAAGGACTCAATTGGGACATATGTTATAAGATAGGAGACTTTATGATTACATAAGTTGATGAATAAGACCACTTTAGGACAAAAGAAAAAGTTAAGAGACGACGAATGACTTTTACCTTTTTTATTTGTATACAAAAATTTAGTTAAGGACAAAACAACGAGCCCAAGATTATGACAAATCACAATGAGGATTGGAAATTATCTACCAAAGAAAACTTAAATTTAATGAAGTTGAAACTCATAGCTCACACTTGACAAGCAGGGATTGATAGCGGTGAGTATCATTCAAATTGGGTTAGTTTTCTAGTGAAATCAACCCAAATTAAAATACTCCTAAGTAGGGGGTCATTATTCGGTTTTATTCGGTTTAAATTGAACTGAATTAGTCAGTTTATTCGATTTTTTAGTTTTGGATGATAAAAACTGAATATACTGAATTAGCATTTAAAACCGAATTCAAACCGAACAAAAAATGTTTATGTTCAATTCTGTCTAAACTGAATTAACCGAAAAAAAAAGTTGGGGTAGGATTCTATGAGAGAGAGAATGAGAGAGAAGCATTGTTTTTCCTTCCAAATTCCATTCAATATAAAAGATTTATTGTCCATGAAAAGAAAGAAAATAAGAATCCATGATAATTTGGGTTAGTTTGTAGCTTTATTGTCTATGAAAAAATGAAGAAAAAAATCTAACAACAAAAATTTTGGTTAATTCAGTTATTGAATTAACCAATATCCAAAACCGAAAAACGAAACCAAAATCGATTTTTTTGTAATTCGGTTTCAACCCAAACCATACTGAATTGACCGAACCAAATTCTTAAAATATTTTAGTTTTTTCGGTTTGAACTGAACACCAATGTTGTCAAGATCGAGATTTTACCTAAGATCGTTTTTTACAATGCATGATCGGGATTGTAGATTATAAGATCCTATCAAAAACTTAAAATTTATTATCTAAATAATATAATTTATATAAAAAACCAATTATATTAAAAACTCAAGTAAAATTTAATTGTCATAACAATTATACAACATAATTATTCATACAATACAAGTAAAACTCAAACTTTAATAAAGTATACATCAACATAATTAATAAAATAATCAACGTAAATCTGAAAGAAATTTATGAATAAACACATTATTAACAAATAAAAAAGAGTACAATGTACATAATTTAAATATTCATTAATTAACTTCCAATAAATTTAAAATGTATAATGATTTTTTTTATAGTGAGTAAATAATTTAAAATTAGTAGTTTTTTCTTCTTAAATGAAATAAGTTCAACTTACAAAAAGAAAAAAAACTGGTAATTTGAATGTTCATTAATTGTAAAAAAATTATTATATATATTAAATTTACAGCAAGACAGTTACCGAATAATTTAAATTATGCTTTAAAAAATTGTTATTAGATAGTTACCTTGAGTTAACAAATTTCATCAAATTGAAAACTAAAATGAAATGTTTTTAATGGATTTGGAACCAAAATATGACGTTTTTAATAGGTTTAAGATATAAACAGAACATTTAATAGGCTAAAGATGAAAGTATAATGAAAATTAAATATTATGCATCATCCATGCAATTTACCTGCAACAAAAATCAATACCCGGGTAGGATCGGTAGGATTTTTCAATCCTACTATCCTAATCACAATCCTACCAAGATCCGAAAACATTTTGACAAAATTTTATATGTTAGGATCATAGGATTGTATAATCCTATAATCAGGATCGTAATTTTAACAATCTCGCCGAATACTAATCACCCATACTCCTAAGGTCTTGGAAAATTTTATGTAATTTGAGAATTAAAAAACATCAAAACCCATGGCTTGGTTTTCTCATTTGTGGTTCTTGACTCTTTTCAATTTCAAATGCATGCCGATAACAACTACATTTTTTTTTTACATAACAACCACAAAATTTAATAAATTTTCATTCAAAATATGAATTGAAGAACTAGAAATAATCAAATCCATCATAATTCACTATATTAAGAGATATTAACACAATTCATAACTGAATCAAATTTAGATACACTACAGATAATAGTACAATTTGGAAGAGTAACACATTAAATCAACAAAGAGAGTTTGTATTAGCTCTTCTGCTTAGAAGACAAAATCATGTAAATGAATATTGTGTGTAAATATGTAACATATAGAACTTTCAATGAGTTTAGTAGTTGAACCAAACCATGAATCATTGTTGATTTCTATCTCACGCAACTTAGCTCAATAGAAATGATTCAGGTTGGTTTTTATTATACCCAACCCATCTTGACTCATAAGATTTGTGAAAATTTTGTAATCAGTTATAAAAAATTATCAGGCAATTTACTGAAAAAAAATGAAAAAGAAAAAATGGTGATGATGATGGTAGACACAAAGGATTAGTTAGAAACAAAATTAAAACTTCAATACATTTGAAAAATGACTTATAGTTTAAATTTTAAATACTTCATATTTTCTATAACCATGGGATAAATCACAATTTAGCAAGTAAAAATCATGTGATATTGATGAATAAGACCATTTGTAAAATGGATCAATTTTTTTTTTTACAAAAAATGTTTCATTTTAATTAAAAATGAGTCAAACAATATATTACAAATCAATGACAGTATATGGCTCTAAAAGACAATAAGAATATAAATCTGGTCATTAAAAGTCTGCTCATTCCTTCTACACTGAATAAAAAAAAGAAAATCAGATCAAGCTGAATATGTCATGTAAACTAGTGTAAATCTAGAATAGAAAACTAAAAAATAATTTAAACAAAGCCCAGATTAAAAAAAAAAGCATCTATAAACATAAAAAAATACTACTTATAAAAGCTAAAAAAATAAAAAATAATTTTATTATATACAATCATCTCTATATCTGTTGTCAAACATCAAGACACCCATTAGGGCTGAAATTTTGGTGAACCAAAGAAAAAATATTAATCTATTACTACGCATTTTCAATTGAAGATTTACCCAGTAAAAGTCTTGAATCATTATTAAACACTTGGATTTGAGAGAAATTTTATCTTCTATGAAGTCGGATATATAACGTTAAATAATGTAAGTCGAGCAATAAAAAAAAATTAGCCAAATCTTAATTAAAATCTGAATCTATCGGAACAAAGGTGAGGAAGATAACAGATGAGAACAGGTTTTGGAGGCTCAACCATTATATTTTCACAGCTACCAAATATTAAATTTATAATGGGTCAATTTAAACAGGGTGTCGATCTTTCACCGTATAATGGATTGAACCCAATTAAACAACTAACCTCATATACTTCATTCCCTAACGAAGAAAAGAAAAACTAAAAACAAAACAAGGAAAAAAAATACAAAATCCAAACTGTATCCAATTAAAAACAAAAAAAAAAATCCGCAAAAAACACGAAAAGAAAACAAGAAACTCGAAACTCGCGGGAAAAGGAAACCACCCTAACCTTTCTGACAGGTGTTGGGTGCTGTCACTCTACCCCTTACCGGCAGAAGCCCAGAATCGGACACAATTCCGTCAAATTTCCAGGAAAACTTCGCTGATTCGTTTCCTTTTCCGTTTGGTCTTCATCACTTAATAGTTTCTTTATTCCTTCCTCGATGTTCATGCTCATATTCAATTTTCCCAGATCACGCTGCTAGATCTCTGGGGCAGTCCGTCGAAAACTAATTGGATATGCCTCATTGATCCGGCGGTGATTTGTTATTGATTCTGGGATTTCTGGAATTTTCTTGAAGCCTTCTGCTTTGTGTTGAGAGAACAATTTTTTTTCATTCCTCAGGATTGTATTTGACGGGGTCTTCTAGGAGGGGAGCCTATCTGCGTTGCTTCCATTTTGGACAATCTGAAACTTGGCCAAACTTGTTCTGGTAAGAAACTCAAGGCCACTAACAATCCTGTTTGATAATTTATGATGCCCTGGTCTTTATGTGACCGTGTCATAATTAAAAGCTACCCTTTGTTTCTAGTCCAAAATGGAGCAACTCCAGAAGATTGGGAGGGTTCTTGGAGGTCTGAAGGGTCTAATGGTATTTCGAGACAACATACAAATCAACCAGAGGCAATGCATTTTGTTGCTTGATATTTTCACCTGTGCATTTGATCTGATCGCGGAGGAAATGCGCGACAACCTGAAATTCAAAGAGAGGAATTTGAAATGGAAGGTTCTTGAACAGCCTTTGAAGGAGCTCTTGAGGGTGTTTGAGGAAGGGGAGGTTTACATCAGGCAATGCTTGGATTCCAAACTCTGGTGGGCTAAGGCCATCAGGTTTAACCAGAACATGGATTGTGTCGAGTTCCACATTCATAACTTGCTCTGCTGCGTCTCTATAGTCGTTGAAGCAATTGAGAATGCAGCAGAATTGTCAGGTTGTGATCATGATGAGATGCAAAAGATGAAACGAGTACGCTCGAACAAGTACACTAGGGAGTGGAGTGATCCTCGTATATTCCAGTGGAAATATGGAAGGCAGTATCTTGTTACTCCCAATTTCTGCAACAGGTTCGACTTTGCCTGGAAAGAAGATAGATGGCTTCTTCTGAACAAAATCCATGAAAAGAAAAGCTCTTCCAAAGATCACACGAAGCAGCTGGGAGATCTCCTTTGTCAGAACCTGAATGGGTTAGAGCCTCTTAAAAGGAAGCTTCTACCGAGTTCAATTCTGATTGGGTCCAAGGACTATCAGGTGAGACGTCGACTTGGAAATGGAACTGAGTACAAGGAGATTAGTTGGTTGGGTGAAAACTTTGCCATGAGACACCTGGTAGGTGACGTAGAAGCGTTGGTTCCTGAAATCTCTACTCTACTCTCCCTCTCCCATCCAAACATAATCCAATTCCTTTGTGGATTTACTGATGATGAAAAGAAAGATTGCCATTTGGTCATGGAGCTAATGCATAGAAATCTATGCAGCATCATTAAAGAGATGTGTGGGCCGAGAAAGCGAACCATTCCTTTCTCCCTACCTGTTATTGTCGATACAATGCTTCAGATTGCGAGAGGAATGGAATATCTCCACTCTAAGAAGATCTACCATGGTGATTTGAACCCATCTAACATTCTTATTAGAACAAGAGGGACATCAATAGACGCATACTTGCTGGCCAAGATATCTGGATTTGGCCTGCCTAACCTGAAGAACACTGTACAAAAGGGAACAGCTAATCAGAACGAGACCTTTTCATTCATCTGGCACGCTCCAGAAGTGCTAGAAGAACATGAGCAGATCAGGAGCTCGGGCAGTTGTAAGTACACAGAGAAGTCGGATGTGTACAGTTTTGGAATGGTTTGTTTCGAGCTCTTGACAGGAAAAGTCCCATTTGAAGACAGCCATCTTAAAGGTGACAAAATGAGTAGAAACATCAGGGCAGGAGAGAGGCCACTATTTCCTCACCATTCACCCAAGTTGTTGACAAACTTAACAAAGAGATGCTGGCACGCCGAACCAAACCAAAGGCCAAGCATCTCATCCATATGCAGAATACTCCGCCACATAAAACGCTTCCTTGCCCTGAACATTGACTATAACACACAGATGGAGCTACCAATGTTACCTGTGGATTACTGGGATATTGAGTCGAGGTTTCTGCAGAAATATCCCTCCAAGGAGTCTTCTGAACCACCATCCGTATCAGACGTCCCTTTCCAAATGTTCGTATACAATGTTCTGGAAAAGGAGAGGACAAGTCCTAGCTCTTCTACTAGCCACAGAGATACTTCAGAATCAGGAAGTGATAGAGCTTCAGTTAGTGGTGATGAATTTCTGAATGTCGAGGAGCCACTCACATCTCGACAACTTGAGAGAAGGTCAACAATATCAATCCCATCCGAAGCATTCCCCAAGAAATCCTCAACAGCAAAGAAGGCTCCAGATTTGAAAGCAAAACTTACCGGTAATTTCCAATTTTCACTTCTGGTCCCGTTTTCTTTCAGGAAATATAGTGTCCCCTCAGAGAGCCATCAATCACGCGGAGGACCAACATTGAAGCACAGCCAAGATATTGGCTGCAGCATTATGCATATGAACTAAGATAATCTGGGTATGGCTTTGCAGGGACACCAAGTCGACGATCAGTGAGACCTCCTCACTTGGGCGGTCATAGACAACACAGTATGCGAGTTTGTTCAGAGAGCCGGTTAACATCACTGGTGAGCCCAAGACAACTGAGTCCCAGGCCACGAAGATTTCCATCAGGTCATGCCTCAGATTCTGAGCTCCCCTAGACCTCAACCTACCAAGAAAACTGAAGAGCGGATGAATGTTGTTGGTCTTGCACTAGAAGACTGGCCCTGCTTCCATTTAATGAGTGCGAACAGCTTGGGAATGGTGGGAACTGAATGATCAAAGAATTGGTTGTGGCTGGTCCAAATTGTGGGATCCAGCGCTGATTCGTAAGACCTTGCTAAGGGCTGGCAAAATGAGCTTCATACTGACCAAATTCGAAATCTGTATATTCTGTACAATATATCTTCAATGCAAACGAAAATCTTTAAATGTCATTTGATCAGATGTTCTTAGAAATTGGTTTTAAAGCCTGGAAAACAGAAAAAAAAAAAATTTCTTCTGTACGAGCCAGAGATGATCCATAAAACCGAAAAAAGCAACCAATTTATGCCAGGATCATGACCATGTCTTCCATATTTGTGCAAAATAGCCACAAAAGATTAAATAACGTTAGCTAACAAAAACTCATAAATTTTTTACCACTAGACATGCGGACATAATTTCAACATGACGTTTAAATTATTTTTATTAACTAACCGCACATGTTTCAATTCTATCTAACAAGTGAAAAAATGTTGCTCTTTTGTCTTTATTTATAGTTTCTGAAAACAACTTTTGAAACTCGAAATTAAACTGTATGATAACTATGTTCAAGTAATTTCAAGGTTTTTGATATTTTTTTCATAGCTAAATGACCTTTAAAAAATATTGATATGCATTTACAAGGAAAAAAATGCATTTACAGAAAGAAAAATTAATAGTTTAAAATGTCTATTAACTTTAAAAAAAATACTAGAGAAACCAACATTACTGGAAGATAACTATCGTACATTTTAAATTATAGTTTCAGAAGTTGTTATTGGATAATATAAAAGAACCAGGGGGTAAAGTGTAGATTTTTAAGAATAAAGGAGGCAAACTGTAGGTTAAGATAAACCTCAAAGGGGTAATTGTAACTTTCCCCTTTTTTTTAGGTTTATGTAGATGTATTTTAAAGCCTTCCATTCACTGGTTCATTGTCATAAATAAAAAAGATAATTCTTAAAATAAATTACATACATAGAAAATAACATTTTTAAAAAATGTAGACGGATTGTGTGGCATGTGAATATTAGGGAAATTTACAAAAACCCCCTTTGAGGTTTAGTCTAACCTACACTTACCCCCTAGTCTTTAGCTCCATCCATCTCTATTAAGCCATACAAAGAGCAAAATACCAACTTTCACACTGGTCTTCTCCATCTAGTAACTCTAACCCATAAACTTTCAGATCTAACACTTTGCCACTAGTATAATCCCATGTTGACCAGATCCCAAACCTTTAGACCTTGTATCTCTATGGCAACTAGCTTATTCGAATTAACTCCATCAACCCACTCCATTGTCAACACTTTGTCACTAGTATGATCCCAAAAAAGTATCTAGTACAAGAATATTTTCAAAGCAACTGAACCTAACGTCACCAAGATTTCTAGACTCCTCTACACTACCTAATCACTTATAGTTCCATATTTTTATCAATACAGTTTCCAATCACTTAAGTTGTGGAGCATTCATCATAGGAAAACTAAAAGTGAGCAATTATCAAGAAAGTGACCTAAATGGGCTGTGAACCATACTTGTGAGACAAGAGTTCAAGGCTATAGATGGAGGCATTTGCCACTCACACCATGGCTTTTGGCTTAGCCTACAAATTCTCAGCTCAGTCCCCTTCTACTACTTGCACGACCACCAAACCATTTGGTATCAATTTAGTCTCGACCATAGCAGCTCTAACGAACAACTTTCTGGACCCTTTCCTCAAAACTTTTCCACAAACTTAAACCTAACACGTGGCAGCGAGGGCTTCTAACAAAGATAAGAAGACTCATGACTACTTTAAAAAGTGAAAAATCCACAAAAATCCCCGAAGCTCAGGTCACCTATCACCAAAGAAGAACGACTTCTCAATCGTGCATTTATGAATTTTGATAAAAAGCTTATAAGTTCCATTGAGAGAAGCGACAATTTCCAACAGGAGTCTTCCGAATCAAGCAACAGGGAATGGGAAAGATGGCGATGAGGCATGGGCAACAAAAAGAATGGTTAAGAATGGTGTGTTTTAGAATTGCAGCTATGGAGACTCCATGGTTTTTCTTGTTGCTAATGAGTACCTTATTGATTGGTTGATGAATGTATAAATTACAGAAATCATTTATTCTCCTGTTTGTCTATTTCTTTTTTCTCTTTTTTCTTTTGACAACAATGTAAACTAATTGGAGTACTAATTAAGTTGTATTATGAATCAATAGCCCAAGTAGGTTGATATTTGTTTTGCTTTGTTAGTCAATCTCAATAGACTATAGGCCCTAAACCTTGAAAGGCAAATGAAGCCGCATATGAAATTGGTCAGGGAAGAGGCTAATTTGTTACATTAAAAAGTTTATGGTGTCAAAGTTTTTAGACACAGAAGGCAAGTGTCAAAGTTGGGCTTTTTCATTTTGTGGTCTAACAGAGAATGACAGATCTTCTCATTCAGGGGAGGTAAGTGTAGGTTTCTGAAAATAGAGGGGAGCAAGTGTAGGTTAACTTAAACCTCAGGCGGGGGTTTTGTAAATGGCCCTTAATATTATGCACCACATTTTCTGAATGGACCCTGCGGTCCACCATAGAGGATCTCAAGCCCTCGATCGATCTGAATCATCTGTCTCATATGCTAATACCGGAGGCCCAAATAAAACTAAAAAAAAACAAAAAAAAATGTTGATAATCGAGACCAATCAAGTGTAAGGAAGTGTCCTCTTTTGGAATCGTCCCGAAGAATCAGACCCGGCAACAAGAAATTAGGAAAAAAGAAAAAGAAAAGTCGACCACAAATGAATTCTATCTGGAGCCATCCACTAAAAATGGCGGTTGATTGTACCTGTAGGAGGAATACGAGTGGAATATGATATGAAGCCGATCGAACGCGAAATTGAGTAATCAGGTGAAGGTCTCTTTCTTCCCCCATCTTACAGTTATCAGAACATTCTCTATCGGATCAGAAGAGATGGGGTTTTCGTGAACTCGGGGCAAGGAACGGAAATGGCAGAACAAGCAGCTATCGGGACGGAAGCGGCGGCAGCGGAAGACGAAAGCTTGGACGGAAGCCACGGCGATTTGGTGCGACCGGACGCCGCCTTTTTTGCGGAGCTGAATCTCGTAATTTTGCTCCTCTGGTTGGCTTCTCTATCGAACGAGGATCGTTTGGATTCCGAGGGCGAGCCGAAAAGCTCGAAACAAGACGAGACGGAGGATCACATGGTTCAATCACATGTCAAAGCCAAACCCAGACGAAGCCAAGCTAACGACTTCAAGCTACTGCGGCGAACCCATCAGAGGTGTCAACCCAAACCCAAAGATTTGAGGTCGTTTCGGTTCTATTGCCCTTCACCTTCTTGCCTCCAAAATTATTGCGGAAAGGAGCTGGTTCTTTTGTGAGATTTGATTCAGAGAAGTTTGTTGAAGGGTTGATTCGTTTCCGATAATTAAACTGATTGTTTATCATGCTCTTCAGGCATTGCAGAAAGATGTAGAATGCGAATTCAACCATCCGTATATCAGATTAGGATTCTGAAAGAACCGCTTGTGTGTGATGGGAGACTGGGGAAATGTCGGTACATTCTGCTTGATGTCGCCTGTGTTCACGTGAACATGTCAAGCTAGCTGTGACTGAAGAGGCTTGTGAATATGCCACACCATGTACATAATACATAGGAGTCACGTACTCTGTTACATACACAACTCGAAGCTCTTGATGTAGAAACAGAGGCCACTGTTTCGGTGCATTATTCGTAATACTTATTGGCAGTACATGAATCAGGGCAACTTCATGCTCAATTGTGCACCCGGACAAATTATGCGGGCAAAACAGAGAACCTGCCCAACTAATCAATTCTTAAACAGATAACACAACTAAAATCGGAAATTCCCTACTCCATCCTCTTTTATCCCCTGCCCTACAAAATTAACTAATAATAAGCACCACTGGTTGACGTAGATGAGGTAAATTTTCACTCTGATATTCTGACCTCCACTCCTAAAATGTCCTTCACCACCTCGTATGTCACAAATGCAATAGCTATCGATGGAACAACCTGAGTGAATTAATAAATAAAACAAAATAAGGAAAAACATACATAACCTCCCTTCATTAATGAAGCTCTACTCTGCAGGTTAAAACGGTGTATCCAACCACCCAGTCAAACAACTGCAAGTCAGGTTGATCAGTTTTACCCATTACTCTGGCAAGAATAACAATCTAAGCACGCGGGCCTGAACTTTGGTATAACTCACCAAAAAGGTGATAGTGTAGTGTCATAACCCATGCATAGATTGCATTCTGTATTGACTTGGAAGATGGACAAAGTCCGTGCCCAAATTTTTTCCCACATCCAGATTACTAAGGTCAAGTTCAAGTCATCTCAACTTTGGTTCCAGGTCAGCAAAATTACCAGATTATTCAGGCAGTTTTGAGCACAGATCTTTTAAGGTCAATTATAAAGTGACCATTTACCAGATTGTTCAGTCATGTTTTGACTAGGACGATGGACAATTTCCTTGCCAAAATTCTTTCCTAGATCCAGATTTATTAAGGTCAAGTTCACGTCATCTCACCTTTGGAGTCAACTTTGGTTCCAGGCCAGCACAATTATCAGATTAGTCAGTCAAGTTATCCAACTTCAGATTGAGGGAAAGATCTCTAAGGTCAATAATAAAGTGATAGATTTTAGCTTTATTTAAGGTCATTGTGGGTACAAGTTAATTTGTACAAGGCCTCAGGTTCATTCAGGTTCAAGTTCAGGTTGTTTACTTTCTAGGCCAACTGTATTGCAGTTTACATGTACGGCATGTCCTCTCCTGATTAATCGGGAGATTGTTTTAAATCACAGTTATTCCTATTATCATACATAAATTGACAATGAAAAATAGTTAGACTGACCTTCACAGAATTTGGCACAAGTCCCTTGTACAATGCTCCAACACCCTCATGTCGAACTGTCTGCCTGAAAGCATCTATCATGCCCGTATACTCGAGAGCTGCCTTCCGCCTGCCATCACCTGCGACTACTGAAGCAGCATCTTTCCACCCCACCATCTGCATTCTTCGGCGAATAACATCAAGAGGGTAAGCAACAGTTTGGCCAACAGTTCCAGCCACAGCTCCACAGCCTAGCCTTGTGGTGACACCCAATTCTGAATCTTCTGCCAGTCCAAATGGTTTAGATTTGACTAACCAATCTTTAAGAGACTCGTATACAGCAAAGTTGAGGCCAACATAAGGAATCTACAGATAGAAACTCAAGGTTCAGGGAACAAAGCTCAAGCATCCCAGTGTTAAGAAGATTACATGATGATAACTGGAAAATGGCTGATTAAATACTCGAAAGAAATCAAGATTGCAAAGAGTCAAGATAATGCATCAAATAGAACTGGCAAAACACCTCGCAACTTTAGGGTAACAAAATGGTCAAAGAAGTCGGTGCTACCGGCAGACCAACAAGCAAACAAGAGAAATAGAAATGAAAAACGATGGATGTATATGTGAGACTTTTTTTAAAAAGATGAAAATCTTAGCAGATGTGGCGATACCATATGAAATCAAGAAATGAAAAAAGAAAAAAAAAATACACACACTCAAATGAGAATCATTTACGTTGTATGCTCATGATAGCATCCGCCATCATCAAGTCATCAAACTAATAATCTTGTTGAACTATTACCACCAAAGGTAAAAGAAAGGACTTACGACTCCTATGACTGAAGGAAGCCAGCCCTTGTATAATGCCCGGGGACCTTCTTCCCTCAAAACTGTTGACAGAGCGTGGAACATTCCTCTGTACTGATAAGGAGAACTCTCTGTCTGTAAATGAATAGTGACAAAATGATAAAATGCCCGTGGTCTAACCGCTTCCACTTACAACAAAGAGAAGTTGACGCACTCTGGAAGAAACTTATTACATAGTTAAAAATGGCAAGATCTTTATACCAGATAATATCAAAAACTTATCATCAGTAATCAATTTCTTCCAGTGTAACCAACCTGAAGTCTCTTTCAAAAATGGCACTATGAAATATTATGTACAATTATTCCTCCTTCAGAAGGTGACTACCTGTACAGTGATCCTGCCTCGGACCATGTCCATTGGGTATGTAGCAGACATGGCAATTATTCCAGCACAGGCCCCAGCTCCAAGGCGTAGAACAGGAGTGAGTTCTGCATCTACTGTAGAAATAGAAGACACACAATCTATGAGATCTGTCACTCTAGGAACTTACATACAGTCAGGTTCAACAAGAGCACCAACCCACACCCTTTTTTATAATTGTTCATTGGCTGTTCTGTTTAGAAAACCACATGACATGTACTGACAGATCCCTCTAGCTAACACAAAGGCTTTCCCAGTGTCAATCATGGTCACCAGGAAGCAACATATAAAATTCCATACATGTTTTCCAAAGCACAAGTCTGCATATGATTACACATACCATTTCCAGTTTGCTGTTGATACATCCATAGTATTCCCCTATCAGAAATGACAGTGGTGAACAGTCAGCAGACGAAAATCCTTGCATTTGATTTGCAACAGGAGAACAGCAAAAGCAAGAAAGATGTTGACCCTAAAGGCTGAGAAGGTGCAAGCACATGACTATTAAATATTTTTCTACACCATGATTGAAAAAGAAAAATCTTTGCTTGTCCAGATCATATTGTGATTACAGGTTCAAGCACTAAAGTGGAAGTTGGGTCCAGTGTAAAATCAAAAGTGAGTAAAACAATTGACAGTAATCTAAACAGCCAGCCCAAACTTTCAGGGTAGAAAAAGTAGCTTAGGCCCTTAGCAATGTCTTGCATATCAGAACCCAATTAGCATTTCAACAACGACATGCAGCTAAGAAGGTGATGCATGACTATATGCAATATTGATAAAAGAAAAAGAAAGCAGTTCGAAGAATACATCTGGTTGTGGTAGATGAATGAAATAAAATTTAGCTTGTTAAAATAAACAAATTCCAACAAACAAATCATCTTCAGATATCTTACTTAGAAGCTTGTTCATAACTGAAGAATTTTACAGCCGAGTTTGGAACAATGCGGGCACAGTTGGTACCATTTCCTTTAAATAGCCCACAAAAACCCTCGGTTCTCCATATATACTTCAATCCTTGAACTGTCCCGTTGTACTTTATATTATGGGGGTTCTGGACCTACAAGATATGGGAAGCAATCCTGTCAGCACAACCTCAACAATGCTGCACCCCCATTATAAGACATGAAATTTCAAGTTGAATATAGGTAAAACAATCAATTACTGCAACACCTGAAGCAATATTTTCAACCGCTCTAATGGAGCCACGGCAGTTCGAGACCTGCATAGAAAAAATTCGTTATGTAGGAACACGTGCATTGGATTACATTTGTAAGTATTGCCAATAATACTTGACTGCGACTGAATAATCATTCCCAGATGCCCAAACGGAGGCATAGATAAAAGGATCAAGTTGTCAATCGTAACAGCTGCAATCCTAATCTAACCCTTAGAGCGCAGTTTCCATCTTCCCGCTGCCGATATCATACAGAATATGAAAAAGTTCAATCTGCAATGACAGATGCTAATAGAAGAACTTTCTTGCGTTTACATCGCAACGTAAGGGACGGAGGGCAAGGAATTGACGATGAAAGGAGGGGAGAGGGGAACAAAATCTCACAATCCACCGGCGATGCCTCCGGCGACAAGGGACTTGCAGGTGCTGAGAAGGGCATAGCTAGGGGCCTTAACGCCCTCTCTTGCGAGCTTAGCCTCCTCCGCCAGATTGACGATCGTCGAAACCGCTGATTCACTCGCCTTCACATCCTCGGAAGCCATGGATTCGGACAACCGCGGTACGCTATCCCAGTCTTGCCGGATCCCGACCTCCTCGGATCGCGGATCTCCGGCTGAAACTTGTAGCAATTACAGCGTCTGATCTATCAGCGGCACCGAAGTAGATAGAGAATTGTCATTTCTCGTTGTGTCTCGTTTTTTTGGCGGTAGATGATTGCTGGCGACGGCCGTTGAGTCGGGGACCTGAAAGGGTGAAAGTCAGACTTCGACAGCCAGCTCTAGAAAAACTACTGAGCACCGAGGTTTGGTGAGGTGGCGGAAAATGATTTTAATAGGCTTTTTCTGGGTTAATTATGTCAATGGCCTTATCATTGTTCTATTTTGACCATAATCTCAAAATCTTGTATAGAAAATCCTCAACTTCAATTTATTGTTTTATTTTAGATATTTAGAGAATAAAAAATATTAAAATTAATAGAACTAGCCTTGTGGCACGCCAGAATGGGGCAATTGGGCACATTGACACTGTGAATCAACTTCTACTGATGATATGTAAAAGGAAGAAAAAAATAATTAAAAAATTAAACTAAAACATAGATACCCACTACTAGCAAATTCCTTACTAGAGGCCTTCCACCTCCTCTCCCGCTCCTCTGCCCATCACCGGCGAATTCCTCTCTTTCTCCCTCAATACCCTTCATCGACACTTAGCCCACAAAGGCTTTAGCCATCAAGGGCTGGGCTTTATAGAGTTCGAATAAAGTACAAAAGCTCCATGATTTGCCAGCCCAATTTGAAGAACCAAGGATTTGAAGAACTTTGATCTCAATTTGAAGAACCAAAGATCCACCATTCCTCGCAAGCCTAACGACTAACGCCCTTATACCAATGTCCCCCAATCTAAATTTGCCCCCAAATTTGCTCAATCGTCTGATGTCAGGTGATGAAGAGAAAGCAAATGATGAAAATTAGATAGAATTTAAGAGGCAAAATAGCAAGCAGCGAAAATCAAGCAAAAAAAACATACAACAAAAATCAAGCAAGAGAGCAGATGGCAGAGGTGTCCACCATATTTTGCGTTTCTTTCTCTTTTTTTTTTTTATTTTCCTTTTTTTCATATTTTTCGTCCACCATATTTTGCGTTTCTTTCTCTTTTTTTTTTTTTTTTTTCCTTTTTTTCATATTTTTCTTTTTTTGTTCCCTTAGTTTTATTTATTTCCACATCATTACTAGTAATTGATTCATTGTGTCAACGGGGGCAATCGTTCAACACTGGTGTACCATGTGGCCAGTTCCATCAAATTTAGCATTTTTTGTACTCCAAATGTCTAAAATTGAACAATAAATTAAGGTTAAAGACTTTCCATGCAAGATTTTAAGGTTATGGTTTAAAATGGAATAATAATAAAAGGTTAAGGGCCATAAATGCAATTAACCAAAAGTTCTTAATCAACTCTTTTGTTTTTTTTTTTTTGCCAAAATACCCCTTTCAGCCCTTATACTTAGTTGACAAGGATACTTAACCTCTTGAACTTCAACTGGTTTGACTTAATCCTTCAACTTAATTAAATGAGCTAGTTTTTCCTTTGATCACACATGTGCACAGCATGTAATGGTAATGAGAGAAGCCGTATGCAAACCGTCAACTTAAGGAAGAATAATCAATGTTCTATTGTTTGTCTAATTATTCTATTTGTTAAAACACTCTCTAGTTTTTGACAGCTTTTCTTGACAGTTGCCTATGCATGTTTCTCCTTCAATAGCTAAGTCAAGGTTTTTTCCTCCCCTTCATTTCGATCTTTTCTTTTAAAATAGTAGCTCTTTACTTTTCAATGGAATTAAAAGACCCCGAAATGGGTTAGAGATGATGCAAAATGTAAGCTTCAAGCACTTTGATTTTGGGTTTAGCCATGCTTCCGCCGTTGTTGGTTGGCTATTTTGTTCTCCCTCATGAGAGGGCCTCTCCATTGAGCCATCGTATTCATCTTGGTAGGCTACAAGCTAGCGACTAGGCAAAGTATGCTCAAATCTTGCAAGGCTCCATCTGCGGCATCGTAAACTTCTTAGTCCAAGGTTCCTCTGATCCTTTAATTCTTAGTTAATTTGAATATTTTTTTTTCCATTGGTTTATTTGTGAATTTAGTGTTTATAGGTTCTCTCTTCTGTGGGCTAATTTGTTCATTTTTTTTTTGTTATTTTCCCTTGCTGTTCTTTTCTTAATCAATTGTTTTAATAAGTTTTATCTTTGAAAGGAAGATTTTCTTTTTCTTTTTTTTATTTTTCTATTTGATTTGTTATGCTAAGGTTTTTTTATGAGTTTGATGGTTTCCATCAACTCCTTTAATTTTAAGAGCAATGAATGAACTTTTATTTAAAGTTTTCAATTATTTTTGTGTGTTTGGAGAAAGTAAAAAAAAAACAGAAGAAAAATGAAAACAAAAGACTTGATATGGAGACAAGATGAGAGCCATGATTTTCAAATTGTAGGCTAATAGAAGAGCAAAATGATAGATGAAGAATATAAAAAGCATAAGCCAGGTCGTGTGGGCGAGAAAACAATAGATTATTCTTCCCTTGGTTGACTGTTTGCAAACGGCACCTATCATTACCCATCACATGATGTGCACGTGTATTCCAAGGGGTAGACTGACCCACTTAATCAAGTTGAAGGACTAAGTCAATCCGAGTTAAAGTTCAGGGCTCTAAATGTCGTTGTTAATAAAGTTTAAAGGCCGAAGGGCTATTTTGGCCTTTTTTTTTTTGTAATAAACTATTTTTTAACCAATAATTATGATAATTAAGTACATAATTCATTTGAGAAAATATAGGGTTCTTTTTTTGGATAAAGGGAGGCTAGTAGTCATTCAGGTATAATGATTAACTAATTTACATACTCGGCATTGCAACGAGATCCAAAGTTGTATTGAATTCTTGTAAATGCATAAATATTTAAATATTATGAAGATATTACAAAAATAAAAAAAATTTAAATACAATAAGATGTTCTAATATAGCATCACCAACAAATTTACTTGTCTTGTCAAACCGTAAAAGTTATAAATAACAATAAAATTAGGTACATATATTATCATCATTCAAATGCTTTTCTACCGTTTGGTCTTGAAGTAATGTATTACAATAGTTATTCATATAGAAGAATGTGTTACAAGGAAATAGAAAATTTTGAAAAAATAAGTATTGAACTTTTTATTTTTTGTAAAAAAAATTTGAACTTGGGTAGCGACTCAATCAATTCATTATTTATTAATGAACCATTTATGATAGAACTTATCAGATAACTATGCAATTCATTCCAACTAAAACATATACAAATATTAGGTCTTTTAGAAGAGATATTAATGTTCATATAAACATACGTAACAAAGTTGTAAGACATATTATATCTACACATCAAAATTGTTATGATGATGATGTCTTCAGTGGGTCTTCATGTAGTGGAAAATTATTAATTATGTTGTCACTAACAGTACTACAAAAATTAAGTCCACTATATATGTTGAATATGAAATGAAGTTTAATCTAAACACGATATTAATAATAATATAATCAACAATTAAAAAAATTATAGATATAATAAAAAAAAAAGAAAATATTTCAAGAGATTGTAACCCAAGGTAGCATTATCACTGGAAATTATAATAATAACAGTATCGTAATTAGTCCATACAAGTCATTTATATGTAAGAAAATAATTATATAGTTTAAATGTTAATATGTGGGCATCTAATACCTTGGAAATCATATGAAAGAGAGGCTTAACTTTCAACTAAACAATTAACTCGATCAACTTTTTTGACAATAAATGCAAAAAGTATGTTGTCACGGTTATACTTGTTTATCTACACCTCCCACATAAATGACATGTCCATTAATCGTCCAAATATCATTTGTAACTTTTCTTGACCTTCCATCTAGTTGTAGAGAAATAATGAATAAGGCTAACATTTTTACACTTTAACATAAAATCATTGTACCAATAAAAGAATACAAATGTAAAGGTGAAAGAACAAGTTATTTGAAAAACTCACAATATTCTTTGTCATGTATACATCAAAGCTGGACATCCATACAACTATCAGCAACTATGTCAAATATAATAAAGTATGCCAAACATAAATGGTCTGCAACTCTCACACTTTATACCTACACATAAAATATTATAAGATAGGTTACAAGTTTATAGCATGATAGTTAAAATATTACTAATCAGAATATAAAATACTATTGGCAGTGATTCATAAAAACCTTATAACAGGGTTATAAGTCACCGTATGACATCTATCATAATACATTGAGCCTTGTGGCTATACATTTCTCTATCAAACAGTTCATCCTTCATTGTACTAAGAGTACTGTTGATCATCAATAACAAATTCATGAGAATTTAAACTAGTAAAATTCAAGTTAAATTTATCTCCAATGAAGGGTCCAATAGTTTGTTCTCGATATCAAGCATTGTTGAGTGCTCAATGACCTCCATGTCCCTTAATTAAAGCACAATTTCTTGACCTATTATCTCATGCATAATGCCAACCTTGCCAATGTCTGATGTGTAAAATTCTTAACCTAATAAAGCGTACATTATTCATAATAAATGTAGGCAATGTATCAAGTTAAGGATATTTTTGGGTTTGTAAGCATTATGGGTAAAGACAAGTGGTTAAGAAATTTAGCAAGATTTCCTTTATCCATAACGCCTTCATATTCAAGCTCTAGCATGAGAATTGGCTCACCTTTCTATTTCACTGAATCCGCTATAATTTAAACTATATTGGGTCTATTTTAGGGCGGCATAAGCGAAACTCTTTGATTAGATTTTAATATTTAAATATAATACTGTTAATTTTTTTTGAAATAATATCAATAAAATTTTAAAAATTAACTTGTCTTATTTTTAACAATATTATCCATATAGTTTATTTTTATTTTAAAATAAACTTCAAACATAAATATACAATAAGTGGACTGCGCCTAATTTAAAATGATGGAGGAATCCTCCTTTAATTTTTGGGTTTGGGGTAACTAGGCTGAATAGACAGTAGAAAAAAATATAAAATTGAATAGTAGGCCCAAATGATCTTAAGAATTTGATTTTTAAATTTTTTAGCATCTTGTCAAAATTTAGTGGCCTATTTTTATTTTTACATTCTTTTTACCTAAAATTAATTTTCTTTGAAAGTCAATATTATGTAGATGTAATAATCCATTTCAAAGTAAATTTTTATGAATTTATTATTTTTTTTATATTTTTATATTTTTAAGCATAAAAATTGTATTTTGAATGGATTATTAGACCTACATAATATTAAATTTCAAAAGAGATTGTTTTTGATAAAAAAATGTAATAATAAAAATAATTTATTTAATATTAAGTTGGATTAAATTGAAACAATTTGGCTCTAACTTAAACCAATTTAAAATTGGATTAGAAACTTAAGTTAAGGCTCGACCAAATGAATTAAACAAAAAATAATTCCAATGGCCCAATTTTGTTAATCCAAACAAAAAGTACGAACGGGCCCCATTGGCCCAAAATGGTCTTAAGAATTTGAATTTTAAAATTTTCACCATCTTGGTCAAATTAAATTGAACCAACTTAAAATTGGATTAAAAACTTGGGTTAAGCCTGAGCCTATTGAATTAAATAAAAAAAACTAGATCTAATGGGTCAATCGGCCCCAATTTTATTAATCCAAACAAAAAATACAAATGAGCCCAATTGGGCCGAGGCAAATAAACTCCAAAAATCTAGACGAGTTAATGAATCGCGCCTAATCAAATTTTATTAAGGAAAAAGGTTATGTAAACGGTTTGAGCACAAATGAAATGAATAAAGGGCCCAAGTTTTTTAGACCCAAAAAATAAAGAATCAAACCAAATGAAAAGAGTGGACTCAATTGAATTTATACCAAAGTAAAAAAAAATACTGGGGCCAATTGAATTAAGCATTAAAAATTAAATTAGTAAATGCTTGGCCCAATTGAATTAAAAAAAATTAATTCTAACTCATATTGGAGTGTTAATGGATCGCACCAAATAAAGACTATAATATCATATGTATGATTTAATGAGGTAATTAAAATTTAATTTTTAAATTTAATATCACTTATAACTTTGGGCCAACAATTTTGTCCTTAGAATAGCTAAGTAAGAAAAAAAAATAGTAACTTGTTTTCATTTTTTGATTTTCTGGATTAATTATTTAAAATAGTAGTTAATTTTTAAATATCTTATCCATTATTTTTTTCTGAAAAAAATATAATACATTAATACACTTAAAAAAGGTGAAACTAAAATATTAAATAGTTTGTTGGAAAGAATGTTTGAAAAGTTAAGTAGAAAGAGATGGATGCTACAGAAGCTTGGAGCCTATTTTTGACAGACGCAAACTATTCACATCGGTGGGTCATACTTCAGTGCTTTATAAGTTGTGAAAGGTATGTATTTAAAAGATATATATACATTTTTAAAATATGAGGACTTAAGCACAAATAATATAAACATTTTGTCCTTCATCATTGATTGGTCAGTTTTAGAGGTAGTGTAATTATATTAAATTTGTATGGGTATATTTGTAAATTCATAGTTTGCTATATATTTATGAATTCTTGCTTTTCTTTCATTTGCACACAATGATTCTCGCTCTGTAAGTCCTACTTCTCTGCCTTCTTTCTTCATGTAGGTCAATGAGATGTGTTTTGCTCAGCAGCCTGCAGCCTTCCGCCACTATGCATGGGTTTTCCGGTGACAAGTTCATCCGCTGTTGGTCACGATGTTTTTTTTTTTCATGTTAGCTCAATAATTTTTTTGGTGTCTGATGCGTTTCTTTACTTTTTGTTTTCTGTTACATTTCTTTACTTTTTGTTTTCTGTTTTAACTTTTCCCTGTTTGATTCTTAATAAAAAAAATGTTTTGGATCCCTACATTATCAATGGTGGATCTTTGCTCCATGTTGTTTATCTATTTTTCTTCAATTTAAACAATTTTTTCACAATTGAATGAGGTTTTTGTTAAATCTGAGATTATTTTGAACGGATCCAAAATGGATCAATAAAAAACTAACTTGTGTTTATGTCGATCTATTTTGTTTTGGTTCATACAAAATTACCCATGTTTTTGTATGATCCTAAGTATTTTCCATTGGATACACACTCCATTCATGCAAAATTGTCCTGTTTACGCCGATCGTGGGGTTTTCTATAACATTGAAACATCATTATTCGGACTCTTACTTCACTTGTTCTGCCATTGCAGAGATTGAACTGCACTTCGAGTTCCACTATAAGCCTTTTCAGCCCCTCATTCTCATCCTCATTTTCAATCTCAAAATTGCAAAGGCCTAATAGAATGTTTGTGTAACATTCTGACTTCCATTGAGGGGTTCTAGCCTCCAATTTGTGGAAATGGTGCTTGGTTATTGTCGTATTTATAGTGGTTTGGGCACTAAAATTATGTTTGTAATTATTGAATTAATTGTAACTTTTTTAGTCAAATGTGATAATTAACTTTCCATTATTAAGAACATATCATAACTAATGCCAAAATTGATTATTGAGCTACCTTGAGTGAATGTTGTGAAAGGAGGGCAAGCTTGTCAGATTTTCATGAAAAATAAGTTCTAATTTCCTGAAATAAAAAAACTGCCATGTGTAAATTTATTGTTTCATCTTTTAAGTGAAAAGACAATTAACTTCTTATCTTAAAGGGGTTTAAGAGGTACACCCGTCAATTTGTAATGTGAACACATGGTTTTGTTTCCTTAAATAAGAAAAATATCATGTGTCAACTTGTTATTTATTCTGTTAAGTAAAAAGACCTTTAATTTCTTACCTGTATCTTGCTTTACACACACACACACACACACACACACACACACACTAGATTATGAAATTCACTTTAAAAAATGAACTCTAGCCATAAATAAATATTGGGTCAAATTGAACAACTTAGCCCCAATTCATTTCTTGTATGTACACTTGTGTTAACGCGTTTTGGGTTACTTTGACTTACTTTGGGACAACTCTGAATATGGGCTTCAAATCACCTAAAATTTCAACCTCTACCAGTCGACCTAATCTCACAATCTGTCTATTTTCCTAGTCATACCGCCACCCCACCTCTACATTTTACCCCGGTGAAGAATAAGTCCGACTCTGAAGTTGAAAGCTGCCCTTGCATTTTACCCCGTTACATCTACTAAAGCAATTGGACTGCTGGCATCTCACCTTAAGCTTTTTCCTCATCAAACCCATCCAAGAACAATGACAAATTGGTCCAGTTGTAGGAGGGAGATGATTTGCCACATGGGTTTAATCGCGATTTACCGAATGGAGACGTTAGGCTTACTAGAGTAACCGGTGGTTAAATCTGTTCGGTGGTGGCGAGGTGGGGAGAAAGGGCAGGTGTGAGTAGGTAGAGGTAGCGGTCACTAGCCACCTAACCATCACATTTCAACATGGGCAGTATGGGAGTTTCCAAACACGCATTGAGTAAGACCCGCGAATCAATCCAATTCAATCCATCCTTAACACGTTAACTCAAGCATGTATATGCTAAACGAACAAATAGTTAATAATAAAGCATTTTGCTTCATTCAATATTATATGTCATGATCAAGTAATTGTTTGTGACATGTATAAACAATTACTTGGTCATTTTATTGAGATGAAACATAGTTTTCATGCTTAACTAGTTTTAGTCACTAAAAAAAAAATGAATTACTAGTAGAATAAAATGCAACACTTTTGCCCTTGCATGGGCCCAAATTAACACATTCAACTTCTAATCAGATAGTAATATTGTCATTATAATAAACCGCATGTAATGACTTAAAAAGGTTAAATTTTTTCTTTTCAGAATATGCAGTTTGATTTTTAATTTTTATTCCACATTAATTATTTTCGTTCTGTTCTATACATGCCTTAAAATTAATTTAGTCTATGTGTCTTTTTATTTTTTTAGAGAACAATAGCAAAATTATTTATAAGCGATATTAATCGAAATGAATCTTGATGGCAATATACGTGGGAATGAAAATGAAACATAATCTAGATAATTATTCTACAAGTCCTAAAAGTCCTTACCTTCAATATTTAAGCTATAAATCTTCAAGAAGTTCAAGAGAAATCTTAATATATGTACTAATGTTCACCTCCATGAGTCCAATGTGAAAATGGTAGTACAGTTATTAAAACAAGGATGTACTACCATCATAAATCATTCCATCATGGCACGTCATTTAAGGTATCATGATTAGATGTTTCTGACATGTCTACATAGGTGTTCAGTTGACGAGGTCCAACCTAAGCTTGAATTAGGGTAAACAAGGCCCAAGCCAATCAAGGACTGGCTAGGCGCAGTTCAGGGAAAGACATGAGAGGAGATGGGGTGGTTATGGGCCTAAGGAGAAGGGGGTGTAGTGTAGGCCCAACTTGGCCCAACCCTTAATGGAGTCGTGGCCCTGATAAATATCAATTTACATGGTCAAAATTGTTGACTTTGTAAAAATTTCAAGTGCCTTTTTCTATATCACCACATCATATTTTCTATCATTTTTTATTTTGGACTTTCATTTGATAGGGTGGAGAAGGGACCTGAAGCATCAGATCAGCTTGAAAGCAAGCGGAATGAAAAACAAAAAAAATGCAAATAAACAGTTCAT
This sequence comes from Aquilaria sinensis, assembly GCA_005392925.1. NCBI lineage: Eukaryota > Viridiplantae > Streptophyta > Magnoliopsida > Malvales > Thymelaeaceae > Aquilaria > Aquilaria sinensis. The sequence continues at coordinate 117,745 of SMDT01000231.1, forward strand.
TGGGGTTGTGGCCCCAGTGGCACTTTAGGCTCATAGTATAATCATTTTGGAAGTTGGCCTCATGACCTGAGTGTTGCGACACCAATGCCTTTCATGTCCAGGGTATTGTAGGACCTAAATGGCCTCCTCTAGCGCCCTTGCACCTAGAAAAAAGTGATCCTCGACCTTTAATTTGAATTTAAACATGTTATTAGCCAAGGAATTTTATCCAAATGGGTAAGTGACACCTTCAAGAGATGAAAAATCTGGAACCATGCATATCACATGGGACATTCCGCACATTCTAATGGAGAGTTAAGTTTTCTTCTTCATCTTTTCTCTAAACTTTCATCATCTTGTGGAGGCATTTTATAGAAAGTTGATTGGAGGAGGCTTGGAGCTCCTGAGGATTTGTTGAAGACTTGAGGAGTCAAGCTCATTTAGTCCACTTTGTTTCCTTTTTTCCTTTTTCTTGTAGCTAGACATGGATGTTGTTTTGTGTACCTTCACGTTTATGTTTAGTTTGATTATGAAGTAGCTTTCTCCACATTTTCTATGGTTGTAGCTACTTGAATTGGTTATGTTGGTTGGATTAATGATTATTTGACTTTGGTTTCCTCCATTGTTTGTTTACTCTTTTCCTTAAACTTATTATTATGTTAATTGACTAAGGGCCCTAGTCAATTGCATCCTAGATTTCTTTTAAACTCTTGGAAATGATTAAAAGGAATTGAAATTAGGAGAATAGTGTAGTGACCATGGGCTTGTTGATAGACTAGTCTAGGACAATAGGTGAATGTAAATTAAGCTTGATAATGTCTCTCTTGAACTAGTAATTTGGATAAAAGTCCATTATAGTTTAAGCTTTGGAAAGTGACCATTTCATTTGGGAGAGTAAGGGCCCAATTAGTTAACTTCATTAACAAGTAGGAAAACTAAACCCTTAGCCTTAATTCACTAGTTAACCAAATCAAGTAGTGAATCCATAGGAAGTGTGCTTTAATAATTTGATAAAAACCAAAAAATTGATTACATTCTTACACCCTAGGTTAGCATTTCACTTAGCTAAGTTTAGTTACTTGTTTGACTTGCTTAAATTTTTATTCAAATTTGATTGTTTAGCTAAAGTTAACTTAGAGTAGTGGTACTTGGCAATCAATTCAATTAATCATCATGGGAACGATACTATTTTTTACCCAACTTCAATGTCTGCCATGTCCTTGCAGTTAAGGTTTAAAACTCACAATAAGTTTTTTATGGCGTTGCGGTGGATTGATTGTATTGAATTGTTTAATATCATCACTAGGAGATTAACTTTAAACTAAATTTTTGTTTCTTTACTTATTTGTTGCCTTTGTGCTTGGGTTATTCTTTGCCAGGTACCATTGGTGTATGACCCAATCTCAACACTTTACTTTATTATCATTGATACCAGAGATAGAGAAACATCTTAGAGAGCTTTGTGCTACATCACACTTAGGTAAAGCTAGCTCTACTTCTACATACATAGAAGGTGGATAATCTTAATGGTAATAGAGGCAACAATGGATTCAATGGTGGAATGGATCATTAAGATGGAGTCTACTCAAGGAATCCACAAAGGCTAATAAGGGAATATATTCGATCCTTGGTGATGGAGAATTATTCAAGTATTGTGAGACCACCGGTGCAAGCCAACAACTTTGAGTTGAAGTCAGCCTTGATTTCTTTCATCCAACAAAATCAATTTGGAGACTTGGCTTCAAAGGATCTTAACACACATATAACGAACTTCTTGGAGGCTTGTGAAACTTTCAAGGCCAATGGGGTCTCCACCGATGCTACTAGACTTCGATTATTTCCTTTCTCACTTCAGGACAAGGCCAAAAGATGATATCAATCACTTCAACCGAGGAGTATCACTGCATGAAATGAAATGACCGAAAAATTCTTGAGCAAGTTTTTCCCTTCATTCAAGGCTGCTCACTTGAGAGCTTTAATTGTGACATTCAAGTAACATGAGATAGAATCCATTTCAGAAGCATGGGAGAGATTTAAAGAGTTGCTTAGGAAGTTCCCTCAACATGAATTATTGAATTGACAATAAATCCAAAGTTTTGATAAAGGCTTGGTACCCACTTCAAGATTATGATTGATGCTTCAGCTGGTAGATCCTTGATGTCAAAGACGGCTAGTGATGCCTTCTAAATTCTAGAGCAATTAGCACTTAATGGAGAGCAATGATCAGGTGAAAGAGCTCAACCAAGGAAAAGGGGTACTTAAAGTTGATCAATTGATTGCTTTATAGGCACAAATGACTTCCCTCATAAGTCAAATGTCCACGTTAACCAATAAGAAGGAGTCAACCATTGAATAAGCTACCGCCTCTACCTCCAACATATATGATGCACATATGAATATGGAGCTTGAAGAAGTAAATTTCATGGGCAGCTAGAATTTTAGGTTTAAAGGCAACCAAATGGGAAATTAATACAACCCAAATTGGATGAACCATGAGAATTTTTCTTATGACAACACAAAGAATATGCAACAACCACTACCACCTTCCGGTTTCAACTAAGCTCTAATGGAGAAGAAGCCTTCTATGGAAGAAATTATACTGCAATTCATGAAAGAAATAATGGATAGAATAGAGAAAAATGAGACAAAGATTGCAAACTTAGTGGCTAACTTGGCAAATATGAAGGCCAACATGAGTGCAAGTATTAAGTATCTTGAACACCAAGTGGGACAATTGGTGAAATCCATAAAAGCTCTTAAAAAATGAAAATTTCTTAGTGACACTGAGTTGAACCCAATGGAGTAATGTCATTCAATTACATTTAGAGAAGGAAAGAAGCTTGAAGATCCCTGCATGAAGACACCCACTGAAAAGAAACTAATCTTGGAAGATGAAGTGCAAGTTCAAGAAGAAAAAGAAATGGTGGAGCCATTAAAAGAGCAACTCCAAAGAGTGCAAAAACTCTTACCCAACCTCCCCTTACCTTTCCCACAACGGTTTCAAAAGAAGAAACATGATAATCAATATGACAAGTTTTTGGACATTTTTAAGAAGCTTCATGTCAACATTTTTTCTTGAAGGATTTAACTCAAATGCCAAATTGGGGTAAATTCTTAAAGGAAGTCATTGCATAGAAAATAAAATTTGAAAGGTTTAAGACCATATGCCCCACGAAAAAGTGTAGTACAATTGTCCAACAAAAGCTTCCACTAGAATTGCAGAATCCCAAAATCTTTACTATTCCATGCATAATTGGTGAAGTTGAGTTCAAGAATGTATTGTATGACCTTAGTGCAAGTATAAACTTATGCATTTGTCTATTGCCAATAAATTGGGATTAAAAATGAAGTCCTCCACAATACAATTACAAATGGCGGATAGGTCTATTAAGTACCATGGGGAGTAATAGGAGATGTTTCGGTAAAAGTTAGAAAATTTGCCTTTCCCATGGATTTTGTGATTGTTGTCATAGAAGAAGACTACCATGTTCCCTTAATCTTTGGAAGATCATTCTCAGCCACCGCCGAAGGAACTATAGATGTGAAGGGAGGCAAGCTTATAAGCAATACTGAGGATCAAAAAAATAGAATTCAATATGTTTGATTCCAGCATCCCCCTTCTTAAGATGAAAGTGTACATGATTGATGTGGTAATAGAATCCAACCAAGAAAATTCTTGTACTTTTGTTATGGGTGGTGGAAAAAAAAAATCACTGAATTTAAGCTTTTCAATTTGTTACCCACTCTGAGGTAATCCAATTATGGTGCCAAAATTGTGCATTTAAACTTCCAGGATTGGTGTGTCCTCTAAGTCATCAGAACAACACCCCTAGTGTACATACTTAAGTGACCCTCTTAGCACTATGTAAATACATGCATATTGGTCTAACCATAACACACATATTTACATTTATGCACACCATGGCAGCTAAGAAGAAAAACATTAGCACAAGTCTTGGTTTTGGCTTCTATACATTAAGCATTCTTACTAGGTTCAAAAATTCCAGCCACTGTACCCAAACTTCCTCCAATAAACTATATCATTCTAGCCATATAAACCCTATTTTATTTGCCCCATTATCAAGTAGAGAATTTGGGCAAACCAAGGGATTTTGTTTTACATCAATAGCCCACATATGGACCAAGTTATGGATTTTTTAAGCTGGTTACAAAATTCTGACCAAATGAACAGTAACTCAGCCAACTTTGCAACATCATATCTTTAGCTACAGGGCTTTAAATCCAGAAATTCCAAATCCTAGTTAACCCTCTAGATGTACTCTAAGTGTGGTCAAAATTTCATATCAAAATTCATTCTACACAGGGAGATATTCAACTTTAGGTACAGGGTCGAAATTCTGGCAATTTTTGGACCATTTTGCCCACACAATTTTTCCAAACCATTCAAACACTTCATTCACAAAGATAAAGCCCACCAAGGCTATCCCATACATGTCCATTACACATATGAGTTACATTCTCTTGCATCTAGCAACTTTATGTGGCCAAAATAGAATTTACAAGTAAACAGCCTATCAGTCACACTTAGGCAGCTTTGCACCACATCACATACATAGCCAAAATATTACTCAAATGTTCACATAATTATCTCATTTTACATACACTATATGTACATGCATACATGCACTACAATATAGTCTTAACTCATCTAAATACGCACCCTAGGTTACAGGAAGTCCTGAGACACAATGGACTCCAAAAACAGGATGCTGGACAGCTGTTGCATAACACAGTAAGCACCATCACTAAAAATACCAAATGTGCTCCTAAAATCACCAAACTTTCTAGATCATAACTAGAAATATGGAAGTTAATTTACCTAAAATTTCACAAAGAAATTCAAACGAAAACTATTAATTTGAATGTTCTCTTTCAGGTGCTCCTAAAATGGACAAAAAGGGGATAAGTTTCTTGAATGAAACTTAGTAAGGGCTTATCAATAAAACCTTCAAACTCCAGCCATATACCTGAAATTCAAAGACACTAAAACATACAAATACAGTACAAACACACAAATATACACATCCAAATGCACAAACAAACACAACAACAAACATATGAAATGATGACAGTAATAACACATTAGGATTAGTCCATAATCATGCAATTAAACATTAAGAACTCACTATGGCATCTTTCCTCAAGCTATTGCTTGGTCTTAAGAGGTCATTAGGTCTTAGTTAGTACTAACTTGGGCTCTAGAAACCCTGAATTTTACTGCCATAACAGAGCACTAAAGTTGTAGGGTTGAAACCCCTTGGTGCAATTTCCCCCTTAACCTAAACTTGGTTCATCAAGCTCTTGGCTCTCTTCCAAGCTTAGGGTCTTAGGTTCATGGATGTTTGGGCATCTGTATTGAACAATAAACATCCATGAAACCCAAATAAAACCTTTACCGTTTGCTGAAAATCCAATAAACCCTTTGTAAACCCGAAAACTAGGGATTATAGCCTTCCTTGATGCTTTGGTTGTTTTCTCTTGCTTTCTCTTGATTTTTTACAGTAAGATGGCTATGGTGGATGGTGGAGGAGCTCAAAGAGATGAGGCTAGCAAGTGGAGGTCGAATTTTGGAAAGAAAATGGGTGAAAATGATTTTTTTTCTAGCTTTATTTCTTTATTTATCTTTAGTAATGACATGTTTGCAAATTTTGCAAACTTCAAGCCACACTTGGAAAATATTTTTGCCAGCCATTTGAGGTGGGAAAATGACATCTTTTGGCCTCTTTTGCCTTGTCAAAAAAAAAAATCATCTTGACTTTAGGCAAAAATATGGACACTTGGATCATTAATTGCCATTATGCCATAAATGATCAACTTTGCCTTCTTTGAGCACTTTGGTCCCCAACAATATATTTAATTCCTTCCATGTTCTTTCTTCATAATTCCATCTATATCATTTCTTCATAATTCTATCCATGTCCTTTCCATAGCCATATTTAGAATTTGTGCAATTGAGTACCCAATCTTTGTAACCTTACAATTTAGTCCATAGGTTACTTGAAAATTAGGCAATATGCCAATGCTTTCTTAAGGACCAAGCTATCATTGTTTTTGCCACTTAAGGGAGTATATATTGAATACTTTGAACTTCACAATTCATACTTTATGGTGAAAATTAAAGCATACGAGTTTAGGTCCTTATGCTGTAATTTTCCCATTTTGTGAAGGTGGTAACACAATTTGAAAGAGAAAATAAAAAATGAGATAAGACACTCATTGATGGAAGAAAAAAAAAAGAAGAAAACAATGTAGAAGAAATGAGTAGCAACTTGAAATGGAAATGTAAAGAACCATAAAATGCTTAAAGAGAAAAGCGACAAGAACTCAGACATAGAGAGGAGCACATCTTATTGGATGCATATTGGACTTTCCAAGCATTGAAAGCATTCTTACAATAGTGAGAGTGTGGAACCACATCACCCACCTCTGTGCCTAAAAATAAACAAAGTTGGTGTCTGGCTAGAGACAATAAATCAAACGCTTGTTGAGAAACATCTCAACATCTTTTCCCTTATTTGTGTTTTTAATTATCTTTTCAATAAATTGAGTTTTAGGAAAAAAATTTCTTAATTACTCTTTGTACTTATTGTAGGTGCATGGTGGAAAGATAAAGAGCAAACATAAAAAGATGAAGTGTCATCATCACTAAGAGTTTGAGTGGGAGTAATTGGAGGTAGGAACGTCCAACTCTTAGGCATGATTTTTTAAACACAATGTTGGTTTCAAGTTTGGGGGAGAAATGTGTTGTGGATGATACTTGTTTGAGTGTTTTCCTATGAATTGGCATTTAGTTGTATGTTATTTCTTTTAGACTAGTTTTTGGTGATTTTTTTTCTTATGACATTATATGCATATCATATCTCTTTTCCTTATCATGTACAACATATAGTGGATGAATGTAGAAGCATATAGTTTTCATTTAGGCTGTGTGAATATAAGGAACCAATGCATACTCTTTATTATGTTCGGAGGAATTCATTTGCAATTTAAAGTCAATTGTAAGTTTTGTTAAGGAAGGAAAGGTTTTCATTTTTCATTAATGGTAGAAACTTTACCCAGTGAGTCTTTGTGCCTATGGATGATTTCTTTCATTGGATGGTGCTTGTTTTGTATATAGATTTTCTAATTTGTTTGTGGACCTCTTCATATCCAAGTTAAGTGCATGCAAATAAGAGGATGAGAAATTAGGGCTAAACTACATACCTAAAATGGCTAACCCTTCATCATAATATTTAGATTAACCTTATTTGAGCCTTTAACCCATATTTATTGTTCAACCCACATAATTGAGCCATATCCATTATTATTTATCTTTTCTTGGTCTTTGAAGTAAGTTGAGCATTGCATATATGGGCTTAGGAAGGGCGAAAAATTATGAGTTATGTAAGTGAGCAATGGACAAGCTTGGGGGAAAAATGTTAGGTTATGAACTTATTGTTGAGATTATGTAGTTATGGTTTGAGTATTCTTTGGATAAATCATGCACATTTTTTGTAGCTTTAAAGATTGGGTGAATTTCTAGTTTGTTAAATATTACATTTCCCTCAAGAAAAAGGTAAAATGAGTCAATGTGAAAAAGCCCTCATTAATAATAATAACAACAACAACAACAACAAAATATTAAAAAAAGAAAAGAAAAGTAGAATTACTTTATTCATTTGATAGGAATTCACTCAAGTATTTGTTAAAATTGTGCATGTGGGGGGTTGTTTAGGACGTCGCTTAGAAGCGAAGAAAAGTCTTTTTTTTTTTCAAAGTTTGGATACATTGGGTGGGACTTTAGATTTGATTATTAAGATTGCCCGTGGTGTTTATATTTGAATTAGTTCTTTAGCTCCACCTAAAAAAAGAAAAAGCCTTTTATTGATTCCCGTCCATACTATACCTGGCCACAATACAACCTTTAATATATGTCAAGTCCATTGGACTTGAAATTGCATGCATATTCCGTAGGAACAATTAGTGGGTAGTTTGGGTTTTTTTGCAAATTTGTGGATGAAGTAGCATTATGAGCCGTAGATTCACTAGGCAACCATAGATTATGGAGCGAAACACTTGGAGAGCAAATGTCTACCATTAGTAACAAGGTCTTTCTTTCTTTACTTATCTTGACTTCTCTTGAGTTGATTTTGTGAAGTGCATGATTTCATGATATGGTATTGCGTATGCATTGTTAGCTTCTTTGTTTTGGTTGTTTTTCATTTTTAGTTAGAGCATGTTAGGGACTAGCATCATTTTAAGTTTGGGGGAATTGATAAATGTCAATTTACATGGTTAAAATTATTAACTTTTTGAAAATATTAAACGTCTTATTTTACATCACCATACCACATTTTCTATCATTTCTTACTTTGGACATATATTTTGTAAGGTGGAGAAAGGAACTAAAGCATCGGATCAGTTCGAAAAGTGAGCGGAGTGAAAAAAAAAATGCAAATGAACAGTTTATTGGGGCTACGGCCTCAGTAGTGTTGCAGTCCCATAGTGTAATTATTTTGGAAGTTGGCATCATGACTTGGGTTATGTAGTGCCAATACCTTTCGTGTCATGGGTGCTACAGCGCCCCTGCACCCAGATAAAAGTGGTCATTCACCTCTAATTTAAATTTAAGCATGTTATTGGCCAAGCAATTTTATCTAAATAGGTAGATGAGTGTTAAAGGCACCTTGAAGAGAAGAAAAATTTAGAACCAAGTATATCACATAGGACATTCTTCATCTTCTAAGCAAAAGCTAGGTTTTTTTCTTCATCTTTTCTTTCAACTTTCATCATTTTGTAGAGGCATTTGTGGAGAGCTGCTCAGAGAAGGCTTGGAGCTCTTGAGGATTTTTTAAAGACTTGAGAAGTCAAGCTCATTTAGTCCACTTTGGTTCCTTCTTTCCTTTTTTCTTGTAGCTAGAGATGTATGTTGTTTTGTGGATTTTTATGTTTATGTTTAGTTTGATTATGAAACAATTTTCTCTATATTTTATATGGTTGTAGTTACTTGAATTGGCTATGTTGGTTGGATTAATGACTATTTGTCTTTGATTTTCCTCTTTTTCTTGTTTACTCTTCTCCTTGAGCTTATTGTTGTATTGTTTGATCAGGGGACCCAGTCAATTGTACCTTATATTTCTTTTAAATTATTGGAAAAGATTAAAAGGAATTAGAATTAGGAGAAGAGTGTAGTGGTCACAGGCTTGTTGGGAAACTAGGCTAAGACACTAGGTGTAGGTAAATTAAACTTGTAATGCCCCTCTTGAACTAGCAATTCAAATGAGAGTTTATTCTAGTGTAATCTTAGGAGAGTAACCCTTTCACTTGGGAGAGTAAGGCCCCAATTAGTTAACTTCATCAACAAGTAAGAAAACCAAACTATTAGCCTTAATTCACTAGCTAACCAAGTTAAATAGTGAAAACCATAAGAAGTGTGTTTCATTAATTCACTAGAAAACTCCTAATTTGCATTGTGTTTGTTGTTCTTGTTTAGTAGCAATTTAAGTAAAGTTGTAAACTTAGTTATTTTTATAGTGAGTAAATCAACAATTATTATTTGTTTAGCTAAAGTGAGCCTCAAGGTAGTGGCAATTGGCAAACAATACAAAATAATCCTTGTGGAAATGATATCTTACTCACCCTATCTACACACATTCATGCATTTGTGGATTAGGGTTTAAAACACACAATAGGCCTTAGCCGGGTTAACATGAATACGGGATTTCAAATTCTGCAAAAAAATGGACAAATTACACTTTAAGGCTCTTCAATAGCTCCATTAAATAGTGAAAACCATAGCAAGTGTGTTTCATTAATTCACTAGAAAACCCCTAATTTGCATTGTATTTATTGTTCTTGTTTAGTAGCAATTTAAGTAAAGTTGTAAACTTAGTTATTTTCATAGTGAGTAAATTAGCAATTATTATTTGTTTAGCTAAAGTGAGCCTCAAGGTAGTGGTAATTGGCAAACAATACAAAATAATCCTCTTGGGAATAATATCTTACTCACCCTATCTACACATGTTTCATGCGTTTATGGATTAGGGTTTAAAACACACAACAGGCCCTAGCCGGGTTAACATGAATACGGGATTTCAAATTCTGCCAAAAAGTGGACAAATTACACTTTAAGGCTCTTCAATAGCTCCAGCTTTCTTTTTTATCTTAAATTACCATTTTACCCACTCCAACAACTAGTTTTTTAGGGCCTTTTGGTAAAAAAAAATGATTATCTCCTATAAATAGAGACTTTCATTTTTTACACTTCCTCACACTAATATCCACAATCTTTCTTTCAAATAAATACTTCAACTCTACTACTACTCCCTCATTAATGACATCAAAAGGAAAGAAAAGGGCAAGGGTTTGGTGGACTTCTCATCCCGCACCATTGGAATTGAGTTTTTTTTTTCATAAAAAAAACTTATCTGACCAACAGAGGCACCCACTTCCAAGTTGCAAAATTCAGGGGAAGCCCACATTGGACATGGTCGGAATTCATATTTCATTTTGAGAATGATGCAAGGTCCAAAATGTTCAAGTTTTGCGGGAAAAGTAATAGTGTCTGTGGGCATACAATCAACCATTATATCTGAAACAAGATTTAGTTCTAAGAAAATAGAAAAACCAAATAAACGGATGTGACTTCCATATGAAGAGGTATGTTGGTGCAATTATGATTGGCCTAATGCTGCTCGTAGTTCCGACGATGAAATCTTATCCGATGAGAATTACAAGTATTTCTATTCGATAATTATTGAAATGTTTCATCATTTCCTAATGTATTACATGTGTCTTGTTTTTGTAAGTGTCATTTTGTTTGTTTTTCAATCAATAAAATCTAGTCTGGTATTGGTGTCTCCCTCTTTAAAATATATATATATATATAATTAACTAAATAAATATTATTTATTTTTTTAAAAAAGCCCGGTTGAGGCCTACACTAGCCCGCTTAATTGGGCAAGTCCCGAGCAAGGTAAGCCTACTAAACATCGTTAGCGTTTGTTAACATTATAAATTGAAACAATATTAAACATCCACATGACTTTTTATTAACAATTAATTTTTTTTCATGTGCTTTAATAAACCAAAAAATAAAAGCTAAACTCTAAAAAAAACGGTTAAAAACTACTTAATCGCAATAGCAAGATGGTCTTGGAACGGCACAAATCACCCAACTTTAAGCAAACTGATTTTTTTAGGGGTTCAAAGACGAAAGTTTAGAAAGCTTATGACCTACACCTAAGTGCGAGAATACCTTGACAGTTATCCAATACTAACAAGCCAGGACATCATGACATATACTCAAAAACCCAAAACTCCACATTCAGGGAATGCCCTTAGTTTGCCAAATATCTGTTCACTTATTTCCCTCTCGGAGGATATAAGACATGTTAAGGGTTTATAAAAAATTCTTGGATGACAACTACACATGGATGCCAAATGCATTACAATTAATAAGTGAAATTTGAAGCTATGAATCCATCTCAACCATTAACCCTTGAACTCCAAATCATGGTAGAATGTTTTAAGACAGCTTGAATAGCTAAAATTTAAGCCATAAGCACATAGGGCTAAAAGAGCTTGGTAAAGAAGCATGACACCAATTGCACTTGATTGTTTCTAATTATCCCAACAAAGCCCACCTCGACTCCCTAAACTGAACCATCAAATTGAGCTTTAGACAACCTAGAGGTGATCGATTCTAAAAGGCTTATCGAGGCTCTCAAGCAAACTGAAAGATCAAGGGACCATGGTTGCAACTTGATCCTTCTCCAATCACTTTTTTGGCAAACAGGAAACCATCTTACCCAAATTGGGATTCGAGACTCACTTTTCACATGATTTGTTAACCACTTTCAGCAATATATGCTTTTAGGCCCAAATCACTTTTGTTCCATTGAACTTTATTAACTTGTTTAAAAGGAGTCCCTAAACTTCAGTGCAGTGCAACCTAGTCCTCCAACTATAAAACATGGGGCCATCAACCTTTTTGACCTTAACTTTGTTAATTGACTATCCATAAGCAAGAAAGAAATTGCACGCCAACCAACTAACTTCTTATTTTCTCTCTTTTGTACTGTATATTTTACCATCTACCACCTATGCCCCTACCTTTTACTCATCTTCCTCTCTTCCCTCTCTATGCTGTTAATCTTTACCCTAATTTGCCATTGCTTCTTTACCTAAAACCTTAAATTCCAAAGAATTTTGCAAATTCTCTTTTATCACTAACAATTCCTCCATTTATTTGCACAAGGTAATGAGCGAAAATGAGGTAGTCTGTCTTCTTATTCCTGGCTTGCATGTCCTTTTGGCAGAGGACCCTTTAGTGTGGATTTTGGGCACAGTTAGTGAATTTGAGGAAAAGACATGGAAAGTTATGGATAATGAGGTTGGAGCAGTGATGGGTGAAGTTAGGAAATGTGGGAGGCAGAGGCTATCGGTGAGCTTGGTATAGGTGAAGGACAGGAAACTGAGTTATCATTGGGACTCGAAGGAGACGCCAGTGAGGCACGTGATCATGCTGGATATGGCGAGGCTGAGGAATAGGGAGCTGAAGATCGAGGTGGAGCAAAACAAAATGTTGAAAGTGAGCAAAGAGATGAAAAGGGAGCAGGAAAAGAGAGGAAACTTGAATTTGGTGATTTTTTTGGCAAAAGAGTTTTTTTTTAATAATTCTCTACAAACACGAAACATATTTTTCAATTACATATTTTTTTTTTCAATTTCATCAAAATTTTTTTTAAAATTTTTAAACATGAAAGTAAAACAAAAAATTATGAAAACTAAAAATTTTACAAAAAAATATAAAAACATTAAAAAAACCCATCCAATTAATCAAGAAGTTCTGTTTTGCAATTATATTTATTGGTATTAATTTCTTTTTAACTAAAGAAATGTATATGAAAAGAAAGTTGATTGAGGTGATTATTAATTAAATAGAGTATTAATTTTTAAATGATTAGTTCTAAAAAATTAAAAATTGATTTTGCAATTGACTATATTACTTTTGAAGAATGTAGTATTATTTATTTTTTACCATTTGCATATACTTCTCATTAAGTGCTTCAAGTTATATATTTCTATGATTTAATGACTAAGATTTTAAATTTTTACAACCAAGTTACTTAATTGTTAGATATATGACAGAGTTAACAATAAGTGGACCAAGTTGATAAATTTAAATGGCTAAGTGTCCAACTATGTATAATTGGAGGATTGCGTTGTACCATGCTAAAATTGAAGGATAAAAATGGTTGAGTCAACTAAATTTGAAAGACCAAAATTGATAAGTAAATAACATCAATCGTCCCTAAACTATAACCCATGATACTTATTCATACTTAAACTATCAATTGTTGCATTATTCATCCTGAAACCATCATAATGTTGCACCATTGATCCTCCATTAGTCCTACGATTAAAATGGGCCAACTTTAGCAAATGAACTAAACTAGGGTTCTAAAACAGTAATTTGACCACAAACATAAAACTTTTGAGTTTTAAAGTTCCGATGAGGATTCAGAGGTGATAGGCTAAGATTTTGGATTTAAAACTTTTGTAAAAGTTATAAAGCAGAGCAAGAGGAATTGAACAATATAAACATTTTAAAAATCCAAGAAATTTTCATGTTCATGGACAAATTCCCTTTTTAGACCCCCAATTTATTTAATTTGCTAAATTTGGCCGACTTTAATAGCAGAACTACAAAGGACAAATAGTACAACCTTAATGGTAGTTGAATAATAAATGGTGCAGTGATTAATAGTTAAAGGACGAATAAGCAACATGAATATTAGTTTAGGAATGATGAGTGTCATTTAGGTCTTGCCTTTTATGCTTCAAGAAAGCAATTCGCCTGCTTGGCTCAACTCTGAGGGATCTTCTGAAAATGGCTTTTGTTTGGCCCAAAACAAATTTAGCACCCGCCGTTTGGTGGTTGTTTACTAAAATCTAATTATACGACTAGCAGATTTATATCCTTGCATTGAATATAACAGGGGGAAAACAGTTATGCCCAATCATGGGCCCAATGCAAGCCCATATCAAATTTTCCATATATGCTTCGCCATATTTTATCATGCCATGGACTTTTTGATATATAATACTGTAAAAAATAAATACTCGTAAAATTTTATATTTTTATTGAAGTTCTAAAACTTGAATCTAAACTGAAATCTGTCCGTGATGTTTTTTACTTGAGACTACGAAATACGTTTATTGCTTACGAAAAACTTAAGATCATGTATACTTAGTAATTCCCCCGGGGGGGGGGGGGGACTGCTAATCCCAAAACGTATTTTACAATTAATTTATAATTTATCTGTTCAGTATAAAAAGAACAAAATTAATTAGTATAAGAACGAACATAAACTACAAGCATAAAAAACAAGCACAAGAACAACGGGGTTTGGAGACGGCCCAACTAAAACCAGGCCCGAACTCATGCAAAGTCCCATCAACCAAAGTTTTTTTTTGTGGGGGGGGGGGGGGGGGGTAATTTCCTCATGTGTGCGTGAGAGATTATTTTAACGAAGATATAAAATTGTCATATTGATTATATTTAAGAAGAAAAAGTATTAAAGAAAGTTATAAATTCAAAATAAGTAAGCATCAATTCAAAATTCTAAAAATTTTAAACATTTGAAAGATGTATTCATATTAACTTACATTTTTTAACTAAAATTTAACTTAAATATATTCATATTAATTTGTATTTTAAAATTTTTTTAAAAATATATTTATAAATTAAAGTCCTTAAGGTACTATTTTCATTTAAAAAAGTTTATATTTGTACAAGAAACTTTGAATGAAAGAAAATCATGAATTAATTACTGTGAATAATAAAAAAACAAATGTTGTAATACTAATATAGTGAATTTAGGATTCCATGACAAATTGGGCCTTGAGTGTCAATCATTAAAGTTCAGGGGAGGGGGGACTAAAACTAGGGGTGATTATTCGGTTTGTTCGGTTCAAACCGAACTGAATTATTCGATTTATTCGGTTTTCGGTTTTGGATACTAAGAAACCGAAATAACCGAATTAGTCCATAAAACCGAATTCAAACCAAACCAAAATATTTCGGTTCGGTTCGGTTTAAACCGAATTAACCGAAAAAATGGTAATTAAATTCTTTAAGAGATGAAATGAGATAAAAATATTGTTTTTCTTTTCAAATTCCATTCAATATAAAAGATTTATTGTCCATGGAAAGAAAGAAAATAAGAATTCAACCGAAACCGAACCGAAACCGAATTTTTTGTTATTTGGTTTCAACCGAAACTAAACCGAATTACCGAATTAACCGAACCGAATTTTAAAATTTTTTCAGTTTTTCGGTTTTTTCGGTTTCAACCGAATACTGATCACTCCTAACTAAAACACAAAAGCCAAAAGTTTAAGAAAACTTGGTAAAAGTAGCTACTTTCAGAACTTGAGGACCAGAAGACATCAACGTAGAGAAATAATGAACCAACTCTTTAGTTTATCTTTTTTTTTTTCAGGAGAAAAAGCATTTGCAAAAAAAAAAAAAAACAATTAAGGCAAAAAAAATAGTCAATAGATTTTTTTTAAAAAAAAAATAACAAACAAATTGCACAAAAGTATATAAGAGAAATCAATAATTTCAAAGCTCACCCTTGAGGCTGTAAATGAACTAAATGAATATGAATAAACTTTATTTGTGCTAATTTGTTTAGGTTTTAACTAAACCTGAACACGCCAAGCCCTATATGTGTTTGTTTTTTTCATTTAGTGAAAAAAATTGTTCAAGTTCATTTTTATTTATTCGTGAACAACACTAAATGAACCAAATAGACAAATGTGTTTGTGAAAAAAAATGAATGAGCATTTTCACGAACGATGTTTTATGAACAAATTCGTGAACAATTTAAACGACTATAAACAGATGAACTTGGTCTAAGTGACTAATGAAAATCTAAACTTGAAAGATGGTAGGGATCACATGTAAATAATATATATATATATATAAATAATAAATTAATACATAAACAAATGAACAACGAAAAAATGAACAAATAAACGAATCAAAATACATAAACAATGGTCGAACTATTCATGGACATAAATAGACAAACTTAGACTTGTTCATGTTTGTTTTTTTAAATAAATAAATGCAAATTGTGTTCGTATTCATTTATTTAGATTAATACATGAATATAAACAAACTTTCACCGAATAGTCCACAAACGATTCACCAAACGCTATATTCATTTACAACCCTACTCACCCTGAAACACTATCATTTTGGACATTTGCTTTGTGAAATCTCACTCTAGCTACCTTCGCTTGAGTACCCTTATTGTTTTACAACCAATTCGCATACCGTCCTCTTGTTGTTGTAGTTTTCCTCCATAAATCAAAGCATGACTACCTTTTGTAGTCTTTTGCAACTCCTAGTGGTTGATTGCATGGTTGTAAAAATTAGATTGAACCATTCGATCAAATTGGTTCTATTGCAAACTATGAAACTTACTAACCCAAGTGTTAACTCATTATAAGAATAGTCGAGAACTGGACGAAATTGGTAAAAACCGCTCAGAACCTATAAATTGTGGAGGTGTAATCAAGAGAAATTGATGGTCTTTGTTATTTTTATGCTAATATTTCTTTTAATGGATGTTTTTTTTTGTGAATAATAGTTCTTGTGCTAAACTAACTTGGAGAATTTTCATTTTCATTATAAAAATAAAATAGTCATTATTATCATAAATATGGATTTTCTGTACTTGGCACATAGGAAAAAACTTATAGTGACTAGCAACAGTTTTTTAAGGAGTGTCATTTTAGCTTGCAACTCAACCTGTTGAACCATACACAAGAAGCTTAAGCAATTTCCTTCATGGTCCGGTTACAAAAACCATGGTTGATTAAAGAAGATGGCTCCAAAATTGGACCATAGGCTGCTCGACTTCAACAATGCGAAATTTAAATAGCATGGCTGTCATCCTCATGGGTTTGGCCTAATAGCTAAAATGTTGGGACCCTGTAGGGAAGTCGAGGGTTCAACTCACTAGTTTGGTAGTACTCCAAGTCCAAAAAAAGCTGGTGTTCCCCTACTGTTACTTAAAAAATTACTACTTCTTCCCTTATATACTTTTAAGTTTCATTTGGAATACAAAAAAAAAACATGTGTGTCTTACGTGAAAAGATTTGATCTCTCAAATGCAATTTTTTCATGAAAAATAAGTATCATATTACACTATTCCTTATGAGAAGGATTATTCTATTTGCCTTTCACCTTGAACCCTTAACACAAGGCAAGTAGGGCTACTCTATTTGCTAACGATTATAGGGAGTAATTTATCTTTATGGCCGGAGCTAGAAAATTATGTTAGTATGGGTAATGAAAAATATTGTTAATAAATAATTTCACATTTACAATTATACATGATGATGTTTCATTATTTGAAAATGTCGTATGGCAATATCATTACTTGTACTACTAAATATATTCTTTTCAATATTTTAACGGGTTATTTTTAGTATCAATACTTGTTCCTTGAGTGGGCAGAGCTTCTTTTGATCTTTTTCAAGTTTTTCTCTATAAACATAAATTATATAAAATTAAAATTTAAAAACAAAATAATGCATTACTACTTTTTATTCTATAAATTGATGTACTATGGTTCTGGATTTTTGGAATTTCTTGATAATTGATAGAGAAGTATACAATGTAAATTTAGATTTAGGAGGGATTTGTGATTTATAATACCTATAGAGATTGATAATTGAGACAATTCTTTTTTAGTAAGAAAAAGACAAAAAAAAAGGGATAAGCTTAATGGTAGAGATGAGAAAATTTTTCTCCGCCACCAATTTTGATTATTATTTCTACTTTTGAACGAGTCTTTAATATCTAGCTAGTGGAATTTTTCTTTAGGTTAAGCTTTTTATTATCATTATTTCTATTTTTTATTAATGTTTTTCATTTTTTTTTAGGGAGTGAGAGACATGATTTTCTCCTTTTTACTTGGCTTGTGTATTAAATTTTATAATTGTACTAATAATTCTTGTGGTTTTTAATTTCACCATTAGTTTTTACTTTTATTTTGATCATTCATCAAAATTAAGCACATACACTTTTTAGTGAATGAGGGCATCATAAAGAATTTATGAGTGTAGAAAAAATATTTCCTAAAAATCATACACCGGTTATATACCTTTTTCCAAAACCCAGTGATAACAATTACCACCATTCATATATAGGTGGAGCCACCAATATATAATCTTGTCTTAAATGCGTCTGACTGCACGTGTGTCTTGCCCATGAAAAGTTGTTTTTATCCTTTGTTTTAATTTTAATTCCCTGCATATCCCTAACATTGCATTAGAGTTTTAAAAAAGTTATACAATGGTAGCTTTTAGCTTTTAACTTCAACGTTTTCATCTCAACCATTAAATAAATCATCCAAAACTTTAACATTGATTGTAAAAACTATTCCCAAACAGGCCATCATTTCATTTTTCCTCTCCATCACCATCGTTCAACCCCGCTGCTTTGTCACTATCGTTCACTACTAAAATCATCCGCCATTGTTTCTTCTCTCACCGTTGTCTGCTGACTTTGCCAAATCTGTCTTCTCTTGTCCATGCATGCAAAGGCCCGATTTAATTTCCAGGAATGTTTGCAGTCAGCGCCAAGTTCGAGTCTTTTCTCCAGCAGGGGCATAGCCAAAATTCTCGACTAGGGGGGGCAGGGGCTGCTTCACTTACTTAGAATATTAGATTAGCCGAAAAGTGTAAGAGACCAGAGACAGGCAGAGAATGAATTGGATTTGGGGGGGGAGAGGGTTGCCATTGAAGGGTGAAGGAGGATATCAAATCGGCGATTGTCAAGCCACGTCGCGTCTACAGAGTGAAAGAGAAGCTTCGCAACAAATTGCAAAACCAAGGGCAGGGGGGGGGGAGACAAAGCTCTGTGAAATTGAAAAGGACAAATAACGCACTGAATTGGTTAAAAATATTAAAAAAAATGTTAAAATGTATAAAAGTTTTCCATTAATTTTAAAACTTACACATAGGTACCTAACTTTATTTTTCCTACAATTATATCGCATATATTACCCACCCTATATATTTTTTCAAATTTCTAAGAGGGGCGGCTGCCACCCCTGTCCCTATAATAATACGTCCCTGAAATCTAGTGAGGTGAATTGCAGTGCCACCAACCCCATCGCATTGTCTACCATCCCGAGTTCCAGAAGAGCCGTGTGGCGGCAAAATCGAATCCAATCAACTGGCAACTTGGGATGGCAAGAGATTGGGCTGGGAAGGCTACGACGTCCAAGGCCCTAAGTGCTAAACCTATTTTCTATCCTTCATCTTTGTACATTTTTCCAATTGAATACCCAGTGTTTTGTTTAGGTATATATATGTACACATGCAAAAAATCATATGTACAATGTCATAAAACCATATGCACAAGAAAATAATGTACAGGCAATTTCTTGAAATTAATGTAAGAACAGTTTTATTCAAGTACCAAAGTATAACATGTATAAATACATAAACACAATCATATTAGTATTTAATCACATATATATAAACGAATAAACTCATTTTATGCAAATAATGTCAAAAACATTACTATTCATATGTAAAAATTTATTCCCCTGCGTATTTGTTATATATATCTTATATCATTTTTACATATATATCACATATTTTATATATATCCATCACTTGCTTTATATGTTGAACTTCATACATATTTATCATCTCATTTGTATATATATCTAATTTCAGTGAAAAGTGGAATTTGACTCAGTCAGACCTATTTTTGTATGGGAGGTTAAATATACTAATAGATTTTATTTGTATATAAGTCACATATTATTTATGCAGATCATTTATTCTCTTTGTATATTGAGTTTGTACATATCCGGTATCTAATTTATACACATCTCTAATTTTGTGGAAATATAATATTTGATATGTTTATACTTATGTTATACTATAAAGGGCAATACTAGAATACAAACATATATAAATATAAGGGATATGGTACACACTAGACTTACGCTCACACATTTATCTGTTTCACAATAATTATGGCTATTAGCCCTTGAACAGAAAAAAAAAAATTACCAGTAGTTGACGATTTCATTGTAAATCATGACTTTATTAAAGCATGCCGTTAAATCATGACTTTATTAAAGCATGTCGTTAACGGCAACAGTCAAATAAGAACCTCAAAGTTATAGAGTTGTCCACTTCAGACTCAAAAGACAATAGGATGTAGGACCTGGAAGCCGATCGATTTCCCTTTCTCTATACTTGTCTCTTGTTCAACTGTTCTTTTTGTTTTCCAATCTCAACACCATTCACTATTACAATTTCCATCCCAAGTCCCATCATTAGATAACTTAATTACAATTGGCTGATAAGCTCTTACGAGCAGATCAATAGAAAAAGCAACTCAATTTGTAGCCGGTAGAGGGAGGAAATTATTAAAAATTATATCTTACTTTTATGATCAATGATGTATTTTGGAGCACTAGGTTTAGTCAGAATTAATGGTAAAAAAAATGGTATAAGCTTATAAATCTCATACCAGTTTAAATGTGTCTTCACCTCTAAAAAAATACTATATCCATCTCATATTGTTTGTTTCATTTCAATTTTTTTATTTAAATTTGATTTAAATTTATTTGTATCATTATTTACTAATTATTTTTTTTAAGAGGTATATTTAGAAATTACAAGAATAATAGTTTTAAATATAATTTTTTTTATTTTTTATCAAACAATAATATAAATAAATTTTACTCAAAATTAAGTCAGAAAACTGAAATAGAGCAAAACAATATGGAACAGATGGAGTATTATATTAGTAGCACTTTTAATCATTTTAAAAGATATTGGAAATTGAAATAATTAATGAGATTAGCCGATCTTAGATATCACCTTGGCCACCAATATTCCCACATCCCATATTAAAGAACTAGGTAAAAGGGGACAAATATGTTATTAATATCAAGTCGATGGACGATTCTGTCATTATTGCTTTTTTTTGTTTTTATAAAAAATTTCAATTGACATTATCTATTGGGATCAATTTTGACACTGTCCTTTAAAATTCCATGTGCTCTGATACCAAATGATTTCCGAGGTAGCCCAGTAATCTAATTTTCAAAAAGAAACATTTGAAAGCAAGGATTTGATCCTGGTACGTGGCGTTGTTTCACAGTCAGACCCTCCACAGAGATTTCCGAAGAATTGCTCTGTGGTACGTTTTACTGTGGCGCGAAACAATTTCCAGCTTAATATACCAAGGATAAGTAGAACTGCGAAAAAGCAGGATTCTGGAAATCAACAGGAAAGACTAGCTGTGATATAGTCCAAGAACACACAATGAACTCATAAGCTCTAGCCAACTTTTCCATAAGCATCAGGCCCCGAGCACCAGAGTTCCAGGAGGCATTCTCCAGGACTTTCCCACACAAACAAATCTTTTCTGAAGATCATTTCGAAAAATCTTTATAAAACATATTTGAAAAAAAACATTACTGGACTATCCGGACGTATCACCAGGGATCGAGGCCGGTAGATTACAACAATTATGATTGAAGGCAGAGGACGACTTGAAGAGAGGATCCACAGAGTGGCAACTCTTAAGTCATCATTTGCCTTCAAGCTTAATTATCATAAGCTTGAAGATGATCTGAACCTTGAGAGGATCCACCGAAGTGGCAACTCAGATTATCGGAGAGAGTTGGGAGACTAAGAACTTCTGCTTCACCCCTTAGCCAGATTTCTAGTGAGAGAAGAGGAGCATGGAGAGAAATTTAAGAAAGGAGTTCTATATTAGCTCCGGGATGTCTTACAAGGGATACAAGGCCTCCTTATATAGGCGGAGAGAGAAGGAAATAAACAAAAAAAATGACGTAATGGCTTACGTCAAAGACTAATAATATTAGACCGGAAGTGACAGGCCATTAACCGGAATCTTACTATTACAAACACTAAACAGGCCAGCTGGAAAACACTAACTCCATTTTTTGTTGTCTCTGAAGGCGGGCTCTGGAAAAGCATACGGGTCCAGAGGCCAGTTGTGGTTTGAATCTTCAGAGTCACTTTGAGTCTGTCGTTCACGCCAGAAATATGGGTCATCGATATGCGGATCATCTATGGATGGGTCATCCGGGTCAGGACCGTTGAGACGCTTCTAGTGGATGCAGATGAATCCGCAATTGCAGTCAAGCATGATAAGGTGTTCAGCTGGTTGAGTCAGTGGGAGATCTTCATCTTCTTCAATAGTCAGAGGAGAAGAAGGAGTCGGAGCAGGGCAAGTGATTTGGTGAATAGCCTTTTCACGCCATTCTTTATTTCGGCGGAGATGCTGAAGATCATCAAAAGACTGGAGGGCTTCATGAATCATTTCTTGGTAGTCCATCGGGTAGGATGGCCATTCTGGAGAATCATGAGGCCAGAGCTCCATTGAGAACACCGTATGGTTGTACTGATACGCAGTTCGCATGAAGGCACGGTATTCAACATGTCGTTGCCAGGGGACCTGGGCTAGGTTAAAGTCTAGGTTTTTATAATGGTAGTAAACAGGAGAAGGGGTGAATTTAAGGCCAGAGGGAGACTTAGAAAAGGTAATAGGCCTATGAAAGAAATATATAACATGGCTAACTCCATAATTCATACAGGAATTAGCCGGGGAAATGTTATTTAACTGGTAGCCTATTCGGCGGTCTGGGATAGCAGGGTTAAGGGCTTTATAGGATTTATGAAGGTGATCGATCCATGTACAGATTGGATCAAACCAGGAGAGGAAGATAGATAGGTCGGAAGAGAAGTCTGAGTGGAAGTTTGGGGAATAGGTGAGAAGTTGGTGAAGCTCGGAGATATTAAAAATAATACCTATGGTATGAACAGAGCATAGGTACCAGAAGAAAAAGAGAGCTAGTGGAGGAAATGTGAAGACATCAGGGATAGAGAAGAGATGAGCGAAAGGAAACTGGGGATGAATCCCAACAGGTTTAACAGGGCAGTCATCGAAACCATACCTCTCAATGAGGGAGACATGGTAGTGGAAGACACGGTGTCTCTGGGTGAAGGTGAAGGACTGATGCTCATACCTTTCAACGTCAACCGGGAGATTTTCATCCTTGTTAAAAACTGGGGGATTGGAAGAGGAGGAGGAAGAGGCCATTTTAGGCTTTGGGTTTTTGAGGCTTTGGAGGTTTGAGGAAGGATTTGGAAGGTCTGCTCAAGATATCAGCAAGAGTATTAGAGGTGCCCTTTATATGCTTAACGTCGAAGGTGAAGCGGACAAACCATTGCTGCCAGCGAAGCAGCAGAGCATTTGGAAGTTGTTTCTGCCTGTAGTTCAGCATACGGGGAAATGCTGACATGTCCATCTCCACAAGGAAGTGATGACCAATGAGATGGAACTGGAATTTTTCAATTCCACGTTTGACGGCCAAGATTTCTTTGTAGGTGGAGTGGTAGTGCTTCTCTGACTCTTTGAATTCTCCACTGTTGTAGCAGCACACGTGTCAAGTACCATTGGATTCTTCAAGGAGGACCGCTCCCCAATACTCGTTTTAGGCGTCTGTCTGGAGTATCCTTTTCCTTTTGTCGGGAATCTTGAGTGGTGGCAGATTTTGAACCACTTCTTTAAGCTTGAGAATAGCTCAGTGGTGAAGGTTGGACCAGGGCGGTGAATCCTTTCTGAGATACACGTGTAAAGGATGGAGAATGGTTGACAGCTTCGGGATGAACTCGCGGATGTAGTTGACAAGGCCGAGAATTTGCTGGACTTGTCGTCTCATGAGATTATCGTCCGGGAAGTTCATGATTTTGGTGGCAATGTGCGGCTGTGGATGGTACTTGCTATCTTTGATTTGAACTCCGAGGAATTCAATAGAAGTTTGACCAAGGACCATCTTGCTCTGGGAGAGCATTACTCCATTTTCTTTAACTATTTGGGCAAACTGAGCTAATAACTTCAAATGTGTACCTATACAAGGGGAAAACAATAAAATATCGTCAATATAAACAAGGGCCGACTGTAGTATCGGCTCGAAGATTTGGATCATGGCCTTCTGGAACAATGAGGGTGCCATCTTCAGACCAAAAGGAAGCACCGTCCATTGGTAATGATGGTCTGGAATGCAGAAGGCAGTTTTGTATTTTTCTGGAGGAGAAATTGACAATTGCCAGAAGCCTGATTTGAGGTCAAACTTGGAGAAGACCTTGGCATTCGTCAGGTTGGCGAAGAGAGTGTTTTTCCGTGGTAACGGAAACTTGACGTCAGCAATAAACTCATTTAAGGGCTTGTAATCAATGACAAGCATGGGCTTCTTTCTTTTCTGCTCTGAGTGTTTGTTGATGTAGAAGGCCTGGCAGGCCCACGAAGAGGTTGTGGGCTCAATGAGGTTTTGGGCCTTGAGCTTTTGCAGCTCTTGGATCGCCATCTTTTTTTCCTCTACGCTCATTCCCCAATGGGTAGCCTTTGTTGGGTTGACATCCTCATTCTTTTTGAATGGAATTTCGATGAAGAACTTAGGATTCTTCCAAAGGGGAAGAGGATGCTTCTGTTCGAACTCAGCATGTGATTCAGCACAGGATTATTGGATGAGGGCTTGCATGATTGTACCATATACTGGATCACTTTCAGATTGGATTTGACTGGCTGAGAGAGCTTCTCCTTCCGTTGAATAAAGTCTTGGAGTGAATGTCCAAGGAAGGAAAAACTTATGCAGTTGCAAACCTTTATCAGTCCATCTTTGAACTGATAGCTTCTTGATAATGTCGAAACCAAGGATCATGTCTCTGCTATGGTTATAACCAAATACCGTAGTAACTACGTACTTTGTAGGAGAGAACTTGATTTGAATTGGCTTACTTATCTGGTTGACATAGAAAGCACCGTTGGCAGCTCGGAATCTTTCATTACAGGGTCGCCACATTCTTTCTGGAAGAAGGGATGGATTGATAATGGTATTTGTGGCACCAGTATCAAATAAGGCAATCACCGGGATTGGCTTTGCATATTTGTCCAGGAGAATGTTGATCTTGGCTTGAGGAATTATATGAGCAGTGAAGAGGGAGGACTGCATTGGTGAGATTTGCATGGTGTAGATGGAAGTTTGCTCAGGATGGTCAGAATCAGACTCTGACGAGTAGGCTTCAATGGCAAAGAGGCCAGATGCCTCATCTTCTGTTTCTGAGAAAATGGACTCCATATCGTCATTGGATAGATCAGCACCAGTGACTTGGGAAATAGTGTGCGCCATTTTCTTCTTGGACTTATTGGTCTTCTTAGGACAATTTTTGGCAAAGTGGCCTGGCTGGCGGCAAATAAAACATCTTTTAAATTTGCCGCTGTTCTTCTTGTATCGGAAGAATCTTTTCTTCTTTCTTCTGAATCGTCGAGGGCGATCAGGAGAATAGATTCGGCGTCGATGATGCTTCTTCCGAGGGGTGTTGCAGTTGTAAGTGCCTTTGCTATTGCACTTGATAGTTAACTCAGGTTGCTGACAGGCTTTATCAAACAGTCCTTGAGACTGGTTGAAATCCTTGAAGAAGGAATGGGTATTGCACAGCTTTCTGAGGGCAATCATCAGCACTTGGTGAAGCTTGCCAAAAGAATAATCTTTAAGAGCTTGTCCACTTTGCTGAATGATGCGAAGAGCTTCCTGGCCAATTGTGTCTGGCACAGAATTTAAGTATGCTTGCTTCAAGTTGTTGTCGGCTTCATATCCAGTACAGAGCAGATAGAAGCGTTTGAGCATACTTTCATAGTGCTTTTCAAGATCCTTGCGATTGTAAGAGCAGCACTTCATTTTGAAGAATTCTTCTCTAGCTGTATCAAGGAGTGCGTCTGGTTCGCCAATGAATTCTCTATACAGCTTAAAGATGAATTCTGTAGTTGTTGGTGTCTGGGCTAATTCTATCTGTCGGTATTCCCCAATGCTCATAAACCAATGTTTGAGGATACCAGACATTCCAGCGATGAAGGCACAATTAACTTTGAGATAGGTAGCACCTTCTCGTTGTAGTTGGGTAAGACACCAGGCATGAAATTCAAGGAATTTCTCATGCCATTTTGTTGTTGGAACTCCTTCAAGAGAGAGTGTGATATTGAGAGAATGAGGTTGCCAAACAGGGTCAACATTGATTACCGGAGGATCTTCATCCATATGGACAACAGGTGGTGGTCCTGGTGGAGGTCCTGGCGGTGGAGCTTGCTGTTGCTGTGGAGGAGGAGGAGCTTGTTGGTTACCAGCATCTGTTGTAGTGGATTCACTGGTTGAGCATGACTAGTAGCTCCTTGGGCCATATAGACTTGGGCATCGGAAGAAGATGTTGAGTACAAATCTTCTTCTGCAGATTCACTTGACGAAGTAGAGCTGAAGTCTTGTTGGGTAACATAGGCAGAGGGAGAGGTAGGTTGCTGTATTTGTTGGTCAAGAAATCCAAGGATAGGATTGGATTGGACCATCCATGTTTGGTGTGAAGGTTCTTGGATCTTGATAGGCTTTTGAGGATAAGCTGGACCTTTTTGTTTTTTATCTGGAGGAGGAACTTGGGCCGGTATATGACTGGACCAAGTAGGGGAATCAGGCCATGAGGGCTGAGGCCTAAGAGGAGGCTGGTAGGCTGGTTTAGATATAAGAGCAGGTAGAGGCTTGAAAAATCCTCTAGAGGAAGAAGGAGGTGGATAGGATACCGGGCTTGGGCTTGATCTAAATGGGTCAGCTGTGTGGAAAATAAATGAAAGGGACTCAGGATACCTGGGCTGTTGCTATTGGGTTTGTAGGTGCCTGAGTTGTTCTTTCAAGTGTTGGATCTCCTGTTAGGAGTTCTCATGTCGGGCTATAAGGCCAAGAATCTCCTGGTGGAGGTAGTTGATCCGTTGCTGACACTGTGTTAATGGATCAATTATCATCTGATCCATCTTTTGCTCCAAGTGAACTTGGTTATGCTCAATTCTGCTGAGGACTTTGTTCTGAGAGACCATGTTCTCAGATTGCCAATTAAGAACTTGTTCAGCAGCTGAAGTTTCCCTTCGTCTTCCTTCTGAATCAACTGTTGAAGGTTGAGGGACCTTCCAGGTATGTTTTGTCGATGTAGAAGGATCATTAAATGCCAATAGGGGAAAGTCTTCAGGAGCATGCTCGAAAACATTTACCTCAGGAACAAACGGAAGAGGTTGTTCCTTCCTGAGTTGTTTGATAGCCTTCTTATAGTAAGGATGACATGGCATCTTGACTTCTGGTGATGGAGGTGGAAGTTCAAATGGTTCAGCAGGAGTCGGCAAGATGTCATCCATTGTCTGATCCTTCTGGGAGTAGAGGACATAATAGTCATACTTGCCAGAGGGTTCACCAAGTAATCCAACTTCGGGATCACCATTGTGGTAGCGTTGTTGGAGAAGATGTTGAGAAGACTTTTTCTTTTTCTTCTTCATCTTCTTGGTAGTTTCTTCAACATCATAAGGAGACTGGTAACAGTCTGGGCAGTCACAAACATCAAAGTATTTGTGACCTCTTTGATCAGCAAAGGAGTAGATTGGATTACCTAGAGAGTCAAAAGACTCAATTGGTATATGTAGATACTCCTTGGACTCCCGGATAAAGGTGAGTATAGCATGTGTGGAGAAGACATCAGTATCTTCTGACGGTTCTTCCTTTTGAAAGAAGATTTCCGTCTGACCATTTCCTCTATCAAGGAAAATGAGCTTTTTAGATTGAACTGGCTCTGTCTGCTGGTGGAGAGACTCATATGTAGATATCCAAGAGGCAGGGATCAGTCGTTGTAGTTCCTCACGAGGTATTTGCTGTGGCACATACGTTTCGTTAGGAACATGGGTAGTATCCACAGACAGATACAGGGCATCATTGTTCATGTTAGGCATAGAGAAGTCAAGAGCATGATTTTGGACTCTGTACACCATCTGGTAATGAAGAGTGGATGCCAGTGTGGTAGAGACTTGTTCTGCACCAGTTATCTGAATATGGATCTTCAAGGCTGACAAGAGAAGTGGATCTTGAAGAGCCATACAAAAATTGGGGAAGAACGTCATTAGGATAGTACCAGCATTGAGAGTAGTTTCAACAGTGCCGATGTATGCGTGCTTGTACTTCTTGTATCTGGAATCAAGAAGTGCGAGACGGGCAGTGACTGGTAGTCCTTTTCTTCCATGGTAGGTGAGAGCAAGGCGAACAGCACCAAAGTGGAGATGAGTATATCCCTCAGCTGTCCATTGACGGGGGAAGTGAGGAGGAATCTCCAGAGTGACATACTGTTCTTTGGATGTTGCAGGAAGAGTATGTTGATCAAACTTTGTGGCTTGAACATACTCCTTAACATGCTTTCGGGTAGGAGATATTATATTTTTTACTGTACGGGTAAGAGAGTGGGTAGGTTTAGTAAAAGCTTTATAAGGATTGATGAGGGGAAGATCTGTAAGAGGAATCTTCTCATCATCAGAAAGATACTTGAATTCGCAAAGAGAATCCAAGTGAGAAGAAGAAGAGGTAGAACGAAATGAAGCGGTTGGAGTGAGAGTGGGAGTGGATGTACCTGACATATTTGAATAACTGGATCAGGGGATCAGCAAGAAATTCTTAGTATCTTAACTCTTTTCTGAGAAAAAATGGAGAAAATACATGTTCAAATTCCAAGTTTTCACTCCCTCAACCTGTAGCCTTAAGTTTTTAAATCTATCATTTTCACCATTTCATCATTACATTTTTTTCCTCAAAACTAGGCTAGGTGTTTCTAGTTTCTTGAGATTTCTAGGGCTGGGAATCAATCAATAAAGTTGACAAGGTCAGCTCTACTTATTTGGGTTATGGTTGGGAGAATTCAAATAAGATGTTAAGGAAGACAAAAAAGGTGATAACGATGATCGTGATAAATGCAATAGTGGGCATGGGGAAAAAGATGAGGTCTGTAACCAGCAGTCGGATTCATGTGGTGGTGCCCTTGGCCTAGTAGAGATTAGGTCCGTTGGAGAAGATGGTCAAAATTGTACATTTGCAAAATTGGTTCTTATTAGTTAAAGACTAAATTTTTAAGGGCTAGCTTAAAAATTTTCTCAATTTGCTAATTGTTGATATGACATTGGGATGTTGCAGACATGACATGAAATATTCTTATTTTAGACGGAATAATTTTACTGTTAGACAACCTTTGGATGCTAAGTGGCTATATCGCTCTTTTTTCACAACTTCAATGGTAAATTTGCTCCCAACAAGTAATGCTAGTGGTAATTTTGCATAAAAAACAATTAAAGACAAAATTGTTCCATCGACCTAACAGTAATGGTGTTTTTGCCCTTCTCCCAAAGTAAGAGCTAAAAAGTTATCCTATGCTAAAGGAAGATGGGGAATATAATGTAGGGTTTCTGCGAGCTAGACAACGTAATGGAATTAATTGAAACCCTCTAGGATTCAAGTAAAAAAAGGTAAATCAGGTGTTTAAAATTTTCATACCTAGCAAATTGAGGTTTTTCACCCAACTGTTGAGTTGAATCACAAAACTTGAACAATTCAAACTCTATATGGTATCTATACGAACCACTTGGATAACCACGTCTCCTTCAGGTTTCGGCAGGAACGTTCTTCTTGTGCTCACAGTGTTAACTTACGTCCTCTAAGAAAAGACAAAATGAGGTGCAGATGAAAATCTTATAACTCATTTTGAGTTTCGTCCAGAGATACTCTATTGAAAATAACACTATATATATATATATATTGATGCAAAACTTCCAAGTCAAATAGGTTTCATATCCTAATTCAATTAGGCCGAATTTTGGGCTTAACAATAGCTCAAATTTTGGGCTAATAATTAATTCAAAATTATCATGAAACCAAAACCAAATAATTTGGTCAATGTACTAAACAAATCTAATTGTTTCTAAGTGTGCAATCTTTTAAGCTCTTACTACGTTGGTAATGATCATACATACCTACCAGTTTTTAACATCACATTATTGTTATCCAAATGACAAGATAGTTAGTGATTTGACATTGATCATTATTTGTACATACCATTGTCTATTTGTCCAAGATATCAAAATGGAACACACGACATGGAACATGTCATTCTCGTATAACCCAATTTATTATTTCTTAATTCTCAAGTAGACTAACTTAAACTGATAACATTCATATCTCATATCAACTTATCCGAGTATGGTCATGCATTTCCTCAATCTCACTTAATCAATGGGCCCAGAGATGTCACCCCTGCTATATAGGAGGAACAAATCTCATCTTGATCATACAAATTCCTCCACATAATATGTGACATATTTAATGATCACCTTCATGTTCACTTTGTTGCAAGCAACAAGGAGAAGTGTTAAAGTATGTGACTCACTTGTAAGGAACCTTGATGACCTTAGGTTAGAAGACTCATTATGAGAATCACTTATGAAACTCATATAATGATTCATGTAATGTTTTGTGTAGCAACCAACAAGGATACGTATTAAAGTATGTGACTTACATGTAGGGAACCTTGATAACCTCATGTTAAAAGACTCATTATGAGAATCGCTTATGGTACTCATATAATGATCCATGTAACGTTTTTATGATGAATCAGTTTAGTATACAAGTTCTCTAACTTGTAATTATATGTAGACTACATATTTCATATTAATCTTCACATATGCTGGTTTTTATGTATTATTACAACCCATTCAACAATAAGACTTAACCAGATACATTTAAGAATACTATTATTTTAGGCCTATAATTATAATTAATTATATTATATAGAAAAAAATAATAAACACAATTATTCAAATAATTTCTCAATAAAATATCATGATTTAATGTATAAAATACAATAATCTCATTATTGGCTTTTGGGGCATAGCACTAACGTATGACAAACTAGAAGAGTGCCCCATACTATGCTTTGGGAGGATAGGTGTCCTCATTCGGATGAAGATACAACTTCAACCTTAAAGGGAAAAGGAGCCACAATGCAATGACCACAAAAATAGAAGGGCCAAACTTGACAATAACCCTCACCCACTCCAAAAAAACAAAAAGAAAAAAAGAAAAATAGCACACGTTTCAAAGCCACAAATCCCTCTTCTCTTCTATGTATTATATATAATTTCTTATTGTTAGAAATCAGTTTAAACCCAATGACGGACAAATACGGGAAAATAAAAAAAAAGAGGGTCGATATTACTTCTATTAATAGTTTGTTTGCACTTTTAAAGCAAAAGCTGCATTATTGAGCCGGCTAGATAGAGCAATTTATCTATACCAAAATCTATTAATAAATTAAAATATAAGTACGGCCGAATATTATGTGGGTAAAGAAGTCGATAGTGCGACTTCCCATGTATACTGCACCCTCTAAATAATAGATATATTATATGGCATATTATACTGTATATTGTTATTATTCATACAAAAAATAAAAGAATATATTAAAATATTATTTTATTATGAAAAATGTTAAGTATTATTTTTTTTGCACATTAATTATAATTATTTTTATCATAACTTTACTAATATAAATAAAATGTATATGAAAGACAATATTTTTTATATGAAAATAATAAAAATCAAATATATAAAATAAAATATAAATTATTCATAAAAAAACATAATTGCTAATGCATGAGAAAAAAAATAATACTCTAATGATAACAATACATTTTCTAATACCATATTAAGTTCTTGTATGCTTCCGAGCTACGAGTGTAGAATGGAGGAAAAAAGCCACAAATACGGCGCCGTTTAATCGCGGATATTGAGCTGGCCAATTTCCTCATGTCTCTGTCACCGGAATGGATCAATCATGCCGACGGAGACCGATTTGAAGTTTGCGGCTTCCGACGTACGTAATTGTATTGGCGGAAAGGGTGGCCATACAAAGAGCCGACTAATTCCTTTTATTTTTCGGCCCGATGGGTGGTCGGCCTGCCTTACTCCTAAAAGCCGGCCGAAATGCCTTGCCTGTCTCAACACATTTTTGTTGCTTCGGAAAAAACAAAACATTTCCACTCTAAAATCAAGAGGAACCACTTATTATTAATTAATATATTATAACAAATGAATAAATTTTCATTCCAAAGTAATTTATTTTCTCGATGAAATAAAAATAAATGGTTGTTTTAAAAACACAAATAATTTTTTTTAAAGCAAAACTACTAAAAGTCTGGAACCTAGTTCTCCAAAAAACTGTACCCGGTAAGTATGAATAGATAGTTGCAAAACACAATGCATTATTTATCAAAACAAGAAAATGTATATAAAAGCCGCCCTTGTAATCTGTATTATAATCAAATACACACACTTAATAATTAATTAGGAATCAGTTAAAGTTTCATTATCGATTTGGTCAGCTTGCTCAATCTGGTAATCATGTACATGTGGAACGAAACTCTGGCGGATCGCTTGTGGAGGTTGCGATTCCGCATGCGCTTTATAAACTAATTAAATATATTGACTAGGTTGCCTCAAATTTCTATGGTAGAATCGCAACAAATCTGTGAACGAGCACAAATGTTATATCCCATATAGGCTGGCGGAGGCAATCAAAATATGGTTTTGTAATTGGGAGTCCTTGATTCCTTCTGTCTCAAGGACTTCGGACGTAGCTCAGTCCTCTACTCGGTCAGCCCCTTCTCCACGATATATGAAGATCTTAATGTGGATGCCGCTATTTCCTCTTCACTTCATAGGAGCTCAACTAGGGTATTGATGCGCGACTTAGAAAATATTCCTTTACACATCTCTTTGCTTTCATTTGAAAGGTGATGCGATCATCTGGAACTGGTGAAAATTTTGGCTGCCTTACATGAGTCATGACTTGCGAGGCAAAGTTAGGAGGGTCCCAATAGGTGGTGCTGGAGTCCGATGCAACTGCATTAGTAAATGAGTTGCAATCTCAAGCACCATCCCTTTGTCCTTATAGTGTGCTGCTTGATGACATTGGAAGCTTAGGTTCATGTTTTTGTTGTTGTTCGATTGTTTATATAATTTCACGTTCCCTAAACTTTGCTGCTTATTCCATAGTCCATTTGTGGCTGTTAGTTATCAGTCATATTTGTTGGTCTCATCCGTACCCTTTATGGTATGGGTTTCCGCCCTTTCTACTTAATATAAGTTCTCTTTTACCTAAAAAAAAATATATATGTGCTAATAACTAATAAACTATAAGTTTTATTTCATTTGTTTTTAGAATTTCGGGTGTTGATGAATGCAAATAGATAACAATAATATGTAGTTTATTTTATTTTATATGTTTTTAGATTTTTTAGGTTTAGATGAATAAAAATACATGGTAATTGTTGGGGAAAAATTTCTCAATCACCCATCACACGTGACAGAACAACAAACACGATCAAATAAACACACACAAATTTAATGTGGTTTGACTCTTAACTAGCCTATATTTATGGATAAGAGAAATCCGCTCAAACAAAATATTGAGATTATAGAAGAGGTATGCCTTTAGTGCTTATGTTGGTCTATGGATCCCATACACATTACTGATAATCCAAATATTTTGTTCTCACACAATTACAAGATATGAGAATAGTAAAAGGCTTATCGTCCTAGTCTTCTCTAGCCTCCAATCTTCTCATCCCTCTTGAAACCCTCACATCTTGCTTCTTCACCACATTGACTTTTCTCTTATACCCAAAATCCTACCATAACATGCCTTTTTTATACGCCACATACAAACTCAAAACATTTCAAAATAGAAAAACCAAATCCTAAACAAATAAAAAAAAACTTACACTAAATCCTAAACAAACTAAAATTCTTAAGTTTCTTGGATTTAAGTCAACAAATGCAAATATCTTCACTTTAACTTAAATCTTCTCAAACATGAGCATATGTAACGCCAATCATGAAGAAATGACCATAAATATGAACAAAAAATACCACCAAGACATGAACACATCAACGAAGAGAAATGATCACAAACATCATGAGCATCAACACACACAAATAAAATATTCAATCTTCAAACTTGTATTGAGTCATCAAAATCACTCTTCAAACACTATCAAATATCCCTAGATTGATTTTTTGGGGCTCTAGAAAAGAATTCAAATGCTCCATCATGCCGAACATTGAACTATATGCTCTGCTACATGAGGAACATGCTACAAGCTCCACCATGCCAAAAATGCATCATAGACTCAATCATGCCAAGACCAAATCATAAGCAGCTCCACCATGCTAGGACTAAATTGCAAGCTTTGATAATACTTGTTAGGAAACAAATTTTCCAATTACTCATTACGCGTAGCGGAATAACAAACACGATCAAATAAACACATATGAATTTAATGTGACTTGACTCTTAATTAACTTACATTAGAGGATGAGAGAAATTCACTCGGATAAAACTATTGATATTACCATAGAGGTATGCTCTTAGTGTTCATGCTGGCCTATGGATTATCTACACATCACTGATAACCCCAATATCTTGGTCTCAGACAATTACAAGATATGATAATTATAAAAGACTTATCGTCCAAGCCCTTTCTAGCCTCCAGACTGATTCTTTATCTTGAAACCCTTACATCTTCCCTCTTTACCACATTAGCTTTTTTCTCATTCCTAAAACCCTACCATAACATGTTTTATACACCACACACAAACTCAAATTACATCAAAATGGGAAAACTAAATCCTAAACAAACAGAAAAATTGACACTAAATCCTAAACAAACTAAAATTCTAATTTCTTAGATTTGAGCCAACAAACCTGACAGTAATATATGTTAAGTTTATGCGTAGATGCTTCTCAGCTTGTACTTTAATAGGAAGTTTCGAATTTAAAATAAAAAAAGAGAGAAATTGTTCGTGGACTTATATTGGCACTAAAATGAATCTAAGGTGCTTAGAACCAACCCAACCTAGGGTAAAATCTAAATTTGGTCCCTTAATTATTTGGTTTATCTTAAAATGATCCCCTCACTCTAAAAGTGCCTATTGAGGTTCCCTAACTGTCGTATCGAGTTAAATGTTAGTCCCTCCAGTCATTTTGGCCATTATCCAGGATGGAAAATGCATACATGCCAATTAATACTTTTGTCTGGGGCCCAAAAATACACGGTGGCATCATCTAGATGACAGAAGGGTATTTGGGCAGGGCGGGAATAGGTTTGTGATAAGCTTATATTTATTATTATTATTTCTCTCATATTTAGTATGTTTTAATATGTTTTGAACCTTAAATATATATTTTGAGTATGTTTTGTAGCTTAGAACATATCTGGACTTAATAGATTGAAAGTAGATTTAATTTTACATTTTACAAGTTTTAATTTGGTTGTGCTTTTTCAGGATGTTGACAGATTGGTGATGTTCTGGTAGAAAAATCATATCTTGAGTTACAGAGATCGGAATGAAGTGATTCTTGATTCATTGGAAAGCTAACATCTGGAGCTACAAATCACATTCAGGCCATGAAATCCAGTTTTCACGTTAAGAGGGTCAAATTCAGCTTCAAAATCGCGATTTACGAGTCACCGCCGGTTCAGAAGCAGTTGCAGTATTTTGGACATATCTTTGGCTGTAGATGTCCGTTTTATGCGATTCAGGTGTCGTTTCGAAGATAAGAAAGAGATATACAACTTTTATGCTTTGAGTTTTGAGAAATAATGGCTTAATCAAGGTCGAATATCAGCTTGAAGTTGCTGTTTCTGTTCTGGAGCATTGCTTGGCTAACAACTTTGAAACCTTATAGTTATTTTAAATCTTTTTATTTTTTTGGGGTACTTTTGTAATAATATAGAAAATTTAGGGAGTTTTTATGAGTTTAGCCATAGGTTTTAGGTTTCCTTGGTTTTTAAAAGCTGCTGCACATGAGGAGCTCGCCGGTTTTTTATTTCTAGTTTTAGTTTCTTTTATTCTTCTTTGTTTTTCTTTTCATGATAGCCGAGTAATTTTCTGGTTCAGTTCTAGGGACGATTTCCATCGCCAACACCGGTTGTGATGATTGATTTTTCTTGCTTAAACTTTCTTTAATTTCAAGTATTTACTTCTTTGTTGTTCAGATTTATTGTAATTAATTTTCCTGTTCTCACTTGTTGAATTGGTTCTGCAATTGTAAATCTGCTTGATTTTCTTTCAACCGCTTAGGTGAAGAATTCAATTAGAAGCAAGTGAATTGATTGGAGATTGCTTTTATTTTTTGTTAGTTCATACGAAGAAGTAAGACAGGTTAAATTGTTCAAGCTTTTGGATTGTTACCTGGAATAAACTTTTTGGTTCATTGATTTTAATGCTGATTTTGAGGTAATTAGAAATTGCTTTTCAATATCTGGTTAATTAAAATTAAGAAATTAATCTGAAGCTTTTTCTAGTTAATTTTACTACTGAATTCTTAGGGGTTTTTTTAGCTTTAAAGAGAGTCTTGTTTATTTGCTTAAATTGAAGAAATATTTTCTTTCGATGATCAACTGCGTGATTGAAATGGATAATCAACCCTGAACTGAGCGTTTTTAGTATTGGTTAATTTAGTTTTGATTCTACAGTTAATTTATTTCAGCTTTTAATTGAGGAAACCCCCCAAATATTTTATTTCAGTTTTCTGACAGGAAGCTTTCAGTAAAAAAATATCCTTTGGGATTTGACCTGGTTTTCACTGCTAGACTATAAATTTATTTATTCTGAGTTGTTAGAGATACCAGAATTATTTTTGGCGGTTTCGACGACCAACCAGTTTGGCTGGGGGTGGGAAAGTAATAGAGGAAGGGATATTTTTTATGAGAGGAAAAAGAGGATTGGCTGAAAAGAAATTGAAGAAGACTTACTATGGGGAGACATGGTGAGGGTGGACGACAACAATGGGATCCCACACTGCTACCGTGGCTTGCTTACAGAGTTGAAGATGGCGTGGACTGACCAAAATGTTGGAAGGAGGTTCCATGACTGCTAAAATTATAGGGTAGATTTTATTTTTTATTTTTGTTTACTTTGGGAATGCTTGGCTGAGGTTTTCTTTAGTTTTCGCTGACTAGTTGTGTATTTGGTTGAGACATAGGGCAATTAGTATTGTCAATTTAGGCAGTGGTATGATGACCCGATGCCTGCACATTGTAGAATTATGATAAGGGGCTACTGAGAATAGTAGATGAAGTGGAGACAGAAATGGAGAAAAGCATAGCTAGAGTAGATGAAGTGGAGATAGAGATGAAGCAAATGCATGGGAAGAAGCGGAAAAAGAATATTGTAGTGCAATTAAAAGAAGTTAAAGTAAGGAAACTAGAAGGAAAGAACAAAAGAATGCTAGCGCTTTTGCAAGTCTCTTGGGTATTGTTCATTTGGTACTTGTACGTGTAGATAGGTATGAGATGAATGGTCATTGATGTGGGGAAATTGGGTGTTATGGTAGTTGTTGGGTGTGATTTATGACGAGTAAGTAGGGAGGGTTGGGGTAGTAATGGTTGTTGTAGATGTGTGATGTTTGGGGTGTGACAGAGGTAGATATTAGGTGGCCTTTGGGGTGTGACAGAGGTAGAATTATCTCAATTGTGTACTTACTCGAATTCAATAAAAAGAACTTTGTGCCTGTTGGAAGTAACTATAGTTTGACAAACACAACTTCTGTGCTCAAAAGACAGCATAATGTTTATAAGTTTTACAACTGCAAGGAAGTTGTTTCATTCATTATAGGTCAAAAGTGTCATTAGTTCTCTACATACATTATCCATAAAGAGTATTACGAAGATCCACAAAAAATATCCAACATCCAACATCCAAAGGCATAAATCCAATACAAAAAACTGCACAAAAACATCAAGTTTGGCCTTCATTGCTGTCTTTTACATACATCAAACTTGTGTGCATCCCTTATTTGAAAATGAAAGCCCCCTGCCACCTACACGACTCCTTCCCCCTCTTTCATCACTACCTTGTGATCCAACGTACTTTAAATTCATAAATCTCTGAGATTGTCTTGCAACAAAAGTAAAACCTTTCTGTGAAACTGAGGTTCGTTGAGATGTAGGAACCTGTTCATGTTGGCTAACAGTTAGTGTAAAAATCTAATTGTAGTATAATGTACACTAATCTCATTAATACTTACATTTTGCTTCATCTGTGATGGCTACTGCCTTTATGATGGCTGTCCTCTTAACTTTTTTGTTTTCTTTGCTGAACTTGCACTTTTAGCTAAAGTTGGTCTTGATTTGCAAGTGCTTTTATTATGCTCTTTTTGCTTGCATATAGAACAATGAATGATCATTCCTGTTTTTCTCATTTTTGAACTACTTTTAGGCTCACCAGGTTATCTTCTTCTTTTCTTCTCACCATTTCCTCTCTTGACCAGCCCATTGTTTGGAGGTTTAATAGGATTATGTTTCATGTCCTCCCATTACTCCATACTCTTGATTGGCTTTATTACATTTTCATACATTTCCTTGTGTGTTTTAGTCCAATAACATTGGTCAACATATTCCTCAACGTTGCTGTGGTTTAGGGCAAAGGTAGAGCATGCATGGTTGCATGGGATTCCAATGAGCTACCATTTCTTACAATTGCATGTCCTCTGCTCTATGTTAACTACATGCTGTAATGTAGGAGTTGCAACTTGAAACTTTGTTCCCCCTGACTCCATTGGCCAATAGTTGCTAGAGTTATCTATGTTCTTGTTCAATTTCTTTGTAATCTTGAGGCATAGTTTACCAATCCACTTTGCCAGAGAATATCTTTTCCTGGCTATTCTAACCATGATCTTACATCTAATTACTTTTAACATGGTCAAAATAGGTTTGTCTCTAGCTTCAAGGATGAATCTATTGAAGCATTCACATATATTGTTCAAGAAAATATCACATTTAGAGAACTTCCTGAAAGAAGGCTTAGTCTAATGTTCAAAAGGTATACTATTCAGCTATGTCCATGCATTTGTATCAAGAACCTTAATTACGTTCATGTTCTTCTTGAATTCCTCTTCATATGAGCTCCTTGCTGCTCGCCAAACATAGTTTATATACCCAACTCCTGGAAAGAATCATTTCAAGTTTGTGTAAAGATGTTTGACACAAAATATGTACTCTGTATCTGGAAATAGGTTCTGAACTACTGTTATTAAACCTTGTATCATCAAAACATAATTAGTAACACTGATTAAAATTATAATATTACAAATTAAGGTAAACAGCCTACCTTCTATCTGTTTGACATAAATGTCCAGAACTTGGACTCAACAATACCAAGTTCTTATGCTATATGCACCAAAAGCCAAACCCAGGAATCATATGACTCAACCTCAATAACTGCATAAGCAATTGGTCATATGTAGTCATTGGCATCTATTCCAACTACTACAAGTAATTAACCTCCATATCTGTTTTAAAAAAAAAACACCCTCTAAACTTATGATGGGCCTGCCATCAGCAAGAAAACCTTTCTTACATGTAGCCATGTGGATTGAAACCCTCCGAAACAGCAAATTCTTCAACCCTAATCAAAATTGTGTTCTAGGATTGCTTGCCCTCAATTCTCCACCATAGTCTACAAGCTTAGCATATCGATTAGCCTTATCACCCCTAAGCATCATCCATGCTAAAGTTTTCCTTCTTCCAACCTTAGACCTATGAATTTTTATATTATGGTGCCTTTTGATTAGGTTAACAAGGGTAGCCAGGGGTATTTCAGGATTTGATCTAATAACCTTCAGGTATTCCTCTACTATCCACTTGTAGGTTGCAAACTTATTAGTAACCTACCTTGCACATGTATGCTTGTCCTCAAACCTTCTTATTTATGATTTAGGTCTATCTTTGTATTTTCCAGCAACCAATAGCCTAGGGCAACCTGCCTTGTATACTATTATTACTCTTCTTTTATCGTTCTTTTTTAAATCAATAGGCTGTCTTTGTAAAATAGAGTATGCTTTCACAACTTTTTTAAACACATCAAAAAAAGGGGAAACCGTTTTTAGCTTAAACTTAGGGTCTTCCATATCTGTTCTGGGGTTGAATACAGGGACCCTCTCACATTCATCAGCACTGGACTTATGCATACTAAGTAACTCACCATCTGAATCTTTAGACTCACTTTGAACATCCTTAAAATTATACCCTATAACCCTTCCATTACTGCCTACAGTAGGACTAGCCTCTTGTTGATTGTTTTGGGTTAGAGTTGCCTTTTGTTAACTGTTTTGGGTAGGAAATTAACATTCATCATCTGCTCTAGCCTAGCATCAACTTGTACTTCAACATTTATCCCATCATCATCATTTTGAATTTCATTATTTGTCTTATCGAACTCAGTGTCACAGCTCCCAGTTTCTATGTCAGGGGTGGTCTATAGCTCTCATCATCACTGTTATCAGATTCAGACTCTAATCCATCTTCCTCCCTAAAATCCCTCTCATTGCCTTTTTCTTTTCCTAACTCTACTACATCAGCAACTTCTGCAGACAACCTTTCCCCCATACACTCAGACTCTTCTATACTTGCATCTATGTTCTACATTGTCTCCCCAACTCCCTGATGCCCATCATTCTTAACAGGTTCAGCCTTTTTTCTGCTTGCATATAAGCTTTGCATTGTTTCCCCAACTCTCTTGTGCCCATCTTCCCTACCAGGTTCAGCCTATTCTCTGTTTGCATCTAAGTTCTGCATTGTCTCCCTAACTCCCTCATGCCCATCCTCCTTAACAGGTTTAGCCTCCTTTAAGTGTCTTTCTTCATTTGTCACCTGTTCTATCATGTTTAAAGATGAAACCTCATAGCTAGAAATATGAAGTCTCTTAATTGGCACACTTTTTCTTATAGGTGCCTTGCCATTACTTACCCCACCTATTACCTTCCTACATGCCTCATTAGAGCCAACTTCCAGCTTAATCTCAATAATCTTAGTCTTTGGTAGTGTTAATGAAGCCTTAATGTGCTTTACATAGACCAACTCCTGTTTTGTGATTTCCTCAGGAGTCATTTCTACAATGTAGACCACCATTTTGTGCTCGTGTTGGAGATTGGTAAAAAACATGTCCATCACGTCTTTGTCTGTTTTCAACTCCCTTAGTATATCCTCCAATGGCATTGTGTGAAAAAGAAGAGTCCAATAGTAGTTCATGAATCTACTGTATCCTAACTCCTCCACCATTTGATTAATGTGAACCATACTAATCTTGTCCATATCACAAGCATCAAAATGATCCACCAAACCTTCCATATATGTCTTCCATGGCAAATTTGCAAAGTAATCCCCATGATACATTTTGATTGTAAACCAAGTATCATTGGGAACTGCATCATAACAAAGGAAGGAATAAATCAACACACTAAAAATACTCGAATAAAATACACCATACTAATTCATATTCTTCTTTAAATGGACCTCTGGTCCATGGGCACCCCCTCCACAACACACACGGTGCCTTACTACAACACACACATACCCTTTTTCATGCACTTTCAACAATTGATAAGTACACAATAGAAAACAAAACTATTTTCATTTTAGTGCAAAACTTACTATAGTGCCAGTCCCCTTTGTTCCCTTTCCTTCATCTCCACTCGGTTAATTGAATGTTTGCCTTCATCTTCACCTTCCTTTTCATCGGATTTTTGTCACCCGAACCACCAAAACAACCACCGATTACACAGAATTTTCCCTCGCATTATCGCTAGGGTTAACAATTACTAGACCACTAGCAGGGAGAAGAACAAAGCTTAGAAACCCAGAGAGAGTGGAGGTAGTTGGCGATAATAAATGACTCGGCTAAACTCATCTACCCTGTATTTTTTGGCCCTAGACAAGGGTATTAATTGTCACATATGCAATTTTCATCCTAGATAACAACCAAAATGACCGAAAGGACTAACATTGAACTCCATACGATAGTTAAGGGACCTCAATAGGCACTTTTAGAGTTAGGGGATAATTTTAGAATAAACCGAATAATTAAGGGAACAAATTTGGATTTTACCCACCCAACCCAGGATCCAAGGTTGTTATAACTCCTGTGTTCAACACGACTTTCATCCTATAAATGGCTCTACAAACCTATCGATCAATTAATAAA
The DNA here is from genome assembly GCA_005392925.1 of Aquilaria sinensis. Classification (NCBI taxonomy): domain Eukaryota; kingdom Viridiplantae; phylum Streptophyta; class Magnoliopsida; order Malvales; family Thymelaeaceae; genus Aquilaria; species Aquilaria sinensis. The sequence goes on from SMDT01000231.1 coordinate 159,753, forward strand.
ATTTTATAAATTTGAAAGTGGATTTAAATAATTCTATTTTGTTACAACTATTATACGGTAATTATCAAGAAATTAAATAATACCGCTCTTTATAAATGGAGAAAGATGAAATCGATGTCCCCTAGTTTTTTTAGGCTGGTCATGGTACAAATTTTGGCTCATATAACATGTTTCTAATATTTGCAAACAAGCATTGGTGGGCTTTAATAAGTAAAATGAGATGAAACAAAACCTCTACAAATGAATTATACTCATGACCTGTGCATCATTGACGAAAAACACATGACTAGGAGAGTTGGCTGGTACTTGACAAGAATGCAGAAAGTTAGGGGGGGGAAAAAGAAATAGATAGATAGATTATCATTGTGAGAGGTCCGATTCCATTCGTCCAATAACCTTAGCCTCACCAAACTATTTAGAGCTTCAACGTCATTTAATGATACAAATCAAACTTTTTGATGTGTTACAAAATTATAACATAAAGTTTTTCTCTTTTGGTAATAAAAAATATATTATAAAATAATATTTAGCATTTAAAAGAGAAAAAGAGAGCTCTAGTTAAGAAGATGAAAAATCCAATATCTCACAACTGCATTAAAAATACGGTGATACCACCTAAAATCAGAAGGCTAAAGTGTAACTTTAAGAAAATGAATGAAAATTTTTAACAAAAAAATCCATACATAACAGACAACAGACATTATGGATAAATTTGAGTTGCTTGTAATTGTACAATCAACATCTATTACCGGTTACAGAGTTATGACCTATTTGAGCCCCACAGTCATAAATGGCTTAATTTCATTCGTGGCGTTTAGTTTTTGCCACATAATAACAACATATTTTCAACCAAACGTAGTGTAGTGTTACCCTACACTTTATCACTAATCATCACAAAGCAATGAGTAATTAATACTGCAATTTAACCCTTAAATCGCATATGGGTCCCAACAAGTTAACCTGTCTCGTCAAATTGTGAGATGCATGAACTCTTATATTTATTAGATTTAGAGGTTGTAGGCTTGTAGCTAAAGTGTCGCATCATAATATCATTTTGCGTGATTCTGCTTTGTGCATCTTTCTCTTTTTTCTTGCGCTGCTTTGCACCTGCTACCCTTTTCCAACTGTAGTTTTTCCTTAGGATAATAAACATATAGGCAGAAATATTAAATTTATTATTGATATTTTAGATTGAGAGCAGATATATTAATATGATTTTTTTGGTATAATCTCTCACTTATATTTTAAAATGAACCAAATATGTCATTGAAGTTTTAAATTAAGAGTAAATATGCTACTGATCATTAAAAAGCTAATAGAAAAAGTTAAAAAACTAATGAAAAATATTAAAAATAACAAGTTTTGAAATTTTAAAGTGATAATGTAAATTTTGACAAATTTCAAAATTTTTTTATAATTAGACTCTATCTTTCTTTCCCAAATACTGGCAAGGAAATTACATAACAGAGAAAAAGGGAGGGCGGTGACAAGACTGGGGTATTGGTGACGGAAATAGTGATCGAGCTGAAGCGCTGATAGTAGAGATCACACCATCTTTTGGAAAAAATATCAAAGGTCTTGATATTTTTTAAAAATGCATAATAACCCCAAAATTTTAAAATCTACTATTTTTACCATTTTCCATTATTTTCTAACCGGCAGTGGCATATTCGACCAATTTTAAAACATTAGTGGGAGATTGAGCCGCAAAAAAACTATAGTGGCAAATCCGCTCTCCACATAAAACATTAGTGCCAAATTTTATATTTTTTCCTAAATATATATAAAAACTTTAAGATTTGCTTGAAAATACAGTTTACCACCCTCAATTTCAAAAATTTAAAGTCAATTCACTTTAACTTAAGTTAACTAACTTATTTTTACTTTTATATTTTTTCTCCTATAACCAATTTGATTTGAAAGCCAATATTATATAGATACAATAATCCATTTAAAAGTAAATTTTCATGATGTTGTTAATTTTTATGAATTTTTTAATGCCTTAAACTATAAAAATTCATAAAAATTAAGTAATATTACAAAATTTGTATTTTCAGTAGATTACTGCAGCTACATAATAATTATTTAATTAATAAAAAATTAAGTTATCTATTTTTCTATTATCTAAATGGTTAATTACAATTTACTCCATGAGGTATAGGTGAAATTACACTTTGCCCTCTCTTGTTTTAGAAATAAAAACTTTGCCCTTGCCTTTTTAATGCAGTTTAACAAAAACTTCTAAAATTTTAATTTAAACATTGTGGTAGCCATTTTTTAGTAATTTCAATCTGTATGATTTTTTTTTTATAGTTAATGGATATTTTAAATTATCAGTTTTTTCTTTCTATTTCTTCTGTAAATAGTAAACTATATTTTGTAAATATCAATTAACTACAAAAAAATATCATACAAATTAAAATTACTTAAAGATAAATATCATATAGTCTAAATCAAGACTTCAAAAATTACTGTCGGACTATATTAAAAAGTAGGGAGTACAAAATATATTTCTAAAATTGGAGGTACAAAGTGTAATTTTATCTGAACCTTAAGGGACAAATTATAATTATCCCTTATCTAAAAATAAAACAGACCAAAGCAGTCAACATATTTAGTGGCAAAAGGCTCCGACGTTCCTCGGCCCAATCGTTAGGCGCCAACACTGTCAATTTTGTAGCTTTACGGTTAAAAAATAAAAATCATAAAAAACCTTGAGATTCACTGAAAATGTTTCTTTCTCTGTTTCATAAATTCTATCATCTTTGGTAATGCATATAAATTAATACTTTTTTTACATTTTACTTTCTTTTAATATAAAATTATTAGTTTATTTAAGTACATGTACTTATCTAAAAAAAGTTACCAACATTTGTACTTTTTAATTGGACATATGTACTTTTACTCTTTAATTTTCTTAATTTCTCTTCTTTTATTGATTGATATATATATAAAGTAATAAAAAAAATTTCTTATTCAAAAAGATAAGAAAATGACAACCATTTTGAAATTGTAAAAAAAAAAAATGAGCCAAATATTGTAAGAGGGAGTAGCATTTACTATCTATTATTCCACAAACATGTGCTTTACCTTTAAAACTGTATCATTTTGACACAAATAAATAAAAAAGCTGTTTTATATTTTTTTAATACTCAAAAGCAGTTACAAGTTATACGAGAGTACGAGAAGGTGCATATGGGCCTAGAGCTTTGCCGAAGACACAATAGCCCTGGTTCCTAACGACTAGTAGTTATTTTTTGTGACGATTCTTATACAATCTAGGCTGAGGGCGCTTAGGAATGATGCCACCTCACCAAGATTAGGGGAAATTAATCAACTGTTCTTGTTAACCCTTATGGATTTCTTGGGTGAATTCTTACCCACCCGTGACAAGGTAACGGTTGCCACCCTCTTTGCAACTAATTTACGAGCCATCTAGGAAAGCAAATAAACCACCCTTATTAGTGTTGGGAGCGGCCAACCTTTGGAAGGAGGAGAAAGAATGGGGAATTAAAAAATAAAGCACTACAAGTTGGAGTGAAGTTTCCTTACGCGAGTGATGGAGATTGTAGAGTATGACGATGATAAGTGGTAGAAGACTCCGTAAACGGTCGACGAATAGCAAAGAGCGAGTGAGAAAGTAAAGAAAATAAAAATAATGAAAGCAGTGAATGAGATAAGGTAAAAACGGATATTTATAACCCAACAAGGTCCCTTCACCTTCCCCAAATCAAAGATCTCCAACTCTTCATTATTATAGTGTAGTAAATCAAGCCAACGGCAAACGGCCACATGGCCCTTGACTGCTACAGAAGTCCCCCACATGCAATTCTGATGAGACACATTCAATGGACATTGTTTCACCTACTTTCATTCGCAAATGGACCATTCGATAGACATATTCGACCCAAGGGCTTGGAATTGACGGCAGAGAACATGAGAACCAGTTAGGAGGGATGGAGGGGAGTGAGAAGGAGGACGGTCAGAAGAATGTGGTTTGATTGTGAGATGTAAAAATTTTGAGGTTTTTAAGACAAATAGAAAATTTTTAAGGGCTAAAATTAACTTTTTTAATTTTTTTTCCATCTATTTTAACAATTGTAATTAAAAGCCGGACGAATGATGTAATATTTTTATAGTTTGAGGGTGAATGATGTAACATTTTGTAGTTATATAATGAACCCATAACTTAGGTTTTATTTCAAAGACAATGACTGTTGTTTACCTTAAATTATAATTGATTATCGAGGATAAGTGGTCCAATCAACTAGCAATTGGGCACTTATTTCACTCTTAAACACAAGTTTAGGGGCTGTCTATCATTTTCTTTTGTTTTTTCTTAATTATAATATTAGATAATGGGTCTAATTGAGCTATGTAATGAGATAAATTGTAGATGTTTCCCATAGCTTAGTAACTCTCTTAATCCTAATAAAATTGAGACTTATCACTACCTTAGTTTTAGTATCAAAATTTGTTATTAAGGTAGCCACCAACTTCTAAAATTGTTTATTTTGTTTTGATACGTGACATGAAGGACATAAAACCTTCAGTGTCTCAATAAAATGGTTTAGGCATTGGAAGACATTTGACAAAGATATTTGAACCCAGCTTCCGTTGTACATATGTTTCTAAGTTAACAAAAAAAAATTATATGGATATTTTTTAATAACAAAAAGGATAGTAATAAAGTCTTGGGTGGCCATCCTACGGAAAAGCTCTTGCAAACTAGCTGTAGGCTTGGATCGCGACAAAGAAAAAAGTTTGCCCGATGAGATATGAGTACTCCCGGTGGGAATCTTTGTTTGCATGAAAAACATGGGATTGGGAGTGTGTGGCTGCTGCCATAAAATTCCAAAACATTTCACTCCACTCCGTGATTTAAAAATAAGACATAAAGCATAATTTAAAAACAAGATTGTATTGAATGAAATTGGAACAACATGTCGAATTTTTTTAATGGTTATTATGAGTATTTCATCGATCAATTGCAATCTAACTCATTTATTTATCTTATTCGAATATTGCTTGATTTCGATTTTTGTAGTGCTCATGCTTGAAAGTTTTGGCTCTATCAATATCACTAATTTCTGGTGGCATGTTAACCATAGGTCCCGTGCTTTCAATATTTGCAAGAGAAGCACATCACATGGGCAATGGGCAAACAAAAATGTTATTTGATCAAGGTTTCAACAACGAGTTTAATTTTTATATACTAAAAACTGAAGTTAGGGTTTAATTTAAATCTTTCGTAGAAAAAACAAACTGCTACTATAAAAAAGACCATCCTTTCACAGCGGTTACATGTTATAGAAAATGGGCATCAAGTAAAGCAAGTCACAACTTTTAAATTTAAGAAACATGGTAGAAAATATTGGACACAGATTTTATGTTGAAAACTCCTTTAGGTTAAAAAATCACAAACCCAGATAAAAAAATTCACTATGAGAAAAATAGGAGTTATAACCTCTATAATTTAAGGAGAAATAATGATAATTTCTCTTAAATTAAGAGAAAACATGAAAACCAAACTTTCTATAAAAATGCTCCAATGAGCTTCTGAAGTGAGATTTAGGACGGATTGAAATGATGAAGTTTAAGCCTATTTATAGGCGAACATCAACATGTATCAAGCTAGTTTCTGCCATCTTCCCCCTCTTAATTTGCCAACTTTCATTTTTCTCTTCAAAATTTGTTGTTTGTGATTTGTGTTTTCTTTGTGTGGGTCCCACATATTTTGTCTTGTTTTTGTCTTCTTTTTTTTTTTCATGATAATCTCCTACTTGAAGATAATGATTAAGAATAATCATATCCTCACTTCATTCTTTATGTTCTGCCAATTTCATACTACTCATATCTTGATCAAGCCACAAGACGATCGACACTAAATGAACTTATTAGTGGTGATTGTCTCTGTCTTGAAATCTACTAAATTTTCTTTTATACAAATCTTCTGCATATCCACTGCTTTTTCTTTTCCTTTATCATGAACAAAGTGGTATTGAAGTCATACGTGTTTTGTCTTTAAATGAAATGCTGGATTCCTTGCAAGATTTAAAGCACTCTGGCTTTCACAAAATATATATATCTTTTCATGTTTATGGTCTAGCTCATCCAACAATAACTTCAACTATATTGCTTCTTTACTAGCTTATGCCATTGCTACATATTCTGCTTCTGTTGTTGACTTAGCCACAACTGACTGCAATTTTGAAACCTAGTTGACAACTTCACCATCAAGAGTAAACACATAAGCAATGGTGGATTTACTTTTATTAAGATCACCTGCATAATCTGAATCAACATATCCACTGACAATAATATCTGATCCTTCATAGAATATGGCAACATTAGAGGTTCTCTTAATGTATCTAAGGATCCTCTTTACATCATTCCAATGCTCTTTACCAGGATTCACCATATACCAATTAACTACTCCCACTACGTGAGTAATGTTGAGTCTTGTACAAATCATGGTAAACATTAGACTTCTTATTGCTGATGCATATGGTACTCGAGAGATTTTTATCCTTTCTTTTTCTTTGCTAGGATTCATATTGGAGGATAACTTGAAATTAACAGGAAGAAGGGAAAAAATTGGCTTACTATCTTGCATATTAAAGCATCGTAAAAAATTTGTTCAAATAATTATTTTGAGAAAGTTAAATTTGCATCCTTAAAATCTTGTTTGCTGGTCCCAAGTCCTTTATCTCAAATTCCCTAGCCAATTATTCCTTTAATTCTTGGATGTAACCATTGTTGAGGCTTTGCTACCAACATATCATCCACATACAGAAACAAAATGACAAAATCATTTTATCTAAACCTCTTGAAATATGCATAAAGGCCTAAACATAGTCTACTATATCCAAGGCTCGTTATGAGGAAATCAAATCTTTTGTACCAACATCTTGGTGCTTACTTTAAACCGTACAGAGATTGTACAACTGATAAACCAAGTTTTTTCCTTTTTCTTCAAAACCTTTTGGTTGAAGCATATAGATTTCTTCTTCAAGAACTCTACGAAGAAAAGTAGTTTTCATATCTAACTGCTTTAAATATAGATCAGACGATGCACATATCACCAAGACTACTTGGACTGTAGTAAGTCATACTACAAGAGAAAATATTTCATTAAAGTTTATTCCTTGTTTTGAAGCATAACCTTTTATTATCAGTCGAGCAAAATATTACTCTACTTGGTCATCGCCATTTCTCTTAATCTTATAGACCCATTTATTATTAAGTCTTATTCCTTGTGGTAATGATACAAGTTCCCACATCTTATTCTTATAAAGAGTTTCAATTTCTTCTTGTATTGCTACCATCCACAAGGATGTGTATGAAGGCTTCATTGTCTCTTGAAAAGTTAATGATTTTTTATCCTCTATTAAGAGATAGTATGTAAAATTGCACTTTATAATATAATTGGAATGCCAATCTGGTGATTTTCTTGTGCTTGTTGAGTGGCAAGTTTCTGGAGCATTTGACTCTGTTAGATTTGATGTCTCATGCTCTAAAACTGCTTCAGAAGAATCATTCCAGTGTCTAAAGTTCCATCTTCTCCCTTATTCTTTTGAATATTATCATTTATGAAGATAACATCCTAGCTGATGATAACTTTGTGGGCAGTGGGATCCCATAAGCAATACCCCTTTACTCCATCAGCATATCCTAAGAATATGCATTTTTTGAATTTTGGATCTAGCTTTATAGTTTCTTGGGCATTTTACAATATGTACATAGGGCTTCCAAATATATAAATTTCTGAATAATCAACTAGTTTACCCAACCATATCTCTATCGATGTCTTTAATCTGATTACAGTTGATGGGGATCAATTCACTACATAACATACGGTATTGACTGTTTATGCCCAAAAGTTTTTGCTTAAGCCTGTAGTTCTCAACATTGCTATTGTTTTGTCTAATAATGTTTTGTTCATCCACTCTGCCACTCCATTTTGTGAGGAGTGCATGCCATAGTGAATTGCCTTTTAATGCCTTCTTGCTTGTAAAATTTATCAAATTCATCCATAGTATATTCTCCTTTATTATCTGTCCTCAAACACTTTATCTTCTTTCCATATTCAAGTTCTACTCGCACCTTAAAAAATTTGAAGACAAAAATTACATCTGTCATCCTTGTGATAGGAAACACCCAATATCTTTTGGAATAGTTATCAATAAAGGATAAAAAATACTTTGCTCCTCTCAGAGATATAACCAATGCTTGCTACACATCAGAGTGAACCAATTACAAAGCAATTTTTCTTTTAGATTTCGATGTGTTGAACTTCAAGCGATGCTACTTACTTGAAATGCAATGCTCGTAAAAAGCTAAGGCTATTTTTGTGAGACTTGGGAGAAGTTCTCTTTCCACAAGATTCTTTATTCCTTGCTCAGATATGTGACCAAGCCTTTTATGCCACATCATTGAACATCTTTCATTAGAATTACTAGCAGCAACTAATGCTTCTACCTATTGTAAAGTTTTTCCCACTAGCTTGTACAAGTTAGCTATTATCTTTTTCTCCCTTCATAAGACAAGTGCTCTTTTTGTAATTTTCATGATCTTGTGCTCAACTTCAATTTTGTAGCCAAAATCATCTAATTGTCCCAAAGACAATAGATTTTTCTTCAAACCCTTCACATGACGCACTTGTTGTATAGTATGAATTGTACCATCATATATCTCCAGTTTAATGATTCCAATACCAATCAATCATTAAAGCATGATCATTGCAACTATAGACAGATCCTTTAGAGATAGATTCATAATGATTGAACCATTCTCTTGGAGGAGTCATATGGTCTGTAGCTTCTGAGTCGAAGAACCACTCGTTAGCAAGTCCGTTTTTGCTCTTTGTTGTCATCATTACTTTATTGCACGAAGCATTTCCATCATCTAATACGCTTGCAGCATTTTAGTGAGGGTCGACATTTTTCTTATTCCAACAATCCTTCTTCAAATAACCTTTCTTTATGATGAAATGATATTTCAAATGCTTCTTACTTTTTTATCTTCGCTATTCCCTGATTGAGTTTCCTACCTTGGCCATGTTCTGTTGATCTCCCTTTCATCATTATTAAAGCCTTTATCTATTGAGAAATTACTTGCCTATCTTCCTTGTTTCTTCGCCGGCTTTTTTCTTTTAAGATAGTTGCCATAATATCCTTAAAGACGAGGTAATCTGAGAGGATAGTATTTGTCAAGTTGATGACGAGTTGATCATACGAATTAGGCAAGATTTAAAGCAAAAGCTTAGAATGTTCAGAAGCCTCTCTTTTATAACCCAAATATGTGAGTTGAGAAAATTGAGTATCCAGAACATTTATATGCTCTATCACTGAAGTAGATTCCACCATCTGTAGGCTGTAAAGTTTTTTCCTTCTCTTAAGGACAATTTTGTTGTAGAATGATTTGATCTCATATAATTTGTTGAAGTGATCCTAAATCTCTTTTAATGTTTTCTCCTCCTTAATGTTGGATAGCATTCCATCTACTAATGCTAGATAAAGGTCTACTATAGCATTTCCATCCATTTCATTCCACTTTTTGTTATCTATAAAATCTTCTCAAGATAGCCTTTATCTTCATCTTCCATAGTGAGAAATTGTTCCCGTTGAATTTCTCGATCTCATATTTTCCTGCCATCGCTTCTACCATAAATTATTTCAGCAAAGATGAGCTTTCATTATTTTCACTTGAACAATGATGTTAATAATACCCAACACCTTTCAAGAGTAAATCAATAATATACTTATTTTCTAATGTGGAGGATTCACCTTTCAGGGGTAACCATAGAGCATACGATAAGAAAATTATAATATACCTAAGTTAGGCTATAATACCACTTGTTGTAGAAAATAGGCATTGAGTAGAGTCAGTCATAGCTGATAAATTTAAGAAATATTATAGAAAAGATAGGACACAGATTTTGTGTGGAAAACCCTTTAGGGTAAAAACCACATACTCAGATAGTAGAAATCCACTATGGGAAAAATAGGAGTTACAACCTCTCCAATTTAAGGAGAAACAATGATAATCTTTCTTAAATTAGGAGAAAACAAGAAAATCAAACTCTATATAAAAATGCTCCAATGAGCTTCTGAAATGAGATTTGAGACGAATTGAAATGGTGAAATTCAAGCCTATTAACCTCACCATGTATCTGACAGCTTCCCCCCATTAATTTGCCAGCTTTCATTTTTCCCTTCAAAATTTACTGCTTGAGATTTGTGTTTTCTTTATATGGGCCCCACACATTTTGTCATTTTTCTCTTTTTTTTTGTTCTTTCTTTTTGGCTAACATTACAAAAATACAAACAAACAGTCTAGTGCACGGTGAAGCTAAGGGGGCTAGGGTGTGTCTCTCTCCCCCAAATATTTTGCTTAAGTGTGTTTGTGTGTGTGTGTGTGTGTGTATGATGTACATTTTATGAATTATTTTAGAGAATTAAATAATAAAAAATATATATAACAAGATATATGGTAAGGAAAGTAGAAAAATACTAACTTTAAGTTTTTCATGTAAAAATGTATACCTAGTGTTAATGAATTAGCCTTAATTTTTTACTTGCAATTGAAAATCTAATTGGTTTTTAAATTTTCTTATTCTTAAATTAGAATTGGTTTATGATATGAGGAAAAGATAAATGGTTGTATTGGCTCATATACAAAAGCGGCAGAATTAGTTTTATTTTTTGGGTATAAGAAATCAATATTGAGAGATGAAGTAATAAAGCCACAAATCATCTGCTAGCATTTTTTGTGTGATTTTTTTACTTGTATGTTTATCGATTTTATCTAATGGGTTTGATAACGATTTTTTAGGTTATCCAAACAATATAAAATCTTTGCTGTTGTGCTCAACAAAAAATAGTTTCACAGATGCCACAACAATTTTTAAGAGTAGGAACTTGTAATTTCAATTTTTACATTATCCATGCTGTCCACCACCCAATTTTTGTGAGTTACTTTTTAAGTTTTTTATTTCTTTGTCTTTTTATTTTTTATTATTGACTTCAATAAGTTTTATGCTAAAATTGCTGTATGATCGTAAAGATAGAAATTAGTAAGTTAAATGTTTGTAGTTGTAGGGCTCAATTTGTAATTTTACTATATTTTTCTTATAATTTGAATAAATTTTTATATAAAAATATTATAATAACAATTCTAAAATCTTACCTTCTTGAACATAAAATCCTGCCTCTACCCCTGGATTAGCATGATCAGACAATCCATACATATATATCCATAATTGTTAGGACGCACTTTAGGAAACAATTATACCAAGAAACACATATATGAATTTGATTTTTCATGGAAAAGGGGTAGAGCCAAAAAAAGAAAAAGACAAAATAATCTTCAACGGAGAATTAATGTGTGGCGATAAATACAAGTTTTTCCTTGGAAAAAGAAAAAAGGGGAAAACGGACGGAGGGGGAGGCGGGGGCCAGGATGAGTGAAGGAGACTGTTACGAAGTCCAAATAACTGAACAAGGGAGAGGAGTAGAGGCCGGGTGCTTCAGTTTCTCTGGCGTCTCCCTTCCTACTGATTGTGTCGACATGGATTGCATTTGGCGGGCGCCCGCGTTCGCACTACAAGTCTCCTCCACTCCCAGTGCTACTGGTAAAGTCTTGAGCCAATTTATTTTAATTTAAATTAATTTAATTTAAAATAATTTATTTTTATTTTTATATATTTTTATCTAAAATTAATTTTATTTAAAATTTAATATTATGTAGTGGGTGTAATAATTTATTTAAAATGTAATTTTTGTAATCTTAAATTTTTATGATTTTTTTTCTGTTTTAATACTTAAAAAATTTTATAAAAAATTAATAATATCATAAAAATTTACTTTTTAATGGATTATTATATTTACTTAATATTGACTTCAAATGAAATTGATTCCGGATAAAAAAAATTTTAAAAAATAAAATAAGTCAATTTTCTCATGTCGTTAATTAATCTATTATATTATTATAAAAAGGAAGTAAAGGAAATTTTAATAATTATAGTAATTATTATAGTTTATTTGAGTGTCGTCTCATGTTTATCTTTATAAATAACAAAATTATCCTTAAATTTCTCTTTCAATCCCATAAATATTAATCAAATATTCTTCCCAATTTTAGCTCATGTTTGACCATCAATCCAAATTTTTTATTTTTAACCCAGTACTTTGTGTTTTTAACAAAAGCAAAAAACCCATTTTAACTGGTAAGCCGTAAGCCACATTTTCAACATTTATTAACATATCTAATTAATTGTAGAAGTCAATCATTTACCCATATATTTATACATCAAAATTAGGTAAAAAAAAAATATATAACTTCCATCTATACCAAATCTATTTATTTTATCACTCATATTATATTAAATGTATTCTGGGAAGTAGTGTATTTCCTTTTACATTTTTTTTATATATGTGTAAAGACATCTTGATATCACAAAACCTACACCAGTGTAAGTTGTCTCCACTTTTCATTTGTAATGTACATATTTCTTTAACTTATGTCGTTTAACTTTTTTTTTTGTTTGTATTATTTGTTTAATTACTTTTATTTTATTATTACATAGCCAAATTGGTTTAATTTTTTTCCTTACGTTTTTATTTACTTTTTATATTATTAATGATTATTTATTTTCCTTTTGTATACCAATATATGGCCATTTTAATATTTTGTTTGGTAGCTTCTGTATTTTAAAGTTTATAAATGAAAATTTTTCAACTAATTTATTTTGGTAAACTTGAGTTTTTTTGAGAAACATAATATTCAATTATTATGTTATCCTAAGTCATACATATTTAGTGTTTTTTTCTATTTGTAGGAAATGGTGATCTTTTGTCAACCGATTACGTTGTATATGAAAATAAAGTTATTTATAACTATACATGAATGTGTGTTCAAGGACCCACTTTTGTGTCTCTACAACACACTTTCCAACACCTTTTTTTATCGATGTTTTCTTTTGACCAACAGAGAAGAGCTTTCACCATCAATGATCAAGCAAGCACATATATACACTCTATGATTTTAGCTGAAGATATGGAGAAAAATGTGATTTTCGTATAATTTATTATTGATTGAATTCATTTTTTGTATGTTGGCTTCGTAACATATGACATATATATATCCGCATCTAAGTAACTGATTTCTTCTCCTAAGTTTCGTGACGTATATTGCGAACTTGAAATCCAGTCCAGATATAAAGAATAAGTGAAAGAATATAACGTCAAATTACTAGACAATACGAATCTTTTTTTTTTTTAATCCTAAACAGAAGAAGAATTCATCTCTAATTATCCCCTACAAAAGCATTTTCCTCCGATAATAACTAATGAAATGAAAAAAAAAAAAAAAAACGGTCACTGGGAGGTTTGGGATAAGAGGTCTCAAAATTGGAAAATGGAAGAAAGGGACGTATATGTCCATCAGAAATAGAACCCGTCCAATGAGTTCATCAATGGAGAAACATTCATTGACATTTCAAAATCATCATTTAAGTTGACTAGCTAAATGAGTTTATTCTAGGAACTCCAAATATTGTACTTAAGCTCAATAGTTTTCATTTAAAGCTTTAAGCAATATTTAATGTTGGTTTATTAATTTCCACTTAAAGAGAGGTGCTTACCATTTGAATATTATTAGATAAATTAATGTTATTCTCAAAAGAAAACTTCTATATAATGTGATTTGAACACATTAGACATTTGAGTTACCCCAATGCAAGTTAATCTATTCCTATTCTTTTTCCTTTTTCTATTTACTTTATACAGTAATAGGTATGAGTTTTCCTCCAATTAACAATTAGAAATTTTCTATTAATATTTTTATAATAGCTATTGGATTTTTTTTTCATCTCTGTTTGTAAGGGCATATTTATAGATAAAAATAACATTAGGTGACTGAATATGATCGACCACCAAAGGAGTGGAAAGATGTAACGGGGTTACGACAATGGCAACCTCCATTTAATCTCATTGATTATTTCTATGTAATTTTGTTTCAAGTGCAATCACCTGCTATTGGTAGCTTTTCCCTCCAGGTACTTTTTTCTGCTATTTATTTATTTTTTGTTCAAGTTTATTGTACTCGTCGTATTATGTTTTTAAATTTTTTACTTTAAATAGTTTTTTTTGTCAAACTATGATTATCCTGGTAAAAACTAATTTTCTTAAACTACTGTTGAGGCTTGAGAAGATATGTTTTGACGTATTAGGCAGGGTGCTCTTAAGCGCACAAATGAAAAAAAATTATATTCATATAAGGTAAAAATATTTTTAAGAATGTAAGCTTGTGAGAAAGTTCCCATATTGAGTGAATAAAAGGTTGGATCTACATTAAATTTCTTAACAAAGGGGGAAAAAATATAAAAAGACATCCTATTGAAACAGGTAATACAATTTTCGATTCGATCCAATGAAGGATATGGTAACATTGGGGGGGAAAAAGAGGAAGAAGAAAAAATGAAAGGAAGAAATTAATGAACACGGATGACCTATTATTTTTCTCATTATTAAACATAAAGGAAGAGGAATATTCGAGCTGTTTTTTTTTAAAAAAAAATTATTTCCTGCTTATTTTCAGTCTGAGAACTATGTCGGTACTGTATTGTTTCATATTAAATAATCTTGCTCCTTTTTAACTTATTTTTTTACTTTTTAAAAATTATACTTTTCTGACAAGTATTACATTAAAGGTGAACTATAGGAGATTTTTGTAATTGCAGAACCAATTAATGCATATCTGAGAGAAATCTTATATTTCATTCCATAAAGTCGCAAACCCTTACGCCCAATTCGTTGTAACTTTAGCCAATTGACTATAAAATGACTTTTTCTTATTTTTATATCTTTTTTACTTGAAACTAATTTTAATTAAAAGCCAATATTATGTAGCTACAATAATCAATTAAAAATATAATTTTTATAATCTTACTAAATTTTTATGAATTTTTCTAGTTTCAAGTCTTAAAAAAGAAAAATTCATAAAAATTTAACAACATCCTAAAAATTTACTTTCAAATCCTAAAAATTTACTTTCAAATTGATTATTGCATCTACATAACATTGACTTTCAAATGAAATTGGTTTCACATAAAAAAGATAAAAAAGTTAAAAAAAGTCAGTTGACTTTAGACGAAACGAATTGGCCCTTAGTCTACACAAACAAAGCTGTAAATGCCCTCTATTCTTCTTCCCAAATTTGAACAAAGTTTGACCTCCAATCCAAAATTTAGATGAGAAGTATCTGAAATTATATTGATATTCATGAGGTTTTTTTTTGTTGATTTTGTGAGCAAATTTGAGATTTATGAATGAAAAATTAGACCATTACTAAAAAATAGCTTTTTTCCAATGGCAGTTTCCAAAGGCTTCAAGTTGGAAAATCAAGTTTTCCAGTGCAAAGCAATTGGAAATAGGCCTTTGAAAAATGCTTCATTGGAAAAAAAAATTTCAACGATTCATTTTTTGGCCGTTAGTACTTCCAAAGGCCAGCAATTGGTAAATGAGTTGTTGGAAATTTGAATGTCATGTAGTTTTTTGGCCCGTATAAGCTGTTGGAAGTTTCCAGCAGCCAAGTTGTTGGAAAATTTTTATAAGAAAGTAAAAAAAAATATAAATTATATATTTTATATATTACTAAAAAATAATTTTATATTTTATAATATGACAATATTTACAAAATTTAAAATTAGAAAGACCACAAAATTACAAAAATAAAAAAAATCACATAAATTATGAGAAATTAGAAAAATTATACTCAAAACAGATTTCCACAAAATATAATGTAAAACACAAAAAATACAACAAAACCACAAAATAAAACCAAATTCGCAAAATTTAAAAGCAAAGTACAAAAATTCAAATCCTAGATATATAAAAATAGCAAGCGGAGCAGGGTGGTGGAGCGAGGAGCCAAGGTGGACAACAAAGAATGGTGATGGAGAAGCAAAGGTAGCAGCGATGAGTAGTGAACGAAGAGAGAATCTTGTGCACGGATGGTCGGTGAGCAGATTTGGTGCACGAGTTGTCAGCGTGCTGATCTGGTGCATAGATGGTCAATGAGCAGAAAAGCAAAGCATGGGTGTTCGGATTGTGAACAATTGGATGAACAACGAACAATTGGACGATTGGGCGAGAACAGCGAATGATCGGATTATTGGGCGATGGTGGATGATCAACCATCGAGGTGAACAATCGGACGAACAACGACGATGGAGAATGGTGGAACGACTAGGTTGGTCGAGAATAAGAGATGGTCCCAATGGCGACGAGTAGGGAGAATGGTGGCTGAACGGATAGGGTGAGGTGAGCCTAGTGGAGGTGAGGGTTGGGGTGAGGCAGTGGAAGGAGAAAAGAAAGCTTGGTCGTCACGACGAGAAGGAGAAGTGAGGAGGTGGCGATAGGGAGAAGTGAGGAAGAGAATGGGAAGGGTTAAGAGAAGGGTTTTTATATGGGTTAGACTAGGGTTTTGATGGATTGGGCTTTTATGGGTTTTATGGGCTTTTATATGATATGTGTGTGTGTGTGTATGTGAGTGATATAAACACTATAATAATAATAATAATAATAATAATAATAATAATAATAAATATATAATAATAATAATGATAATATACATATTATTATTATTATTATTATTATTATTATATTTTTTAACAAAAAATATTTTCAAAATACTACTTTACTTTCTAAAATTGTATAATAAAAAAGATAAATATGATACACACACGCGCGCGCACACACACACACACACACACACACACACACACATTATATAAACATATATAAATATATCTATATGAATATATATAAATATAAATATACATATTATAATTATTTTTATTTCTAATAATGTGTATATTTGTGTATATATATGTACATATGTTATTATTATTATTATTATTATTATTATTATTATTATTATCATTTATAACAAAATATTTTCAAAATACTAATTTATTTTCAAAAATTGTAAAATTCATTCCATATTCCAATAGCCTAATATTTCCAATAGTTTTCGCATTGAAAATTGCTAATGTGAGAATTTCCAACGGCCTTGCCTTGAAAATTTCCAACGGCTTTCATGTTGGAAATTAAATTTTTTGAAATTCCCAACTGATTGGTTTTCAATGGCTTAACATGTTGTAAATTGCTATTGAAAATTCATCTCTCATTTTTTCAATGGCCAAGCCGTTGGAAATGTGGCCGTTGGAAAAAGACATTTTTCTAGTTGTGGATGTCATTAAATTATGCATCATTTGGTTGTGTGATTATAAAATCAACCCCAACTCTCTTTTATAACAATATAATAGATTTATACAGTAATATCTATTCTTCAATAAGAAATATTTATGCAACAATTAACATTGAAAAACATTTTCTTTTTCATACATTTGGTTGCAATGGAAACCATACATTTTGTAATGTACAGATGCAACGTCTTTAGTCAACTATTGATCAAATAGTTTATAACTTCTTCATAAATAGAAGTATGATTTTATATTTTTTTTGTTCATGAAACGGGTATAAAACTAGTTTGTCTATTAGTAATAATTATTTCGATGTTGAAATTAATCACTCTACTCTATTGGTTGGAAAGAGGAAAATATAACATGATTTTGGCATAACAATTCAATCATTGACTTTAGAAGAGAGTTAAAGTCGTAGTAGAGATAAAAATATCTCATTTATTATTAAGAAATTATTTTCAATGATTTTGAGCACAAAAGTTTAAATAAATAAAAGCCCTAATTACCTATTTGACTCATGTAATATGGTGACTTAGCCATTCACTCCCCTGAACTTTTAGGAGGTCATAATCGAGCCCTAAACTTTAATGACTGGAACACTTTGCTTCATTGACTCAGTAAATCTGATGTTTTGTGTTAATTATGTAACATAAATGCATCTAATTGCACAATTTAAAATTTCAAGCCTCTAATTGTACAAACCAATAATTTTAGGACTTAATATGTAATTAAAACCGTAGAAACCAGAAACTAACGAGATTTCAACGTGATTCTGACACGATTCTAATGGTCTCGGTTCCAGTCTCAATTCCGGTGTGATTCCGCACGATTTCAACACGATCTAGTATGATTTTGACGCAATTCCGATGGTCTCGATTCCGGCTCGATTTCGGATGATTCCAGCGGTTTCAAATCTGGCGTAATTCTGACAATGTCGATGGTCTTGATTTCAGAGCGATAGAGGATGAAGCGAGCCGGTGAATTGAGGCCAGATAAATGAGGATGGTGAATTAAGGCCAGCTAATTGAGGAACGGACGAAGGTGAGGATTGATCGATCAGATGAGGATAAGACAAATTGAGTAATGGATAGAGGTGAGGAGTGACGAACAGATGAATGATGCTCAATGGACGAGGCTGGCAGGATGAGGCAATTGGGAGGAGTGCTAAAAAGGGAGGGAGTGCTAAAAAGGGAGGAGTAAAAAATATTTGTGGTCTAAAAGATAAAAATTTGGAAACTTAAGTGGCAATTATATGGTTTTTTACCATTTTTAAATAAATGGAAGTTAAGTAAATGGAGTAAAGTGTCCCGGTTATTAAAGTTCAAAACTTGATTATGACCCCCCAAAAATTT
Source organism: Aquilaria sinensis (assembly GCA_005392925.1). Lineage (NCBI taxonomy): Eukaryota > Viridiplantae > Streptophyta > Magnoliopsida > Malvales > Thymelaeaceae > Aquilaria > Aquilaria sinensis. The sequence goes on from SMDT01000231.1 coordinate 178,374, forward strand.
AGCGGAGTGCATGGCCAAGTCACTATAGTATAGCGGTCAAATATGTAATTAGATCTAAATAAAACTGTTATCTTCTCTGTCTATGTGCTCCAATTAAGCCTTCTAAATTTCTCCTAAAACAATTAAATTTCACAATCTTCCATTTGCATCAGATCATATATATTTTGTTGGCTGCCTGGCCTCCCTTGCCTCGACCATGCCTGCCAATTAACCCTATTTCGAATACACACAATAAAAAAAATATTTATACACACTTAAATTTTATATTTCATCAGACTAAGAAATAATTACTAATTTTTATTTTAATTCTTGAATTCGAAAAATGGATGGAAATATACACCTACACACACTTATGGCGGAACATCTTTGGTGCCAGGGGTCCTTGCCCAAAAAATTTTCAAAAATACTTTTAATTTTTTTTTTTCAACAGCCAAGTAATTGCAATTTATTGACCAAACTGGAGACGAGTCAAAATAGATAGAAGTACATGAGGTAGACTAGCCAGGAGCTAGACTGTACACATAAATTACAAAAATATAGCCTCTCTAACAAGAAACCTGCAAGTTCTTAAACTCAATTCTTAACTGCCGATATTGGATTTATCACCCATTCTGCCCATAAACAATTCAATTTCTTACATCTATTGTCCACCCATAGAGATGAGAGAACCTGAACAACATTACATAACTTAGCATCTGATTGTTATGTACCTTTAAAAACAGAAGCAATATTCTGTTTTTTTTTTTTTCCCATAAAGCCTAGGAAGTGATGAATAGAATTGCATCCCATATCTTTTCATGCTTTGACGACACTTTCCAATTTGGTCCATCATGCAGGATTTCTTGTAGATGTAAAAATGCCACTAGCAGTGGACACGTCTCCAAATCTGAGTAGTAGAAGTACAGTGCAGAAGGATATGCCCTAATGTTTTCACACTGTTGTTGCACAAGGGACATAATAAGGTGTCTATAGGAATTCTTTTGGAAGACGAATTTGTTTTTGTAGCCTTCCCTTCACCCTTCCAAAGAAAATGATTATGGACACACACACACACACACACACAATTCTCTCTCTCTCTCTCTCTCTCTCTCTCTCTCTTCTTTTCTTGTTTTTTCTAGCTCTATTTACATTTTGTCTACCTCTTGCTTCAGTCCAAGAATCAAAGCAGAGAGTCCTCTGCATAACGGTATGTTTTCTGATTCTGTTCCTCTCGTTGTTTCTTTTACCCTTTGACAATAATTTTTACTTTGCTCAAAGATCATACTTCTCCTTGCATTGTTGAACGTGTAATTGCAATTTGTTGGATTTTTTTATAGTTACTTTACCAATTGTCTTATTCTTATAGTTGGGGTTTTGATGGGCTGGTTTATACTTCTTGAAAATTTGACCAACCAATCTTAAAAGTGGACCTGCAAAGATTATACAAGCAAGTTTTGAGCATAAAGTTCGATATTTGCTTGTATCTGTATTTGTAAAATTTGGATATGCTTGTATCTATTGAGGTTGAAATTTCAAAAAAAAAAAAATATCTGTAATTTTATTTTTCTTGTAATTTAGTTATTTGTGTAATTTTTTTTATTATTTGTGATATTATTTGTTTAATTTTATTATATGTAATTTATTATCTATAATTTTTCTTGTAAGTTTATTTTAGGTTATTTTTTATTATTTGTAATTTAGTTTTTCTTGTAATTTATTTTTTGTAATTTATTTATTTGTGTAATTTTATTTTTATTATTTTTTTTAAAAATATTAGTTTTCAACAGCTTCACATTTGAAATTGCTTTAATTTTGTTTTTGAAATATCAAGAATTTTACCAATAAATTACCAATGGTTAAACGAGTTGGTAGCTACAAATGCTTTAGTGCATTGGTAAAAATTACACCATTGATACAAAGTCTTTTAAGTTAAACCGTTGATAATTTTCAATTGCTTTCTTACCAACGACTAAATATTGGAAATTTCTAATGGCTTAATTAATATTCAACCATTGGCAAAAAAATTTTCAACACATCAATTACCAACGGCTCGCTAAAATTACTAACACGAGACCATTGGTAATGGCCATTGATAAATTATCTTTTTTTAGTAGTGAAACAAAGACACATCCTTCTGTCCATCCCAATTCAAATAAAACAAAACAAAACAAAACAAAAAGCTAGCAGATGGCAATACAGACAGCTGAGAGAGAGAGGTGAATTGAATTGGGTTGCACCCCATCACACAAGCCACAAGGTCCCCACTCCCGCCAACAATCGAATGAGTGTGTGCGAGTTTTCTACAGAGTACGCTACAAACTGTTAAGTGTGGTCTCAAATTTTTTAGATTTTTATTTCTTTCAATCTCTTTATTGATTATATTTTATTTTAGTTAAATAATTCTATGATTTTATTTATATTTCCTACATCTATATGATATCTGTGTTACATTTTGTACATGAGTCTGTTTCAATAGGTGAATATGTATCAATTTTTAATTCATTGCAATAAATATATGTAGGTCTTGAAAAACCATTAGAGGAAAGCTTGAGACACTTAATGTTTTTTACAATAGAAAGCTCAGTGATGCAACAGATAAAAATACGTGTAATTGATTCGAAATCTGTAATCGATAATTTTAAAAACCTGAGAGGACATGCAGCTAAGCTATAACTTTACTTTCATTTTTTAATATACAGTTGCTTCAATGCACTCTTTCTCTCTACAAAACTTATTCATTTTACTATTCACAGTAATTAATTTATAATTTTTAATTTTTTTTTAATTTTTTTATAGAAACATAATATTTTTATATGAAAATTGTACTTTAAAAACTCTAGTTTATAAATATAATTTTTTAAAAAATTTACAATATAAATTAATATGAATATATTTAAGTCAAATTTGAGTTTAAAAACAGTAAAAATGTCATCTTTTACAAAAACAGAGAGAGTGTGTAATAAATTTTTGCCACCAAAAAAACTTACTTCTACTAAAAATTTCACCTCATCTTTAAATCCGTCCCACCACCAAAAATTCCTGGCTTGGGGGTTGTTTCCAAGAATCGAACGGATTCCATGAATTCTGCCAACATGACGCCTTGATGGATGCGTTCATGTCTACAAATTGCTCAATTGCCTGCTCTTTTTACTTTTTAGCTGTTGGTTTACCCTTTGCAGGCGATCATGACAAATATGTGAAGCGTTGAGTTATACACACACACATATTCAGCTGCAAACCTTTTACATATAATTATTCCCTTTTTGCGATACAGAATCCCAAACGGAAACACCCAAGTCTTACATATAGTTTTACATATAATTAGTATATGCATTTCCGTATAGGTCATTTGTAATATCCATAAGAAAATTTTAGTTTATTTTTAAATACTCATACTATATACTTTCATAATTCACTAGGTTAGACCGATTTTCATTTGCAATTCATGCTTTTGCTAGCCCAAAAGTATGCAATCTTTATAGATAATGACGTCGTTTGATATTTAGGAGTAACTTTTAACTTTTATAGTTTAATCTCTATAATAATAAAACATTAAAAACTCTAGTTTTCCCAGACGGGGTCCATAGCTTCTCTTGGGATACAGGGCTACCACAAGTCAATCCACTTACGTTTTATTCCTTCATCTTCCAAACACAGAACACAAAACATGCTTAAGGTATTGCATGACAGAACAAGCTCCCATATTGGTCACTTCCCCTCATCAAGGCACAAACAGTCACAGGCCTATTATCTTTGTTGCAAGTCCATGAATATTCCCCTTTTCCACTTGTCCATGTCTTCCTCTCAGTAATTTGCTTTGCAAATAAGACTTGCACAAAGCTTCCATGAAGATTGCTTGCTTCTCTTTTCAAGCTTCTACATGTCAAGTAAATTATTCTTTGTTTAATTCCATAAATGATGATGCCATGAACTTCTTCGTATCTCACCAACTTAATTTATTGATTAGTTGGCAAATTATTTGTTCATGCGCCACAACTTGCATTATTTGTACGTACATTTGACTCCAACTTAACATATGTTTTCACTTTAGCCCTTGAACTTAAATTTGAACTGCTTCTTCGGTGTAATAAATTGCAATTTCTAAAGATTGGGTTCAGCTTTTTTTTGGTAATTTAAAAGCCAATTCATTCTTTCATGTCTCTAGTGTCCCTATGTCTCTTTCGCTGTTATGTATGGCCAACCATATACTCGTAAATTTGAGATCCAACTCAGGACCTTAGTTTCAATGTGAAAACTTTACTGCTAAATTAATTGACATTTGCATGGAGAACTCTGAACGTGTAGTGAAATGCCCGATGGGCCTCAAAACTCAAAATTTTACCTCCCGAATTGGGATGTCAGCAGGCCATTGAAAATTTAAGGCAGGTTTGGTTTCAAATGTCTCATTTAGTAATCTTCTAATCCTATAAATGTAGAGAACAAGAAATTTACGCTAATAATATTTTTTATTTTAAAACATTACAAGTATAGTTAGTTAAAAAGTACTATAGGGAATTTAAGAAGGGAGTGGCTGCCATGCAAAATCAGAAGAACTCTGACCGCAATTTGTTACTCCTAGAGTACCTTAACGGAGGAAAGTGCTATGCCTATTGCTCGAATCTAGCCTCTAGGCCAGTCTTGCGGATGTCCCTTATATCTACCAGCTTTAGCTGGTAGGTTAGGACTGGATCTAAACTCTATCCAATAAATTGGAAACATTGGAGGTAAAAAAACAAAAATGGCTTATACGCTCCATATCATGGTTATTAAAATCGCATTTCAAGTCGTAGAAATGTACGTTTTTACAACTTTAGAGATGGAAGACGTTTAGAAATGCAACTCTGGGTAGAAACGCGTTTCTAGTTGTAGAAACGTAGAAACGTTGAGATTTTATGACTCTAGCCTTATTGGGCCAAATCTGTAAGAAAATATAAATTGGGACTAAATTGTACGTTTCCGGAAGCTGAGGACTGGAGCTGTATTTACGTAGTAGAAGGAATCAGGTGCAGCCTAATTCCAGTTCTGGTTCTTTATTCTCCAACGTGTTTCATAATACTCCCATATTTTTATAATTTCCATTTAAGGCACCAGATGCGTAACAATTTTAAGGATTAAGCTAGCTAAGCTTCTTCTTCTAGCTTTAACCAACCAAAACCTGCATCCTCTCCACATAAACACCAAGACCGAGCCTTGAATCTCCAGCTAACCTAAAAACATATCTTATTCCACTAAATTAAGCACAAAATCAATGAAATTTTGGGTACAAAACATATATTGTTTTTAATACTTTTCTAAGACAATTTAAATGATTTTATATTTTTCATAATTTTTCTCTAAGTGTTTTTTTGTAGTTTTTGTAAAATCTTACGACTATATAACTTTTTATGACTCTACAACTTTAGAACAACCAAAACGATTCTAGGCAGAAACCTGTTTTTGACAACCTTACTTCATATCTTACATGCACCTTACTCTTGTAATTACCTTTTTATTCTAAGTCAAACTTCTAATTACCACCATGTCCTCGACATTCTGTCGCTGACTTCGACGCGCGTCGCCCATGTCTCGCTGGCTTCGATGCGTGTCACCACTTCCCTCACCACCGACTTGCTCCAACTGCTGGAAATGCCGCCGCCATCTCTGATGGAGTCTCCAACCAAGCCGTCGCCATCTCTTATGGGATCTCTCGGATCTCTGCTAATCAAGAGACGAAATCAGAGTTAATTTGATCGGTAACGGGCATGGGGAAGACAGGACCAGGGAGGGGTGAGGGATTCGGCAATTGGGAGGAGGAGCTGGTTTTCTTGCTCACCGGCGATGGGGAGGGAAGAGATGGACCAACGATACGATTTGCAGTGGGTGGATTTCGACCAAAAAAAATAAACAAGGATTTGGGGTCAAAACCTTGTGCTATCCTCCATTTGTTCTACTTTTTTCAATTGAGCCCCTAAAATGTTTTTAGTATGCATGTGTGTGTGTGTGTGTGTGTGTCTATATATATATATATATATAAGTAGTAAATAACTCCTATAAAATCATAAAATTATATGTAACCAAAAATAATTTAGGGAAAATTTTATTATGAAATTGTAATATGTACAAATACATTAGCATAATAGCATGAATATATAATCATATATGTACAAAAGAATAAACTCATTTGTATAAATAATCTTATGAATCAATGGTGCATCTTTAACATACAATAATAAAATTAGTAGGTGTTAAATTAATATTCAAATAATTAAACTCGTATATATAATTGAATATATCTGTAACAATTTTCAAAATTTTATTTATACACATGGCTTACATGTTTATACATGTCTCTGATTTTCTTCGTATATTAGATTCATACACATTTGTTATCCAATTTGTACATATATTAGATTTTGGTAGGAAAATAGTTTGGCATGTTTTATTTTGTGCATATTTATCATTTGGTTTGTACATATCTATAATATTTTTTGTACATTAAGTTCATACATATTTAACATATCATTTGTACATATATATCACTACTGTGTTATTATTGATTGAAATTTTATTCTAATTTTCATTTCATTTACAAAAAATATAAATCTATGCATAAATTTTATGGATGAAAATATGAATAATACATGTTCAAATGAACATAATTTATATACACTAAAGAAAAATTATATGCATAAGTTTGCATATATTTGTAACACATTTGTAATTAACATATCTTTGATCTTATTTATATATATGTAACATATGTTTTGTACATATCCATTACTTCCTTAATACATTAAGTTTCATATATATCTGTCATTCTTTTGTGCATATCTTTAATTTTAATCGGAAATGAGATTTGACATGTTCATACTTATTTTTTTATGAGAGGTTAAGCCTGTAACACACATGTGATCTCATTTGTATATATGTTTTACTTTCTTTGCACATCAAATTTGTACACATCTCAAATTTTGAAAGGGCACAAAATATGATGTATTCACATTTATTTTATATTACGAAGAGTAGATTAAAATGTAAATGTATATAAACATAAGAAGTAGGGAGCACATTAAGAGCTAATTTGTTTTAACTTAATTAAAAGTCAACTTAATCCAAACTGGATTGTTTTTATTTTTACAACATTTTTATATTAAACCAATTTAATTTGAAAGCCAACATTATCTAGGTATAATAATCTATTGAAAATATAATTTTTATAATCTTATTAATTTTGTTACCATTTTTTTCTTTTTTAATACCTAAAAATTTATAAAAATTTAATAATATTATGAAATTTTACTTTCAAATAGATTATTATATCTATATTATATTAGTTTTTAAATAAATTGGTTCTGAATAAAAAAAATATAAAAATAAAAATAAGTCATTTTAAATTAAATTGAATTAAATTAAAATGAATTGGCTCTAAACTTACTCAAAACAAATCATCATCGCAAGAAGTAACTCCTTTCCCGGAAAGAAAGAGTAGAAATTTCCTCTAGTCCAAATACTGACGGGTAAAATCCACCGGGGGTCACCTAGCTTATTTTTTTGTCCTAAACGGGTACCTTACCTTTAAATTGTCCTACCGAGGTACCTTAACTCTTATTGCGTGTCCTATTTGGGTACTTTCCGTTGATTCCATCGTTAAGTCTCACGGAAATTGCTGACGTGGCATTAATTAATGCTACAATAAACGTAAAATAATAACTTTGGACCCTAAACTTTTCTAATAACTAATTCTAACCCTTAAACTTCCACCAAAATTATTTTAGCCACCGTCAACCTCTTCCTCTGTCGCCCACCATCCCAGCCGCCCTCGACCTCTACGTCGTCCTCCCCGTCCTCCGCAGTATCCTCCGATTTGTCCTCCGCAACTTTCGACAATTCATACTCGGAGCAATTCATACTCGGAGATAACAGAGAGCAAAATACCTGATAACTCCCGAGAGCAATGTAAGAGTGATAGACGAGGCAATCGCGCTCGATGGCGTCCTCCGGCAACAGATTGGGGAGGTCGCTGCTGTTGATGGCGGCTTGATATGCACTGAGGTAGACGTTGTTCCTCAGGCTGAACAAGTAATTCAAGACCAGGCGGGTCAGTCGGGTCTGGGTGAAATCAGGGTCTCCGAGCGAGAATTACTTAAGGCCGTCGCCGATGTCCCGCCGGTGTTATTCTCCCACGCTGCTAGTGAATTGGGCCCCCGGGTCAACCAATTCTGCTCAAGCTCATCTTCGGAGGAATCCGTTGTCGTCGCTGCCAGTCCCTCGACGCCGCTGCCTTTTGCGACCCGCCCCGCTTGTTACTCTTCTTCCTTCTCCTCCGCTTCATCCTGCGAAGTTTCAGAATCTGAGAGCTGCTTGTCAGCTCAGAACGCTAGCAATCCCCAATTGTCCTTCCAGGAGGAGCGGGATCTGTTCAAAGGCCTTAGGAGCATGGACGTTTACGAGTAAGAACAAGCTGTGATTTCGCTGAGGAGAGTCACTAGAACGAAAGAAGAGGCTAGGGTTTCGCTCTGCAATTCCCAACTGCTCTTGGCCATCAAATCACTGATCGAGTTGCGATACGGCGTCCTCCAGACGAACACAATCGCTTCGCTGGTGAATGTTTCGCTCGAGAAATCGAACAAGGTGATGATCGTACGGTCAGGACTCGTTCCAGCCTTGATTAACGTGTTGAAGTCCGGATCTGGCGAGGCACGGGAGCACGCCGCTGGAGCTCTCTTCAGCCTGGCATTAGACGACGAGAACAAGATGGCGATCGGCAAAGGGAGGACGATGAGGATGAATTGGAAGACGGGGAAGACACTGCAGAGGATGAATCGAAAGCTACGGAGGACAAATTGGAGGATGATGCGGAGGATGGGGAGGACGACGTAGAGGTCGAGGGCGGCTGGGATGGTGGGCGACAGAGGAAGAGGTTGACGGTGGCTAAAATAATTTTGGTGGAAGTTTAAGGGTTAGAATTAGTTATTAGAAAAGTTTAGGGTCCAAAGTTATTATTTTACGTTTATTGTAGCATTAATTAATGCCACGTCAGCAATTTCCGTGAAACTTAACGATGGAATCAACGGAAAGTACCCAGATAGGACACGCGATAAGAGTTAAGGTACCTCGGTAGGACAATTTGAAGGTAAGGTACCCGTTTAGGACAAAAAAATAAGCTAGGTGACCCCCGGTGGATTTTACCCAAATACTGACATTAACCCGGAAGCATAAAAAATTAGGAATAAAAGTAACACGATAACTAGTTTAAAAAATTAATCGGTCACAGTGTTATTCATGAGGGAATAATTAATTGATATTACATCCTAATATAATGAGATTAAATCTCACACAATGCTAAGACAAAATTTCAATTGTAAATATTTGGTTTTTTTTATCAGCCAGTGAAGATCAATCTTCTCAAGCTGCTGAAGAGCGTAGAAGTGAGAATATATATATATTTTTTACAATAAATCTATTTTAAACACAAGATACTTGATCAAATTAGAACCCGTAGATAGACTAAGGCCAATTCGACTTACTTTAAGTCAGCTTAAGTTACAAACTTAGGAAACTTACAATTATCTTTGAGGTATGTCCTAACTTACATTTTGTCCCATAGTTCTAGAAACCTACATTTTGTTCCTTATATTTTTTACACTATCTGATAATAACTTCTGAAATTGTACAAATACGATGGTGATCTTTTAATAATTTTAATCTTTTTAATATTTTTTTATAGCTAATAGATATTTCAAATTATCAGTTTTTGCTTTCTGTCATTGTATTTTTCTCCTTGTAAATGAATATTAGTATTTCTTAATGGTCGGTTGGCTATGAAAAAAAATAAAAAGAACCTTGAAATGACTATAACATGATATTCAGACAGCTTAAATTAGGGTTTCAGAAGTTATTGTCGGATACTGTAAAGAAAATAGGAGATAAAGTGTATGTTTTTAAAATAAGGGGCAAAGTGTAGGTTAGACTAAATTATAGGGGGGATTTTGTAATTGTTCCCACCAATTTATTATGGGAATTTACTTTATTACCCTCTATAAGAGCGGCACCTTCCACCGTATGATTATATAGTTCATATAACTAGGGTGGGGAGACGGCAATGATAGTGGGTTGATCTATGGGCAGATCTATGGCACCAACTGGACATTGAGGAGGTTTGCTCTGATTATGGTGAAGATTAGCAGATCTATGGCGGTGCAAGGGTGGGAATGGGGAACGAGCTGCGAAGGGGGTGGTGGACCCCAGGCGGAAGGCAGGGGTGGTGGCTCGCGTGCTGTGCGGAGGCGTCAGGAATGGTGGATTGCTGGCTGACTGCTAGCCATAGGGGTGGTGGTTGCAGGCGGATCACAAGCGCAAGGGCTGGTGGTCTCGGGCGGACAAAGGGCACCGGGGGTGGTGGGTCGCAAGCTAAGGGCAGTTGCCGGGACAAGTGGACGGCTTGCGGAGGGCAGGGGGTAGGCAGTGCAGGGGACCAAGCTGGTGGATATGGACTATGGAGGGGACCCTATTTTTGACTGGGGAGACGCGTGGATGAAGACAATAGTTAAGTGGGGGGTATGGTATGGGTGTAAATAAAGGGAAGATTGGGGGCTTTGACTAGGGCAGACTCACCTATAAAAATAGGTTAATTCCAATTTAGCTCGTCCCAGTTGGGTCTAATTCTTCTACCCAACAAATTCACATTGATATTTTGATATTGAAACTGAGCCATTATTTTTAACTAGTTATATACCAAACTTTTGGTTAAAAAATATTAAAGTAAAAAATGTTCTATAACTAAGAATTAAGTTAATATAAATAAAAATAATTTAAATTTTTATTCTTTATTTACATATGAAAATTGATACTATATTTAAATTTTAATTCTTTATTTCGAGACTTAAAGTCTTATCTATTGTAAAATATTGATACCTATAATAAAAAAAAATACAAAAAAAAATACACATATATATCATCTCATGTAATGATCTTCACTATGATTATATATACATAGATATAAATCAAAGTCATGAGTCAATTATCATTTTCATTCAACATTCAGATGCATAGCATTGTAGTCATAAGCTTAATTTTGCATTGTAGGAAAAAACTTCAAAATTCTGTTTGTTTGGGTTCAAATCGTGATCATGTCTTTTGGTGAATCTAAACAAATGCCATTTAAGAAAACTATATTTGACATCCTAGTTATATTTTCCCATTTAGCAAACTAATAATAGAAACCATTATTTAAAAAGTAAAGCAGAGATTGGATGCTAATATTATAATATCATCCATATTAGTAACCTTTTATTTATAGTAGCAAACTGTGTAGGAAATATCAAGCTATTTTTTTTAGTTAAATAATAGTTCCATATGTAGGAAACAACTTTACCGATGATAACTTAGTGCTAATAAATAACATTTACTACTACTATTACTTTCACCACCACTACTGCCATTACTATTACTACTATTGTTGTTATTATTATTATTATTATTATTCATGTATTGTTTAGACATTTTACAAATAAAATGCAATCATCTTACTTTTCACTTTGAATTTTTTCAAATAGCATTTTTGTATGGTTAACAATAGTATTTAATCACAGGATTTGAAATACTATGTTTGACAACAACTTTTTCACATGTACCATAATGCGACATAGTCATACTTATATTACATATAGTTAAATTTTTAATTTCTCACCCATAAAAAGTAATAAAAAAATTTATTGTAATTTTACTCGATAAAACATATTAATTAAATATTTTTTAAATATATAATTTTTCACTACATATATTAAAAAAATATATGGTTCTTATATATTATAATATTATGTAAATCATTTACTGAGATATATTTGGTTCCTTTAACTTAAAAATATAATTAATTCAATTGGAGTCATGCAACATTGATGATGCAATTATCATCATTTTATTTTAAATATCCTAATTAACTTCTGTTTATTTTTGTAATCGCATCATTGCAAACTTTATTAAATAAATTTTTATTCATTTTTCTATTTTAAGTGGTTACGCAATAAGCTTAAGTTCATTCTTACCTAAAAAAAAAAATCTATTTTTTCTACAAAAGATAAAGAAAACAGAAAAGATAAGGAAAACAGAAAAAATAAAAAATAAAAAAATTACATTTTAACAATTATGAAATGAAATTGATATAACATTAAGAATTTTCAGATTTGGGCAATAATACAATTGTAATAATTTAAATGAAATTACATATTTTTATTGGCTAAAAAGTTAATATGTCATTAATATATTCAGTAATATGTACAATTAATAATATACTCCCTCCGTTTCATAATATTTGGCCTTTATTCCTTTTTTGACAGTTTCAAAATAGTTGTCATCTTTTTATCTTTTCAAATAAGATAACTTTTCTATTATTTTATATATATATCATTTATTGAAAGGAAAGAAAGTTGAGAAAATTAAAGAGTAAAATTACGTAGGACCCATTAAAAGTACAAATGCTGGTAACTTTTTCAAAATAGTACATGTACTTTATATAAAAATAAATAAACTAATAGTTTTATATTAAAAGAAAAAAGTAAAAAATAGAAAAGCCTTAATCTGCGTGCATTATCAAAGAGGACAGATTTTATGAGACAGATGGAGTAATTTATTTATGTTATAATATGAGTCAACTTTTTTATATACAATAATCAACTAGGTATATGGGTAATTCTATATGGGGACCAGTTGCTAAGAAAAAAAATTGGAGAACTTAAAATTTTGCCAATTGCTATGGAACTATTTATTTTGTGGTCAAAATGTAAGGTCATGATGTCTCAAATTCTGAAATTTTCATATTTTTCTTGCTCAATTTCAATGCCAAATATGGAATGAGATAAATTCAACTAAAACTTATGTGAAAGAATATATTGCTGCCTTCCCAGATTAAATTCTTGTGTCGAAACTTGGAGGCTAAGTATTGTGTGATCAAAATTGAGTCAATAAATTAAAAGGTAAAATTGGTGTTTGAAATAAAAATTTGATGTGACACTTAATTAGCTTATCAATTAACTTTATAATTATTAAATCATCATCAGCTTCTACTTTATAATATATATAACAGATTGTCAAGAATTGCTGTTGTTGGTGCGCCTTCTAGTAAAATTATACATGATAAAAGTCACAGAAATAAATTCACATAAATAGCAGCGTTTTCAGCTGTATTTATTCCATATTCAACAGCAACCTTTTTTGAAGAATTTATTTAACATCATTTTAATTCATTTGTTCAAATAATATTACTAGGAGTACGTAGTTATTACCCTGGCGACTTTGAATTTTTGATGTTGCATAATAAGAGCAATATTCTTGATGTTTCATAATAACAGCAATATTCTCCTTCTAGAGAATAGAAAAAACAAAAAGAAAAGCAAAAAGGAAAAACAGCAGAGTGGTTTTCTCCCAGAATCTCCGTTGCCTTGAGGAGGGCCCCACCAAAATCCTGTGTAATTAACTTGTCATTTTTTTCATCCAAAAAACAAATTTTGTTCCCTTTCTGCAAAGTCGAGCGTTTACCTGTGATAGCCGCAAATTTCACTAGAACCAAAGGTCATAATAGTCATTTTGTCGCAAACATACCTTACAAACCATGATTGTTAAGATCCCGACCCGGATTTTAGGATCTCTTAATCCTATAATTCAATATCATAAAATTTTGTCGGAAAGTAATAGAATCAGTTATATAGTAGGATCCCAATTAAGATATTAAGGTCAGTATGATCTTTTGATCCTAGCAATCCTACTTGATATTGATTTTTATTAGTTACACTTATATTTTAACCAAAATTAGAAAGTTTAAGTTTTTGGACTCTTATTGCCCAAGTTATGCCATCTAAACTAGTGTTTATATGACTTAAATTGTGAAGTAAACCAAAAAAGAAAAATAGCGTATTTTTTTTTATTTAGAAGACAAAACTCGGCACCTCCATAAGTTTATCATTATTGTGATAGTTGTGTTTGTTTATTAATTTCTTTTAGACTTGTGTTGGTTATTTATATTTGTTATGTTGATGTATGAATTATTAGGGCTCTAGCTGTACACTAATTGTATTTGTATCATTATTATGACACTTGAACTTTATTAAGTTTCTAATATAATTGGTGTTTTTTATGAATTATATTATTTCTTACAAGAAATTTAATCTTTTAATATGATCTTATGATGTATGATCCGATTTTATAATTCTAATCTTGTATCATGAAAAATAATTTTGGGTAGCATCCCAATTCTAACAACCTTGTTACAAACTGCAGTACTGATTGAGGGGCATGTTCGAAATTTGGAGAAAATCCAGGGGCCCGATGGGGAGGGAAAAATGGGAACCGGAACTGGAGGTGGACCGCATCGGCTCGGGCCTATATATATCCCGGGGGGAAGAATCTTTCGCCACGGCCAAAACCAATCGCAATCCGCCATAGCCAAATGAGTCAAAAGAAAAGAAAAGCCATTTTCTTGCATAAATAAATAAATGACTCATCTCCCTCCCTCCCTCTTGCAGAGTGCGTGAACTTCGAAATCGCTGAAATCCGTAACGTTTCTCACCAGTCTTTCTCTCTCTCTCTCTTTATTTTCTCATTTCTTCTCTTGTCTTCTTCCTACAAAATCGTTGCTTGGAAACCCAGACTTGGTCACACACTCTACCTCCATCCCTCACCAGCTTCAGCTTGGCCCTCCTTCTCGCGAGCTTGACCAGGTTTCAGGTACTGTTTCGAATCCTCTCTTCTCTGCTATTTTCTCCTCCCGTCGGAATCTTGAACTCCTTTTCTTCTGTTTGATTCGCTCGAAGCTGCTGGAGTTTTGAATTTCCTTGTCTGGCGAATTGACAGTTTCCTACTTTTAGTTTGTGATTGATCCGGCGTGCGTTCAGTGGTATTTCATCTTTTAGTTTTGGAATTTCAGAGAAGCCTCTTTCCTGTAAAGTTCTGGTGGTTGACTCGGTGGACTGCCAGTCAAAAAGATGAGGAAAAGCTTTCAATTCCTATCCCATCCAGTGCCCTTTATTGCTTTACACAAAGTTTCGGCAATTTTAACTTCTTTTCTGCGGTTTCTGGATACCTCAGAGTAATTATATGTGTATATTTTTTTTTTACTGAGATCAATTTCGGTACAGCACCGTGGTTTCTTGGAGATTGCATGTTATCTTCACTGAGTATACTTGTTTCGGTTATCTCCTTGGAAGTTGAATTTGTAGCCAATCTCCAGCGGCCGAATTCAAATTCTCTGCTATTTGCTTCACTCGAATCGTAATTTGATTATTGATGCAGGAAGGATGTTGGAGAAGATGGAAGCCCTGGATATAGATAGCGTGATAGAGGAATTCGAGCAAGTGACGATAGATGCGGGGAAGGTACAGAAAGAGACGCTGAGGAAGATTCTGGAGCAAAATGGCTCTGCCGAGTACTTGCTCAAGCATGGTCTCGATGGAAGGACAGACCCTGAATCCTTCAAGGCCTCCATTCCCCTTGTTACTCACAAGGAACTGGAGCCTTACATTCAGAAAATTGTCGACGGTGATTCTTCGCCTATTCTTACTGGAAAGCCAATCACAACCATATCTTTGAGGTGGCTCTTGTTTTCTTTCGTATAATTGTTCCTGAAATGATGAAAAAACAAACATTCGATGTGAAGACTTCTGAATTTTAACTCCTTGTGAGTTGCAGTTCTGGTACCACACAAGGGAAACCAAAGCACGTTCCATTCAATGATGACTTGATGGAGAATACTCTGCAGATATACCGTACTTCTTATGCCTTCAGAAGCAGGTACAAGTACATTTCTATCTTTTTGTATTTCTTTATTTTTTTGGATTTTTTTTCTGTGTTTCATCTAATTGGAGACTATAAAATTATATGATGTTAGAGGGGCGGATTATTTAGTGTTCATTTCGTTTCAACTTGTTGCTTGGATGCTTTTTGTGCTGACGTGATTGAATCAATTGATTTGCAGAGAATTTCCCATTGGAAAGGGGAAGTCCTTGCAATTCATTTACAGCAGCAAGCAGGGCAAAACAAATGGGGGCCTGGTAAAGGGAACTGCCACAACCAATGTCTTTCGCAATCCAAATTTTAAGAGTGCTATGAGATCAATGCAGTCACAATGCTGCAGCCCTGATGAGGTGGTATTTGGTCCTGATTTCCATCAATCTCTGTACTGCCACCTTCTATGTGGGCTGATTTTCCGCGAGGAAATTCAATTCATTTCCTCAACCTTTGCTCATAGTATTGTCCTTGCATTCCGAACCTTTGAACAAGTCTGGGAGACGCTCTGTACCGACATACGAGATGGTGCCCTCACAACCCAGATTACTGCACTTTCCATCCGCTCAGCTATGTCAAAACTTCTGAAGCCAAATCCTGAATTAGCTGATTTGATCCATTCAAAGTGTTCAGGATTGAGTAATTGGTACGGTTTGATCCCAGAGTTTTTCCCTAATGCAAAGTACGTTTACGGGATCATGACTGGATCAATGGAGCCTTATGTGAAAAAGCTGAGGCATTATGCAGGGGATGTACCCCTTCTAAGTGCTGATTATGGGTCTTCAGAAGGATGGATTGCTGCAAATGTGAATCCCAAATTACCTCCTGAATTGGCTACCTTTGCCGTGCTTCCTAACATAGGGTACTTTGAATTTATTCCTCTAAAGGAAAGTGGTGAGGACCTGGACTGGAAGTGCAAGTTTCTTGATCTGACTGAGGTCAAGGTTGGTGAAGAGTATGAGATTGTTGTCACCAATTTTGCAGGTACCAAGGTTTTCTACAGCATGAAATTCATTTAGTGCATCCAATCCTGAGACATATGGGACATCTTTTATAGTGTCTGGATTATTTTCTTGAACTATTTAGATCTCAATCACATGCATCTGAGAATTAGGTAATGCAATTCCTTGACTTTTGATGAGGCATTTATCTTTACATGATATGTGGCAGTGGTGACATGTTCCATTGTCTAGGTGTATTATCAGCAAACATTTTAAATCTGGACATGACTGACCCAGCGGGGGCAAGACAAGTGCATTCTTTATTTGTTAAATATGAATTTAGTATGCCAACCAATCAATGACTTAATTTGATAATCTATATCCTGTTATGGTTCCCAGCTAAATCAGTTTAAGATACTACTGCTGGCTCCTTGGTTGTTGTCCTTATGTAGCACAAAATAGGTGACAGCAGTCCGCCCCCCAAGATGATCCATGTGGCGGTGCCATTCAGCTCGCTGTTTCATGTTTATTTTTATTTTCTAATCATACACTGTTCAGCTGCTCGGTGTCAAATCCTCTTTAATTGGGCATGTCTCACTTCCCGTATCTTCACTCATTTATTTTACTGCTGAAGCCTGAAGATGTGCATCAGAGTTATCATATACCATGCGGTCACATGCTTTATGGGCTTTTCTTTCTTCTTCCTTGTTTTTTTTTCCTCTTAGGCTCGCATTCGATCTCTGTCTTGTCCTCCAATGGTCCTAGTTACCCATGAAATGTTGACAACACCATTTCTGGCAATTATATTATGAACATACGTTCACACATGGCACATGTGCTCTCATTAAATTTAGCATGGTCACTGTGTGAAACTTTGAACCGCAGGTCTTTACCGGTACAGGCTTGGAGATGTGGTCAAAGTGATGGGGTTCCACAACTCAACCCCTGAACTCAAATTTGTCTGCCGCAGAAACCTCTTGCTCACCATAAACATTGACAAGAACACAGAAAAAGATCTACAGCTTGCTGTGGAAGAAGCGGGGAAGCTGATATCAGGGGAGAAGCAGGAAGTGGTTGATTTCACAAGTCATGTGGATACATCAAGCGAGCCTGGTCATTATGTGATATTCTGGGAGATTAGTGGTGCAGTTGGTGATGAGGTGTTGCAGGAAGCATGCAACACTCTGGACCGTTCGTTCTTGGATGCAGGGTATGTTAGTTCCCGCAAGGTGAACAGCATTGGACCCTTGGAGCTCAGAGTTGTTTGGAGAGGAACCTTCCATAAGGTGCTTGACCACTACATAGGGTTAGGTTCTGTTGCTAGCCAGTTTAAGACGCCAAGATGCGTAGGAGCTAGCAACAAGAACGTCCTGCAGATCTTGTGCAGCAATGTGGCGAAGACTTACTTCAGTACAGCCTTTGGGTGAAACCGTGGGAACAGAAAAACTAATATTCTAGTAGTACTATATAGTAATAATTCGAGGTTCGCAGTCTTCTTAGATTAGTTGACCACATCGCCTCTCTCTCCCCCAGCACACACACACAGTAGTCTTTGTATCTGATGCGTCCTGCAGTAAATGGTACTTGTTACAAATCTAATGTTGGCTGAAAATTGTAACTGTTTTATAGTGGAACAAAGCTTATCCAAAGAAACCTTACTTTATCAATAGAATAAAGTTGCATCGAAAAAAAGATAGTTAATCATTTGCTGCTATGACCACTTAATTAATCATTTGCTACGACCACTTGCTGCTATGACCACTTAATTAATCATTTGCTACGGCCACTTTATTTTATCACACTTAGATGAAAAGCAGGGAAAAGTAAGAGGACGACTGGGATCCAGACAAGATGGGTTACCAGAGGAGAGGGATGAGTGGCCGCGGTATATATTGTCGTTTCAGATTAAGGATATTGTGAGTGCACTAAAAAGACATAAAGACCGCATGCATGCGCAGGAGTGGAAAAAGACCTTTGATTTGAGTGAAAAAGAACTCTTCTTCATTGCTATTGTTTTGCCTCTATATTCCTAAAAAACGAATAAATTAAATTACCCCTTTTATCTAGATAATAGTTTAAAACAAAGTTTTGCTAAATTTCTTTTTTGTCTTGCATAGTTTAGTTACTTTACTAGTCATTCCGATATGATTGGCTTCTCATGAATTGCTAATGAATATTAGTAAATTATATAAATATCAATATCTTATTGTAAAAAGCATACTCAAATAAAATAATTAAAATAGTATACGTACTACTAAATATTTCCCATCCGTGCACCATGTAATGTTCCAATAGGAATATGAGTTTATTTTATTGATTCTAATTAAGACTTTCATTACAAATAATAATTGTTTATCACTGTCAATTTTTGTGTGACATGATTCATCTAAACTTGGGTGAAAAAAAATAATAATTATATTTTCAGCCCTTCATGGTTTTAGTGACCTCTCAAGCATCAAATCACGGCCATGCGTACTCTTTTCATGCACATCACATTCACATATATGTAACCACTTTGGACAACAATAAATCTAAAACATGAAACACATAAACATTTTTATATATAAGTATTTTTTGAATCATATGATAAATCTAAACTTGGCAAGAAAAATAATATGTATTTTAACATAATTAAATGGTATCACTCAAATTGACCATATTTCTATACTAAGTCCGAAAATTAAAAATAAAAAAACCAAAGATCCCAAATTAATAGGAAACTGAAATTTAAAAAATTATAAAAAATGCATTATCAGAGAAATGCATAAAGAAATTAATTACTAGTCAAATTTTGTGACGAAATATATCACCTCAAGCATTATTTTTCATAAAATCTACCTCATTTTCGGATTTTAGTATGGGAAAATAAAATATAAAAAAACGTACCTCTTAGCTAAACAAGAACTTAGGGGAGACAATGGGCAAGCTCAAACACTGTGAGAATAAGCAAACAAACGAAAAATATCAAGCTCAAATTTCAAAACAAAAATATCTAACAATGTACAAAGAAAACGATGAAAATACCTCAATATCCTACAATTTCGGCATCGGATCTAGTGAAATCAAGTCATTTCCTGCTTTGATAGGTGCCAAATGAGCTCCGACTGTAGTATAGCGACGATTGGGGCTACAAAGAGCAGAATCAAGTGAGGGATGAAGAAGATTCAAGCTTCTGGAGGAGGAAGGGGAGGAAGGCTTTTAAATTAAGATTACGAACTGCTAGATCATTGGTAACATTTTAAGTGAACACACTTTTTCACTTAAGTGGAACACGATTTTAAGTTAAACGCACCGGTTCACTTAAAAGGTTACCAACGGTTTGGCTGTTGGTATCTAGCCCACCTGTAGATTATCTAAACCGGATTATCTAGTTGCCAACGCGAAGCTGTTGAAAAATTTTAAAATGTATTTCCAACAGTTTAATATGTTGGTAATTACTATTGATTTAATCATCACTTCTAAAAAATGAAGGTTTTCCAACTGCTTCACGTTGGAAATTTGAGAATTTTTAACGCAAAGCTGTTGGAAACAGGGCCATTGGAAAATAATGCGTTGGAAATTTTTTTCCAACAGCCTAGCAGATAGCCGTTGAAAATTCCAATGGTCAGCCGTTGGAAATTGGGCCGTTACAAATTTCCAACGGCCGAAGTTCACATACTTATTTGGCCCCATGTAATAGGTTTTTTCCAACAGCTTGAATATGCCAATTGCTTCAGCCGTTGGAAACTTTTTATACGAAAATAAAAAAATTATTTATATATATAAAACATATATTTTATATAGTCCTAAATTATATTTTATATTTTATAAGATGACAAAAAAATTAAAAATTATATGTTATATTATACAACAAAATTCAAAACGAGAAGGCAAAAAACCACAAAATTATAAAAAATACATAAAAATACAGAAATAACAAAATCAGAAAAACTACATAAACAATAAAAAATAAGAAAAACTATACTGAAAAAAAATATGCAGTAATATAAAATAAAACACAACAACTACAACAAAAGCACAAAATATAACGAGATCCCCAAAATTGAAAAAACAAGGAACAAAAATTGAAACGGCAGTTCTTCAAATGCGGCGGTTGAGGAGGGTGGCGGAGCGAGGAGTCAAGGTGGATGGTGAGCAGGAGAAAGACATGGTAAACGGTGAATAGCAAGCGACAGAGAGCATAGAGGAGAACGACGGTGATGAACGGATCTAGAACGGATATGGGCGAGGAGCGACGAGCAGAGAGGAAAACGACGGATCTGGTGCAAATCTGGGCGATGACTGTTGAGCGGAGTGTAGTGACGAAGGGGAGACAGGCGAGCAGACGGAGAGCAGATGGAGCGCAGTGACGAGAGAGAGACGGGTAAGCAGGCCGAGAGTGTAGACGAAGAGAGCAAATAACGGAGAGAGGCGAGAGCAAAGAGAGCAGAGGGAGAGGGAGAGAGCAGGGAAAGGAAAGAGGCGAAGGAGAGGTCTGAAATAGAGAAGAGAGCAGAGGAGGCGAAAGGGTGAAGGTGAGGGTAAGGGACAGGGATAATGTATGTATATATAGCTAGGTTAGTTTTGGGCCAATTTGGGTCTAATAAGTTGGGTTATATAGTGATATAGTTATTATTATATTTTCATAATAATAATAATAATAATAATAATAATAATAATAATTATTATTATTATTATTATTATTATTATTATTATTATTATTAACAAAACATTAATATGTGTGTGTATGACATTTATACATACAACATAAATACATATGATAAATATCAATATAAATATATATATATATATATATATTATTTATAATTAACGTATGACTATAATTATTATTTGATTTATAAATATTTATATATGATATATTATGATAAATTATGTATTATACTTATATATTATGATACATTTTAACATATGATATATTATATTATGATAAATTATATATTATACTAATATATTATGATAAATACATATTATGACATATATATACATAGTAATATGTTCATAAGTATTTACATTATTATTATTATTATTATTATTATTATTATTATTATTATTATTATCATCAATAAAACCACGTGTGACAATTATCATTTAATTATCTATTATATTTATCTTAAGAAATAATTATAAATATAATTATCAATTATATGGGCTGGGCTTTAATATTTCGGCTGGGTTATAATATATATGGATTAAGTTATATTATAATTTATACACACACACACACACACACATTATATATATGAAACATTATAATATGTTTATATACATTAATATATATGTTACATACATTATAATATATGAAACATTGTAGTATAATATATATGACAAATTAATATATGTAATATATATCATATATATGATACATACATACATACATACATACATACATACATACATATATATGTATGTATATATAATAATAATAATAATAATATGTATGGCATATACACCATATATCATATACTATGTATATGTTATTATGATATGTGTAAAATATGATATGTATTATAATATGTTTAAAATATACTATGTATAAATATAATAATAATGTGTAAGATATATATATACATATTAATATATATGTATTATGATAAATATATATTATGATATATTATATAAATATATATAAATATCAATATCAATGTAATATAAATATGCATATATATAAATGTATGTGTGTGTGTATGTGACATATATATATCAAAATATTTAAATTTTTTGTCTGGCTATTGGAAAAATTTATAAAATATTTCCAATAGGCCTAGGCATTTGGAAAAATTTGTAAAATATTTCCAATGGCCTAGGCGGTTGGAAAAAATCAGCAAAAAAGTTTCCAACGGCCTTGGCTGTTGGAGAAATTCACCAAATGTTTCCAACAGCCCAAGGCCTAGGCCGTTAGAAAAATTCACCAAATATTTCCAACGGCCATGGCTATTGGAAACAAGAAATAAGAAAGATGACCACTTGACTTACATATTTTCCAACGGCTTTGACCGTTGGTAAATTGTCCGTTGGAAATTTTGCACACTTCCAATGGCCAAGCCGTTGGAAAGTTGTTTTTACATCTTACAAAATTTTCACAGTTTTCAACTGCCTTGCACGTTGGAAATTTCCAACGGATTGGCCATTGGAAATGGGACCTTTTTTTAGTAGTTCATTGGTAAATTGGTAGTTGAAAATTAGGTTGATTTTAGTAATGTATAGAAGTTAATTTGTATATATGGGCAATAACCTATATTTATCAGATATAAAAAAGGAAAAGATCATGAAAAAAAACTAGATCAATGTATGTATTACATGGACGTATAAATAAATAACGCAATGATAATGGTAACATGATATATTATATGATCGATAACATTGTCATTTCTTTGGATTAAAAATAGATGTACAAAATTAAAATGTAATTGGTATGAATGGTTCAGTTGTCTTAAGTTAGCTACCCAAGATTGGTTGTAAGGTCTATTATGAGTTTCGTCAGGCTGTATAAAAAGTTGGTCGATTAGCATGTAGATGTAGGTGTAAAGGGGAGGAGATTGATAGTAGGGAGCTTAGTGTCTGGCTAGTCTCCTCTGTTTGTTTGTATTCAGTAATTAGTTGAATGATCATCTCTTTTCTGCAGTTAAAAAAATAATAATAATAATTAAGAGCGTTACATTAAGAAGAGATTCTAAACAATAACACTTTACCTTTGTGGCGTATCAAGTTTTAATATTTATTAACTTCGAATAGATAATTGACATTATATAAGTAAACGCTCTAAGCATGACGATGAACGCACCCAGGAGCCGTACGTCAATGGGTAACATTTTGGAAGTTCACTTATTGCCATGACGAAGATCGGTTGACTTGATGATTATATATATACTTAACTTACACGGGGAGTTGATGATAGTTGAATGAAATATACAATATTATATATGTTATATTGATAATTTAAAGATGCAAATTCGATGACAGATGTGGTGTATCTTGAAAAATGCCTAACACATGATTGTGGGCTTTTGGTTGTGGCATTTTCGGGTGGAGGGCCTCTCTAAGAGATTGGGCAGCAACCAAACCAATTATGCAAGAGACACGCAGACAGATCAATAAACCCACGATTAGATAGTCTAGAGGATGTTCATTACCAATACACACAGTGACATGCACAATGGCTGGTTGGTTAATTTGTGCGGAGGATAGAGTGAGTGAGTTCGTAGAGCTACCAAGGAAGAGAACCTTGTTTTTGTCGCCATTTGTTTTGTCCTTTGTGCTCCCTTCAAATATATACCATTCGAACTGATTATATATTCATCTGTAAAAGAACATTTATATAGTTTAAAAGAACATAAACTTAGTCTAAAACGAATATAATTCAATCAAAGGATTGTGGTTGGGACTCCATCATAGGAGGCCTCACCGGCGTTGTTCCGGCCTCTAACCACCGTGTGCCATCTTTGATTGACCTCTAAACCATTGCCACAATCTTGCTTGCAAAACCAATCTCTAGTTGTTGCTTTTTAACTTTGCCATCTAAGTAGAAAAACCATTAAAAAGTCATCCGAGTCCCATCCCCATTTCACTTGAGCCCTAACATTTATCTATTGTTTCAATTACACCCCCAATCTTTCTCTATTCATCCTAATTTCAACAGCTTGGTAGTTAGAAACATTCATGCCCATTTCCTAATTGCTCAGTGTGTTAGAAATTTCTAATGGTTAAGCTGTTGGAAATTGACACATTGAAAAATGAACTACCAATATTTGTTGTTTCTTGCCGTACCACACTGTCTTAAACTAGGGAAAATAAATTTTTTAAATGTTTCTTTAGTTTTTTTATATTTTTAAGCAAAATATATAATTATTATGTTCCATTGATTACTTTTATAACAAAAATTATTTTGATATTTGAAAAAAATTGTCTTTTTATTTCTTCTATGACTTCCAAAAAATATATTATTTTTGTGTAAAAAAACTCTTAATTAATCTATATACATGTCATATGCACTTCATATCCACACACTTTTAATAGTTGGTATGTCATTTTGTTCATATGTTATATACACACATAAAACATATGTGTGTGTGTGCTTACAATTTATCAATTTACTGTATCATATTCTGTGTACAAATGCTTTATTTTGACATTTTTTTTCAATTTACCATGACATGCCACGATATATCACACGGCACATGGTACATGGGTTACATTTTTTCTTTCTTATTTCTTTTTAAATCATATACATCGAATCAATGCATCATATGTGCTATATAAAATCACAAAAAATAGTCATTGATATACGTAGGTTAACAAAAATATTGATGTTATTTCATTCTTTTTTATTTTTAAAATGAACTTTCATTCATAAATCTTAACATGATTTAGATTTAAAAATTGTTTTGATTCTTTTCTTTTATTTTTAGCTCTCACTTGTCCGTATATTGTTTCCCATATATATTTTATTTATATTAAAAAAATTATATTAAAAAAATTGGATTAGACATAGAAGGTGCAAAAAGATTATATTTAATGTTACATAGTATAATATAGGTAGTAGTAACGGTATTAAAAGCATTGAAAATCAAAGAGAAGGAAGAAATTGCAAGTGATATATAAAAGTTATTGTCTCTTTTTGGGAGGATGTAGCTAGTTGGGGGGCCAATGGATATGACTGAGTACCCGCATGTTAATGGAATATTCTATAGATTCAACTAGTATCATGGTTATTAAAAACATGACTTAAGTCATAAAAACGTACAACTTTACATCTTTAGAGATGAAAAACATCTCAACTCGTATTAGAAACGCATTTTGTGATAAAATCACGTAAAAACACCACTATAGATGACATAGAATTGTATGATTTCTTAGACCCTACATTTCAACCATAAACCCAAACATAGTCATTATACTAAACTTTTAAATATGAAACTAAGGACACAACTCAAAGGCCCAATAAAACAGATGACATAGCGGTGGGTGAGGCCATTTTTTTATAAACCCCACCTACCTGTTCTCTCTCTTCACCTGTCCATGTGGAAGAAAATGGTAGATCAAAAGAAATGTGCTACCTCCAACCTCCTTCATCATCAGCAACAACATCCCATAGCCACCCAAAACTGAACCCATCTTGTCAAACTACCTGTAGCCACCCTCAAATGCATTACCCAACTATATCCTCTTTTGGTCTGTCCCGTTGACCTCTGCTCCAGAATTCTAGTCTAGTTTAACCTCATAAAAGTCATCCAATTGTATGTCATTATCACTTGAGCATTAATGTTTCCCATGTTCCAAAATGATAACCCAAAATAATCATAGAAGTATTTCAATTTTCAATTAAATTGACAAAACACATTTAAATCTTGATTCATATATCTTATATTTATGATATGACTTATACTTTGTGGTATTAAACACTTAATGAAGAAAATGTTGTGAAACATGAAATTTTAATAAAAATTTAGATGGTTATAATTTTTTTTAACGACTGTCGAAAAATTAAAATGACTCTATGTAGAATTCCGAATTTAATAATCGTGGCTAGTATGCCATCTGGGCTTATTGAACGAAACAAAAATAGAGAGACTTATTCGACCATTAAAAAGAAAAACAAGAGAGAACAGACAATAAGCGCCAATGAGGATTGAGTCACAAAAAATAGAATGATTTTAGTTATCTCATAGGAATATGTAACTATTTTCTTCGTACATTAAATTAAACCATGCATTAATAGTGTCGCAGCTCAATTTGATATATATTGGTTTGACTAAATATAGCATTTCAATTATTTCCTATACTTAAACCCAATTTGTTAACACAAAGATAGACAAAATCGACAGGAACAATAAAAAAGACAAAACTTGACCACATGTTCGTTCCGCCTGCCTGAACAATCAGATTTCGGCAAAAAATCGTAGATTAATTTATGATTAAAGAAGAAATTCTCTAAACTATATATATTCCCATTCGTATTTGTTGTAATTAATCAGCCTAGCCTAGCTAATTGGGTCGTAATCAAGATTTCCAAAAACACAAGAAATTTCAAGAGTTAACCCTAGATGACGAGGACTAATTTTGAAGAAGAAACGAGGAGATTGGAGACGGATGGGAAAGAAAAGGAAGTAGCTTCGTCGGGTATTTGGAACTGCGGAAGCCCATTATATGACGCGTGTGAATTGGTCACGCTCGGTCATTTAATCGAACGGCACTTGACGCCTTCCCCGTCATCTCACCGTGGATCCACACCCAACAGGGACGTCTCAGCCACAGAGCTCTGCCTATCGTCACATGATGGGATATGTGGCCGCCGACCGGCAGACGGTAATGTGAAGAATGCATTTGGGGGAGTACCCGCCACCACCAGTGGTGGCAGGACGAATAAAGCCAAGGGTAATAAGCTCAAAAGAAGGCTATCTAGATTATGCAATGGCATTCGTTTTTGGAAGAAATAGGCAGGCAGGCAATTGTCTAGAATTATTTCTTCTTTACCTTTTTTCATTTGTTTAAAATTTTGTTAGAGATAAAATTTCCAGTTGCAATTTTCTTGGTAAGGTTGGTCGTGGAATATTTACCTAGAATTTTTCTGGCTGTATGCTGAAATTTGGGGCCAGGGAAAAAAGCATGAAACGTATGAGAGAGTTAATCTGATTAAAAATAATTGCCTAAAATGAAAAGAGCTATTAGAAATAAATTAGCAATAGAAATAACAAAAAAAAAAGAAAGACTAAATTTGTACGGACATTAGAAATTTCATGGCGTTTTTCATGCCTATTGGTCAAAGCATAATCAATTTTCAGAATATATATTCGAGTTGTAGAATCAAAATACTAAGGCCTAAATACCCAAATCACCCCTCAACTTTAAGGAATTGGTCATCTGGTGCCTTGTACGTTTTTTGGGTAATAATTGAGCCTTAAACTTTAATCATGGGGACACTTTACTCTATTAACCCAGAAACTCGGTCACATGGGCACATGTAATAGAGTTGATGATGGGAGTTGGCAGTTGAAGGGCATAAATTCCCAAATTGATGAAAAACCTTAATTTTTAACCCTAATCTGGAAATATAACCATTTTGGAATTTTGGTAAAATTAACTGGTGCATTGGTTATGTCTAGCTATGAATCAAAGTTGGGGGGAAGTTCAAAGCAATATTTGGGATTGAATGAGAAAGACAATTGTGTTCCTATATGTGAATGTGGAGTGAAGACTGTCCAATTTATCACAGGGTGAGACAATGAGAATTGGGGCAGACGATTCTTAAGGTGTAGAAATTTCAAGCTAAGGGGTTGTTTAACACTTGCATGTGGATAGTGTGGATGACAACCATGCTATTTCTGATAGGAGACATTGTGCAGGAGAAGCCTAAATGTTTTTTTGAGTGGATAGACCATTTATTCAGTGATCGTGCAATAAAGTTGATAAGGCAGTTAAGAGGTAAAGAAAGAAAGTTGAAGGCAAAAGTTATGGAATTAAAGATAAAGATGAAGGACTGAGAGGCCAAAAGTTGTTTGGCAAAAGTTGAAATTTTAAAGTTAAAGTTGGAGATGAATAAGTTAGATGCGGAGATGACTTTAAGGGTAGAAAAACAAAAGTTGAAGCACAAAAATGAGATGGTTGAAGCCCGAATATAGCTTATCCAAATTAGGGTATACATGTAGGGTTACTTGGGTTGTTTGTGATTGTAATAACCAGTAAGCCTATCATTTTAACAATAGGGAGTGCTCGTTGTAGTAGGTAGTATATGGTGTGTTGGTGTTTAGGAAATTGGTTTTCATATTGTGGTAATTGTTATATTGATGCATCTTAAAAGTGTGAGTTGTATGGGCTCATTGTGAAAATGTGCGAAGTGTGATGTGGATGCTTTGTGAAAGTCTAGCAATTGTGCAATTTGGAAATAATAACCCTCCATTCATGTTTTCAACTGTGGTACAATCATTGAACATAGAGTATTCTTACAATACTAAAAGTAATCAATAATTGTAAGCCCTAAAAGTGATAAGTGCCGAACTTTGATTACAATATCAAAAATATATCCTAAGAACTGATTTCAAGTGCATCAGTCACTAAAACCAAAAAGACCTAGACATAGAGTATTCATTTATAAAAAAAAATAGTTTGATTCATGAACAAAATGCATGATGTTGGGCATCATTGTTATCCTTCTTATTGCCTATAGCTTATCTTTCACTAAGTGCAAGGCCTCCTCATTTTCTTCCTTTATTTTTATTGACCATATAAACTGCCTTATATGGATGAAATCTCAACAGTTTCTTTTATTCCCTTAACAACAACCTTCCAACTGTTGTTGATTCCCAAAACTAAGGGCATGATGAGCCCGACATCAAAGAATTAGCCAACATAAACTACAATATTTAATAAGTACTGGATTGACAGGCTTATAAATTTGGTGGGGCAAGTCCTCTGATTATGAGTTTCACTTCTACAAATACGATAATGCATTATCCTACCATTTTTGCTAAGCTTTGTGCTTGATTTCTTTAGCTTAGTTCTTTTTCCTTATCCTCTTAGTCTCTGGCCTCACTTGCATAGACCTATGAATAGGGGGCAACATAAGACCTAGCCCATTATCTTCTTAAAATTCTTGACTTAGCATTGGCTGGATGGCATAGTTATATGCTGACATGAATATCTCCTTCTTAAACCAATGATTACGGTAGTCTTTTAGGTCCTCTCTCTTACTCAAAATTGCTTTTGCTATATAAACACATGGTACTCTAGATTTTACCCATCCAAGACATGTACAGTTGTTGTTGCCAAGCTTAATAGCACAGGATACATGACCTAAACTAACTTCATATCCATCATCACCATTCCACTTCAAGTTCCATTTGTAACATTCACCAGTGTTACAGTCTAAGATACCAATAATGTTTTTATCATATTCACACATCCATCTTCCAGCAAACAATTTTTTGTCAGTTGTTCTCCCCATAACATAGTCCCTTATTTCTTCAAACGTTGAAATGATAGGCTTACTCCTAGCAGAAATTAGAACAAAGTTAAAGGCCTCAGTGTTGTTATTATCAACAATGTCTACCTTAATTGTATAGCTGGAACATGCTCTACACTAACTCATATAATTCTTACTGATTAGTGATTTTACAGCTCTTGGTTGCAATTTATCAATGGCCTTAAGCTGCTTGTTCAAGGCAAACTCATTTGGTGTCTTGGCCATTACATAAAAAGCTTGCTTCATTGATTCCCTATGGTAGTCATAATAACAGTTACTATAAATGTGTCTTGCACATAAATGATGCTCTACCTTAGGAAGAAGTTCTGCAACTACATTGAGCAGTCCCTGTTGATGTGGTTCAGAGAACATTGTTAGTACTAATCACTTAGTAAGTACTATGTCAAAAATTAAAAAAAAAAAGTGAAACACTACTGCCACCTTTTGTTAGTCAAACATAAAGCATCAATCATCACCATCTAATGTTCCAATATTTACTTTCACATGCCCCAGGAATCATAGCCATGAATTAATGGACTTTACCTCCACTACTTCCTAAGCAAGTGGGTACATTTGGTTGTTTTCATCTTTGCCCACTGCAGTCAATAGTTGCCCCCTTAACAACACCTTTCAAAAAACAACCATATAACCCTAGGTAAGGCCTACATCCCTCTAAAAATCTCCTCCTCACAAAATCAAAGCACTCATAAAATCTTTTGAACAAGGGAACTGTACTATCAATACTATACTCCACCTCTAGGTCAACACTGCCACCAGGTTTGGAATCCAACAAAGCATGAACATAGTCATATAATTTTGCATAGTTTGCCTCCACATCTTTGTTTGGTTTCTTAAAAACCCTTGTTTTGGCTATTTTGCATTGATTTCTGCTCACATCAATTTGCATTTCAAACTTAACGGTCTGAGTTAAGAAACTAGGCTTGATGGCTGGCTGTTCACATATTAGGTCCTTATATGTTCCAGCTATCCATAGGGCCATTAGTTTCACTAAGCTTAAACATTTTTGTGTAATGATGATTGGAAATGTGGGTTTTCACCATGAAGTACTTCTTATCTAGGTGTTCTTTATAAGCCACACATAGTCTTCAAGGATAGTTTGTGTCTTTACAGCACTCACACACACATTTGAACTTGTTTCTAAGGTACCTGTAATCAAGCTTCTCTTAGATACAATACTTAGTCAATGTGCTCTTAAACTGATGGTGATTTGTGAACACGATACCTATTGAGAATTTCATAACCTTTTCTTTCTCATTATACCTAAGAAATTTATGTGGCCTTCACCTTAAAACTCTTTCACCTTTTTCTTCACTCTCACATAAGCTAGCATCATTTGAGTTGTCTAACCCTTCCACATCATCACTAGCATGCTCATCCTCATCCACATCATTATCTTTCTCATTCCCCCACTACAAAAGTAGAACCCCTTTTTATTTTCCTCTTCATAGAACCAACAGAAAAAACCTATGAACTACATCTAATCCCCTTATTAACTCTTCATCACCTTTTGCAGATAAGTTCTCATCTAAGCCTTCCAATTCTTCATTACACTCTCTATCTAAATCAACTCATTCATAATCATTATCACTTTCTGAACTACTTTGGTCAGCTTCTTCACCACTATCCTCTATCTCCTTATTCCCCTTCTATATGGCCAACAACATGTTCTTTTCTCTTGGTGGTGGTCCCCTATACTTGGTCATCCAATAATTTCCTATGTAACCTCAACCAATAAACACTATGTTCAACATAACAGTTTACCATCAAATTCCTACTTGCAAGTGAAAACATAGCCAATAATGCACCATCATTGTTTAAGCATTTTAATACGGAATCAAGTGACTTAGTAGGGTCCTTATAGTAAACATTACTCCATCTGTTTCACAAAAGCTTTCATCTTTACTATTCACAGCAATTAATCTATGATTTTATTTCTTTTAAAATTTATCATAAAAATATGAAATTTTTACATAAAAATGAAACTTTAAAGATTTTAGTTTCTAAATATCATTTTTTAGATTTTTTTTCAATTCATATTAATATAAATATATTCAAGTCAAACTTTAGTCAAAAAAGGTAAAAGGGACAGCTAATATGAAACGGAGAGAGTAGTAAAGTTCTCATCCTCACAACCCAACTTATTCAGAGCTTTGCTTAATGACCACTAACATAACTTATTCTTCTTCATTTTAATTATAGATGTGCAATGGTTCAAGTACATTTTAATTGGCTCATTCACTAATACCCTACAATGACAAATCTTAATGTTCACTACCTTAGACAGCTGCAACACAAAAATCCAAATGTTATACATACAAGTATGTTTATTTTCATTATAATGCATTGTCAGATTTCAAACAAAATCGTAAATTAAAAACCCTAAACGACCCACAACATCATTGCTTGATTTGGGTTTTAATGCACATACTACCATTGTTCATGAAAACCACCATGTGAAGTTAATGTTATTGACTCATTGTCATAGCCACACACAATTATTCATATACATATTCAATCCACCAACCCTCACTCTTATTTAACCCACCAACCTATCAACAATGCCCCAACTTAAAATAATCAGTTTATTTACCTTTACAGCATTACCCACATCCTGTCTCTATCCCTGAGCTACTGGTCCCCCAAATGATGCGGAATCTTGATGGAATTGTCCTTTCTCTGCTCCTTCAATAAATTATTTTCTATTATTTTTTCTGTCTTTATGCTTGCTTCATTAAGCCATCACAATACCTTACCCTAACCAGTTCCAAATTCTTCACTTCCCACCTCAATGGAATGCATTGTATCATTTTCATTTAAGTCATAACAGAGACAAGCCCACGTGCAACCATGTGAGCGAGTTTGTGGCTTGATGGAGTAAAGTGTCCTGATTATGAAAGTTTAAGGCTTGATTAATACCCAAAAAAAGTACAGGGAACTGAATGACTGATTCTTTAAAGTTGAGGGGTGATTGGGTATTTAGGCCAAATTCTAATAGAAGAATATATCTACCTCATTCACTTTCTCAAATTGAGTTCATTTGACATTTTTCAAACTTATATCCAAATGTTGTTTAGAATCTTATATTTTCTAATTATTATATTAAGTTACTTATTTTTTTTGGAATGTCAAGAATTACTTTTTTTTTTTAATGTTGGCCGGTCATCAAAACCGTCAAAAATAATTCTGGTATCCCTAACAACTCAGAATAAATAAATTTATAGTCTAGTAGTGAAAACCAAGTCAAATCCCAAAGGAGATTTTTTTACTGAAAGCTTCTTGTCAGAAAACTTAAATAAAAGATTGGGGGGTTTCTTCAATTAAAAGCTGAAATAAATTAACTGTAGAATCAAAACGAAATTAACCAATACTAAAATGCTCAGTTCAGGGTTGATTATCCATTCCAATCACGCAGTTGATCATCGAAAGAAAATATTTCTTCAATTCAAGCAAATAAACAGGACTCTCTTTAAAGCTAAAAAGAACCCTAAGAATTCAGCAGTAAAATTAACCAGAAAAAGCTTCAGATTAATTTTTTAATTTTGAGTAACTATATATTGAAAAGTAATTTCTAATTATCTCAAAATCAGCATTAAAATTAATGAACCAAAAAGTTTATTCCTGGCAACAATCCAAAAGCTTGAACAATTTAACCTGTCTTACTTTTTCGTATGAACTAACCAGAAATAAAAGGAATCTCCAATCAATTCACTTCCTTCTAATTGAATTCTTCATCTAAGCAGTTGAAAGAAAATCAAGCAGATTTCCAATTGCAGAACCAATTCAACAAGCGAAAACAGGAAAATTAATCGAAAAAAATCTGAACAACAAAGAAGTAAACACTTGAAATTAAAGAAAGTTTAAGCAAGAAAAATCAATCCTCACAACCGGTGTTCATGATGGAAATTGTTCCTAAAATTGAACCAGAAAATTACTCAGCCATTATCAAAAGAAAAACAAAGAAGAATAAAAGAAACTAAATCCGGAATTACGAAAAACAGAGAGCTGGAGAGATGGGACTGGGTGGCAGCGGCAGCCACGCTTAAAAATCAAAGAAAACTAAAACCTATGGCTAAACTCATAAAAACTCCCTAAATTTTCTATATTGTTACAAAAGTACCCTAAATAAATAAAAGGATTCAAAATAACTATAAGGTTTCAAAGTTGTCAGCCAAGCAATACTCCAGAACAGCAACAGCAACTTCAAGATGATATTCGACCTTGATGCAGCCATTATTTCTCAAAACGCAAAGCATAAACGTTGTAGATATCTTTCTTATCTTCGAAACGACACCTAAATCGAATAAAACGGACATCTACAGCCAAAGATATATCCAAAATACTACAGCTGCTTTTCAACCGGCGGTGACTCATAAATTGCAACTTTGAAGCCGAATTTGACCCTCTTAACCTGCAAACTGGGTTTTATGGACTGAATGTGATTTGTAGCTCTAGATGTTAGCTTTCCAATGAATCAAGAATCACTTCATTGCGATCTCCGTAGCTCAAGATATAATTTTTCTACCGGAATATCGCCAATCTGTTAGAATCCTGAAAGAGCACAACCAAATTAAAACTTGTAAAATGGCAAATTAAATTCACTTTCAATAAATTAAGTACAAATATGCTCTAAGCTATAAAACATACTCAAAATATATATTTAAGGTTCAAAACATTTTAAAACATACTAAATATGAGAGAAATAAATATAATAAATTTAAGCTTATCAAATTCCCCCACACTTAGCTTTTGCTCGTCCCTGGGCAAAACTCAAATTAGAAACGTACTTTTGAGCTGAACAGAGTAAGAGAATTTTACATCCAAGGGTCTTGAAAAACTTAACAAGAGGAATTAAGCATGCAATCTACTCGCCAATAGCAACTCAAAACTAAATAGGTCATTGAAAACAATTTCTTCTCAAGCTAGCAACAATCACCATTGAAAATCTAAGAAAAACATCAACTTTTGCACCAAGTAAAAAGAACAAACCATGCAGTTAAGAACTTAAAAAGCACAACCGGTCTTACCACAAACCCA
The DNA here is from genome assembly GCA_005392925.1 of Aquilaria sinensis. Classification (NCBI taxonomy): domain Eukaryota; kingdom Viridiplantae; phylum Streptophyta; class Magnoliopsida; order Malvales; family Thymelaeaceae; genus Aquilaria; species Aquilaria sinensis. Next base: position 213,057 of record SMDT01000231.1, read on the forward strand.
TGGAAAATAAGAAATCAGTTGAGAATTTACTTTTTTTTTTTATTTGACTTGATATTTTCACTTTTTTTTTTCTTCTTGTTTTGTCTTTTTCTTGTGTTTCACCGTTTATTGAGTGTATAATAGGGGCTTTACCATACCCAAGCTACTAACTCGAAACAACTCCAAAGCAGTCTTTGACCATACTCATGTTCCCAGTACCTTTTCGAGCAGTGATCGACTCTTGCCTTAAGAGAAGACCCTAACCTACTTCAATACCCAGAACAGCGGAGTAGCAAATTTTCTCTTTTTTTTTTTTTCAGAATGCAACAAGTCAAAAAAAATTTATTTTTATTTTTTCTCAAGTAATTCAAATCATCCATCAACTGAACGAACCACATATTCAACTAAATAAGCTCATAATCTTACAAGATTTAAATCAATGTACTAAGTACACAAATTTGATGAAAAAATCAGCTTCTCAAGGTAACCATCAACTAACTTGATCAAAAATTGCAAAAACATTTTAAAAATAAAATTTGAGAGTCGCATAAAGACTAGTAAATTACTAACTCAACACTCAAGCTAAGCATTCAAGAACCAAAAAGGTGAAATCATCTAACAATTCAGATCAATGCTCAAAAGTATGAATCAAAAAATTTTAGTTCAAAATTCTGACAATAGAAAATTATGGCTTAAGCTACCCACTCCCCCACACTTAAATCAAACATTGTCCTTAATGTTTACAAGAAAAGCACATATGAGGAAAAGAAAAGGTATCGCCCTGAAAGGTGATTTCACAATGATCTATTGCCCAGAATTTGACTTCAGCTTGCTGCCCCATATAGTTCAGTTCACCTCCTGCTTGAAAGAGATATTGCCTGACCAAGAAAATTAGTTGTAAAAATAAAGAAACCTAAAAAATGAAAGCTGGAAAATAAAAATAAAAATAAAAGAAAAAAAATCCTAATTGTTCATGGCACAAAACCACGCTTGGGTTGCCTCCCAAAAGCGCCTTTCTTTTTTGTCTTTGGCTAGACAGTTCATTCCTGCATCAACCAGGGTACTTTGAGAATCTCTTATGAAAAGGCTTCAACTTATGCATCTCAGTGTTGAACACTTTATCCGTTTTCAAACTTTTAAGCTCGACTGCACCATGAGCAGAAATATCAGTAATAACAAATGGTCCAATTCAGTTCAGCTCAGACTTACCAGATAACTCTTTCCATCTTTTTCTGTGTTTGCGAAACACCTTTTGTCCAACCATAAATGACATCTCATGTTCTTGGTGCAACTTGACATTTTTTTTCTTATCTTTTTGTGCAAACCTTACTTGGTTTTCAACCTTTGTTCCTGATTCATTCTGTACAAAAGTATCAATTTTTCCAACAAAAGAAGCAGAATTATCCTTGTCAGTTTCCTTTAATGTGTCAAAAATATTAAACTGTGCAATTTTTCCATCAAATTCCATTGTGAGAGTGTCAGTATCCACATCAATCTTGGTCTTAGATGTCTTTAAAAATGATCTTCCTAACAAAATAGGAGTAGTTAGGTCATCATTCTCCATATTAAGCACATAAAAATCAGCAAGAAAAATTAAATTATTTACTTGCACAAGAACATCCTCAACTATGCCCCTAGGATAGGCATTGGATTTATCAGCTAATTGCATCACAAAACTAGTTTCATTCAAAGGTCCAAGTTTCAAAGAAGCATATATTGAATATGACATGACATTCATTGAGGCTCCCAAATCTAACATAGCTTTTTTCACATTAAAATTGCCTATTACACATGGTATAGTAAACATACCAGGGTCCTTACACTTCTCAGGCAACTTTCTTTAGATTATTGCTGATACATTCTCCTCAACTTTGATTGTCTCATCAATTTTCAGCTTCTTTTTATTGGTGCACAACCCCTTCAGAAACTTGGCATACCGTGGCACCTGCTTGATTGCATCCAGCAAGGGTATGTTGATTTCGACCTTCCTAAGAGTTTCAAGAATTTCTTGCTCGGTCTTCTCTTTCTTTGATTTAGCCAACCTGCCAGGAAAAGGAGATGGGATTAGAATTTTTGATTTTGGAAAAATTGGCTTGTTGCTTACCTCCTCAGTTTGTGCATCAGAAGTTGATGGTTTTAGGCTATCTTGTTCCTTTTTAAGTGCTGCGATTTTTGTTGTGGTGGTTTGCACCTTTTTGCCACTTTGAAAGGTCACGGCATTAACATGCTCTCTTGGGTTGATTTCAGCTTGAGATGGCAACCTACCTTTTTTAGCTTCAATTTTGTTCAATGAGGCTGCTAGTTGTGAAATTTGATTCCCCAAGTCTTTAATGCTAGCCCTTTTTTTCCTGTTGAAACATTTGAGTGTTAGTGGCTAAAGTTTTCACAATATCTTCTAAAACCATACCTGAATTTGGTGCTTTGTTCTGTGATGGAGGAGCTAGTTTGTTATAACCGGTTGATGATTACTGTAGCTGATTGTTTGGCTGCCCATATCTAATATTCGGGTGGTCTCTCCAACCAGGGTTGTATTGATTGGCATATGGGTCATACATTCTTGGTTGGTTAACAAACCCGTTTGCCGCATTCACTTGAGGTGTTGTATCCTCTTGCAGTTGTGGGCACGAGTCAGTAAAGTGTCCTTGAATAAAGCAAATGCCACAAACTCTATAATTTTGGACCTGTCCCAGGTCAACTTGTCTAACAAGAGAGGGTAGTTCAGAAAGTTGAGCTTCAATATTCGAAGTTCCTACCTCATTTACCTTCTTCGGCACATGGTCTACCCGTGTCCCAAATTGTTGCAAGTTGGCTGCCATTTTAGAAATCAAGTCTTTTACTTCTTCGGGCGTCTTTTCTACAAGTGCTCCTCCACTTACAGCATCTAACATACATCGATCCATGAACAGTAGCCCTTCGTAAAAGTACTGCAGCAACAGTTGATCAGAAATTTGGTGATGTGAGCAGCTCGCACATAGCTGGTTGAACCTCTCCCAGTACTCATATAGGCTTTCTCCGCTGTACTGACGAATCCCGCTGATTTCCTTTCGAATTGTCCCAGCCCTTGAAGCTGGAAAGAATTTCTCCAAAAATTTTCTCTTCAAGTCATTCCAGGTTTTGATCGAACTGGAGGGAAGGTAGTACAGCCAGTCTTTTGCCTTGTCCGCCAATGAAAACGGGAAGGCTCTCAGTTTAATTTGTTCTTTTGTAACTCCTTGTGGTTTCATGGTTGAGCAGACTACACGAAATTCCTTCAAGTGTTTATGGGGGTCCTTACCTGCAAGACCACGAAAAGTAAGCAATAAATGAATTAATCCAGATTTTAAATTAAATGCAACCTCAATATCAGGAAAATCAATGCACAGAGGTTGCTAAACAACATCAGGAGTTGTCAACTCCCTTAGTGTTCTTTGAGCTGTCATCTCTATATTAACAACTGGTTCTTCTTCGCTTTCTGAGTCGTTGCTCGCAGATGTTGGAGCTGAAAAATTGACTGCTTGCCTTTTCGCTTTTCTGTTTGCCTTTGCTATCTTCTCAATCTCTTGATCAAACACTAATTTACCTGTACGAGGAGATCTGGGCATAAGTCAGTTAACTGAGAAAGAAAGAAAATAAAGAAAATAAATAAATAAATAAATAAATGAAAAGGACACTTTAACAGAAAAAGAAATCTCCCTGGCAACGGTGCCAAATTTTTTGCCGGTCGTCGAAACTGTAAAAAATAATTCTGGTATCCCTAACAACTCAGAATAAATAAATTTATAATCTAGCAGTGAAAACCAGGTCGAATCCCAAAGGAGATTTTTTTACTGAAAGCTTTCTGTCAGAAAACTGAAATAAAAGATTGGGGGGTTTCTTCAATTAAAAGATAAAATAAATTAACTGTAGAATCAAAACAAAATTAACCAATACTAAAAACGCTCAGTTCAGTGTTGATTATCCATTCTAATCACGCAGTTGATCATCGAAAGAAAATATTTCTTCAATTCAAGCAAATAAACAGGACTCTCTTTAAAGCTAAAAAGAACCATAAGAATTCAACAGTAAAATTAACCAGAAAAAGTTTCAGATTAATTTATTAATTTTGAGTAACCAAATATTGAAAAGCAATTTCTAATTATCTCAAAATCAGCATTAAGATTAATGAACCAAAAAGTTTATTCCAGGCAACAATCCAAAAGCTTGAACAATTTAATCTGTTTTACTTCTTCGTATGAACTAACCAGAAATAAAAACAATCTCCAATCAATTCACTTGCTTCTAATTGAATTCTTCACCTAAGCGGTTGAAAGAAAATCAAGCAGATTTGTAATTGCAGAACCAATTCAACAAGCGAGAACAGGAAAATTAATTGCAATAAATTTGAACAACAAAGAAGTAAATACTTGAAATTAAAGAAAGTTTAAGTAAGAAAAATCAATCCTCACAACTGATGTTGGTGATGAAAATCGTCTCTAAAATTGAACTAGAAAATTACTCAGCCATTATCAAAAGAAAAACAAAGAAAAATAAAAAAACTAAATATGGAATTACGAAAAACGGAGAGCTGGAGAGATGGGGCTGAGTGGCGGCGGTAGCCACGCTTAAAAACCAAAGAAAACTAAAACCTATGGCTAAACTCATAAAAACTCCCTAAATTTTCTATATTGTTACAAAAGTACCCTAAAAAAATAAAAAGATTCAAAATAACTATAAGGTTTCAAAATTGTCAGCCAAGCAATACTCCAGAACAGCAACAGCAACTTCAAGCTGATATTCGACCTTGATTCAGCCATTATTTCTCAAAACTCAAAGAATAAAAGCTGTAGATCTCTTTCTTATCTTCGAAACGACACCTGAATCGCATAAAACGGACATTTACAGCCAAAGATATGTCCAAAATACTACAGCTGCTTTTGAACCGGAGGTGACTCGTAAATCGCAACTTTGAAGCCGAATTTGACCCTCTTAACGTGCAAACTGGGTTTCATGGCCTGAATGTGATTTGTAGCTCTAGATGTTAGCTTTCCAATGAATCAAGAATCACTTCATTCCGATCTCTGTAGCTCAAGATATAATTTTTCTACTGAAATATTGCCAATCTGTTAGAATCCTGAAAGAGCACAACCAAATTAAAACTTATAAAATGACAAATTAAATTCACTTTTAATCAATTAAGTCCAAATATGCTCTAAGCTATAAAACATACTCAAGATATATATTTAAGGTTCAAAACATATTAAAACATACTAAATATGAGAGAAATAAATATAATAAATTTAAGCTTACCAAATGTCATGAAATCATAAAATATTTTCTTATGTTGATAGCAAGTTTTTCCCCCCAAATTTTCTATTTTATCCATAAAAAATTGATGTATGACAAATATTAATTAGTTTTTCTAAAAGTAAGTTGTGAAAACATATTATTAAAAAGTAGAAAGTTATCTAGTTTATTGTAGGTTTGTTGCTCTATTTCATTAAACAAAGCAAAAGCAGATACAAAGTGTTGGTCCACTAGCAAAAAAGTAGAATTTTCGGTCAAAGAAGTAGCTATGATGTTAGATTTGTTCACGCTTCGAGGGTAGTCGGATGCCAAAAAGAAGTACTGGAATAGGCTGGTTCTCCTAAAGTCAACCTCTTTATCTCGAGAGCTCTGAGCTCTACAAGACTACATCCCTAATAGATCGAATCTAATTATAAAAAATGTTAATATTGATAGCCCCTTTTGTCCTTTGTGCAATGTTGTGGTGGAAGATCTTCAGCATGCTCTGGTTTTTTGGTACCAGGTATAAGCAGTCTGGACATCGATTTTTAGTTGGTGGAATGTTGGTGACCCTTTGGGACTACAGCTGTTGGAAATCTTGTCTTCCAAACCAGCTAAAGTTTTGAAGAAACTTCATATTATTGATTGGCAAGCTGTCCTCCTAATCACGACTTGAATTTTGTGAAAATGGAGAAATGAAAGAGTCTTCAATGCTAAGGAGAACTGTCCAAAGGGAGTTTTCTTTTATATCCAGTCCATATCATTTTTTTGGATTAATAGCAGGTGTAGTAAAATAAATTGCTCTTGGTCTGATTGGTACCAAAATCCTTTACTAGCCATTTTCTATTTCGATAGGCTGATACATGAGGTTTTGTCTTGGAGTCGTCCAGCACCTTGCTGGCTCTGTTGTTGTAAATTGTTCCATATCATCTTTCTTTGATTAATAAAATTTTGTCTGTCTTGTTGTTAAAAAAAAAATTTGTACTTGTTGAAAATGTAAACGCGTAAAAGAAACTTTGACGGATTGATGAAGTAGTATGATTAAGAATTTTTAACAGTGAAAATAAAGGTGAAACTCAAATTTTAAAAGTAAAAAATTAAGTGAAAATGGAGTAAAAAATATGTATCGTTTTTAGACTCAGCAGGTTTGTCAATTGGAGCATGTAGGAGGACCAAACTACCTGATAGGATAGGTAATTAGTAAGATTAGATTCGAGCAATTTTTTTTGAATAAATTATGGCCTGCAAAGTGCAAAATGCATATATGTCCACCCGTGCCTTTGTAAGCCCTAATGCCATTGTATATTAAGCGCTCAATTTAATTTCCTAACTTTCATCGCACAAAATTAGTGTGGAGACATATCAAGTACTGTAATAATTTCCTTTCCCGCAGCAAAACCTAAACTTTCCTCTGCAAACCAAAAAAATACGTATAAAGCTTTCAAACAATTGCATGCCATGGATGAACTTTCCACAACCAAGAAAGAGGGAATGAAGACGTCGGATAAAACAATAATAAAAACATATCCGACTAACCTTAGCCGCAAATATTCTCCCTCTCCTAAAAAGTTTCTCTAACTTTGGTCTAATTGAACGAATTTAACTGATTTTTTAGGTGGACTTAGTCATCCCTCAATTTTTTATATATATATTTTTTTCAAATAATCAATTTTATCAGTTAAGTATTTTCTTTATTTTTGCCAGATCTAGTTTTCCCCTTCTTGCTAGGTGAGCCAGAGGAGTAACAGATTAAAGATATAACAATAGAGAGTTTCTGATGCCCAGCGGCATCTTCGTCGGGTGACATTATGACTTCGGGAGGGACTTCATGAAGGGAAGAACGTCTGGAGCAAAGGTTTCCCAGAGGAGCGTGCCTGAAATGCTCAGGAAAAAAAAAGGTTAGGAGGTCCCCAGAGTATTTTTCCGGGGAGGAGCCTCCGACGCCCAAGTCAGTGTCCTGAGGGGAGATAGAGGAGGAGCACTAAGGGGTTAGAAGGCCTTGCCTGCTTGTGTTTTCTCAGGGAGAGAGGGTCCTCCCTTTGCCAGGGCCTATTTCCTGGTATCTATAGGAGTGCCCAGCCCGTTTAGATCATGACACGTGTTCGGCCAGATGCTTTCTGTACCTTCGGGCGTAGGGGACAGGTAGCCGTTTATAGGCTTCTGTAGTCTTGCACTGAGACAGGTTGTGACAAGAATCGAACGGCGTCGGTGCGTCAGACCGCCGTTTGAGGCGGCGTGTAACGCCTGTGGGCGACATGTCAGATGCTCCTTAAATGCTCATGCCGTACTCCCGAGGTCCTCTGGGCGAGGCCGTCCTTTGGTACGGATGCCCTTCTTTGGGAATTATGCCTGTAGTTCGGGGATTTCCCTGGTTCGGGGGTTCCGCTTTCGGAGAAAGTCTCTCCCGCTTGCAATAGCTGGTTCTTTATCCCCGAAGACGATCCGTTTGGTCCCCCGGGGGAGCCGGCAACATCTTTGAAATTCCTGACGTTGTAGCCGAATTTCTGAGTTCGGGGCGTTTGACTTCGCTCCTTCTGAGGTTAGTGTTAGCGCTTTCTTCGGATGACGCCAGGTTTCCCGGCCACACTTTTGGCAGGAAGTATGTAGTGAGAGAGGCGATAGCCCTTCGGCTATCACAGGCCCCCCACTTCGGCTTGTCAGCTTTCGGAGAGCACCCTTCGGGACCTTGGGTGTAATACCTCTGCCGAAGATGGACCTTTTGTCCGAAAACGTAAGCTGTTCGCCCATAGCCTGTCTTTTGGTGTTTTCGAGGTAGCCTACTTCTCTCCTTTTGTAGGTCTGCGCAACGTTGCGTCTCGTTAACCAGGCGTGTCAGTCTGGAGCGGCGCGCCAAAGGTTTAGGGGTGTTAGAAGGCGTGTCCTTCTTTTGGCGCGATGGCTGACACGTGGCAGCTTGTTATCGGCGGGGACTGCATCGGATACAGCAGGCGCGCCTTTTTATGCGTAATGAGCAGTTATGGCAACTGTTTGCCTTCGCGGAGTACTTATGACGCCGGTTCGCCTACCCCTATCGACCTATATATATGATATTCCGTCATAATCTCCTTTTGCTTATGCTTTTGCTTCCCTCCTGCCTTCTAATCGTTCTTGCGTTTTCCCCAGTTTTTTGGTGTTGTTGACGGAGTTTTTTCGGCCACTTTTCACGACAGCGGCTTCAAACCCAGGTTTTGGCAAAAGATTCGGTGGGTTTTGATTTCCAGAGTCTTTTGATTTTAAAGATTTCCCGAAGTCAGTTTTTCATTCCCCGAAGTCGTTTTTTCTTCAAAAATGTCTTCGCCAACTGTTTCCCCTATCCCGGAAAGTTGGCTTCCCCTTCTTGGTCATACTTGTTGTACGACCTCAGAAAAATTGGAAAAATGGACCAAAAAGTTCTTTCTTCCTTCTTACACCACCATCAGACTTCCTGGACCTCAGGAGGTCAGTTTTATGAACCGCCAAAACGAGGTTACCGTTGTTCGTGCCCAACTGAAGGCCGGACTTCGGTACCCTCCCTCGAGGGTGATTTGCGACTTTTGCCAATTTCATGGCATTACCGTAAATCAACTTCCCCCGAACTCGTACTGTTACTTTAACGCCTTCCTTTGTATGTGCGGCGTTTTCAAAATATAACCCCATTTCATTATTTTTTTGCAGTACTATAAGCTCTACACAGTTCCGAAGGGTGGCTTTTACTTTATGCTACCTTGGGGATCAGGGAGCAAAAAGTATATGTTCAATTTCGCCACTAAGGACAGCTGGCGGGGGTGGCAACAAAAGTTTTTCTTTCTGAAGATGGAGGAGGCCTGGTCGTACGTTCCGACCAAGTGGGCTCAGGGAAAATTGGAGATGGACGTCGTAGACCCGAGGATGCTGCTGACTCCTGAGTTGGCATCCAGATTCGTGGACTTTGACAGATGGATCCGAGCAGTCTCCAACTGGGATTCCGAGGTCCCTTCACGCTCCCTCTACCCTTTCCCCATCATGTGGAAACTGATGACCGAAGAGGTCCTTCGGGAACTAGGGGTAGTGAAGGAGCATAAGACGGACCTCGGGATGCCGGCTCCTGCCATCGTCGGGAAAGACTCCTGGCTGGTGAAACTCTTTCGGAAGGAGATTACTTACGAGGCCCTTTGTGAGAGTAAATTATCCAAAATTTTTTTGTCATGGATACCACTTAGACTCACACTGATATTTTCCTTCTTTTTCAGAGATGGGCGACGAGTCCACTGCTTACTACAATGCGCTCTTCCTCGGTCAAGCCGAGAAGGGGGAGCAAACAAAAAAGGCCATCTCCCGAAGGCGGAAATCGTCTGGGGCCGGGCCATCCTCGGCAAAGCGGGTGAAGAAAGACGCACCTCTTCCTCCCCCAAAAATTCCCGAGGAGGTGCGTGAAGAGCCTAACGCAGCTGCTGTCCCGCCGACCGAAGTCGCCGCTGACCTCCCTCCTCGAAGTCCCACTTCTTCGGCGGCTCTTCTGGACGCCTTGGTGGAAGTCCCTTCTACCGAGGAGCACCGCAAGAGCAAAGGCAAGGAGATCTCTGCCGAGGGAGTTCGGGACTTTGACGATGATGTTGCCGAGGTGCTGCTAGGTTCGTTTTTTTTTTTAGACGAGCTGGGGTGCTTTTATTTTTTTGTACTTTGAGAATTACTTGTTTTGACAAGCTTTTTGTTTTGCCCTGCAGATGAGGTACCGTCTTCAGGTTAGATGGTCGAGCACGCCTGGAAACGAGCCCTTCGGGATTCCCATATCCCGAAGGGGAAGATCCCGAGAGAGCCTTTCTGGTCATTTACAGAGAACATGAACTTGTACTCCGCATGACTCCCAGCTAATGGCCAACCAAATTTCAAGGGGGATCCTCACCGAGGCCTCCTTCAAGGCCATTTTCGAGGCGTGCCTAGACGATGAGTCCCTTGCTGCCAGAGTTTCTGAGCACGCTGCCCAGGTATACTTCACGCCTTTGTTTTTTTCCTTTTGATTTCTTCTAAGTTCTTGGCTCATTTTTTTTGTCTTCTTTGCAGCTGTTGGGGTACATTGGCCTACTCAGACTTCGGGCGGTGAAGCAGGCGGCATTCTGAGTCTCGGTCTTAGACTATCTGGAAAAATCTAAGGCCATGTGCTCTGACTTGGTCGCCAAGAACAGGGAGATGGCTCAAGTTGCGAAGAAGGAGGTTGCTGCCGTTCGGGAGGAGTTTTTGAAGGAAAAGAGGAGCTTTTGAAGGACTCATCTCAAAAGATTTCTGACCTTGGCTCCAAGGTGGTGGAGCTGACTTCGGCAAACGAAGCACATCAAAAGGAGAAGTCAGAGTCTGAGGCTCTCCTGGCAAAGGTGCTTGCTGAAAAAGCCGCGCTCCAGGCCGAGGTCGAGTCTTTGAAGAAGGAGCCGAAGAAAAAGAAGACGAAGGCACTGAAGAAGGAGATTGCAGATCTGGAAAAGGAACTAGACGCTTTAGGGGTCGAGAAGGAGAAAGCCGACGAGATGACAAAGGTCGGTTTTCAAGACGACTTTTGCCTCGCTAGGCATCAAGTTCTGCAGAGGTTCCCAGATCTGGATCTCTCCTTTTTGGAGGCCCTAAACATCCCTGAGGGTCCTCGGTGGTCTTGGTCCAAAATTGAGCACCTTAAACTGCCCTTCTCTCTTCCGGCGCCGATGGCGGTGGACAAGGACGTAGGAGCTGGTGGCTCCCAAGATGCCGAGATTCCTTAGCTTGCCTTAGAGTCCTTTGCCTTCTTTTTCTCCTTCTTTGTACTTTTTTGGCAAGCTTCCTTCTTTGTAAGTAGATCCATCTTAATAAAGATTCTTTCTTTCTTTTGAAAAATTTTGGCTAAGTCTTTTGTACTTAGAAATTTTTCATTTCCCATTGTCCCGAACACGTTCGCTCAAGAGACTTCGGAAAATCATATTTACGCTTATCACGGCGATCACCCTTGCGAAATTCTAACTTGTACAATTTACGTTCAAGAATTTTAGCTAAGTCTTTTGTACTTTGTACAATACAATTTTCCCACCAAAATCCTAAGCATAGAATTTTTTCAAGGCATCCGAATGCCATGTATTTTTTAATTCTATGCCTTTGGCGTCACCGAGCTTGTAAACTCCTTTCCGTACTTCGGCAAGTACTAGATAAGGATCTTCCCAATTTGCGCGAAGTACCCCGTGGGATGGCCTTGGGGGTCCAAATTCAGCCTTTCGGAGAACGAGGTCCTCTTCCTTTATTCCCTTTGGCCTGGCTCGCAAGTTTATAGTCGTGGCCACTCTTTGCTGAAAAGCTTTTCTTCTCAGCTCGGCTATTTCTTTGTGTTCGCCGACGAGGTCAAGCTTGGTTCTTAGGCCGAGGTCATTTCCCCTTTCATCAAACACTTGGACTCGCACTAATGGTTGCACTACCTCGATTGGGATGATAGCCTCCGTACCGAAAACAAGTGAAAAAGGTGTCTCCTCTGTGGCTCTTCGGGGTGTTGTTCGGTAGCTCCATAACACACTTGGGAGATCTCCTGGCCATTTCCCTTTTGCTTCCCCCAGCCTCTTTTTCAGACCATCTTTTATGGTCCTGTTAGATACTTCTACTTGCCCATTGCTTTGGGGGTGAGCTACTGAGGCGAAGTGTATCTTTATTCTGAGGTTGTTGATAAATTCTTAGAACCCTTTGTCTATAAACTGGGACCCATTGTCGGCTACTAGTACCTTCGGTATGCCAAATCTGCATATAATATTCTTCCATACGAACTTCTGCATATCTTTTGCCGAGATAGTCACCAAGGGTTCTGCCTCGACCCATTTAGAAAAATAGTCTACTGCGACTACGCAAAACTTCACGCCTCCAGGCTCTATCGGGAGTGGCCCAATGAGGTCTATGTCCCAAACTGCGAAGGGCCAGGGATAGTCAGCCGAAGTTACCAATTCCGAGGGTGTCCTTTGGATATTCGTGTGTCTTTGGCAATTACCACACTTCTAGACGAACTGCCTAGCGTCTTTTCTTAGGGTAGGCCAAAAGTATCCTTGGCGAAATATTACTGCTGCTAGAGGGTCGGTTCCAATGTAAGAACCACAAGTGCCTTCGTGAACTTCTTCGAGGATCATTTCAGTATCCTCTTCGCCAACACACCTTTGCAGTGGATTTGCATATCCCTGTCGATATAATTCTTCTCCAATTAGGAAGAAACGACCAGAACGTCTCCGTACCTTCGCCGCTTCGTTGGGGTCTTCGGGGAGCGCACTAGTTGCGAGATATCTTTTTATCGAATCTTTCCAGCCTTTTCCCAGAGTTTCTATGCTCAGCACTGCAATGCTTGGGTGGTTTAGCACCTCGGTGCATGTTTTCGACTTTGCCAAGCAATCTGCCTCGGCATTATCTCGACGAGGCACATTTTTCGATTCGTATGGTGTCAAACTCTCGGATAAGCTTTGCTACCAGTTCATGGTATTTTGCCAAGGTCAGGTCCTTCGCCCCGTAGTCCCTTGCTGTTTGTCGAACTACCAGCTGGGAATCACTGTGGGCTTTTAAGTTTTTTATACCAATTTTTCTGGCTAGGCGTAACCCTGCTATGAGAGCTTCGTACTCAGCCATATTATTAGTGACGTTAAAGCCGAACTTGATGGCTTTCATTACTTCTAGACCTTCGGGGCCTTTGATAATTACCCTAGCTCTCTGGTGTTCGGAGCCCGAGGCTCCGTCGACATACAAAGTCCATTCTGGCTCACCTCCGCCGGGATCCATATGGCTGTCGTCGGTGATGGGTACTTCGGCAATAAAGTCTGCCAAGGCTTGAGCTTTTATGGCTTTCCGAGGTTCATAATTAATGTCGTGTTCGCCAAGCTCTATACACCATTTGGAAAGCCTTCCTGAATGATCGACTTTCCTCATGACGTCCCATAGAGGTAGACTACTTCGGACGATGATAAGATGAGCCTGAAAATATGGCCGTAGCCTTCTCCCTGCCAGTACCAGGGCATATATAGCTTTTTGTAGCAAGGGATACCTAACTTCGGTGCCGTGTAGGGACTTGCTTATATAATAAACCGGCCATTGCTTCGGCCCTTCCTCTTTCACAAGGACCGAGCTTACTGCTTTTTCTGTGACGGCGAGGTATAACATGAGGGGTTCTCCCTCGCGAGGTTGTCGCAGAGTGGGCAAACGGGCTAAGTAGATTTTGAGTTCTTCCCAGGCCTTTTGGCAGTCCTCATTCCAAGGATGATCATCACTTCCGAGGTTGCCCTCCTTTTTTGCTGCCTTAGTGAGGACTTTAAAGAATGCTCGACACCGGTCTCCATATCTGAAAATAAACCTACTAAGAGAGGTTATCCTTTCAGTGAGTCTTTGCACATCTTTTATTGTGACGGGAGTTTGGAATTCGAGCAGAGCCTTAATTTTTTTGGGGTTAGCCTCAATGCCTCTTTCTTATACCATGTATCCAAGAAACTTTCTTAAGGCTACGCCGAAGATGCACTTTTCGGGGTTAAGGCGGATCTCGAAGGTTCTGAGCTGGTGGAAAGTTTCCTTTAGATCTGCGACGTGGTCGGTAGGCAGTTTGCTCTTGACTATCATGTCATCGACATAGACTTCCATATTCCTCCCTATTTGGTCGCTAAAGACCTTGCTCATCAACCTCTGGTAGGTGGCTCCTGCATTTTTGAGCCCGAAGGGCATCCTGATGTAACAATACGTTCCACTTTCCGTGATGAAGGCAGTCTTCTCCTCGTCTTCGGGGTTCATTCTTATTTGATGATACTCATTGAAGGCGTCCAGGAAACTTAGGAGTCCGTATTCGGCAGTCGAATCCACCAATTGGTCTATTGGTGGGAGAGGGTATGAGTCTTTTGGGAAAGCATCATTCAAGTTTCTGAAGTCGATGCACATTTGGAGCTTACTGCTCCCTTCTTTTGTGGCGATAACCACGTTACTCAACCATTCGGGGTACTTGACTTCCTTGATTACTTTTGCGTCTAGTAAGCGCTGGACTTCGGTTTTGACGAAGTTATTTTTATGGACTGAGATGCCCCGTTTCTTTTGCCGGACAGGTTTTGCTTCTGGACTTACTTTAAGGTTATGCTGTATTATGTGAGGGTCTACCCCCGGCATATCTTTCGGCAAGTAGGCAAACAGGTCGTTATTCATCAGAAGAAAGGATACAAGTTTTTTCTTGTCTCCTTCGGCCAAGTTTTTCCCTATTCGGGTACTTCGGCCTGGGACAAGTTCTACCTCTTCCATTTCTTCCTTCGCGGGATCTTCTGCCTCGCCCTTTTTTGGTTTTCCACCTGGTAAAGCCTCTGCTTCTATAGTTTGCGCGAAGTTGTTTACTGGAGCTTTTTGTGCCTTGACGAACACTTTCCTTACTTCACCCTGATCAACGAAGATTTTTGCGTCTCCATCCTTGGTGGCAAAAGTGACAGTTAAGTATTTTACATCATGGCGAATACGCAAATTTCCCTGTGTTTGCCTCCCAAGGATGGCGTTGTATGATGAAGGAACATCCATGACAATAAACCTTATCATTGTGGAGGCGAATAATTCAGCTGTCCCGTCCACCGAAGTTCCTTTCATCATTAGGGGAAGATCGATCCATCCGAGGACGAGCAGCTCGGATGGTCCTACCCCGAAAGTAGGCGAAGTGACGGGCTTGAGATCGCTGTTGGATATGCCCAAGTTTGGCAGCAGATGTGAAAAGAGGACGTCAGCGTTTGATCCATCGTCAAGCAACACTCTCTTGACGTCCCAGTTTCCTATCCTCGCCATGACCAAAAGCGGATCATCATGGGGGAAGATGACAGTGGAACCATCCTTGCGGGCCAGCTTTTTCGTCGAACTCTGATATTCCATCACTGATATTTCTCTGGCCTTCCTCTTTCTTTCCGAAGATGGGAGTCCTGTCATAATTGTTTGTATTATCCCCGCCGGAGGTGGAGGACGCCTCTTCGGACTTCTATTCCTCCGTCTGTCGGAGTCGTAGTCCTTGTCATCTGCCTTTTCTTCTTCCTCTTTTCTCCCTTTCAGGGAAAACATTCGCAGATATCGCCGAAGTTGGCTTTGTTTTATCAGCGGCTCTATGTATTTTTTCAATTGAAAACAGTCTTCGGTGTCGTGGCCGTGGTCGCGGTGAAACTGGCAGAACTTCTTCATGTTCTTTTTATTATTAGCGGTCATGGCCCTTGGCCGCTGAATCTGGCTCCCCTGTCTTTCCATTGTCATGAGGATGTTGGTCCTCGTGGTGTTCAGGGGTGTGAAGGTTGGGGGTTTCCTTCCCCTAATTCTTCGAGGTCATCCCGCCTGGTCAGTTGAATACTGCATTTGCTGGCTGGGCCCTTCGGCGCAGATGTGATCGGACTTCGGTCTACCCATCCTTAGCTCTTCAGCCGTCATGTGCTGCTCGGCCCTTCGGTAGAATTCGCCAAGCGTGTCTAGAGGATCCTTGGAAAATTCGTAAAACAGCTGTGAGTCCCTCCGAAGGCCCCGTGTCATGGCAAGAATGCGTATTTCGGGGCGGAAGTCTAGAACACTTAAGGCTTCTCTGTTAAACCTTTCGACATAGTCGCGGATGGTTTCTCTGTTCTTCTGCGCTATGTCGAACATCTGGACAGGCATCTTCGCCGTCGGCCGAATTCCAATAAATTGCTGTGTAAAGGCCGTAGATAACTCCTGGAACTCCCTAATGGTTCCTGGAGCCAACGAATTGTACCATGCTGTTGCTGGTCCTGTGAGGATGACCTCAAATCATTTGCAAAAGGTAGCGTCATCAGCACCGTGCATCATCATGCTGCGTTTGTATTTTGTTAGATGGGCCTGTGGATCAGTTCGGCCATCATAGGTTTCCAGCCGAGGCACCCGGAAGTCACCCGGCATGGCTGCCGAAACTACTACTCGGGTGAACGACGACTCATCCCCACAGAAAGTTTCAGACAGCCTTGCCCAGACCGGTTTGCGAGCTACCTGTTTTTCCACTCTTTCCAACCTCACTAATATCTTCTCCATAAGGAACGTGGCACTAGGCTATTCCTCCTAATGCTTGTAGGCTTCTGGGAAGGGAGATTGTCGGCGTCTCTTCGGGGAGTGACTCCGGCGCCGAGGGGATGGGGACTTCGCCTCAGGTGATGAGCTCCTTTGGCGTGGGACTTTAGGTCGCTTGGACCCCGTTTGTCCCGTAGGTAGTGTCCCGAGGAGCATGTTTTCCGTCGAAGACTCCTCGCGCGGATCCCCGCTTCCCAAACTGCGGTAGGTTGGTTTAGGGCTTTTCTCCCGAGGGCGTGCTGGCGAGGGAGGCCTTTGGCCCTAAGTTGGTTGTGGCCACCTTCGGTCTCTTTGCTGTGTCATTTCAGCCACAACAGAGCGCTGAAAGTCGCGCAGAAAACTCATAGTTATGACTAGAGGATGCTCTTCCTCAGGCGAGGAAGTCCCTGGAAGGGCTTGCTTGGTAGCCGGTTGAGCCTCAGGCGCGGACGAGGACTTCGGAAGTCCCTTGTCCTTTGAACACCAAGTTTCAACAATGGCGACCTGAGAGTGAGTTTCCACAGACGGCGCCAAATGATGCCCAGCGACATCTTTGTCGGGTGACATTATGACTTCGGGAGGGACTTCCTGAAGGGAAGAACATCTGGAGCAAAGGTTTCCCAGAGGAGCGTGCCTGAAATGCTCAGGAAAAAAAAAAGGTTAGGAGGTCCCCGGAGTATTTTTCCGTGAAGGAGCCTCCGACGCCCAAGTCAGTGTTCTGAGGGGAGATAGAGGAGGAGCACTAAGGGGTTAGAAGGTCTTGCCTGCTTGTGTTTTCTCAGGGAGAGAGGGTCCTCCCTTTGCCAGGGCCTGTTTCCTGGTATTTATAGGAGTGCCCAGCCCGTTCAGATCATGACACGTGTTCGGCCGGATGCTTTCTGTACCTTCGGGCGTAGGGGACAGGTAGCAGTTTATAGGCTCCTGGAGTCTTGCACTGAGACAGGTTGTGACAAGACTCCAACGGCGTCGGCGCGTCAGACCGCCGTTTGAGGCGGCTTGTAACGCCTGTGGGCGACATGTCAGAGGCTCCTTAAATGCTCATGCCGTACTCCCGAGGTCCTCTGGGCGAGGCCGTCCTTTGGTACGGATGCCCTTCTTCAGGAATTATGCCTGTAGTTCGGGGATTTCCCTGGTTCGGGGGTTCCGCCTTCGGGGAGAGTCTCTCCTGCTTGCAATAGCTGGTTCTTTATCCCCGAAGACGATCCGTTTGGTCCCCCGGGGGAGCCGGCAACATGTTTGAAATTTCTGACGTTGTAGCCGAAGTTCTGAGTTCGGGACGTTTGACTTCGCTCCTTCCGAGATTAGTGTTAGCGCTTTCTTCGGATGACGCCAGATTTCCCGGCCACGCTTTTGGCAGGAAGTATGTAGTGAGAGAGGCGATAGCCCTTCGGCTATCAGTTTCACTATGAGGTCCATGGGTCAGCTTTTTTATAGTGGATTAAGAGCTAGTATTTATTAGTCCAAATATTATGTTAGGTTTGTGTCTCTTATTTTTTAGGGTTTTTTTTCTATCAGTTTATATGTTCAAATACTAGATATATTCATATATTCTTTCTCATTTTCCTATATAATAAGGTATTGTCTCTATGGAGTTCAACGTTTATATCTTATTGATAGATACTATATGCTTACAATTAATGGAAAAGAATATTCACAAAAAGAAAAACCGTCGGATACTGAGCTGAAGAAGAAGAGACCGAGAGAAATTAATATGTGAATTGATGGGAAACAATTGAATAGAGAATTGCAAGAAATTTCCCGAATAAATTTTTTTATTTTAACCGTTTTAAGCCTCAAGTGTATAACTTAATAGTTCACGGACCCATATCGCAAATTTCGGGAAAATTACAAACATCTCCCTGTAGTTTGGTCTAACCTACAGGTTATCTCATTTATTTTGAGTAACCTACATTTTGCCCCCTATGTTTTTACCACTGCCTGATAACAACTTCTAAAACTGTATTTAAACTATACGATAATTATCTTTCAGTAATTTCAACCTCTCCATTATTTTTTTATAGTTAATAAATATTTTAAACTATTAGTTTTTTCTTTCTGTAAATGCACTTTCCCTTTGTAAATACATATCAGTATTTTTTAAAGGTCGGTTGGCTGTGAAAAAAATATAAAAAATCTTGAAATTACTGGAATATTATTATTATATAGTTTAAATTAGGGTTTCAGAAATTATTGTTAGACAATGTAAAACAAACAGGGGTAAAGTGTAGGTTTTTGAAAATATAGGGCCAAAGTGTAGGTTAGACCAAAATACAAGGGGATTTTTGTAATTTTCTGGCAAATTTCCCCTAACAGTGGATCAATTACACACCAGGCACTTAAACTCTTGAATTGAAGCCAAAAAAACCCAACTGCTAACAATTATTCCAAGAAAAAGGGTAAACTGTAGAGAAAGCTAATCTATAAAACCTTCATTGACTAAAACCTATATATACTAAAATAAAAACAGAAAAATTTATTAGGAGAGAAACTAAAGAAGAAATAAAGTAAATAGTAGAAGTGAGGAACGATATTTTGCGATATATTAGAATAGAAGGGGCTTCATTTGCAGCAGCAGTCGGCGCGGCCAGGCCGAACGGTAAGGCAAGCTCCGCTGCTGTAACGTTTCATGACGCAGTCCACATTGCACTCGTAGGTTCCATAAATAGCCGAACACGTCGCGTAGCAGACATCCTGAGGAACATCCACACCTCCCAATAACCCCACCTTGTTAGGCTCGCCATCTGCATCCACAAATCAACACATTAAATCACACATATGTTGGAACACAAAAGCAGGCACGCCTGTTAATTTTCCTCCCAGTGTTCGTCAATCTTCTCCAAACTCGGTCACCCAAATTTGAATCAGGTTAAAATATGACTTGTATGGGTTTCCCATATACATACTCTCTTCAACTCATGACATATAACCGGTTTGCACATGACCAAAGAATAAAACTTATGTCTAAAGGAATTGATCTTTCATAAAGTCAAAGTCACTCTCTTGTATTCATAATCAAAGTTTAATAGTGTACATTAAGAAAATTACAAGTGTAATAATGAGATAACTAAAGATGGTAACTGATATATACAAAGATAAATGTAAGTAACTATATATACCGGAGTAGACTGAGGAGATGATAAAAAACGTGAATATGAGAAAAGGGACGAAAGCTTGTGCCTTTGCCATTGTTATTGTGTATGTAAGTCTTTTGAGCTGAAGTTGTGAAGATGGAGTGGTGAAAATGGACACAAAGTTTGCAATTTATAGTTGAAGTTAGTATAGGAATATGTGAGTTGTGTGTGGAAGGATAAACAATCGCCAAGCAGCACATTTGCCTAACAAGGGATGGGATTGGCAGCATCGGAAAACTTCCTTTTTGTTTATGGTTTCCGTTTCTAGCTATCACTCTTTCAAAGACAGCGTAAAAAATACCCTTTCAAACCATTTATTTTTCAAATTTCTTTCCCTGTATTCTTAATTACGACCGGTTTTTCCCCTTCCCTTTCATAATCGCATTCTGAAATCTATACAAGCAAATATTCCAATCCACTAATAATTCCTTATTCAACTAGAGTTGGTCTCTTATGAAAATTTCCGTTTATGCGTACGTTGATTAGTCAATTAAACCTTTCCCTTTTTGTTTTTTTGTTTCCGTTCTGCTTATCCTTACTCAAATTACTATTATCAATAGTAGTAAATTATTAGTGTTTAAAAAAATATTTAATATCTAATGATTGAGATCATGCATGTAAATCTAATCTAATCTATATAATTATATATATATACATAAAACAGGACATTCTCTATAGAGGTTTTGGTCTTTTCCTTAATTAGCATCCTCATTGATTGACAAATGTCCTTTTTTTTCGAGGAATTTTTTTGGCATAGCTGTATATTGGTCGATTAAAAGTTAATTGAAATCTAATATTATCCTTCATTAATAAAGTTAACAAATTTCTTAACACCGTTACATGAATTTAACGGAATAGCATTTAAAAAAGCATGATCGGATAGTTATTATATTAGGTTAATGGATCTAGAAACTTCTCAATCACTGAAAAACCATTAAAGGAATCTCAGAGTTTTGAACCATACAATCATAAATTCAATTTGGTTGTCACAAAATTAAAGAAAATAATCAATTAAATGAAATACAAAAATTAAACCGAAACATCTAATATGAAATGTGTTACAATTTAACCGAACAATAGTTTATAGAATGTAAAGTCAATAATTTAATGTCCATTAACACAATTGGAAATTAAGGAATGAATAGTTGAATACTACATAATTACCACAGCAATCAAATTAAAAAGTCTACACATATGTTAAATAAAAATATTATCAAAGTTGGTAATAAAAATATTAATTATTTTTCTTTCAATTTAATTAAAAAGTCTATACATATATTGCCATAATTAAACTTCGAATAATTACTTATTTAAAAAGCACCATTATTACTGTTTAATTATTTATTTGATACATAATTAATTATTTTTATAATTAATTAATTATGGAAAAAATTTAGTCTATGAATAGACAATCAAATTAAAAAGTCTATACATATATTAAGTAAAATATTATCAAAGTTGGTCAAAGTTGGTCAAAGTTGGTAATAAAAATATTACCATAACAATATTTTAGCTCCTTAAAATTTTTCCTTTCATTCACCATTATTAACTCTGATACAATTTGAAAATTGTTATTGAAATGTTATGATTGTATTATTATCCATTTTATATTAAATAAAATATGTCCATATATATATATATATATAAAGTCAGACAATCTCTACGAAGGTTTTGGTCTTTTTCCTTAATTGGCATTATCATTGATTAACAAGTGTCCTTTTTTTTTTTCAAAAACTTATTTTTGGCATAGCTGTATATTGGTTGATCAAAAGTTGAAATCCGATATTATCCTTCATTAAAGTTAACGGATTCCTTAACACCGCTACGTGAATTTAACGAAATAGTATTAAAAAAAAACATGGCCGGACAGTTATTATATTGGGTTAATGGATCCAGAAACTTCTCAAACATATATATATATATATATATAAAGTAGGACAATCTTTATGGAGGTTTTAGTCTTTGTTTTAATTGGTGCCTTCATTGATTAACAAGTGTCCTTTTTTCTTCATAGGTTTCTTTTGGCAGAGTTGTATATTGGTCGATTAAAAGTTGAAATATAATATTATCCTTCATTAAAGTTAATGGATTCCTTAATACTGTTACATGAATTTAACAAAATAGCATTTAAAAAAAACATGACTGGGCAGTTATTATATTGGGTTAATGGATCCAGAAACTTCTCAAATACTAAAAAACCATTAAAGAAATATCAGATTTTTGGAGCATGTAATCATAAATTCAATTTGGTTATCGAAAAATTAAAGGAAGGAATCAATTAAATGCAATACAAAAATTAAACCGAAACATGTAATATGGAATGTATTACAATTCAACTGAACAATAGTTTATAAATGTAAAGTCAATAGTTTAATGTCCATTAACACAATTGGAAATTAAAGAATGATTACTACTTAATTACCATAACAATCAAATTAAAAAGTCTATACATATATTAAATAAAAATATTATCAAAGTTGGTCAAAGTTGGTAACAAAAATATTAAGTATTTTTCTTTCAATTTAATTAAAAAGTCTATACATATATTGCCATAATTAAACTTCGAATAATTACTTATTTAAAAAGCACCATTATTAACATTGAATTATTTATTTGATACATAATTAATTATTTTTATAATTAATTAATTATGGTAAAAAGTTAGCCTATACATAGACAATTAAATTAAAAATTCTATACATATATTAAGTAAAATATTATCAAAGTTGGTCAAAGTTGGTAATACAAATATTACCATAACAATATTTTACTTAAAATTTTCTTTTCATTCACCATTATTAACTTTGATATAATTTGACAATTGTTACTGAAATATTATGATTGTATTGTTATCCATTATATGTTAAATAAAAATTATGTCCATACATATTATTTCCATTTAGATTTATAAATTGTTAAGTAAGCTGAAAATGAAGATAAAATTGAGTTCAATTATTACTAAATCATTCTGATTGAATTATTAGCCATTTTATCTTACATTAAAGTTATGGCCACAGGCCACATATATTATTTCCATACAGATTTTTAATTGTAAAATGAACCAGAGATCAACATAGAATCGGGTATAATTATTAATAGAAAATTATGATTTAATTTTTACCCGTTTTATCGAACATTTAAATGATGTTGAGTTATATACTTTTCATATATAATGTTCAATTGCAAATTGAATGAGAAAACAGGGTAAATCGCGTATAATAATTACTAGAATATTGTGATTGTATTATTACCCTGTTTTATCTTCCGTTAAAATCATGTCGAGATATATGCTTTCCATATAGTATATTGAAGTCACTACTAAAAAAACCTACTTTTCCAACTGCTAATTTACCAACGGCTACGCCGTTGGTAATTATTTTCCAACGTGCACGCGTTGGTGATGGATTCAAAAAAATTTAACAGTGTTTTTTTTATTTTTCCAACGTGCAAACCGTTGGTAATTACCAACGGTCTTAGCCGTTGGTAAAATTCCAACTTCCCAGCAGTTGGTAAAATTTTTTTTTTTTTTAAAGGGTGATTTACCAACGGCTAGCCGTTGGTAAATATTTTCCAACGTGCACGCGTTGGTGAGTGCTTAAAAAAAAATTACATTTTTTTTTCCAACGTGCAAACCGTTGGTAATTACCAACAGCCTGAGCCGTTGGTAAAATTCCAACTTGCAGCAGTTGGTGAGGTTTTTATTTTATTTTATTTTTTTTTGATTTTTTTTTTTTGATTTTTTTTTTTACTTTAGTTAAACGGTGCGTTTTGATTAATTTTTTTAAACCCCCCCCCCCCCTCCCCGGCCAGCGTCGCGACTCGCTAAACTCTTTCTTTCTTCTTCCTCGCTCTGGTTCGTCTCTCTCTCTCTCTCTCCTGTATTTCTCTCCTCCGCTTCCTAGCTCACACATCACACACATTCACTTGTTTGCGTCAATTGGGACCGGAAACTTTTTCTTTGAGGTCGGAGATTCGTCGATCTGCTGTCGTTTTTTTAGATCCGAAGGTTAATTATTTTTTTCAGCGAATTTTGAATTTTTTTTTTGATGTATTTCTCCCTATTTGAGCTTCTTGCTTGATAATGGGTTGAAGATGTTGGTTTTTATTGCAGGATTGAAGCGATTTGGAGGTGTTTCAAGGAAGTTAATATTTTTTTTTTAGGTAACCGCGTTTATTTCGGATTTTTTGATTTTTTTCCTTAATAATTACGTATTTTCGGATTATATTGTGTTAATTTGGTTTGAAATATGTGCAATATTTGTTATTTTGTGTTGCATTTGGTTGGAGATTTAGTTTTTAGGTTACCCATTACAATTGTTTTTTTATGTGCATTTTTTTACAATTTTTTGTTATTTTCGGGATTAATTAGAATTTATGAAAAAATTAGATTTAAGTGATTTGTTTAGGTAGTATATTTACATTTTCCAATGACAAAATATTGTAGAATATTTATTTTTTTTTTCATATGGTGAAAAATAATTTTTAAAATAAAAATTAGATTTGCTAATTTCTTTATAAAAAAAAATGATACTTCTATTTTTGAAGTAATTGAAAAAATGAATAAAATGTTAAACAAGTTAATATTAATATTGCAACAAGCATTAAGTATTGGTTTATAAATATTAAAATCCATTATAGATATAGAAATTATTAGTAAATTGAGAAAGATATAAATTATTTAGATAGATAAAGTTTATTAGAAGTAAATGCATTTAATGTATTTAACATATTATTAATATTTGTTTATGTAAATATTATAAGCATTTTTTTGGTACTGTGTCTGAGTGCAACAATTAGTGGATGCTACTATGTTTATTCTTTATGTTCCCTTTTTTATGGGAACTCTTTATGATTAATTTTTACCTCGAGTCGTTTGATTTTAATCACTAATAAACTATCCAAAACCTTAACATAAATAATAAAAGTTATTCTAAAATAAGACCACGATAGATGACTTAATTTTAAAATTAAGTCATCTATCGTGATCTTATTTTAGAATAACTTTTATCATTTATGTTAAGGTTTTGGATAGTTTATTAGTGATTAAAATCAAACGACTCGAGGTAAAAATTAAAAGTTAGGAAGCGATAGTTTTTATCTAAATCAAATTAAACAATAACAAAGAGGGCCCTTATCATCAGCACAATTACTCAACTTCGTGAGGTGAGTTATACTTATTTCCACACTAAATATATCTTAGTCTCTTATTTGTCTCTTTACAGTATTCACTTTAGTTTGCCACATGTTGCTCTATTTTAACTTATTACAATTTCTTTGAGTCATATACCGTTCACAAAAATTAATCGGCCATTTTTTATCTTCAACTTTTTGATATATAAGTATAAAGATTCACAAATAATAAATGAAAACTGTAGTTTTTAAATATAATTTGAATTTTTTTTATTTTTAAAAAATTAATATAAATAAATTTCAATCAAGCTTAAAAAGAAAATATTAATAAGTCAATCAATTAGTATATGCCTTATATATATATATATATATATATATATATATATATATATATATATATATATATATATATATATATATAAATATATATATATATATATATATCTGGCCCCCTCTCTCTCTATTTTTTTTATTAGTCTAAGGCATTTTCCTTTTTCTTATGCTTTCCTTAGGCAAAAAGAGCAAATTGCTCACTCAACTTTTTGTGTTAAGTGAATCAACTACTATTATTTTTTTACAGTTAAATTCATTATCAATATTATCTTTTGGCAGAAATAGCCCACTACCGATGTAGTCTCTATGGTGGATGATGATATAATACATTTAGTCTACATGGCAATCTTATATGGATGATGACATGACTTATTTTTTCTAACTTAGCCCTAAACTTTTGTACACACTATAAATTTCCCATAACCTTTACTTGTCCTTTTTTCGATCATCCTCTTCCTCATTTCCTTCTCTCTCTCCTCAACTGAAGCCGCACTGTTTACTTTAGTTAAACGGTGCGTTTTGTTGAAAGTTTTTAAACCCCCCCCCCCCAGCGTCGCGGCGTCTTCTTCTTTCTTCTTCCTCTGGTCTCGTCTCTCTCTCTCTCTCCTGTATCTCTCTCCTCGCTTAATTCCTAGCTCACACATCACACACATTCACTTGTTTGCGTTGATTGGGACCGGAAACTTCTTCTTTGAGGTCGGAGATTCGTCGATCTGCTGTCGTTTTTTTAGATCTGAAGGTTAATTATTTTTTTCAGCGAATTTTGAATTTTTTTTTTTATGTATTTCTCCCTATTTGAGCTTCTTGGTTGATAATGGGTTGAAGATGTTGGTTTTTATTGCAGGATTGAAGCGATTTGGAGGTGTTTCAAGGAAGTTAATATTTTTTTTTTAGGTAACCGCATTTATTTCGGATTTTTTGATTTTTTTTCCTTAATAATTACGTATTTTCGGATTATATTGTGTTAATTTGGTTTAAAATATGTGCAATATTTGTTATTTTGTGTTGCATTTGGTTGGAGATTTAGTTTTTAGGTTACCCATTACAATTGTTTTTTTATGTGCATTTTGTTACAATTTTTTGTTATTTTCGGGATTAATTAGAATTTATGAAAAAATTAGATTTAAGTGATTTGTTTAGGTAGTATATTTACATTTTCCAATGACAAAATATTGTAGAATATTTATATTTTTTTCATATGGTGAAAAATAATTTTTAAAATAAAAATTAGATTTGCTAATTTCTTTATAAAAAAAATGATACTTCTATTTTTGAAGTAATTGAAAAATGAGTAAAATGTTAAACAAGTTAATATTAATATTGCAACAAGCATTAAGTATTGGTTTATAAATATTAAAATCCATTATAGATATAGAAATTATTAGTAAATTGAGAAAGATATTAATTATTTAGATAGATAAAGTTTATTAGAAGTAAATGCATTTCATGTATTTAACGTATTATTAATATTTGTTTATGTAAATATAATAAGCATTTTTTTGGTACTGTGTCTGAGTGCAACAATTAGTGGATGCTACTATGTTTATTCTTTATGTTCCCTTTTTTATGGCAACTCTTTATGATTCATTTTTAAAATAATGAACTAACAAATTAAAATACTTAAAAATAAAGAAAAATTAAAATGAAACTCGATCCCTTTTTAAAATACCCAAAGGAATATACTCAACTACTTTTAATTATGGAATGTTCACTTGAACCATATACTATTGCATTAGAACTTTTAATAACTCATTTCTGAAATAAAAAACTATCGAACAGATTATATGGTAGAATACCAACTTTAGTTTCAAAGAATGATCTCACAAGTTAAACAAAGTTGATATTAATAAGCGATTAAAAAAAGCCAGTTCCAAAAACTCAAACTCATTCCCATTATATATATATATATATATATATAAATTCAAATTATACTCAACGATGGAAACTAGGTATGTACAAAATATGTGTTGGCCTTATCTGAAATTTAATAAAAAAAATGTCTCAATTTAAAACATATATACATAAGTTAAAATAAATGATGCGTTAAGAGAGAAAAGATAATGACATGACGGTTATACATAACTATAATGAAACAAATAATAATCTCCGTACCGTATTTTTTTTAAATTGATCGTGTACATTAATGATACTTAGTTTCATTTGAAGAAATTTCTTATATTACCAGGATATTAAGTTATTTTTCCCCCTTTTTTCAGTTCCTCCCTGCATCTGTCTAGCGTGAAGAAGTACCCATTGTTTCTCCTGTCGCAGTTCGAGGTTAGTTTATAATTCTTTTCGTGTATATTTGAGAACGGGATGATTTTAAGGGAAATTGTTTTAATTACTAATATTGGTAATAAAACGGAAATACTTCTCACTATGGTTTGAACACTGTGGCTTTAGATTTGAATATGCAATTTATGTTAATTATTTGTTATCTGTGCATATTTTTTATTCTGTATTATAGTCAATATGTAATTTCTTTGTGCGTTGTGTATATTATTTTATGGCATGATTATTTAAATAAGTTCATGGTAATAGGTGTAGTTATGGTTTAGTTGGAGTGCTTTAGTGTAAATGGTTATATTATGTCATAAGATAGTATTGATAATAAAACTTTATTCCTTATAATAAAACCATGTGGACAGTTAGCTGACAATAATAATGCAGAAAAAATACCTCGTAAAGGAATTTGGAGACCAATAGAGAAAATATTAAAACAAATAAATTAGGACCACTGAAGAGGAGGAGTCACTGTCATTCGAAGAAATCCAGGTAGCCTGATTGTACCGAAACATGACTTTAACGCAAACTTCTTCCTAACCCTAACCTTTACCTTAGACCATACATCTACACTTAAACCCAACACAATATACCTAAACTTGTAAACCCTAAATACGACAAAATCTAACCTAAACTATAAGTCTATAATCGTAGCAGTATGAACCCTATACCTAAGTTCTAAACTCTAATAGACATAAACTTAGACCCTAATCTTAACACTAATTTGTACTTTACCATAAACGCTATACAATAAATCTGAACCGAAATAATCCCCATCTATGTCAAAACTCTAGACTTAACCTATTACCTTAATTATAAGCTCATAATTCAGTTCATAAACCCTCAAACATAACCTTAAATGTCTCAACTTAAGGGAATAATCAGGACAGTTAACTCCCTTAAGGTAAACATTAACTTTCTTTATTAATTACCTTTTGTAGTTAGTAAATCCCTATATGTAATAAAATATCCTTTAAAAATTATGAATTTAAGTACTAAGAACAATGACAGTAATAAGAACAATAAGAACAATAAGGTACTTTATTCATAACCTTTAATCTTAGTAAATCCTGGCTTTGTAATAAAATATTCTTTAAAAATATGGAATTTAAGTACTAAGAACAATGACAGTAATAAGAACAATAAGAACAATAATGATGACCGTACGTTAATCATAAGAACAACTTAGATTGAAAATAAACTTTGGCTATCTAAAAATACTGTAAACTTGAGTACGTAAACATTGAAGCATACTTCTGTTATTTTTACACATACGTGAAACCATAAACTTGAGTACGTATATCATTTAATAGATTGAGGTGTTTATGATTACGAACAGATTTTGTGTGTAATGGAATCCGCCCGTAGTTGGATGTACAGTAACCGTTTCTTGCCTCGCCGAATCTGGTTACACACAACAGTGGGAGTCTGGGGTGGAAGAATTTATATCATTTGCTGTATCCCACCCTGAAACTATGAGCGGGTTATGCATTCGCTGTCCTTGTCGGAAGTGTAAGAATTTGCGGTTTAATCAGGCTGATGAGGTCAGAGTTCATCTGTACAAATGGGGGTTTACGCCTTTTTACTTGAATTGGACCGCTCATGGTGAGCCATTTAATGAAGCATCAGATACGGCTCCAGGTGTGGGTGGGTTTAGGGAGTTTGACCAGGGGTGTTCGACGAATCCATATGAAAGGATGGTATTAGATGCCGTTGGCCCTAGTTACAATCAATTTCCGGAAGACAATGTTGTGGAGCCAAATGAAAGTGCTCAAAATTTTTTTAATCTTTTGAATTCAGCATCAACTCCTTTATGGGATGGGTGCGAAAGTCATTCTGAGTTATCTGCTGCTGTCCGCCTTCTCAACCTTAAGTCTGAGTATCACATGTCACGAGGATGCTTTAATGGCATTGCCCAACTAATGAAGGAGACCCAACCAACAGATAGTAAGATGCCATCAAATTGGTATGAAACTAAGAAATTAGTTTCCCAGTTGGGTCTGTCTCACGAGAAGATTGACGTCTGTGTGAATGATTGTATGTTGTTCTGGAAAGATGACAGTACCAATCGTATTTGTAAGTACTGTGGGTCTGAGAGATATAAGCCAAAAAAGGGAGGTCGTGGTAAAGATCGACCGAGGAAAACCATGCATTATTTACCACTAAGCCCTCGTCTGCAACGCTTATTTGCGTCATTGGCAACAGCTGAGCAGATGAGGTGGCATAAGGAGCAAACACAGGTCCCAGGTGTGTTAAAACATCCATCAGATGGTGAAGCTTGGAAACATTTTGATCAGACCTACCCATGGTTTGCTTCGGAACCACGAAATGTCAGATTGGGGTTGTGTGCTGATGGATTTACACCTTTTGGACCATCTGGGAAACAATACTCTTGTTGGCCTGTGATCGTTACTCCGTATAATTTGCCCTCTTGGATGTGCATGAAAAAACCTTATATGTTCCTTTCGTTGCTGATTCCAGGTCCACGTAGCCCAAATCATAAGATTGATGTTTATCTACAACCTCTCATAGACGAGCTACGGCATCTGTGGTTTGATGGCGTCGAAACATGGGATGTGTCATTGAAACAAAATTTTATTCTGCGAGCAGCATTAATGTGGACCATAAATGACTTTCCGGCTTATGGCATGCTATCAGGGTGGATGACACATGGGCGATTGTCTTGCCCTATTTGTATGGGTGAAAGTAAGGCATTCCAACTTAAGTATGGCGGGAAAATTTCTTTTTTCGACTGTCATCGGCAATTCCTCCCCCGGAACCACCCATATAGAAGGAATTGTACTTGCTTTAAGAAAGGGAAATCAGAAAAGTCATTGCCTCCTCCGCGCTTATCAGGTGAAGATATATTTGAAAGAATCTCATGGATACCATCAGTTGGTAACGATGGTCCACAAAATCGACCGTGTGATTATGGGAAATCACATAATTGGACGAAGCGAAGCATTTTCTGGGAGTTACCATATTGGGCCACGAACTTAATACGACATAATCTTGATGTTATGCATATTGAGAAGAACGTGTTTGAGAATATATGGAATACTGTGATGGATGTTAAGAACAAAACCAAAGATAATGTGAAAGCACGGAAGGACCTGGAAATTTATTGTAATCGGCCGGAGTTAAACATGGTTCCACTTGATGATGGTCGTTCGTTCAAACCAAAGGCGAGGTTCACATTGGATGTTAACCAAAGGCAAGATGTGATTGCCTGGGTAAAATCTTTACGACTCCCTGATGGATATGCCTCGAATCTTGGGAGATGTGTTGATACAGCTGGTTGCAATATGTATGGAATGAAGAGTCATGATTGCCATGTTATGATGCAAAGGCTTTTCCCCATTGCCCTCGAAGCGCTACCCGACAATATTTGGAAGCCATTAACGGAGTTAAGCCTATTCTTTAGAGACTTGTGCTCTCCAGAGTTGCATGAAAATCACTTGTTTGCGTTGGAGGAAAATATTCCAATTATAATTTGTAAGCTTGAGAGAATTTTCCCTCCAGGGTTTTTTGATGTCATGGAGCATCTCCCAGTTCACTTGCCCTTTGAAGCAAGGGTTGGAGGACCTGTTCAGTACCGATGGATGTATAAATTTGAGCGGTGCATGCATGACCTAAAAATGAAGGTTTCTAATACTGCTCATGTTGAGGGATCGATATGTGAAGCATACCTTATAGAGGAGACTTCCATCTTTTGCTCTCATTACTTTGAGTCCCATGTTCCCTCAATGATGAACCGTGTACCAAGAAATGACGATGGTGGTCCTGTCTAATGTAATGGTGACTTGTGGTCCACATTCACTTTTCAAGGACGACCATATGGTGCATGCCGATATAGATTCCTCACGGACAATGAACTCAGACTTGCAATCACATACGTTCTTCTAAACTGTCCTCAGATCAGGCCATACCTAAAGTAAGTCATTTGATTCCTCACGGACGATGAACTCAGACTTGCAACCACATACGTTCTTCTAAACTGTGCTCAGATCAGGCCATACCTAAAGTAAGTTGTCATTCATGTGAAGCCATTCCAACTGTGATTATGTTGAAATTCAGTACTACTCATCAAACAAAACTAACAAATTTTTATTGTTTCTGTTATTGGCGACAGTATGTTTGTGGACATGGTCAGGGAAACTGCACCCGAGATAACAATGTCCGAGATGGACATACACATTGAAAACAATTTCTCAGCCTGCTCCGACAATATGTACGTGTGCTTTTAGGACAGAATGTATTGTAATATGTTAAGTTATAAAAGTCTCCATATATATTGTCCTAAATTGAAATATGTTTTACATAGGTTGATGACCCAGGTAACAATATTGTCGATAACATCTTGTGGGATGTTGCATGTGGGCCCTCGCGGAGAGTTCAGACATGGCCGGTGTATTTCACAAATGGGTACAAGTTTCACATCAGTGAATGGGGGAAGGACAAATCAACATTTAATAGTGGAGTCTGCATACGCAGCACGGGTGCAAGTGAAGTTGAATGTGATTTTTATGGTATATTAGAAGAAGTCATTCAACTCGAATATCCCGGCTTTTCGCATAAGAATGTTGTCTTGTTTAGGTGCAACTGGTTTGACCCAACACCTGAACGTGGAACTCGAATGCATAAACAGTTTGGGTTAGTTGAGATCTGAAATAGCCGCAGATATCAAAAGTTTGATCCTTTCATTCTAGCATCACAGGCTGACCAAGTTTACTACACACAATATCCGAGTAAGTCACGTGAAAGAAACGGGTGGTCAGCTGTTATGAAGATAAAACCTCGATGGATAATACAGGCTGCAATTCTGGACACGAGTGACGTGTATCAAGACAGTGGATCCGTTAATTGTCAAAGAATTAAAGATGACCCAATTGAGGAGTTAGCTGACCCGGGTGTCGGTGATGATATTGAAGAAGATGTACTTGAGGAGGGGGGATCTAATGGCGAGACAGAGGATGATGAGGAGTTTATATCCGATGACAGTGACTCTGAAGAGTCCGAGGAGTTTGAGTCGAATGACAGCAGTGGGTCGAATGAATGATTAGATAACATGTACTAGGAATAATGATAACCTGTAATTTCTAAGTAATGTGTACCAAAATATTTGAGTACATTTATGTACCCCTAATACTGCACAATATATGTCAGTAAATATATGTTATGTTTAATTTACCAACTTACCTAAAAATAAATGCAGATGCCTCGTAGAGGGGATAACACCTATAAACGCCGACCTGGGAAAGGACCATTTGCGCAGTTTAAGGAGGTAATGGAGCCAATACTTAATGAACGACATAGGATGGGTTCTTCATCCCGGGCACAGGAGGATGTCGGTGTACAGACGCAGGGAACAACAGTGCCAGCCACGCAGGTCCCCTCACATGAGCACCGATCTGACGGCGGTAGAGGCACGCCATCTGGACATGGATCTGGTGCGCGCCACCTGAGGCACCCCATAGTGACGACTCATCCCTCAGATGATGATATACATATTGATGACATCCCATCATCGATGTCACAGACAGCAGGCCGACCGCGGATGAGGATATCCCCACATGGTAACACGTAAGTGATAAATACCAGACACAAGTATTAATATTAGTAAAATAAATACTTTACATGGAATCATTCTTTGAAACTTAAGTCCGATAATTTAAACGTCACAGATTCATTCCAGCTGCGGCGACACGGTTAGTGACACCATGTTTCACCACACATTTCAAGCCATATGCTGATTGGTCCTCCGTCTCTCCATCAGACCTGCAGCAATGGTGGCGTGTTTTTGAGGTATGACAATAATATTACTATGATAATGATGTAATAATGTTATAAGATATAGAATTGTATTTTCCCATGCTAATAGTTTAAACATATTAACCTGTACAGAGGAGCTGTGAGTGGGATCCCATACACCATAATGAGGTGTATCAGGTGTGGAATATATTGGGAGCACAGCATTACAGAAGCATGATGTCAGAAATTCGGCGTGTGAAAGATCCGGTTAAACGTCGAGCGAATGCAAACTTTATGTCAGATGCTACATATGCGGAAATGGAGGCATATTGGGCGAGCCCTGAGTTCATTCAGAAGTCCGCGAAGTTCAAGGCAATGCGAGCAACAATGACTGACGAGGATTCACAGTCTGGCTCTTGCAGCGCGACATATGCTGGGGGATCTATCTCGATGTCTGCACATCGAGAGCAAATGGTATGTATCTCGCTAATGTTATTTCAAACAACAGTTCAGATACTAATGAAATTAAATTACATATTAATGTTACGTTTCATTCAATTAGAGAGAGAGAGATCCTGCGAAGAAGGACCCTGGCTTGTTTAAAGTCCTTCAGGCGACACATAAAAAGAAGAATGGGAAATATGTTAGTAAGCGCTGTGAAGAAGTTGCTGTAAGTAGTAAAACTGTTTGGTCGCAGAATATTCTTAACTTAATTACTATGTTTTACAAATTATGACATGACTAAATGTATTTTATGACGTTTCTGTAGACTCGTATCAGTGCAGAGATTGAGGAGCAAACACAGCAAGAGGATGGAATAGAGGCCATTGATGAACTAGCAATCATTAGTACCGCATCTGGCGGTAGAAGGAGAGGCCGTGTATTTGGATTAGGATCTGAGCAGTGTGCTATACCGGGACGCCGACAGCCAGGTCCCATCCCGCCTATCGACATCACACAGACACCGCAATTCAACGAGCAAGTACAGAAGATGATGGCGGAGGAGAATGCGCGAAGGGATGCGGAGTACGAGAGGAAGCTCGAGAGGATTAAGAGGAGACAGAGAGCAGAGATGGAGGCTCAGAGAGCTGCATTGGAGGCAAACCGGGCTCAGTTGGAGATTATTTGTCGTTCGCTAAACCTTCCATGCCCGCCGGCACAACCAGTTCCACATTATCCTGATGACTCGGAGTCAGAGGATGAGGAGATAGTCGGGACTCCGTGATGGGCGTCATCAACAGGTTAGCGCATTTCTGTAGTTCTTGTGTTAGAGCCCTAGACATAATTATTTTTAGACCTAAATCAGACTGACTTGATATTTATGAAATGTGTAAGCCGTTGAATGTTGAATGCTTTCTTTCAGACATATCTGTTATTGCTTTAATTATGCTGTAGTTGAGAATATTTTATTTCAATTACGTTGGCATAGTTGTGTAATGTTTATTGCTGAGTAAAGCCGGGCGTACTTTTGAATTGGTATTTTACTTTTGAATGTGGATTGAAACGGGGAAAAATACGAAACAACCGAAACCTGGAACGTTTAATATACATAACGAACGCGCAAATGTGGAACTTACCAACTTCCGCGAAGGGTCAGTACCAACGGCTTCATAACAACAACCTTACCAACTTCCGGCAGTTGGTAATTACCAACTGCCAAGTTACCAACTGCAGTTGGTAACTTTACCAACCAACACGCGTTGGTAATTTACCAACTGTGCATGCGCAGTTGGTAATTACCAACTGCCAGTTCCTACCAACGTGCACCAGTTGGTAAATTACCAACTGTAATGCACGCAGTTGGTAAATTACCAACGGTGCAGTTGGTAATTACCAACGGTTACCAACAGTTACCAACTGCTACCAACTGCAGCAGTTGGTAAGTTACCAACTGCAGTAGTTGGTAAGTTTAAATTACCTGAGCAGTTGGTAATTTACCAACTGGCAGCAGTTGGTAAGTTACCAACGTGCAGCAGTTGGTAACTATAACTACGCGATGAAAACCGAGTCCTTTAAATGATCGTTGGTAATTACCAACGTGTATTTTACCAACGTGTACACATTGGAATTTACCAACGTGTTATTAGTTGCGCGTTGGTAAAAAATTTTTCAACGTATCGAATACCAACTGCCATTTACCAACGTGCAGCAGTTGGTAAATTGAATTTACCAACTGCTGCACGTTGGTAAATGGCAGTTGGTAAAGTCGGTGATTTTAGTAGTGAGTGGAAATGGATCGAAAAATCAGTCTAAAATCATGCATAATTATTACTAAAATATTATGATTGAATAATTACCCAGTTACTAAACCTTTTTTATTGGCGTTTTTTTTATTTCTTTCTTTTTATGAACTATATATTCTAATATAAAAAGTTAAAATCCATATATACCATTCATTAAAACTAATGACACCTTAGTCGGTATTTGTCTTTTTTAACGGCATAGTTGGAAAATGAAAATGCTTTTTGTTATGTTAGGTAATTAATTACCGTATCAAAGAATTAACTACAAATCAATAAGCAAAAATTAAGGACCAAATCAGCATAAAATTGAAGACTTTAATTGTTTTCAAGTTGGCAAAATTAACAATATAAAATAACTAAAGAATCAATTTAATGTTCATTAACAAATTATGGATGCACAAAATTGGATACTTTAATTATTTCCAAGTAGGCTGCCTATTAGCAATATGAAATAACTAAAGAAACTATTTAATGCCCATTATCAAATTAAGAAAAATTTAGCAAGTTAACCATAATTAAAAGAATAATTTTTGGAATGATACCATGGAAATACTCAATTATCCATCATTATCAATAAGTTAAGAATACTCAATTATATGAGAAAATTTAGGTCATTAATAGTTTGACTTTGAGTTTTGAAGATAAAAATGGGGAAAAAAATTAATTGAAGATAAAAGATATGGTTCACTATTAATACCACCAAAATTCCAAATCAAAATTCCTAAATTCCTGATCAATTCCTAAATCTTTTAATCATTTTTATTTCAATTTTGCACAATTCTTATTTTTTTTATTTATACATTGGCCGGTCAACAATTTTTAAAAAGAAAGCCAATATAAAGGCATTATTTTGAAACCATTTTTGTTAAAACGAATCAGAAAAATGAGATTCAAATTACAGCCAAAATTAAGATATCTTTCCTTAATTATAGTGCAATTAAGAGAAAAATACCTGCCAAACTTATAAATTACTATGCAATCAATGTATATGTATTTACATTTTCCATATATTAATATTGCACAAAAGTCAAATGACAGCCAAAATTAAGGAGTAATAGAAATCAAGTTTCCATACAAATGAACACAATAATAGTCTAAAACTCATACTTTCTCATTTGGTTATGAACACAATTTCATTTCAAAGTAAAATAATTATTTTCTATTTATTCCTATGCAAATTGCACAAAATATGTGATTTCTTGGGAACAGTTGTCCTTTATTGAAACAGCTTCGGTTGTGGGCGATGAAAAATAGAGGCAAAGATCAAAGAAAAAATACTAATATGAAATAGAATGAGACAAGGATTGTGCTAAAAAAATGAAAACAATAGAAATGGGGTAAAGATAAGAAAAAAAAACAAAAGAAATCATATGAGAAAAATAAAAACAATAGAAGAATGGAGAAAAACCAGATCCACAAGAAAAGTACAAAAATAAATAAGAAACATGAATGATAGAAAGATTGATAGATATATTGTGCAAGAAAAAGTAAATTAGTTGTCGCTTAGCCACAGAATAACCGGTTACTAAAACCTATTTCTCTTATAGTAATAGGACAAGAATAAAAATTCCCAAATCAGCATAATTTGAAAGACCAAAAGTATATCATAGTAGTATATTATAATACATTCAATGGACGAAATTTTTTTATTGAATTTCATATGGTATGTTATAGTATATTATATTAGTTCTTAATATAGAATATAAGTTTTTATGGTTTTTTTTGTTGTTAATTGTGCTAAGTTACATGCATGAATGAAAAAATTAATTGGCAAAACTTCTTCAAATAGTTTATGGGATAAATACTTTTCCCTACTTACTACTATGCAGCGATGGTGCTCATAGAAATTATCTAATTTTGTATAAGTGACGGAGAATATTTGTATGATTATAGGCAAGCCAAATTCAATTTCCAATTTGTACATAATTCCATTATTCTAATAAACTTAAATTTATTTTATTTTTATTCAAGAAGATTTAGGTCAACTGGATTTTTACCAGTTGGACTAAGTTATTTATTATATTTATATCATCACAAGTTATGTTATTTTCTCATTTTAAGATAATTTTAAATGAGTTAATTGGGTTCTATTTAATTTAGGTTGACCTATTAGGATTATTATGATAAAAAAATTTTAGCAAATTTGATAGCATAATATTGCAGAATTTTTTTAATATATAATATAAGTTTGTATTGAATTTTTTTTGTCTAGATTACTGTATATCATCATTAATGATACAAAAACAAAAATCTATTAACAATTTTTTTTCAAAAGATTCATATCAATTACAATAATTTATACTATTAAGATGGGTTAATGGGATAAGAACTTTGTCCCACTTTCTTAGTATATGTACTTTTTAAGTTTTTTTGCACTTTAAAAATGTTGAACTCAAAATATAACATTCTTATGGTTCATGTTATTATTTACAGTTTTTTTAAAACAAAATAATTACTGTAATTTTTTTTTTCATGTTTCTGAATTTTTTAACCCCATGGCAATGCCAGGTATTTAAATTAGTTATTTTTTAATCGAGAATATACTTGTAAGCTTTTCTATATTTGTTAATAAAATTTAGGCTCCATTCCTTCGAATAACAACATATCCGGCCGCTATCAATTGACTTTCTATAAGTCACAATTCACAAGAAGCCATACTGGGCTTCGGCCCAACGGCCACATTAGAGTCCAATACATTAGGAGAAACAAATTTTTATGTTTTTTTAGACTTGATCTGTTGATCAACACTAGAGTCTCCAGATTATCAACATTAATCTCATTGGCTGAACCACCTTGAGTCACATTCGGATTCTCCAAAGCACACTCTACCAGATTTGATTCTAGAGAACTTCCCCACTTCCACAAATGATCTGTGCGAAGAATCATCCTTGATATCTATCACATCTCTCAAACTACTCCGATCGATCGAGAACATATGTAGCATCCTTTATCTTGACTTCTCACCACCACTTTA
Source organism: Aquilaria sinensis (assembly GCA_005392925.1). Taxonomy (NCBI): domain Eukaryota; kingdom Viridiplantae; phylum Streptophyta; class Magnoliopsida; order Malvales; family Thymelaeaceae; genus Aquilaria; species Aquilaria sinensis. Next base: position 251,102 of record SMDT01000231.1, read on the forward strand.
CAAACTCTCAGCTTGAACAATCGGTCTAATCCAGATTTCGCTCAACTCCTCTTCGGTCCCGACCTCCAGTGGGGCGGTCCGTGCACCCTTAAAACACCCTAATGCCCATGTTAGAGAAAATCTGTAAAACTGGGAGTAATAAATATGGGAATCGATCGAGGATCTTAAATGAGAGGGGAGAGGAGTATTTAATTTATAGGTTTGGGATGTACGCTCCAATGCCTAAATTAGAGAGCGAGTAATAAATGTAGGAATGAGTATCTTAAATGAAATGAGATATTTATAGGTTTGAGAATATATATACAACACTCATCGGAATTCTTGGAAGGGCAACATGTGCACTGGTCGGGTCCCCCCAGGGGTCTGGCATGTATGATGGTTTCATGTACGTGTGCGAGCTACTTCCACAAGTGCTCTTCTACCGAAGCAAGTGTTCATCACTTAGTGTTCAGCAATCACCTAACTGAGCCCGAGCACGTACCCATCATTTAAAACGCCTTAAGAGCTCATATGAGGTATTGTCCGCTTTGACATGAAAGTCTGCACGATTCTATCCTCTAGAAGGCGCTTTGAGTGGTAGGAGAGAGGCACTTGGTATATCAAGCACTCAAACTCATTGTTTCCACTTCATGTGATATTAGATATAGTCCTGGTATATCATCATTACTACCAAAAATATTTCTATCTTTTAATCTTTTGAAATTGAGTTTAATCTGAATTTTTTTAATAGCTAACACGTGTATACGTACTTATGAGAAAATACAGGTAGAACCTTGTCTTCTCTTTCTAGATTATGTTTAATAAATTCTAACTATAATTTACATGGGGAAAATGAGTTAAACTGATCAATTTGAAAAGATAAAAAAAAAATTAAGTGACATACATTTCGTGAAAAGGACGTGCCAAATATGTGTTTTTCAGACTTGAAGCGCAGGCTTCAAGTAGAGCATGTTGTAGGAGAAAGCGTTTCTTTTTTGCCCAAAAACTTTTGGGCAATGTGGAGACCGGAAAGTAGCAAATTGAGAGGACCAATTATCAGTGTGGAGAGTTCGGGGCCAAAAAAAAAATCATACTGTCGTATATCTCAAGAACCGCTACCTTAGCATTATACATTTTTCTGTAAATTTAAAAAAAAAACTTTCGCACACTATTTATTATAAAGAGTAATTTGTGTAGGTAATTAGAATATAGTTTAATTATATACGAACAATTCTTTGATAAACTATGAAGTGTAAAATGCATAGATATCCACACCTATGACTTTGTAATTAAAGGCTTATGTCACTTTATATTAATTACTCAATTTAATATCCTAATTTTTGTTGACCCAAGTGCAACCAAGAGAGGGTGAATTGGTTGGGTTCAAAAAATAAAGCACAAATGAATTCTTAAACCCCCAAACTCAAATTTAATTTAAGGAACAATGATTAGCTCTATTTTACTCAGAAAATGACTATCACAATCCACCTAGAATTTGCTTTGAAAGGTACCTTTGAAGTAGTTTTGAAAACAAACAAGTTCAACCAAAATAAGTTGTATAAAACACCCACCAAAGCTCAAGTATGTAGAGAGAAGAAGAAGCTTAGACAAGAGAATTTTTATAGAGGTTCGAACTCTCCTCTTGAGAGCCTACTCCTCTCCTCAAGCTCACCACTTGAGAGTTTTCTTCTCTACTATGAAACACAATGATACACAATAGCCTACAAGGGCACACAACCCTTTGGTAGTTTCTTCTACCTTCACCTCTTACTAGTTTTGCCAAAGGCTAAGTAGAAACCCTTCTAACTCTCTTTCCCTTACAAGGAAATCACTCAACCACTCAAGACAAACTCAACAATTCGTGGTTACAAGGTAAGAACTAAGGAAACACTCAATGCTAGATAAGCCAATAAAAGCACAAGCACAAGTTCTTGGCAATTTTTCAAGTTTAAGCTCTTTGATGGAGGATTCTTTCCTTTGGTTGCCAAGTGTTGTTTTCAACTTGTATCTTGGTGTAAATATATTCTTTAGGAAGCTATTAGACCGTTGGAACCCTACTGGAAGTGCCTGAAAAGGTTCCTTAAAATTTGGGGACCGTTGCCCTGTTTTTCACGCAGAAAACGATGTTTCCAGATTTTGCGTTAAGTTTCGAGTTTAACGGGTTAAACTCCATTTCTCCCTTTAACGGTCAAATCCAGCAGAGGACAAGTCATTTAATGCGCTGCAAGGCTGTACAGGTAGCGTCTTCTGATTCGTCCGAGTTCCATTTGAATTCTTGGCTAAAAACGTGCCACTTGAAGCATTTGAACGGAAGCCTTCAGGCCTCGACTTAACAGGTTAAAACCAATTTTTAACGCGTTAACTGATGTTTTTCGAAAACTCACAGGAGACTGAAACTTCGGATTAAACCAGCTTAACGTATTAAAGTATAAACTTGGGAGCAAGTTAAACTTAGGTGAAAGAAATACCTGTTAAACTGTGACTTTAATGGATTAGACTTGAAACAACTCAAAAACACTTGTTATTTAGAAATCAAACTTGATTCAAACATTAACCTAAGTTAATAACCTACTAGTTTCTTTTCAAAAGCAATTTTCCTCAATGCTCTTAAAACATATTTTTTGAGATAACACTTGATACACTTGGAAATTAAGCATAAGTTCAATTTACGTTATTTTGACCAAAGAAGTGAGATTAAAAAAATTAACACAAATCACTTGTCATCATCAAAATTAAAGTTTTCTTTTGAACAAATCCAACAATCTCCCCCTTTTTAATGATGACAAAACAACATTTCAAAAAACACATATAACATCCAAACAACAATGATTCACCTTTCAAAAAATACATATAACAATTCTCCCCATTCATTAAATATTCTTCAATTTTATCTTTCTCCCTTTTTGTCATAATCAAAAAGATATATAGGTAATCAAAATAAATCATGAAAAATTCTCAAACAAGATTACCACAACACGCAATAAGCTCCCCCCAATCAAGGCATACAAACTTTAAGGAATTTTTACAAGAAAACATGCTCCTCCTTTATCCAAGCATAAAAAAAATTTCTCCCCATTTCTAGATCAAGCCAAATATAAACTAATATGCTAGCAACATAATATTTTCCATATAAAATCATATCATCAAAATATTGGAACAAATCCACAATGATCATGGTAACATAAAACACATCACAAATCTTTCAAGAATTATGAATAACTCATAGCACAACCAAATAGCTCAATGAATCAATAATTATCATTAACCAAATAAAATCAACAATGTTACCACAAATGAACTTTGTCTCAAGCATTTGCCATTGATCTTCAAATTCCCAATTTCTTGGTGCATAGAGCTTCATGTGTATGCTTCTAATTTTTGCTCCATACTTTAGCACCTTACATGAGATTTCAAGTTTTGATTTTTGGTACCCAAATTTCTTTGGGTCCTTGAGAGTTAGCTCCAATAATTTTAGTTCCTTTAGGAACCCATACTAATTTGTAGCCAAAACAAACTTTTCCTTTTCTAACCATGCATTCATAAGAATAATGACCTTTTCCACCACAAGCATGATATGTTACAAATGAACTACTTGATGAGGATGAGGATGAGGATGAGGATGCATCAATAAATCTATTCCTAAATTTTCTTTCCTTCATCAATGGATTAAAACCTATACCAGCCTTATCATAAACACCCTTTTGTACTCCAAGTAACAAGTCAAGTTTTTCTTTTCCCTTGACAAATCTAGACAAAGATTGTGAGAGATTAAAGTTCTCCTTTTTTATCTCATCTCTTTCTTTAGTCAAGGATGCATTCAAAAATTTCAATTCACCTACTTGTTTGGCAAGTTTTTTAGAATCCTTATAAAGAGCATTGAAAGCATTTTGTAGTTCTAAGTATTCACTACTTATAGATATGTATGAGCTAGAAGAGTCACTTGAATAACTTATTACCTCATCTTCTTCTTTTGCCATAAGACATAGATTGGAGTAGCTTTGATTTCTTGATGAGGCTTCATCTTCATCCATCATTAGGCACAGGTTGACATCCTCACTTGAATCACTTGAAGTTGAACTTTTATTTTAGGATTGATTACTATCACTCCATGTTCTCATGGCTTTGCCATTTTTCTTCTTGCTTTTTTTCTTTTGCTTCTTGTGCTTCTTTTTCTTCTTCAATGGACAATCAAATTGTAGCTGCCCGGGCTCCTTACAATTGTAGCAAATTATATCATCCTTCTTCTTCTCATGCCTTTCTCTCTTGAAGTTTTTGCTTCTTGGTTTCTTAAACATCTTGCTAAACTTCTTTGCTAAGAGAGCCCCATCAATGTCTCCATTTTTACTTAATGATGAGTTATCCTCTTGGGCCTTCAAAGCCATTGACTTATTATTTTTTTTGTATCTTTCCTCAACTTGTTCCTTCATCTCATAAGTCAACAACTTTCCAAAGAGCTCATCCACATACATGGTTTTGATGTTTCCTCCTTCATTGATGGCTTCAACTATGCTCTTCCATGGTGGAGGTAAACTCCACAAGATCTTCCTCACCAGCTCCTCATTTGTATACTCCTTCCCAAGTAACTTTAGTGGTGTGAGGATCTCATTGAATCTTCTAAACATTTCTTGAATGGTTTCATTTGGCTCCATGGTAAACAACTTATATGCCCTCATAAGCATGTGCATTTTGGTGTCCTTCACTTGTGTGGTTCCTTCATACGTCTTCAATAGCTTGTTCCATATATCCCTAGCATTTCCACAAGAAGAAACCAAATTGAATACATCGGGGGTTAGTGCACAATATATAATATTCATAGCTTTTGCATTCATGGTGCACATAAGATCATCCCCCGATTCATATTCCGTCCGATCTTTTGGTACTTGTTTACCATCAACTACTTTTATAGGAATTTTAGGACCATCCCTAATGATCCTCCATAAAGCATAATCAATTGCTTGAATGTGAATTTCCATCCTAGTTTTCCACCAATTAAAATTTGTAGAATCAAACAATGGTGGCCTAGATTGACTTTGCCCCTCAAGATGCATAAAACTAGTGGTTGCCATGGATCTTTTGATTTTAAAACCGCAAGGTTTTGAAAACAAAAATCACTAAGCTCTGATACCAATTGTTGACCCAAGTGCAACCAAGAGGGGGGTGAATTGGTTGGGTTCCAAAAATAAAGCACAAATGAATTCTTGAACCCCCAAACCCAAATTTAATTTAAGGAACAATGATTAACTCTATTTTACTCAGAAAATGACTACCACAATCCACCTAGAATTTGCTTTGAAAGGTACCTTTGAAGTAGTTTTGAAAACAAACAAGTTCAACCAAAATAAGTTGCATAAAACACCCACCAAAGCTCAAGAATGTAGATAGAAGAAGAAGCTTGGACAAGAGAATTTTTATAGAGGTTCGAACTCTCCTCTTGAGAGCCTACTCCTCTCCTCAAGCTCACCACTTGAGAGTTTTCTTCTCTACTATAAAACACAATGATACACAATAGCTTACAAGGGCACACAACCCTTTGGTAGTTTCTTCTACCTTCACCTCACTAGTTTTTCCAAAGACTAACTAGAAACCCTTCTAACTCCTTTTCCCTTACAAGGAAATCACTTAACCACTCAAGACAAGCTCAACAATTCGTGGTTACAAGGTAAGAACTAAGGAAACACTTAATGCTAGATAAGCCAATGAAAGCACAAGCACAAGCACAAGTTCTTGGCAATTTTTCTAGTTTAAGCTCTTTGATGGAGGATTCTTTCTTTTGGTTGCCAAGTGTTGTTTTCAACTTGTATCTTGGTGTAAATATACTCTTTAGGAACCTATTAGACCAGTGGAACCCTACTGGAAGTGCCTGAAAAGGTTCTTTAAAATCTGGGGACCGTTGCCCTGTTTTTCACACAGAAAACGATGTTTCCAGACTTTAACGAGTTAAACTCCATTTCTCCATTTAACTGTCAAACGCAGCAGAGGACAAATCATTTAATGCGCTGCAGAGCTGTACAGGTGGCATCTTCTGATTCGTCCAAGTTTCATTTGAATTCTTGGCTAAAAACGCGCCACTTGAAGCATTTGAACGGAAGCCTTCAGGCCTTAACTTAACAGGTTAAAACTAACTTTTAACGCGTTAACTGATGTTTTTCGAAAACTCACAGAAGACAAACTTCGGATTAAACCAGTTTAACGTATTAGAGTATAAACTTGGGAGCAAGTTAAACTTAGGTGAAAGAAATACCTGTTAAACTGTGACTTTAATGGATTAGACTTGAAACAACTCAAAAACACTTGTTATTTAGAAATCAAACTTGATTTAAACATTAACCTAAGTTAATAACCTACTAGTTTCTTTTCAAAAGCAATTTTCCTCAATGCTCTTAAAACATATTTTTTGATATAACACTTGACTCACTTGGAAATTAAGCACAAGTTCAATTTACGTTATTTTGACCAAAGAAGTGAGATTAAAAAAAATTAATACAAATCACTTTTCATCATCAAAATTAAAGTTTTCTTTGGAACAAATCCAACAATTTTTAATTGGAAAAAATTAGGCCTTGTTAAGTTAAATTAAGGAATTATGGTTGTCACTACTTAGTATGGTATAAGGATTCTAAAATCAAGGCCCCTATTTCTCAAGATAAAGGCTTGTTCACCTGTAATCTAATTATGAGTTTTCTTAAGCTCACAACTTAAATTATGGTGGATTAGGACTTAACCCTTTAATTACACCTAATGAGTAGCTTGATTGTCTCTAATCTAACTAACCCACTATGTTCTTCCTTGGTTCCACTACAACCTTCTCTCTCTCTCAAGACAAAGATGTGATTTTGATGCATGTATGATGTGATCAATCAACATGCACGGATAAGTTCAAGAAAAGGAACAACACGAGCAATTTTCATGAATTTTCTCAAAATAACATTAAGTAGGAAATGTTAAGTGTACATCCTATAGAGATTAGGAAGACTAGTCCATAATCACACTAAAAACATCCATAGAAATGAAAAACACAATATCCATGAAAAATACAAATGAAAAGATAGAAGAAAAACCCAAGAAAACCTCCTTGAAAACTAGCTTCCTAGTTCTCAAGTAATGCTCCAAAGCTCCTCCAAGAGATAACAACGGTGGCTTACAAAGATGGAAAATGAAGATGAAGAGGAGAAGAAAAACCTAGCACATTATCTCAAAAATTAACCTAGCAAAATTGGCTTTAGATCCGTCCAAGATTTCCCTTTTTGTCTCACCAACCTCTTAGGATAAGATCCCTTTCTCCAATAGTAAGTTAGGATTCAAATATGCAAGTATAGGACCATAAATCCCGGATGTAGTGGTACCACAATGTCAAAACAAAGCATTTGGTGGTGTTGCAATGCTGGAAGCACGACCTCCTGGCACTGCGGTGCCGTTAAAGCATAAAGGAGATAGATTGGTTCTTTCATTGGCACTGTAGCGCTATTACTGGCGCTTCAACATGACAATACCACCTATGTTTGACTTTTTTCGCACTTGAATCTTTCTCCACTAGCTTTCGCTTCATTTTGGAACTTTCACAATCTTCTTCAATCTACAAAAAAAAAAAAAAAAAAGGAACAATGTAAGAAATCATAAGAAGTGTGGTATAGTTTAGTAGAATTTCGTGGCCAAAGTTGACAAAAAGTCAACAAGTTTGACCAACACAATAAGCACCCAACAAATAGATTAAAAAAGAAATGGATTATAAGAATTAAGAGCATGTGATCGAAACTTAGAAATGGAAATAGAAAAAAAAAGCCCTATAAAATTAAGCACGTATTTTAACTGGTAGGTTAAAGTGTGAGCAAATTTCACCAAAAGTTTGAAACATTTAGTTCCTATTACAAATTAGTCCTTAACCTCCATTTCATTACATACTAGTCTTAAACCTTTATAATTCATTACATATTTGGCCATAGTCTTGAAAATTTTTGAATTGCCAGAAAAATTTAATTTATAGAAAGGAAAATGGATAATCTAAATGGTCCATTTACTATAAAAAAAATAGGAGTATAATGCAAATTAAATTTATGACAAGATAGTTACTGAATAGTTTGAATTCTAATTATTCTCATGTATTCATTTGATCCTAACTTTTTAAAATTCTAACTCAAAATTTTTTGTAACTATCTTGACATAAATTCAACATGTGTTATATTTTTTTTATAGTTAATAGATTATTTAAACTATTAACTTTTTTCTTTCTGTAAATTTAGTTTTTGTGTTGGTTCAGTCTTTAGTAGGGTTTCAGACCAATATCCAAAATAATGGAGGTTATGGACCAATTTGCAATGAGAATTAAAGGTTTAAGATTTTTTATGCAATTTACATATTAAAGTAACAACTTAATTTTATCTAAGAAAATGTCTCTCCTTGCATACTATGCTCGCACTTATCGTAACATAAGTAATTGTTTTTATAACAAATATGTTTAAGAAAGGACAACATACTGTTTCTTTAAACATGATTGTAACGACAAGTGCTTGTGTGACTGTTTGTAAAACTACCTTGCCCGGCCACAATTATGTCAGTTGCTACAAATTTTAAAAATGGATCACCCAGATCTATTTGTTATAAACACCAAATGAACCAGATGATACTTCTACATACAGAAGTAAAGGAATTTTGTGGAGAAGGAAACAAGTGGTGAAAAATACAATAGATACGGGTGATTATTGAAGATAATAAAAAAATGAAGATCAACCGGCAAGCCTGATTAGATACACCAAAAGCACTATATGGAGAGTTTGAGAGAAAGTGCGGCTAGAGTTGAGAACTTTGACAAGAAATTGTTTACGTCTTTTATTAAATTTCTTCGATAAAAAATAATGCACATTCCAAACCCAACAAACTGGGGTCATCTCACGTTAGTGGAGGTTTTATTTGAAGTAAGATCACACATATATGAGTCTGAGGTGCATTTACATGACATTCTGAATTTATTGAATTGAATCTCTTCATAATGAATTATATCAAGAAATTCTTTTCAATGAATAAGCGTTTGTGTTGCTATGAAGAAAAAATACAAACTATTTTCTAGTTTGGTCTCATTTGTTTCAAGATTCAACAAGGAAGGTTGTGAACAAGTGCTTGCTTTTGCTTGGATCAAGTTGATTACAAGTCTTGCTTTTGGTTGATGGATTGATTCACTTTCCTAATCCCTTTTCTAGCATCAAGAACATGTTCATCAAGATCTTGGACCAAGGTACACTTCCTTGTTCCTGAACAAGTCATTAAGATTCTAGATCAAGGTACGCTTCCTTGTTAATAAAGCAACCTAGAATTAACCAAGGGCCAAACTTGTAATCAACTTGATCCAAGCAAAAGCAAGCACTTGTTCACAACCATCCTTGTTGAATCTTGAAGTAGATGAGACCAAACTAGTAAGTAGTGTGTATAGGTGAAATATGGGGAGATTTTTCATTAGGAATGGCTATTGTTAGTTTCGTAGCTCACCCTGCGGGTTCATAGACAATTGTTTTTGTCATACTTACATAAGCGCTTACATAAGCAAAATGTCATGCTTATATGTTGGACGCATCGGGTAACAAATTTCAAGCGCAAAACGATTAGTAAAAAATGACATCAGAAAATAATGTGGTTCACCCTTGATTTTTTGTTACATCCACGGAACAAACTCTGAGACTTTCTTTCACTAATAAAATAGAGGCATGAGATAAACTCAAAATAATGATACTTTTCTTACACACAATTTCTTCAAAGCACCCTAAATAGTACTATTTCCCAAACACCTCAAATAAAACATCTCACTATTTTGTCACTCCCCAAAATAAATCTTTCTTACACACAATTTCTTCAAAGCAATTTGCTTTGTCGTACTATTACTAAAAAATTGGATGAATGAATTGAGCTAGTATGGCTATTTATAGTCACTTCACTTATGCCAAATTCAATGAATTTGTCTCTTCCTATTGACAACTTGTTGGTATTTGGCAATGAGAAGGAAGACAATTTTAAGAAGAATTCTCTTCTTTGTGTTCTTCAATTTCTTCTTTGCTTCTAGGACAAGCAACTCAAATGTTCTAGTTTCTTCACCTTTTTTACTACCATGAGCCACCATTTTTTACTAGAAAACAAAGAGAACAGAAGAGAATTTTGAGAAGAATTCACTTCTTCACCTTTTTTAACAAAATCACCACCTAGCACCATTGTTGACCTGCACGTATCAATTTGATTTTATCCACCTTCCAAATTTGACAAAAGAAGGTAAAAGAAGGAACCCCACAGGGGTGGGAAAATGTCTACAATCTCCCCTTCTTGCCCCTTGTGGAAGATCCTTCTTTTACCATCTTCTTTTATCTTCTTTTGTCAAATTTGAAAGGTGGACAAAATCATATTGGCAAGCAAAGCCCAATAATGGCGGTAGGTGGTGGCTTTGTTTAAAAAGAAAAGAATTCGTCTTGAAATTCCTTTCTTTCTCTCTTTATTTTCTAGTAAAAAATGGTGGCTCATGATAGTAAAGAAGGTGAAAAAACTAGAACATTTGAATTGCTTGTCCTAGAAGCAAAGAAAAAAATTGAAGCCCACAAAGAAGAAAATTCTTCTTGAAATTGTCTTCTTTCCCCCATTGCCAAGTAGCAACAAGGTTGTCAATAGGTAGAGACAAATTTATTGAATTTAGCAAAAGAGAAGCGGCTATAAATAGTCACACTAATTCAATTCATTCATCCAATTTTTTAGTAATAGTAAAGCCAAAACAAATTGCTTTGAAGACATTGTTTAAGTGAGATGCATTTTGCAAGTGACAAAATAGAAAGATTTTTTATTTTGAGTATTTAGGAAACACTTGTGTGTCACTATTTTAAATTTATCTCCACCTCTAGAATTTTATATCTAGAAAAGTTACTCTCTTCGCAAACATACTATTTTATTAGCTAAAAAATATTAAGAATTTGTCCGTGCACATAATCCAAAATTAATAAGCGCTTACATCAGCAGCTTGTTAAGTTTGTATAAGCGCTTGCACAAGTAACTAATGAGTATATAAATGCACACACATCATCGGAGGAGTCTAGACTTGGGCTTAACAAGCTCTGGTGCAAATGCACTGCAAATCGCGGCAGCTTCCGTCCACAAAATCTGAACCAGCTCTTCGGCAAAGAAAATAGCACTGCCTATTGGCCATGTCCCCCAGGCAATCGCCCTCTAACACCCCCCTCAATGGCACCGGGCAAAAGTTTTGTGCCTCCGTCTTCAACACCAGTTCTGCAATATTATTGCATACAATTAATCACGTATAAAGACATAGCTTACAACTCCAGCATTAATGAGGCTAGTGATGGTCAAAGTTATGATGCTATAACCCGCAATCCAAAGCAAAATTATATTTTACATAGTTGAGGACCGTACCCTTGCGGATTGTTTAAAGTTAGCACAGGAAAAGTTTGTGAATTACTTACGAGCACCGAAGACGAGGAGAAAGAAGAATAGCAGTGCCGTTGATTTGCTCCCCATGTTTTTGCTCTAGCTCGATTCCTAGGGGATATGTCCTATAATTGAGTGGGTTGGGGTATTTATAATGGTGGCTAGACCTGATGATAAGGCAAAATCTCAAATTAGTCGGCCATGGTGATGAGTAATCAAATACAAGTGGCCTCACTGCAGAAAAGGAAAAATCAAGCACGTCTGCATACCTACATCTGACAATGAAAGACAAATTAATAATTACTTTCAATTTGTATTGAATATTGCCTTCCTCTCAACATTATGTTTCTCCCCCTACTTAATCTAATAAAAGCGACACAGAACACTTACACGAAAAAGGCAAAATACGCTACCATAGAAACTTCGTTTGTACACGTAATCATAACTTGTGGTTTGCAAAGATGTGTAAATGCGTCTGTCGATCGATGTTGAATTCTACATATTCAAGAAAGTTCAAGGTTCAAAGCCTTGGCACATGACAGGAGCGGAGGCAGAAACTTTTTTTTTTTTTTTTCATAATTGGAAGTAGGATTTTAAGTTAGTGAGGGTTAAATTTTATTTCAAAAAATGTTAAAAGATTAGATAAACATACTAAAAACAGTGAGGTCTTTTTTTATCTTTATCTTTACATATATACATGGTCGGTCATCAAAACCGCCAAAAATAATTCTGATATCCCTAACAACGCAAAATAAATAAATTTGTAGTCTAGCAGTGAAAACGAGGTCGAATCCCAAAGGAAATTTTTTTACTGAAAGCTTCCTGTCAGAAAACTGAAATAAAAGATTGGGGGTTTTTTCAATTAAAATCTGAGATAAATTAACTGTAGTATTAAAACGAAATTAGCCAATACTAAAAATACTCAGTTCATGGTTGATTATCCATTCCAATCACGCAGTTGATCATCGAAAGAAAATATTTCTTCAATTCAAGCAAATAAACATGACTCTCTTTAAAGCTAAAAAGAACCCTAAAAATTCAGCAGTAAAATTAACCAGAAAAAGTTTCAGATTAATTTCTTAATTTTGAGTAACCAGATATTGAAAAGCAATTTCTAATTATCTCAAAATCAGCATTAAGATCAATGAACCAAAAAATTTACTCCAGGCAACAATCCAAAAGCTTGAACAATTTAATCTGTCTTACTTCTTCGTATGAACTAACAAAAAATAAAAGTAATCTCCAATCAATTCGCTTGCTTCTAATTGAATTCTTCACCTAATGGTTGAAAGAAAATCAAGCAGATTTGAAATTGCAGAACCAATTCAACATGCGAGAACAGGAAAATTAATTGCAATAAATCTGAACAACAAAGAAGTAAATACTTGAATTTGAAGAAAGTTTAAGCAAGAAAAATTAATCCTCATAACCGGTGTTGGCGATGAAAATCATTCCTAGAACTGAATCAGAAAATTACTCACTCTTGATCAGAAGATAAACAAAAAATAATAATAGAAGAAAAACAAAAAAAAAGCAGTGAAAACAAGAGAGCTGGAGATAGGGGCACCTTAAAAACCAAAGAAAACTAAAACCTATGGCTAAATTCATAAAAACTCCCTAAAATTTCTATATTATTACAAAATCACCATAAACAAATAAAAAGATTCAAAATAACTATAAGGTTTCAAAGTTGTCAACCAAGCAATGCTCCAGAATAGCAATAGTAACTTCAAGCTAATATTCGACCTTGATTCAGCTATTATTTCTTAAAACGTAAAGCATAAAAGTTGTAGAGTTCTTTCTTATCTTCGAAATGACACCTGAATCGCATAAAACTGACATCTACAGCCAAAGATATGCCTAAAATACCGCAACTGCTTTTGAACCAACGATGACTCGCAAATCGCGATTTTGAAGCTGAATTTTACCCTCTTAACGTGCAAAATGGGTTCTATAGTCTAAATGTGATTTGTAGCGCTAGATGTTAGCTTTCCAATAAATCAAGAATCACTTCATTCCGATCTTTGTAGCTCAAGATATAATTTTTTTACCGGAACATCACCAATCTGTCAACATCCTGAAAGAGCATAATCAGATTAAAACTTGTAAAATGGAAAATTAAATTTACTTTCAATCAATTGAGTCCAGATATACTGTAAGCTACAAAACATACTCAAAATATATCTTTAAGGTTCAAAACATATTAAAACATACTAAATATGAGAGAAATAAATATAATAAATATAAGCTTATCAAATTCCCCCACACTTAACTTTTGCTCGTCCATGCGCAAAACTCAAATTAGAAATGTACTTTTGAGCTGATCAGAGTAAGAGAATTTCACATCCAATGGTCTTGAAAAACTTAACAAGAGGAATTAAGCATGTAATCTAATCGGCAATAGCAACTCAAAACTAAATAAGTCCTTGAAAACAATTTCTTCTCAAGCTAGTAACAATCACCATTGAAAATCTGAGAAAAACATCAAACTTTTGCACCAACTAAAAAGAACAAACCATGTAGTTAAGAACTTAATAAGCTCATAATCTCACAAGGTTCAAATCAATGTACTAAGTACACAAATTTGATGAAAAAATCAGCTTGTCAAGATAACCATCAACTAGCTTGATCAAAAATTGTAAAAACAATTTAAAAATAAATTTTGAGAGTTGCATAAAGACTAATAAATTACTAACTCAACACTCAAGCTAAGCATTCAAGAACTAAAAAGGTGAAATCATTTAACAATTTAGAATAATGCTCAAAAGTATGAATGAAAAAAAAATTGGTTCAAAAATTTTGAAAACAAAAAATTAGGGCTTAAGCTACCCTCTCCCCCACACTTAAATCAAATATTGTCCTCAATGTTTATAATAAAAACATAGATGGGGAAAAGAAAAGGTACCGCCCTGAAATGTGATTTCATAATGATATATAGCCCATAATTCGACTTTAGCTTGCTGCCAAAATGGTTCGGTTCACCTTTAGCTTGAAAGAGATATTGCTTAACCAAGAAAATCAGTTGTGAGAATAAAGAAACCTAAAAAATAAAAGCTGAAAAATAAAAAAAAATAAAAAATAAAAGAAAGAAAAAAAAATGCTAATTGTTCGTGGTATAAAACCACGCTTGGGTTGCCTCCCAAAAGCGCCTTTTCTTTATTGTCTTTGGCTAGACAGTTTATTCCTGCATCAACCAGGATGCTTTGAGAATCCTTCATGAAAAGGCTTCAACTTATGCATCTCATTGTTGAACACTTTATCCGTTTTCAAACTTTTAAGCTCAACTGCACCATGAGTAGAAATATCAGTAATAACAAATGGTCCAATCCAATTGAGCTCAGACTTACCAGATAACTCTTTCCATCTTTTTCTGTATTTGTGAAACACCTTTTGTCCAACCACAAATGACATCTCATGTTCTTGGTGCAACTTAACATTTTTTTCTTTCCTTTTTGTGCAAACCTTATTTGGTTTTCAACCTTTGTTCTTGATTCATTCTGCACCAAAGTATTAATTTTTCCGACAAAAGAAACAGAATTATCCATGTCAGTTTCCTTTAATGTGTCAAAAATATTAAAATATGCAATTTTTTCATCAAATTCCATTGTGAGATTGCTAATATCCACATCAATCTTGGTCTTGGATGTCTTTAAAAATGGTCTTCCTAACAAAATAGGAGCAGTTAGGTCATCATTTTCCATATCAAGCACATAAAAATCAGCAGGAAAAATTAAATCATTTACTTGCACAAGAACATCCTCAACTATGCCCCTAGGATAGGCATTAGAGTTATCAGCTAATTGCATCATAACACTAGTTTCATTCAAAGGTCCAAGTTTCAAAGAAGCATATATTGAATATGACATGACATTCATTGAAGCTCCCAAATCTAACATAGCTTTTTCACATTAAAATTGCCTATTACACATGGTATAGCAAACATACTAGGGTTCTTACACTTCTCAGGCAACTTTCTTTGGATTATTGCTGACACATTCTCTCCAACTTTGATTGTCTCATCAACCTTCAACTTCTTTTTATTGGTGCACAACTCGTTCAGAAACTTGGCATACCGTGGCACCTGCTTGATTGCATCCAATAAGGATATGTTGATTTCGATCTTCCTAAGAGTTTTAAGAATTTCCTGCTCGGTCTCCTCTTTCTTTGATTTAGCCAACCTGCCAGGAAAATGATGTGGGATTAGAATTTTTTATTTTGGAAAAATTAGCTTGTTGCTTACCTCTTCAGTTGGTGCATCAGAAGTTGCTGGTTTCAAGCCATCTTTTCCCTTTTCAGGTGCTACCACCTTTGATGTGGTGGTTTGCACATCTTTGCCACTTTGAAAGGTCACGGCATTAACATGCTCTTTTGGGTTGATTTTAGCTTGAGATGGCAGCCTCCCTTTTTCAGCTTCAATTTTGTTCAATGAGGCTGCCAGTTGTGAAATTTGGTTCCCCAGGTCTTTAATGCTAGCCCTTGTTTCCTGCTGAAACATTTGAGTGTTAGTGGCTAAAGCTTTTACAATATCTTCTAAAGTCATACCTGAGCTAGGTGCTTGGTTCTATGGTGGATGTACTGGTTTGTTATAGCTGGCTGATGGGTACTGCGGTTAATTACTTGGTTGCCCATATCTCAAATTCGGGTGGTCTCTCCAACCAGGATTGTATTGATTGGCATATGAATCATATCTTCTTGGTTGGTTAATAAACCCGCTTACCGTATTCACTTGAAGCGTTGTATCCTCTTGCAATTGTGGGCACGAGTTGGTAAGATGTCCTTGAGTAGAGCAAATGCCACAAACTCTAGAATTTTGGACCTGTCCCAAAGCCACTTGTCTAACAAGAGAGGTTAGTTCAGAAAGTTGAGCTTCAAGACTAGATGTTCCTACCTCATTTACCTTCTTCGGCACATGGTCTACCCGTGCCCCAAATTGTTGCGAGTTGGTTGCCATTTTAGAAATCAAGTCTTTTACTTCTTCGGGTGCCTTTTCTACAAGTGCTTCTCCACTTGCAGCATCTAACATACATCGATCCATGAATAGTAGCCCTTCATAGAAGTACTGCAGCAACAGTTGATCAGAAATCTGGTGATGTGGGCAGCTCGCATATAGCTGGTTGAACCTCTCCCAGTATTTATATAGGCTTTCTCCACTGTACTGACGAATCCCGCTGATTTTCTTCCGAATTGTCCCAGCCCTTGAAGCTTGAAAGAATTTCTCCAAAAAATTTCTCTTCAAGTCATTCAAGGTTTTGATCGAACTAGAGGGAAGGTAGTACAGCCAGTCTTTTGCCTTGTCCGCCAATGAGAATGGGAAGGCTCTCAGTTTAATCTGTTCTTCTGTAACTTCTTGTGGTTTCATGGTCGAGTAGACTGCATGAAATTCCTTCAAGTGTTTGTGGGGATCCTCACCTGCAAGACCACGAAAAGTAGGCAATAAATGAATTAATCCAGATTTTAATTCAAATGCTACCTCAATATCAGGAAAATCGATGCACAAGGGTTGTTAGACAACATCGGGAGTTGCCAACTCCCTTAGTGTTCTTTGGGCTACTATCTCTATATTAACAACTGGTTATTCTTCGCTTTCTGAGTTGTTGGTCGCAGATGTCGAAGCTGAAAAATTGTCTGCTTGCCTTTTCGCTTTCCTGTTTGCCTTTGTTGTCTTCTCAATCTCTAGATCAAACACTAATTCACCTGTATGAAAAGATCTGGGCATAAGTCAGTTAATTGAGAAAGAAAGAAAATAAATAAATAAATAAATGAAAAAGAAACTTTAACAGAAAAAGAAATCTCCTCGGCAATAGCGCCAAATTTTTTGGTCGGTTGTTGAAACCGCCAAAAATAATTATGGTATCCTTAACAACTCAGAATAAATAAATTTGTAGTCTAGCAATGAAAACCAGGTCGAATCCCAAAGGAAATTTTTTTACTGAAAGCTTCCTGTCAGAAAACTGAAATAAAAGATTGGGGGGTTTCTCAATTAAAAGCTGAAATAAATTAACTGTAGAATTAAAATGAAATTAGCCAATACTAAAAATGCTCAGTTCATGGTTGATTATCCATTCCAATCACGTAGTTGATCATCGAAAGAAAATATTTCTTCAATTCAAGTAAATAAACATGACTCTTTTTAAAGCTAATTCATTAAGTTCTCCATCTCTTTACTTCACAGGTGAAGCTTCTCCGGCACCGTTGACACCATCACCCACCATCTCCAAGAGTCAAATCTGTTATTCAATCACCTAGTTCTCATGTTCATGCTACTCAACCCCATTATAATCATCCTCTTCTTCTTGTTAATTTGAAAAACTATATCATCAGACATCTATGACGAGTATGTCACAATTGGATCTCACAGTGAAAAGTCACTCGAGGAGTTAAAAAAATTGTTCCAATGATAATGCTGCAAAAGATGATTAAGAGAAGATAAAAATAATTAAAAAAATAAAAATATATATCACAATTACTGATTTATATTATATAATTAAAAAATACTTCCTCCATTTCATAATAGTTTGTATCTATTCCTTTTTTGGCAATTTCAAAATAGTTGTCTCCTTTCTATCTTTCCAAATAAGGTAACTTTTTTATTATTTTATATATATTTCATTTATTGAAAGGAGAGAAAGTTAAGAAAGTTAAAGAGTGAAAGTACGCAGGACCCATTAAAAAGTAGATAAGTACATGTACTTTATATAAAAATAAATAAATTAATAGTTTTATATTAAAAGAAAAAAGTAAAAAGTAGATAAGTCTTAATTTACATGCATTATCAAAGAGAACAAATTTTATGAGACGGAGGGAGTAGAAAAGAGACTGACTCTTCAATCACTTTAAATAATGACTGAAAGTTCAGTCGCTATTCCTAGTCACTTTATCAATTGCTATTTCCAATCACTTTTCAGTTGTTTTCCAAGAATGACTAGGAAAAAAAGATTGATTCTCTCAATCACTTTTTAGTCGCCTTTTTAGCTAACTGCAACTGAAATTATAATCACTTTTATGTTTTTATCTTGTAGTGATGGAGGAAGAGCTTAGAAACCAGATGCCAGGGATCAATGGGTTGATCTTTGTTAACGGCCTGGCAGAGGTGCTTAGCTGAAGAGCCCCATTAGGGGTGCTCCTTTGGTCGAGTGTCAGAATTAATGGAGGCTCGTTGTTCGTCCAAAATGAAATTTCATTTTCAATTTGTTTCTCTGCATCTCCAGTGAAGGGGCATCCACACGATATTCATCCACGGTGAAAGGAAAACGGAGTTAGGTTCATGCTATCATCTATGAGTTTAAGGGCTTACTCATACCGAGTTCAAAAGTTTGAGGACTAAGTTAGTTGGGTCAGTTCGTACTTTCTGATTAAGTGTCCAAGTAAATAAATTATAGAGTAAAACATGTAATTAGGCACACATACAACTTTTCCAACAATTGTTTAGGGGTCTATATAATAGGAAACTTTCTTTCTAATATACTTTGGAGATTTTATAGTTTGTACACTTGTTCTTTTGTACATAATTTCTGTTCATGGGCTTGCTCCTATAGTTACCAGATTCGCTAACCATCCTGCGTACCAGGTTCTGATATGCATGTACCAAATAGCGAGACATTCGCGTTCCAAATTGCTTGGATATGCATTTGGTTCATCCATGGTGAAGAGTCTTTTTCAGATATAGGAAAGAGAGATGAAGTCCTTATTATTATATTTATATATACACATTTCATGATGGTGCATGTTGGTTGCCAGTACTTGTATTAATTCTCAGTAGGATATTTGAGTGCGAAAACCTCATCCATGAGAAGGATTAACTGTGTTGTCTTGTTGGTTTCTCAAAATTTTAAGGCATAGATTTTTGTAGTTGGTCAGAGAATCCAAAAAGAAGTCAAGATCACTTCCAGTCATGAATTCTTGTCATGCAGTTTAATGTCACATGGTTATTCCTAAGCATGTAATTTCATTTTT
Source organism: Aquilaria sinensis (assembly GCA_005392925.1). Lineage (NCBI taxonomy): Eukaryota > Viridiplantae > Streptophyta > Magnoliopsida > Malvales > Thymelaeaceae > Aquilaria > Aquilaria sinensis. The sequence continues at coordinate 270,440 of SMDT01000231.1, forward strand.
CTGATTAATGTTACCCAATTATTTTTTACATTTCCCTATATAATGTGTTGTTCATGTTAATTCCAAAATTTTTATTTCATACACCAGATCCATTTGTTAATGGGTGCTTTTTAACATGAAAGCATAGTTTAATTTAATTTCCAAAATTTTTGTTTCATTATACACCAGGTCCACTTGGTAATGCTTTTTAACATGAAAGCATAGTTTAATTTAATTTCTAAAATTTTTGTTTCATACACCAGGCCCATTTGGTTATGCTTTTCAACATGGAGCAACTTCATGATTTTCACATTCTGTTTCTTGTCTAGTACTAGCTGCAGATCACATGTTTGTAGGAACAAGCTGCTAAGGAAGCAGCAGCAGCAGCTAGGGATGCTAATTGTCCTGAGGGCCTGCAAGCTGCAAAGGAGCTTGCGGCTGTGGCCAAGTCTAGGAAGGTAACTTTACTATAACTTCACTATCAGGAATTTTGTTGTGAATCATATGGTCTTTATTAGTTACTTCCTTGTACCATTTTACTTGACCTTTTTCGTCTGGATGTACAAAAATGCTTTATGTAAAATAGGAATAATTTTTTTGTATGTCTTGTCTGGACTTGTTTCTAGTTAGTTAAATTTTCTGCTTACACCATTCTAAGAAAATGGTTGGATGTTTAAGATTTTGAAGGGCCCAGTTCATAGGTTTAGAGGTTATCTTCCTTACATGATGCTCTGGAATGACTTGAGACATTTGAATACCATTGTTCTTCCCCTTCACCCACCCACGCGTACATGCAGAGACACTTTTTTGTTTTTGTTTTTTGCTTTTTGGTTAGTAAATTTCCTTTATATTGATTAGCAAATAAATACTCATGGAAGGATTGGATGGCACCAAGTTAAAGATTCTCACAAACAAAATGACAGCCTACTCTGCTTTGATGTGCTTGGTTGGCTAATGAAAGACTAGGTTAGATACAAAATGAATATCAGCTTGATTGTTACACATCAACTACGCAAGAGATTTGAGTGTTCAAAACTTCCGTACTACTTCAGATTTAGTTTGTTTGTAGCTTTATATTTGGACTATACATCCTATCATGCCATAGTATTCCTCTTGCTTCCCTGAGGCACCATGTTTTGTGTACGAACACACAATTGATGGACCAGCCAGACCCAATTTCTATCATAAGGTTATGGCCTTGGTTCCCATGTCCTAAACCTGTCTATGTGCTCCTTTAAGGTGCCTCAGTCTACGAATAATGGCATATCCATGACTTGTGTGAGGAGACTCTATGAATAAGCTGACCACACTGGTTGTAGTTAAGTTTGCCAAGCAGTCATCTATACCTTTGCATATCTAGATAGTACTCTCCTTAATTTGGTAGCATTGAATCTCGCATTAGGATCCATCAATCTATCATTGTGCTTAACTTGTGGTACATCAGTTTCTTCCACAAAGATGATAAATCTTTTCTCCAGGGGAGACGCATTCCTTCTTTCAACCTTGCCACTTCAATGCCAAGAAATATATATTTCCGAGGATTAAGATATGTTCTGGGATTAGTTTGTAGAAAAGGCCCAATTCCATTTTCTATAATAAATCATCCACGTAAACAATCAAAAGAAATGAACCAGAACTAGACTGACATAATGAGAGCCACATTTTTTAAGACCAAATTCCATGAATACTCACTAAATTGATCAACCAAGGGCATGAAGAAATTTCAAGCCACACAATGGATTCTTCAATTGGCACCACTAGCCTCTCTCCACTGAAGTAACAAATCCATGCAGGTGGTTGCTCCATACAGATGGTTTCCTCTAATTTGCCATTTAAGGAGTGCACCTTTTTATGCCAAGTTGATGAAATAGCCAATGGCATGTTGCTTCTAAAGCAAGAAACACTCGAATTGTAAACTTATCAGTAATAAAAAGAGCTCTCGGACTTCAATAGAACCACTAGAGGACTTTGAGAGTATTAACCGTTTAGGATAGACGTCAACCCCCAGGCAACATTGCACCATAGAGTAGGCATATATCTTCATACCCTTATGGTGTTTGTAACCCTGAGAGATGGTCAATGCTTCAAAATATTTCTAGCCATTAAAGCTACATGGAACTACCTAGCTTTCAGAGAGGTGTAGAAAATCAGCCTTTATATAAACTCGATCCCTTTTTATTTTTTCTTGTTTGACAAATGCATTTTTCTGTTTGTTTCTGTTTGTGTTGATGTAAGTTATTGCTTGCATTTTTCTCACTTGAATCTTCAACTATTTTATAAAGGGTTTCCATGAAAAATCTGGGATGTAAGGTTTGTTTTCAGAAATCGCTTTTTTCCCTACTTTAGGCAGTGTTCCATTTCCTCTTACGTATCAGGAAAGCCAACAACAACGAGCTGCTGAACGAATAAATTCTCCTGCCTAGATTGCCGCAGAGGCAACTCGAAGGATGCTAACAAAGAAGGTAATATATGAAAAGGACATTTTTGTTTGTTCCTTAACCCCTTGTTTAATACTTGTGAACTATAAGAATTTTGTCATAAGTAAATATGGTTCATATTGTGTTCTAACAATTTGATACTATGAGATTTTGATGTTTTTCTATATAGTTGTGACTTCGCAATTGCCATAATACATTTAGTAGTGGCTTATGTAAACTGAACCAGAAAAGGAAGCATTTCATATGTAAAGAAAATTGTCTGCTTTTTCTTAGCGACAGGTCTTAGGTTGATTAGTGAATTAGTAGTCTCTTTTTGAAAATGGATGATAGGTTGTAAACAATAGAGCTGAGAGAAACATAGCAAGGTTGTAAACAATAGAACAGAGAGAAACATAGCAATCATGGTCGAGAATCAAGGAAGATAAGCCTCCTCGATGAAACCTATGGGCTATCTATGTATATGTGTTTTGGGTTTTCTACACCTTTCTATCTGCTTGTTAGGGCTCCTATTGAGTTTTAAAGATGTTTCCTAAGTGATGGTTGTTCTTTTATAGTTGTATTTGTTAACAGTCAGTTTTCTTTTCCGATTTGCTTACTTTTGGGCTACATGGGATGCTACCCCTTGATCTCTTATTAAAAGAAGACATGAAAGCCTCGTAAAGTGCAGATCTATGTGGTTTAAAACACCTTTTCTAAATAAATATACATTGGTTTTTTAAACTAGGTGATTGTCTAATCACATTAGGCTTGATATGAGCTCTTGTTACAGTTACTGAAAAAATGGCTTAAGAGATTAAACAGAAGCGCAAAGTTCCTCAAAACCACTTGAACAATTTGACTACTTATTAGGTCATTGGACCTCTGTTTTCTAGCCATCATGCTCTCTTATCATTTGTTGGATCATTTTATTGATATATATGTCAGCATGTCCCGTTTCCAGGGATTCAGCTCAAGAATAAATTATGAAGCACTGGATAAGCTGTTTGATGAATCGGTCTGCCTCTCTCTCCCCCCTTTGAGACGTAGCTTTTTATTTATTTCATTGTCGTTGTTGGGTGTTACAGGTGGGGGAAGACAAAGTGAAGAAAAAATGGGCAGAATCAGAGCTTGATACCGGTGGAATCGCCAACACCAGAACAGAAGATCATGAGGTCTATGAAACTGATGATGTGCAGCAGAAAGATAATAATGTGGATGAGGAGAGGGTGCAAGAATCATTTGTAGATGACTTCGACAATGGAGTTGAAGCATATGAATATGATGCGAGCTGTTATTATGAAGGCTTCTAACAAATGGTAACTCCCACAAGCAAGTGTTATTCCTTATGAAGCCTTATTAGTACTGGTCATTGGCACGTTCTTCAAATGTAAATAAAATGTATGTAATTAGTGTAAATTTGTTAATATTTTAAATATTAAAGCTATATTGAAAATGTTTATTAATAAAATAAATAATATTTAATAATATATTTCAAAATTAACATTCAGTCCATTTTAACTTAAGTCAATTTAATTCCAAATGACTTATTTTTATTCTTATCTCTTTTTTACCTAAAACTAATTTTAATTAAAATTCAACATTATATAGATGCAATAATCCATTAAAATATAATTTTTATAATCTTACTAAATTATTATGAATTTTTCTAGTTTTAGGCATTAAAAAGGAAAAATTCATAAAAAATAATTAACAACATTAGAAAAAAAATTACTTTCAAATGTATTATTAAATCTACATAATATTGGCTTTAAAATAAATTTTGGTTTGGGCAAAAAAAATATAAAAGTAAAAATAAGCCAGTTAACTTAAATTAAAACAAATTGGTCATACAATAGTCATAAATAGAGAAAAAAGAAGAAGAAGAAGAAAAAAAAACACATGCCATAGATATAAAAAGCATAACTTAAATTTAAATATATCATTAGTTTTTATTTGAAATAAAATGTATAGTACTATATTTTTATCCAAGTTTAAAAAATTGCTAAACATAAAAAATAGGGTAAATTTTGGAGATAGTCAATAACTTTTAATTTATGCTTCCTTTTCATTCTTAACTTATTAATATTTTCTTTTGGTTCTAACTTTTTAAAATATTTCATATTAGTCTCCAATTGGATGAAATATATTAACTTGGAGTAATTATGCCTATGTAATATCAATTTTTTAAAATTATTTTAAACTATATGATAATTTCTCTCTTAGAAATTTAAACTTAAAAATAATTTTTTGACAATCATATCAACTCTTGCATTATCAGTTTTTTCCATATATGAAATAGTTATTATGTATAATGTATGTATTTATTATGTAACAACTTTCCCTAGGAAAAGAACAATAATAATTAATGTTATTTAATCACTTATATATTTTGTAAATTGTATACTAAAGTTTTTTGTTATTCTATTTAGAAAAAAATATATACTTTCACACCCAAAAACTCTTTCACATTGAGAAGCAACGGATATATTAAACTGTCAATCTCATGTATCCAAATTGGGGCTAGTAAAACATTCAAGTCAATTCATGTGTCTTCAATATTTTTATTTATTGTATTAAGTTGCACTTTTAAGTTATAATAAAAATATTTGATTTAATGTCTTAAAAAGTTAAAAGAAAATTGATAAAATCTTGTATTTGAGAGCATTTTTTTATAGTGACGTAAACATAAGCATGTGTTTGTTGCAAAACTTCAGCTTTAGTGGTAGCTAATTGATTTTTGCAGAAAAAAAGTATGGGTTTTGTTTATTTACTTTTTTTTTCCATTTAGAGCACAGATTTTATTGTCCCAAAATGAAACTTAACTGCTCCCATGCAACTTGTTCATATCTTTGCACTTTTTATTATATATAGATATATATATAGATATTAAAATTTCACTTTTAGGTTCTGATAAAAATATTTAAAGCTTAAAAATTAAAAAAATTGATAAATATCATGTTTTTAGGCATGTTTAATAGTCATATAAATAAGAAAACATGTTTGTTACAAAATTTTAAATTTAGTGACATTTTTCAATTTTTTTCCCATAAAAAAAGACATGTAGAAACCGTAGAAAACAATCACCTTTTTTTTTTTTCTACTTTTCCTTTTCAAATACTAATCTTATTTTCCTAATATAAAGACTTTGTAAATGATGCGAATGGGTTTAAATTTTAAATATTAGAAATATATTAAAATTTTAATTAATCAAGTTAAGAAAAATATTAACTTTAAAGAATTTTGTGTATCAATGTCAAATATGAAAATATAGAAATTCAGTATTATGATAATGAAAAAGATAATAAAGTCACAACAAAATCATAGTTTGGATAAGCATGAATAAGATTTTCATCCAATACATATAATAAATGTTGGGAATTTTTTTTCTACTAAAACTTATTATATGTCATCCTAAGAATGCTTTAACTTCTTTCTTTGTTATATACTCCCATATGTAGTGAAAACCTGTAATTAGGACTTAAAATATGTAATTTGATTATAACTTTTAAACATATAAACATCAAAACATCTCTTCTTATTATACTTAATCTCAGATAAAATAAAAAGCTGCAATCACTACATAAAATTACTTTCACACTGTGAGCTTCTATCATGAGATATAATATTTAAAAAAAATTATTTCTATTTTTTAAACAACGTATAAGATTTGATTTGCTCTAAAAAATTTTAAAATAAAAAAAAATTAATATTGTTTAGTATAGGAAAAAAAATTAGTTGCTAAGAATAAAAATTTGTGTTACAATATTAAAAGGGATGGCCATGTAGAAAAAAATAATTCTTATAATTTTTTTAATATTTTAAAACATTAGAAAATGTAAAAAAAAAATTGCTGCTAAAAATCCCCTTATTATAATATATGCAACTAATTTTAATAGCTAAGAACTTTTTTTTCCTAAAATTTTTTCCAATAACCTTTGTTATAGTGATAATTTTTTATTTTTTTTATAGTAGATGCTTGAGTCATATTTAAATTATACTACTGTTGTAAGATGGATAACATATGTAAGCTTTCATATACTCCTTTCATTTCACAGCGGTTGGCCTTGTTATTTTTTTTTTTTTTTACTAAAATTTGACTTAAATATATTCATATTAATTAGCATTGTAAAGATTCTAAACAAATATATTTATAAACTAGAGCCTTTAAGTTAATTTTTTCATACAAAAATTTTAAAATAAAAAAAAATTGTAAATTAATTGCTGTGAATAGTAAAAAAAAACTTTAATTCTAAAATACAATCCAGCATAAATGGCTAAGGCCTGGGACATTTGGAGAGATGTAGTCTCACTTCGGTCTCTCTGCTTTCTGCACAATCACAACAACCTGGTCAATTGCCATCCAAATATCCAAAAAGATGACATTTTTTTTTCTTTAATTACAGTGATAGTGTGTAATAGCATACATATAGAGAGGAGGCACGAGCACAGCGGAGGGGTGCGGTGAGAGTTTGAGGCAGCGAATATATCCTGGAACCACGCACCATCACGCTGAGAGCAGTGTTAATGAACAGCAATCAGGAAACAAGAGACCTGTTGACTGGGCAGCCAAGCTACTTTCACTTCTTTTCACCAAAACGTGATTTTAAGTTTCTTTCCCTCCCTCCTCTGCCGCTACCAGCACCAGACCAGCTCCATAAGAACCTACCTTTCTTAAAATCTTTTAATCCGCTGCAATTTGTTTTTTAAAGTTTTTATATGTCATAGGAAATATTACCATATCTAACAATTAAAAACAAATAAATAAGTACTTCAATTTGCGTTGAAATTGCCTTCCTTGTGCATTATGCTTTCCTCCTACTTAATCTAATAAAAGCAGCAGAAAAAGAAAATATACAAAAAAAAAAAAGGCAAAATACACTACTCTGCAAACTTCATGTGTACATGTAATTCTAAAAAATTGGGTGATCCCGTACTTAACCTTCTTTTATTTTCTTTTCTTTTTCACTGACATGGGTGTCCAAATCTAATTTAATGATCCAGATTAATCATAACGTATATTTGCAAAACATGTAAATGCCTCTGTCTAACTAACAAAGCCAAATCGTGGATTTTCACCCGGGGAAAAGAAAACCAAAAACAAAACCGCACTAATTCGGAACATTCTCCGGCTCCGCTGGCGCCGTGTTGATATCCGAGCCGAGCAAAACAAAAAGTCATCGACAGGCAGACAGATCGCCTTCACGACAATCGGGGATGGAACACGAGGCCGGAGCTGAAGATGCAAAATCCTGATTTCCCCGCAAAAATGTCCTACTTATTTCGTATTAACTTAAATTAATTAACTTCAAAATAACTTATTTTTATTTTTATATCTTTTTTACCTGAAATTAATTAACTTTAAAATAACTTAAGTTGTCACTATAACTTTTTTTTCTAATATCCCACTAATATTTTTAAAATGATTCAAAGCAACCACTGTATCTTTTTATTCAGGGCTGAATATGCCATTGAAGCAATGTCCATGAAGAACATTCTGTGAAGGGGAGGAATATTCAATTCAGAATGTGCTTTAGTGGCAAAACGAGAGGCCACGTAAGTAAAATGCAAAATGTCTGTCTAATAGAGGAATTGCAACGTATATATTAGGGTTTGATGTTCAAAGTCTGAAATTGAGGATTTGGGGAGGAATTCGCAATTGGGGTTGGCTTATATCCTTTAGAGTCAAATTCAGTGGGTTAGAGATGAGTTTGTTATCTTATTCATCAAGTTCATCGATTCTCTATAGAAATGACGAAGGCGTAGAGGCATAAATTTTGGTGTGTGAATGCAAGGTTCAAAGTTGAATAGAAAACATCTTGAACTTCTAGAAATCCAAGGCATCAGTTTATAGCTTGTCAAAAGGCAAGTGCTGCAATGTTAGATTGTGTTGTGCGAGGATAATGTCAGTTGTACACATATGAACAGATATAGTTGATGTTGCCTTTTGTGTTGTGTGTGATTTTTGTTGGCATAGAGAATTGGTAATTGCAAGTTCTGACAGTGGGTTGATGATGAATTCCCAGTGCAAGCAACTAAAAGTTTGAACATATTGCATGATAAAAAAAAAAGGTCACATCATATATGAACCGAATCCTTGAAGATGAGGTTGTTGCTAAACTGGAGAACATGTTGGAGGAGCAGGCACAGTTAGAGGCAAAGAAGAGTGAATTGGAGGAGAAGAATGTGAAATTGGAGGAAGAGAGGAGAAAGTTGACCACACTAGTTGAGTTGGAGAAGAACGGGGCTAGAAAAATTATGTCAATTTTCTATATAGTTGGATGCTTGATGGTTGTGACATGGATTTACATTTGTGCTGTGTGGATTAAGTGTAGGGGATAGTTGTGTGTCTACTCAAGAAATTTTTGTGAGTTAGGTGACAACTTTTGTATGGCATATTTGAGCGTACATTGAATGTATGTATTTTGAGATGTTGCCCTACTTGAAGAATATGTCAATTTATGAGATTGCAATGTTGTTTTGGATGGTTGTAGGACATTTGTACGTAGTACAACTTTTTGAGCTAACTAAAAACCTGAGATTGGTTGCCAACTTCACATGTGGCCATAATGAACCACATTAAGCCTTGCTTGCCTCAGCTCCTCATCATGATCATCACCTATATCATGACTCAACTTTTCTGCAAATGCAATCTTTATGCCCTTCTGCTCCTCCTTCTGTAATGCATCATTCTCATTATCACAAGAATTTCCTCCATGATCTGAGACAATAGTAGACATGCCTCCCTTTTCAACACCTTGTACATCCTTATCAAAGGTAGAGGTAACACCATGTGCTTTTGCATCAAAGCCAAAGGTAAAGCCTAAAACTCTGCCAATATCTCACCCACCTCCCAAGACTTTATGCTCCAATTCAATATGCTCTATGTACAAATGCAGTTGCCCTCTCTCAAAAAAAGCTTAAAAGCTTGTACAGTTGTTTCTTCCCTCCACATCAACTAAACATCTTTACGTTAACTAACAATTGTCCATGTCTTCCAGAAAAAAATATTCTTACCCTTCTACATCCCTCTCCTCCAAAAGAAATCCATAAAAGCATCCTAACTATTGAAATATTCAAAACCCACGTATACATCCTCTGTCCCACCTTTGCATCTATATGGGATCAATCAAAATCTTCCTACATGGTGGAGGAAAATTTTGAAAAAAATTTCTATTCATCATCAAATTTGTGATAAAACCTTGTGAGTTTAGACTTCTTGATATGACAACTATTAATCATTGCAATACAACACGTTCTCATTAAACTGACCACATAATCAAAAATTGTAAACAATTTTACACCCTAAGACACACAAAAATTACTACTGATTAACAAATTTGAAAAACCCCAAAACAGGGGTTCTTTCCCCCCGCACAGCGACACAAATTTGAGTTCCTTTTCCCCACCAATAACTGCTTTCCCTCTCATTGTCGCTACTAATCCTCAAAACCAACCTCTTTGAATTTCCCGGACACTTTTTCATTAGCACACTCAAACTAATTTCTGAGATTTTTTCTTGCACAACCCATAGAATTCCAGCTTAATTCTATGTAGGATTGCTTTGTCATGATTCCATTTACATGTCAACTAAATTAATTCCTAGTGGCCGTTGTGAACCATTTTAAAAATATCAGTGAGAGATTGGGAAAAAAAAACCTGTAGTTGCAAATTCGAGTCAATGACCAAATATTAATGACAAATTTGAGATTTCTGCCCAAATTTTAGTCTTGATTTATCTTTCTTCTTTCTTTTGTTTTTATTTTCTCCCACTTGAAATCCATTACAAGCGTCTGAATGCGATGGCTATGCAGGATTTGTCGACGCTTTGGACCCCTTTTTTCAACCAATTTATTGTTGTTCACTGTGACGTCGTTTGTTCTTCTGCTGCAGCTGGGTCTTACCGCTCTGCTTTGAATGCTTCCGGCACCGCGGCTGAGTCAGCCAAGGTAATAGTAAGACTCGTTCGCTGCCCAAAATGTTAATATCTTCTCCCCAAGCTCCCTGGTTATTCTCTCCATCGCTGCGGTGGCTTTGCTGCTGTTCAACGAGGTACTCTTTCATTTTCCCCTCTTATTGTTTCTTTCTTCTCTTCGGGGATGTCTGCCTGGTTTACCAGAAATACTGTTTTTTTTTCATCTAATTCAAGTTTTGACTATTTTGGCCTTTTTTGAGAATCCACTCTAGCTAAAGAACAATTGAGTTAGTTACTTCTGTCTTCTGTGTTCCTTGTTATTTGTGGGATGCCTATAATTATTGTGATAATGAAGCATTTTATTGTTAATGGACCAAGGTTTCTGTCTCTGTATTCTGTGAGTGGGTTGCTTGTGTTTTTGTTTGTTTCACTGCTAAAAGTAGAAATTCTCAGTTAGATTGTTCACCTGACAAGTCAAGCGAAGAAAAGCTTGGAAGAGCTTCCGCTAAGTCTGGAAGTTCCTCTGACAAAGGGCTAGATCTAAGTGCTGCAGATATCAAATGCTATGCTGGCTCTTTGAGGTGCGGCCAAAGTGATCCAGGGAAGGCCTCGTGGACTTTGATGATTGATGTGTAAATGAATCTAATCTTACCAGTGACAAATTGGTTGCTCAGAATGGTGAGGTTATAAGCTCTAGTAGAGGTGAGTTTGATAATCCTATTGTTACACGGCATGAAGACTTGGATTTGCAACTTGAGCTTTTGGGTGGGAAACAAAGTGTGAGACATATGTCAGACTTGCGGAATATAAGTAGGGAGGATATGGAGAGATTTCGGCAAACCCCAAGAACATTTGGAGAAGGTTTGCATTTCCCAACTTCATACCACTCAGACGTGGGCCCATCAAACTACCATTCAAATTCTTCCTATAGTTACCATGAACCATTGAGGAATTCTAAGGATCTCAATGGTGCCAATAGAGCACTCCCTGAATTGGATCAAGCTGAGCTTCTTAGGCAGATAGATGAGCTAAAGGCAAGACTAAGTCAGTCTTTTGATGTGGTTGATAAACCAAAAGAAAATATTCCATTTCGTCGGAGGATTGCCCCATTGGAGACCTATGAGGGTGCTGACTCCTGGTTTCCAAATGGTTCACTGAGATCTTCAGGGTCTGATAATCCCACTGCAGGGTCTACTTGCTATGGTAATTCTCCAGACGCATTTCATTATCCTGCTGAGCATGATATTACTGGGAATGGATATTATCAAGTGCATCATCCAAGCAATGTTCCAGGTTATGGTGACCCTTTTGGATCTCAGGTGCTCAGAGGAACTCAAAACCAGTTTGCCTGTGAATACCAAACACAGGCAACCCATCCATATTTTTCTGGACAACATATTGACACAAAACAGGTGCCATATATGCCATATGGTAGAAGTTCTTTATTTCACCACTCATCTTGCTCTTGTTATCATTGCCACGAAAAGCATCACCAAGGTTTAGCATCTGTTGCATCCACTGCTTTTAGCAATAATAGATTTCCTGATTCACCAAACAGCCAGGAGTTGTATCATTTTGAGAATCCAGGGGTTTCTGGCGTGCATGTCCATAATTTGAGGTCTGAAATGGCTCCTTCAAGAAACTTGCTTGGTACACAAGCTTATGCTAGATGGACAAGCAATGTTAATTTCAAAATGAATGATTCTGAACAGTTCCCACATCACAGGTTGGTCGTTACAAGTGGCCATCGCTTTTGCTGTCCTATTGTTGGCGGTGCCCCATTCCTGATCTGTCGTAATTGCTTTGAGCTACTGAAATTGCCCAGGAAGCTAAAACCTCAAGGAAAAACAGGACATAAATTGCGATGTGGGGCATGTTCCACTGTAATGAAATTTGCTATTATCAACAAAAAGTTTGTTGTTCTTGATAATGTAGAAGCAAGCAGAGTCCCAACCAAGGTTGATGAAACCAGTACTGAAATTGAAAAGGAGAATTTCCTTGAACATGTGGACAGGATTGGGGCTGATTCTGATGATTATGACAACTCCGGCTATGATTTTCAAGCAATGGACATGGAACCTGTTCCACAGCCAAAAGGCCAGGCTATAAATTCAGTAGAACCTCAAGAAATGCGTTGCTTTCTTTCTTCATCATCTAGCATGTCTGAGAATGATAACAGTCTAGATGGTTTGACTACTTATGAGGAGGCTCTAAACTCCTTTCAGGAGCAAATTAAGACCCATGTGTCTCCATCACCACCTGCTTCACCATTTCAGGACCACTCTGATTATTCTTCTAATGATAGTTCATTGAACCGGTTTGGGAATGGAAACAGGAGTCACCAATCAGATCAAGAAAAAGGTGTGTCAAGTAAGGTTTCTACAAGACAGAACTCTCTGAAAGAGGCATTAATTGTTTCTGAAATAGATGTTGCATACGATCCCTTTCTAAACGTTGGAGGTTCTCAAGATTCAACAGATGCAACCAGAGAAAATGATCAGTTCCAAAAGACTAAAGGGGGTGACACCCTTTTCACAAACACTATTAAGAAGAGTTTTAAGGACTTCTCCAGATCTAACCACACCGAGGAAGGTGGAAAGGGTAATGTTTCAGTTAATGAGCAACCCATAACAGAACTTGATGTTAAGAAGGCCGAAAAGCTGGCAGGTCCTATTAAACCTGGAAAATATTGGTAAGGCTAGCTGTTTTTCTTTCTAAAGCTACAAAATGTTCTGATTTTCTCAGTGCATAATTAGCTGTATCTAATGGCATGTTCCTCACCAGGTATGATTTTCGAGCTGGATTCTGGGGTGTAATGTATGGGCCTTGTCTCGGCATCATCCCTGTAAGTACATCTATTTCTGACTAGTAAGTGTTTCTGTACAGACATAAAAACACACACATGAATTGTTCCCTTCATGATGTTGTTCCATTCTAGTAGAAAAAACATATGACAATGAAATTTTTCAAAATTTCATCTCATTATTCTCTTGTAAGAGAGTTGTATCAGAAAGAGCATAAAACGAAAAATTTGGCACTTTCTTTTTGCATGAACTTTTAGTGTTAATTAACTTTAAACAGTTTATTGACACTATGAATGTCATTTATGAAGGTGTAGTATAATGATGATACTTTTCTTGCAGCCTTTTATTGAAGAGTTCAATTATCCGATGCCTGAGAATTGTGCTGGTGGGAATACTGGTGTTCTTGTAAATGGAAGAGAGCTCCATCAGAAAGATTTGGACTTGCTTGCCAGTAGAGGCCTTGCAACTGATAGAGGCAGGTCTTACATCATTGAGATATCTGGTAGGGTCCTGGATGAAGAGAGTGGTGAAGAGCTAGGCAGTCTTGGCAAACTGGCCCCCACGTAAGAATTGATTCCCCATGGTTGTTTACCGTTTTCTTGACTTGTTTAATGACCTTCCAAATCACATATGTGAATGATTCAAAATAGCATGCGACTTTAATTGCACAAAGAAGTTCCTTGTTTTTTATCAGGTGCTGTTGTTCATGGTGCTTCTCCTTCTGTTTCTTCTTTTCCCCACTTCTAGGAAACAGCAATATTCTGGGGTCTTGACCTAGTTTGTATATTTTGTGCTCTTATCATTATGCTGGTACACCAGGGCAGAGTTATAGCGGCTTTAAAATTGGGCAGGCATCAGTTAACTGTTCTAGCAGACTAGTAGTGTTACATAATAGGAAGGACTGTTCATTAATCTGGAACGTACATAAAGGATTCTCTCCTTGGACATTTTACAGCTTTATCCAGTTTCTGTAGGATGTACATAAACTGCACTTGTATCGGAGATAATAAAAGAGCTGGTAGTATACTCTCTGCATCAACCAAAACACTTTTGATATTTGCAAGGCTTCTCTATGTATTTTGGTTACTCTATAGCCTGGCAGTAAAACAATGGTTACATGCCTGGGTTTTCCCTGTTCCCAGCCCTCCATTCTTCATGCCATATTAGATCTTTGATGCACAAAACAAACACTTGCACGTATTCTTTCCCTTTTTTTTTTTATATTTGCAGTTGTAACTTAGTTGATTATGGCTTGTCACCTTGAACAGAATCGAGAGAGTGAAACATGGGTTTGGCATGAAGCCTCCAAGGAGAGCAGCATAATCAGCTTGCATCAATGCAGGTGTTAATGGAAAGTATGGATGTGCGCTATTTGGTTATCAGAAAGCACCACATGAGGCAAACTTATTGGAAGATTCAGAAAAAAGAGAATGTTGTTCCTCCTCTTCATTGATTTTAAAACAGTTGGTGCCTGGTGTGGCCATGAACTTGATTAGTGACAGCTAGAATAACATACAAAGTTTCATACACGGTTGATCTAGATGTATTGCTGCCTCTTGAAGTAGTGTATCTTTGATCTTAGGCCGGTATTGCTCTGGGAAATGGAGGCAATGTAGCTTTGGGATTATAAATGGAACAAAAAGATAGTTTTGCGACAATGCCTTGGCCATGGAAGATAGTGGAATTTTGTCTCTATAGCTTTTAGCATTTTAGTTTGGAAAATGCTAGAGCTACAAATGTTGCAGCATAATTACAGGATAGGATGCAAAGTTTCTACAAGGTCCACTTGAACTTAAACCGTCCTGTAATAGGCTGTCATGTAAGTTTGTAAATTTGCTTTTGTAGAGAGAATCTGTACCCGTAACCAACACCCATTTAGCCTTTACAGGAGTAAGATTTGGTCAGGCCTCTTCGAGTATGCCCGAGCCAATCGTTTGCCCCCGAGTGTATTTTTGTACCCTGAATGTTTTAATCTTACAGTTATTGTTGTTGCTGCTGCGTGCGGAGAAGAGACATGGTACGAGAGTTTATTTGTTCTCTTTAAGAGAGACAGAGAGGGATAAAGAAGGGGGGAAAGCGAGCAACTTGTAGGGAAGGGAATCACATTTGATTCGTGTTGCTGGGTGCCTTGCCTTGTTCCGTAACATGAAAAGAAAAAGCGAAAACACAGAAGCAGCGGGAAGGCCAAGCTTTGCTTCTCCATGCTTAGTCTCCTTTTTGTATTAAAAGAAATTGCATTGGCATATAAAAGTTACGGGGTTTAAACAATTTTTTAAAATGAGGATCGCTAATAAATATTTAGTGATCAGTTACCCTCAGGGAAAAAAAAAGTGTCAAATCAATATGGAAAACGATTGTAGTTGATTTTGCATATTATGAGGAAAATATGGTTGTCAAGGGAAGTTGGTGGTCCACGGAAAGAAAGCGCAAAACAAATGCAGGAAAAAGAAATAATATGGAGGAGGGGATGGGGATGACATGTGGGTTTTATTTGATGTCTTATACCCAATTTAATTTAATTTATTTATTTTTATTTTTATACATTTTCTTTTTCCTTTGATCAATTTCATTTAAAAAATAATATTATATATATTGAAAATAAAATTTTATAATGTTAATAAATTTTTATAAAAATTTCCTTTTTTATTACCCAAAAAATTCATCAAAACTTAATAACAACATAAAAAAATTACTTTCAATGGATCATTGCACCTACAAGCTTTTAAATAAAACTAAGTTTAATTTAAAAATAAATTATTTTTTTATTAAGTTAACATAAATTTAACTAAATTGCATTTAGAAGCGCTGTTCTAACCTGTCGTTCGTTTATTTTGGGGGGTTACTTCTAGTATAAAAACAAAGGAAAAAAAAAACAAAATAAAATTGAAACCAGCTGTCATGATGGATGCCTTCAAAAGGAAGATATAGTTTGATATTCAAAGTTTCTCCCCAAGTTTGTATACTACTTGCACTTTTCTCCCCTCAGATTTGGAAACCTACCTTTATTTCCCTACTCTTAATATTGTTTTATACTTTATAATGAGAAGAAATTGATACTTTTATTTTTTTTTATACTTCTAAATTGTTTGGTAACCATAAAAAAATTGTTAGGTGATTTAAATTTAAGGAAAAAACTAATAAATAGTTCAAATCAAAATTTTTAAAATTAATTTTAAAACTATAAAAAAAATATGGGAAAAGTTTGAGTTTACAAAACTAGAGTTTGGAGGTGATTTTTAAAAACAAGCCATTAGTGGTTATTCTAATATATAGCGATTATTTACTTAGCTTGTGTAATAATTGAAAGCTTATAATAAAAAAGTCTAAAACAATATTTCTTAACTTTTTTTTTTTTTTTTGTAAAAGTTAAGAATTTTTTATTAATTTTTTAATCTAGGCTAGGTAAGAAAAACAGTTAAAAAATATGTACTTTTTAAAAAATTCAAGTAATAATTAATTAGATAAACCTACATTTTCATTTTTCAAATGACTTTAATTATAAAAAACAAATCAGCAAAAATAAAAATAATAATTAATCTTACCCGAGAAAGCGTGGCATGTGGCATGTGCATCTGATGCCTGCCTATTTCATTACTGAGAGCGAGCGTGCCACTCGATGCGCATGCTCACTACATAAATCCAAAAACGACATATGTTCCATCTCCTATTCACGAGTGACCAACAATCTTCATTTCCCTGTCTTTTATGTCTTCAGAAGTTTTTCTCACCTTGATAGCAAGTTCTGTGAAATTTTCCTAAAATTCTATGCGGTGGAATTCAATATACTGAAAATATATAGATTTTACTTATCTTTTCAATGATCAACTAAATCATGTCAAAACAAACATTATAATTTTACTGTCTTATATTCTTTACATAATTTGCTATTTTGAATTATCTTAAATTCTTTACATTATTTCCTCATTTGTTTCTTCTTCTTCTCCTTCCAAATTTCACTAATTCTTCTATTTTTATTTCAAATCTATTAGATTCTTTTGAATCTCATCTGATCAATGACATGAGAGCTTTGGGTGCTCGAATCAAGCCATTAAGAGCATGGGCAAGTTTTTATTTTAAGGAAACTATTGTCATCCCTCTGCACTATTCAAATCAATTACGCCATGGATAAGTGTAGGTGGAACTGTCATCCTCTTCAAGTTATGACAAATTGACCAATTTGTGTTTGTCCTCGTCTATCACCTTCGATCAACCAATTTATTTTCATCCTCATCCTGCTCTTATCTTCCTTTTTTATAACAAAAAGTGATGCTCTGATTCTTCATTTTCATCCTCATCAGCTAAGGCTTCATCATCAGCTAGCACAAGTTGGGCAACAATGGAAAGAGGAGCAACAACGATAGCGACAATGATGGTAGTGATGGAGTGAGGCATATGCAACGACAAGGTGCAGAAATGGAGAGAGACGATGAAAGGAAGTGTAATATTGGAAAGAAGCGGCAAACAATGACTTTTCTTAATTTGCATCTCAAATTCATTTGGAGCAAATAAATAGGAATGAAAGGGAGTACAATTTTAGTACAAAATTATTAAAATATTAACATACAATTACTGTTATTCATTTTTGTTTTTCGAATACTCAGAAATCACAATAGTTTATTAAAATAATTTATATACCTGGTGTTACCACGGGATTTCAAGTTAAATTGACTTTCAGAAAAGTATATATATTTAATTGTTATAAAAGTGTTATTCTAAAAATGAAAGTAATTTTATTATTTATGAAGAAAAATATAACATTCCACTCAACTAGGCTATAATAATTAGGTTATTTCCATCATATGCCGCATTTTTATTTATGCTTCTTTACTTGTATTCATCGACCATGCATGTAGCCAAAGTGATGAAGGTCAAATTTGACCATGCAAAATGATGGATAAAATTATTTTTATAGATTGTGTAATAAGTTGATAAAGATCCAACATTCCCAATGTATAAAGAAAATGAATTTAAGTATGAGTAATAATAATCAACTATTAAAATATTAATTCAAATTCGAACTATATTACTAGATGAAGATGATTGAAAAAAAATCTTATATAAACAAACTAAAAAATTAGATCCTACAAAAAAAAAACATAAATCTAACCTTATTCCAAATCTTGATCTCAATTTATTAAAATTGACATTATCAAATAAATTTATTAGTAATGGTAAAATGTTATTTCTATGACGTGGTGTTAAAAATTGACTAAATATAGTGAAAAGTAAAAAATATGATGTTGACCAATTAAAATTAGGAGGAAAACACAATTAGTCATATTTAACACGTGAGGGGAAAAAAGATTCAGATTGATAAAAAAAAAAGGTGTTGCATGCCACGTTTATTATCCTTACTTCTACAAATAGCAAAATTCTATGATCTTCCATAAGAAGCATGTGCTTCTTATCTTATCACTACATGACTTCCTCAATACTACAAAGTTTGAAGCAAAATGGTGTAAATGGATTTAAAGTTTCAGAAAATATGGAAAAAAAAATAAATAGCTCAAAAGGAATAGCTTAATGGGCTAAATATAAAAATATTTAAAATTTAATAGTAATAGATTAATGGTAATAACTTAACCATAAAAAATTTAAAATAAACAATTTAGTAAAATGAAATATAACTGAATATAAATAGCTTAATAGTAATAGCAAATATAGTACAAAAATAAGTGCTTGCAACTCCTAAAAATGAAGTCAACTTACTAATTAACAATTTTAAATAAAATTGAACGTAGATCAACTGTGTATAATTCAAAAAATTAATAATATGCAATTTATAATAAAAAAATCAGTACAATAAAGGAAAAAAAAATTAACTTATTAAATAATTCTTAAAATTAAAAATGCTACATAAAACAAGAATCATAATTCTAATTAAATCTATTAATAAAAACATGAGAAGATAAAAATACGATTTAAATATTTTGCCTAATCATGCTTTATACCTTGCAACTATAAACAATCGATCAATAGAAACCCTTATTTCAACCAGTAGAAATTTGGCACCCATCAATAGTCATCCCTAACCCAATGCATCTAACAATCACATTCCATTTCCAACTTGCCTTCAATTTGTATCATTTCCCTTGCCAAACACTATCATTATAAATATAAAGAGCCTAAAAGATAATCTAAAAACAACCACATATTAAAACACAATTAAAAAATTAAAAATAACAGGTTAAAAAGATGTAGTCATAAATATAAAATAAGTATACAAATAATCATAAACACATAACAAAATTAAGAAAATATCAAGAGAAAATAATCCAACCACAATTCAGTTTTTTGCTTCAATTTTGCTAAATCCTACAATGTCTTCTGATCAGCAAAGAAGCTAAAGCTAAACAGCTAAATAGTTGATCTTAGCGTATAAAATATTCAAACCAACACAACAATGATGAGTTCTAAGATCATTCAGTGGGGCAATAAAGAACAAATTTATTTGAGCAAGTATATGATACAAGATGATCAATTACATGCAGCTATCATAATCTGAGCTCATAGCCAAGTTAAATCTAAAAGTTAGGAAATGCATAGAATTTCATACCTACAAAAAATGACCAATCCAGCCTTAACCCATTTAAGAATATTCACATTCAAACACTTCTTTTGCTAAAATATTGGACCCAAAATGGTGCAATGGTTCACTATTCTACATAGAAACCAGGAAATAGAATGTCAAATCAATGACACAAAGACATCAATATTTTAAAAGATTTTAAGCCATTCCACCAAGTTCTTAGAGCAGGAGAAGTGCACATACTTCGAGAATCATTTTACAACCGTTACATTTTGATTCCTAGGTCTAAAAATTTTCTCAACAGTCATTCATTGGAAAACGGGCCTGTTACATCCAATAAGGCCAGAAAATCCAGCAAGTTTCATGAACAGAACATGCATTAGACTGTAACATATAGTTTACTAGAAAGGCTATCTGACGACACTCTTGAATGCGGCCTACCAAATGGCTCAAATTTTAGTAAAAAGACATTATGTCTGGAGGAACAAGGGATGGTGGACGTGAATTCACCGTTGAAGACTATGAGTGACAAGGATCACTAGCCTTTTGGTTATTGGAGCATCCATTATGAGAGATTTATAAGAACAGGGAGCGCATTTGAACTTTTGATTGGTAGTAAGGGAAGAAGCTAGATAGGATTAAAATAGTTGTAAACTACAAAAGTAATTCATCATAAAATTTCTGTAGATAAAAGATGCATTACTCACAAAAGTAGAATGAAGTCCAAGCCTGATAACCAAATATGATGCACAACCATTATCGATCTGAAAAACCTAACACAATGTTGCAATCAAGAGATCAAAATGAGTACATATGACAGAGGAGACAAGGAGGTGAAGTGCCGTATTTTACAAACATTTACAAACATAAAGCCATTGGAATACTTGTTAATCTGGTTCTAAAGCCATGATAAAAATCTAATTCTCATAGACGCCTAAATAAAATGGCATATCTACCTTCAGATTCTGGAGTTACAGTTGTTCCCTGCAAGGATAAGAGAAATTTATAACCCTCAACCGAAGGCTTGGATGAGCATCGGACGTGTGTCTGCAATGTTGTCACTGAACACCATAAGAAGAATGCTACTGGTATGAAGATTAGTCCCATTCTGGTGTCATATAAATGTGCTAGTGAATGAATTAACTTCCACAAGGACCACAACCTTGTCTTGTTCACCATAGGCCTTTAAACCGCATCAATTGGCAAAAAGGAAAAAAAAAATAAGAAAAGACAAAATAGCAAGAAAGATAAAAAGGAAAACAAATAAACCATACAAATGCAAAATGGTAATATTATTTTCTTTCCCTAATTATCCTATTTGCAAAAGAAGATTTGTGCTACGATTGAAAATGTTTCTCCTTCACCTTTTAATTTTGCACGAAATTTTCTCCTTCAGCCTTAATGATGCACTTTTCAAACAAAGAATTGGATCACAATTACTTTTGTGGGATGCAAGAGGGGTATTTTTGGGTAATTAGAGGAAAAAAATTAGAAATTTCTTGCCATAAGTAGGATTTTTACCACGTGTCATTTTTATGTTAACCTTGTTAAGTGAAAAGTCTCTTTAATCCTAAAATGTATCTTGCTTTTATAATATATATTAGATATGCAACTAATGTTATATGGTGCACCAAACACTCTTATGTTCACCTTATTTACAAAAGTGCTACTACACTCAAATTCGTCGTATTTACAAAACCGTCATCGTATCTGTCTTGAACAACATTTTATGAAACAATAGTTTCTCATGAAAGGAACAATATTTATTTTTTAAAGGAACAACAGTTAGCATCATGTTATTTATAGAAAGGAAAAACTACCAAAACCCCCCTAAGGCTTGGGGTAACCTGCAGTTGTGTCCCCAATTTTTCAAATATCTACACTTACCTCCCTAAAAACTAGGAGTGAAAAGAGGCCGGACTTTGTTCAAGTAGTTCACACTCGAGCTCTAGTAAGGGTTTTTCAAGTTGGACCTTTTCAAGTTCCAGCTTGACCGAAAATTGAGCTCGAGTTCATTTCAAGCAAGCTCGAGCCTAATATTATTTGGCCCTTTAAGCTTGTGGGCCTAACAGGCCTTATGTTTTATCTCTTCTCTTGGGCATTTTTATCATCAAGCTTGTTACTTACCCTTTGCCCTTAGTCAATCCCCCAGCCCACTCCCTTAGTCCCTTCCCTTCGGCCTTCGTCGGTTTCGTCCTACTCCTACCATATACCAATGACCAAAATCCTCTCCCATGCATCACACTCGTAAGTCCTAATCTGTTTAGCCCCATGCATGAAGAAGTAATTGGTGGCCAAACTCCACCAATCGACGGCGATCGCGTCACACCGATGAAGGACCAGCCTTGGCTTGTCGTCTTACTAGGGAGCAGTGGGTCGGACGCCTGAACTTGAAGCCGACGCAGCAATTGAGAGATTCAAGACAGCTCAAGCAGACTTGGACACCTAGTAATCGATCAAGACACCGTTATCAAACCAAGGAGTCAGGGACCAGCCTTGTCTTGTGATTTGGCAGCTGCAATCGAGACACCTGAAGCCAACGCCGACGTTGAAAGCCGAGATCAGCAGCTCCACCCGATAACATTCAGATTTGTATTCGAGCCTCGAGCCCTTTTGAGTAGAGCTTGAGTCTTACTTGAGTCGAGTTTGAGCCCAAAAAATTCAGGCTCGAGCAACTCAAGCTCAAGTTTGAGTAGTACCAAGTTACAATAGAGTTTGGCCCATTTTCAGCACTACTGAAAACTTAACTCCGTAATTCACCATTAGACAAAAAAAAGGGGGGAAAACCTGATTTTACCCTCCCAACTTTTTTTATATAAAATTTGCCCCTCCAACTTCTACATTAAACAAATTACCCCTTAGATTCCAGATCCCAAATCTTTCTCTGCCTAAACCAAATTAGAAATGTTTGACAGTATATATTTGCTTAATCAGAAACGTCAGAGAGATGGAATCGGAGAAAGGGAAAGGGACCGGTGAGCGAGAGGGAGGAGGAATCGGAGAAAGGGAGAGGGACCAGAAGAGGAATCGGAGAGGGGATCGAAGTGCAGCGACCGTCAATCGGAGGTGTGACGAAATCGATAGCCACGAGGAGGTGCAGCGGCGGTGGCCACCGGCACGATTTTGTCACGATTCTGGCGCGACGAACGGAGGTGATTCCCGGGCTGATTGACCAACAAATCCATGCCAAAGAGACCACCGGAAACGACAGGAGAGAGGGCGATCGAGGAGAGAGCTGTTGGTGGCCGTCCGATCGAGGAGAAACGGCGATCAGACCGCCGTCCCTGTTGAGGAACCTGACGCGACGACCCAATGTGAACGAAGGGAGGAATCGGAGAGGTGACTGTGGAGTGAGGAGGCGTGGAAAGGAGGCATCGCCGGCGGTGGATACGAAGGGAGGAGAGGGTCGGCGGAACAGCTAGACCTTTGATTTACGTCTCCGTTCCTGGCTCCGGGGCGCTATTCTAGAGGTGGCGAATTGGCATGGAGGCAAATCGGCGTCGGAGGAGGAGAAGGGCAGCGGAGGAAGGTGGCAGGGAAAAGGATGGGTCTGGAGGGTTTTAGGGTTTAGGGTTTAACTTGAACGGGTTTTAATGATTAGGGGTAAATTTTTTAAGTAAGAAGACTAGATGCACAAAGTCAGTTATTTTTCCCTTTTTTGTTTTAACGGTAAATGACAGAGTTGAGTTGGCAAGGGGATAACTACAAGTTTTCAAAAAATGGGGCATACAATTGTAGGTTGCCCCAAACCTTACGGGGATTTTGGTGTTTTCTCATCATACCCAAAAATCACTTTATTTACAAAAAATGCCACGACATCAAAGTTGTCTTACTTACAAGACCGTTATTGCATCTGAAATATCATTTTTTATGAAATGAACAACATTTTATAAAGTAACATATTTGCGTAAATGGAATAATATTTTTCATTGAGTGAAACAATATTATATGAAACATCAATTTTTATGAAAGGAACAATAATTATTGCAAACAATTATTTGTAAATGAACAACAATTGTTCTAGAATAGTAATGGATACACGGAAAACAATACTTGCGGCATAAAAGAACAATAATTGGTTTCTAAAAACAACAACAGTAGAACCTAGAGAATATTGTCTTTTTGATGTGCACATACACAAATATATGATAGCATTTTCAAGTATTTACCAAGGCTTTTGTTTATTTTTGATTTAGTCAATATTGCTGTTCAATTTATTTGGTCACATGTTTCATTTAGTTGATATTATTGTTCCAACCTGAGATTGATATTCTTTTAGTTGAGATTGTTGTTCATTCACCACTATTGTTTATTTGGTTGATATTGTTGTTTATTTTGGTCCAAACTGTTATTCATTTAGTCGAGTATATTGTTTCAATGTCAAATTCCTTTGTTTTAGTTGATATTGTTATTCTTTTAGTTGATCTTTTTGTTCATTTCACAGCTATTGTTCATTTGATTGATATAGTCATTCCTTTCAGTTAAGTTTGACATTCTATTCATAATTCCTTGCTTTTTAGTTGGTATTGTTGTTCTTTAGCCAATATTATTGATCTTTTCGCTATTTGTGTTCATTTGGTTGATATTGTTATTCATTTGCTTTACACTGTTATTAATTTACTCAATTTTACTGTTCAGCTTGCAATTCCAACATGTAGGTAAATTTGTTATTCATGTTGCTCCAGAATGTTGTTCATTCAACCAAGTTTGTTATTTCATTTACAATTACTAAAAATTCCAAATTGAATAACACATACGAATATAAAAGCAAACAATGAATCAGATTAAAGTACAAATTCTAAATCAAATCTAAGCAAAAAAAAAAAAAACAAGAATCAGAACTATGAATTTGATTAAAGCAAAAACTAGAAAAATGCATTAGATCCAAAAACCAAAGATACCATAGTGAACGGTAAACTCAACTGGTTATCCTTAAACTATATCCAATGTTGCTAATTCATCCCTAAATTATCAAATGTTGCTTAATCATCTTTAAACTATATTCAATATTACTTCATTGTTCTGCCGTCCATCACAACCATTAAGGATGAACAGAAAAATGATGTGGCTGTTGATGTGGTATCACTTTTCTATTCATCTTTAATGGCAAGACAGACGGCAATATGATTAAGTAATACTGGATATAGTTTAGAGATGATTAAGCAACATTTGATAGTTTATGGATGAATTAGCAACATTGGATGTAGCTTAGGGATGATCGGTGGAATTTACCCCTATAGCGAAATTAAAATCCTAAGCAAATTTGAACATAGACAAATGCAACGATCAACTCAAAGTAAAAATTATAACAACAAATTTTTATGACTGAAATAACAAAGGTGGACAACATCTAATAAGAACGGCAAGAGCACTAGGATGACTACCGTGGTGAGAATGGCGAGGAAGAGGAAAAGATGATGACAAAACTTGTGATGAAGCTAGAGAAGTAAAACAAACCAATTCTGATGACAACAAGAGAACCTTGAAGAAAAGGAGGATGAGACAACGACAAAGCTGGAGACGCATAAATATACCAGATTTGATAACAATAATGAGAAAACTATGAGGAAAGGAGATGATGACGAAGCTAGAGAAGCAAAAATGAACTAGATTTGATAATAATGGTGAGACAATAGTGATTTTGTTACTGCACAACTACCAATTTTGTGATAGAAAAGAGAAAAAGCAATGATAATCGATTTCACGATAGAAATGACAGGGCAAATGGCAAAAATCATAAGCAAACCCAGACTAATGATACAAGGTCTACACTAAGTGTAAGCTATCCTTAGAGATGAGAATGGGGAGTGTCAATAGTTTCCATGCTTGTTTTTACAAGCTTCATGTTTAGCTATTTTGTACTCCATCATTTCCAATTTTATTATCTATATTTTTTTAGCAGTTATAATATTATTGTGCCATTTCTTATAATGAAAATATGTTTCTAATTATGCCATACTTTTTTTAATTTAGTGCAATAACTTATCAAAGAAGTTAAAAAAAATACTAAAAGACAAAAAAAATTTCTTAAATTAAAATACTAAAAGACAAAAACTTTGTTAAATTTTATGCCTATAAAAATAGAACAATAATAATGAAACCATCAAAGCATTTAAAATTGGCCTAAATCCCTATTGCTACCCTGAACTATTGTGACTATGACAGTTTAGACCTTGTACTATAAATCGTATAAATTCAAATCATAAACTTTGAGAAATCAGTCAGTTTAGTCCTTTGACTCAGTTATGCAGTCACGTGGGAGCACGTGAGAGAGATGCCGTGAGATATTTAACTTCATCGACACCACCCCACCTACTCCCCCTCATATTCTTCCTATCCGCCACTCAAATATGCCGCCAACATCACAAGACCATCGATGACACAACATGACACCCTTTCCTTCCCTCACCATTGCTACGCCTTCCTCCTTCACTTCCCCTCAGACCTTTCACTCTCTGGCGTCTGGCTCCCCCACCTTCGTAAACATTGGTTCTAATCGAGTATGTCACCAACTCATCTTTTTTTCTCACTAAGACTTGTCATCCTTTGTCATTCTCTCCCCTAATCTCATCAAAGTCTTCAATATTTCCTCTTTAATTAACTTTGCCATTGAACCATTGCAAAATTTAGATCCAGCGGCATCCCAATCGATTGTTTTGCCTCCACCATAATCATTGCAATTTCCACCTCCTTTGCCATTGTCTATTTAGATCAAGAGCTATGGAATCATCGATGAGAACGAGACAACCAGAATGGGCATCCCTTATAACATATCCATGGTTAAGCTCAAATCCCTCACCATTTATCATGCCAATCTCACAAAGAATCCTACTGCTAAGCTTTACAGTGACTTTGCCTAATAATGTTGCATCTGGCCTATCACAACACTTGGTTGGAGTGGACCATAAGAGGGATTATTGGGGCTACTTTTGTGCTTGATTGATTGAGAGTCAAGGCATACGCTGGCTCATAACATCGGGCTAACAAATGGAAGAGAGAACAAAGGAAGAAAGAGAATAAGATCCAAGGGTTGTTCCATTAAATGAGTGATGGTGTCCATCACACGTGAGCATGCATGAGCTTATCTATGAGTTGAAGGACTAAAGTGACCGATTTTGCAAAGTTCAGTGTTCGAGTTAATGCAATTCATAGTTCAGGATCCAAATTGTCCAAGTCACCACATTTTAGGGGAACAATAGGCATTTAGGCCTTTAGAATTTGGTTAAAAGTTTGTACAAGATAATTATTTCATTAAAACCTGCTTCTTTTTCTAACAAAAAAAATTAAAAAAGATGTGCAGCAAATCATATAAGTGAATGCGTCTTTCATACATATATAGCGTTAATTACAATTTGCCCCCAAAGTTTAGGTGAAATTACATTTTTCTCCTTCTTTAATATAAGCTTTAGACTGTATATGGGATAACTACATTTTCCCCCTTTTAAGGTTTATATATGTGGGATAATTATAATTAGCCTCCTAAGGATTAGGTAAAATTACAGTCTGATAACAATTTCTGAAATCTTAATTTAGACCGTACAGTATTCATATTTAAGTAATTTCAATCGGTATGGTATTTTTTTACATTTAATGGACATTTAAAATTATTTGTTTTTTCTTTTTGTAAATGAAAAATAATATTATTTTAAATGTCAATTAACTGTAAAAAAAACATTATATATTGAAATTACTTGAAGATTAGCACTGTACAACCTAAATTAAGATTTCAAAAGTTGCTATCGGACAGTACTAAAAAGGCAGGGACAAAGTGTATATTTCCGAAATAGAATGGATAAAGTATAATTTCACATAAATCTCAGTGGACAAATTATAATTATTCCATATATATGAACCCAAAAATAAATAAATAAATAAATAAAGAGCCACAAACTACTTTTAGATGACTCCCCAATCTTATCTCATGAACAGTGAGCCAAAGAAAATTTATAAAAAATGTTGAAAAGATTTTGAGAGAGGATATCAAGTATAAATGAAAAATAAAAAATAAAAAGAGAAATCCTCACACGTTACACAAATAAATGTTTAAATAGGGCTTCATCACATGGTACAATATAAATGCATTATTTAGACTTCTTTTTTATTTTTATAGGATTCAAATTAAGTATGTTAATGGATATTCACTCTAGCAGATATCCGTCTATATCCTACCTTCTGGATGTGAATTTTTTTACAATTAAATGGATGTGAAGCAGATGTGGATTTTTTTTTCATACCCGCTGGATATGGATAAGATACGAGTTTAGGCCTACCTATCCTGTATTTTACCCCCCCCACACATATATACACATAGAGTTTGCTAAATTATCTACAGTGTGATTTTCCTTTTTGTATGTTGTGGTTTGTTAGATATTGTTTCAAAATGAGCCTTATATGATCAAAAACGTATTGTAGAAAGTCATCAAACAATACATTTGCTGCTCATCCCTTCTTACTGTGAAAAAAATGTTGCTCAATATGGGAATGAAGTTTGAATGTGGTACTGTGTGGTTACAACCTACTTTTACTAGATTTTGCTTTCTATTTGAAGTGAAATACTCAAGTGCCAACATCTACTTGGTGATGATGGATATAAGTTTGGATTGGTAACCTAGAATTGTATCTTTTACATGTATTATATCTTTTTGCGAAGCCTCACACATGAAATTTTTTTATTTAGGTATATATATCTTTATTGCACTATATGTATCTCTTATTATTAATATTGTTTTTCTCCAATATCATTTTAATATTTTTTATTATGGTAATCTAGTATAAAATTACTATTTTCTATTATGATAATATATGACGGGTTGATGGGTTTTATTCGATCCTACCTACTTTAAAATGGATATGATATAAATATTAAAATTATAAATTCAATGAATAGTAGATATAATATAAATTGAGTATTCAGCATAATAAATAAAATGAGGGTTTAACATTATCCTATTCACATCATATCCATCATCATCATCAGTTCTTCTGAAAAGTAAGGAATTTTTTTTTCTTTTGAAAAAAATGCAAGAATCCGAAATCCATCTCACAAAGCTTCATTTAAACGACTCCTCAATGTCATGAGCTGAATAAAATTGATCACACCTTCCAAAGACAAATGTCGCAAAGATTCCGGATTTCAACTATAAAACAAGCAAAGAAATCATCAACGTGGCACACAAACAATTTTGTCTAATTCAAATGACTCTTCATATAAACAACAGCTTATTTTCTTTAGGGAAAAAAAAAGCAATTAGTTGCAAGAACCCCAAATCCATCGCTTATAAAAATATCCCATGGAATTCCCGAAAGGTAAATTTTATAAGGAGTTTTTAATTTTTTAATTTTTAATTTCATTTAGTCATCAACCTATTAATTGTTTTTTTTCCTAAATCTTTTGAAAACATTCTATTTTTTTCCTATTAGATGAACGCCTTTAATTTTAATTTTAAGTAACTGGTTGACTTTTACTTTTGAAATTTTAATTTAAATATTATAGTAACTATTTTTTAAAAAATTTAGATAATACTATAATTTTTTGAACAATTAATGAATAATTTAAGTCATTAATTTTATTTGTAAGTCAACTTGTGTGTATAACATGATTTACACCTACAGTTATTTGACAAATTCTGTCTGGCTTAGCGGTTTCCATTCAATGTGGAGCTAATATTAAACATTTTAAAAATGCTTAAACTAAATTAAATATTTTAAGAAAATTTTAAATTAAAAGAGAATATTAATAGGTTGATGATGAAAATAAAACAAGAATTAAAGGTTATACTCTAGCGTCTGAAATTTAGCCCAACTTGTGAGCATAGAGAGAGAGAGAGAGAGAGAGAGAGAGAGAGATTCATTACGCTCACCTAAATGGTTTAAAACCACTCTCCAAGAACACTAATCTCTATTTTCATTATCCTCAACTCAACCCATCCCATTGGTTGCTTAAAACGTAAAAAAGCCAGCCCCACAGCTGAGCTCTGTTTCAGTTTCTTTGCTCTGTGACTGAGACCCAGAAATGGTGAAGGAATTGAGGTTAGAATTGCACCCGTCTTCGCTTCACAAGTACCATCACCTTCTTGTCAAATTCGCCGTCTCTTTTCTCTTGATGGGTCTCGCTTTTCGCCTCTTCATCTCTGATTCCATTCGCCTTTCTTCTTCCTCTCCTCCTCTCCTTGCCACTAGCACCCAAACAGAGTCTCCTCCTCTGCCTCTTCAACCTCCTCCTTCTGCTGCTTCGACAAATGCCAAGAGGGCCTCACAAAACGGTCAGTTTCGATTCCTAAACCCATTCCCTCCATAAGCAATTTCCATTCTCATTTTCTGCCTTTTAGTGTTTTTTTCCCTTGGAGTAATGTGCTATATTATAGTTTTTGACATTTCTGATTGTTCTGGATTGGTAAATTTGGAGTCTAGTTATCGATTTCTTTGGATCGATGAACCAGGAATTCAGAGGAGAAAATGGATTCTAATATAGAACTTTTTCTATTACCTCCCCAAGGACATTTGTTAATCTGGTGGATCTGACATGACGTAGCTGCCATTTTCCTCTAACATCCTAAATCCATGTTCCTTGTGATGGCTTACCACCAAAATTTGTTCAACCCTCTTCGCCTTTTATGTCTGAAACAAACCAGTTTGATGACTTGCTTGTGTCTCTAGTGACCTCCCATCACTTATGTTTGTTCTCCTATGATTCAGCCGCCGGGAAGTGTGATTTGTTCATTGGTGAATGGGTGCCTGACCCGTCCGGTCCCTCCTACACCAACGCAAGCTGCCTTGCCATTGAAGGTCACCAAAATTGTATGAAGAACGGCCGGCCGGATTCTGAGTACCTTTACTGGAGGTGGAACCCCAGGGATTGTGAATTGCCAAGGTTCAATCCGGGGAGGTTTCTTGATCGGATGAGTAACAAATATTGGGCCTTTATCGGGGATTCCATTTCGCGTAACCATGTTCAGTCCTTGCTCTGCATTCTTTCTCAGGTCTGCCTTCAAAACGTTCTTCCTTAGCCTTCATGTAATGTGCTCATCATTTTTTCTGGCCAAATGGTATGAATAATTGATAGTTTCTTGCATTGATTACCTAGTCCCTTGGAGATTAAGAAATGCTTTAGGGCTTTTGAAGTTAAACTCGACATGGAAATTGAATTAGTGAACCTATTGTTGGATGGGAGATGTGGAGTAACATTTGGATTTGGCCCTCCTAGACAACTGTTTAACTCTTTCAAGGCTACAAAACTAACTAAACTTTATGAAAGACAGCTGAGACAACTTTGGCTTTTTGTGGCTGCACTGTTGTTTTTTGATGTGTCCCCAAGTCTGTCCTCTTAATGGTTTACCTACCATAGATAGTGGGAAACAAAGTAATGCTATTGTGTGGAGATCATTTAAGTACGTATTACGTTTCTGATTCTCTTCAGTAATCAGTATGAAATTCTTGCACAGGTCTAAATAATGGAATTATTTTTTTTTAGAAAAAAAAGAAATAAATTAATACAGAAAACATACCATCAAACATTTGGTGGGTTCCATAGCAAAAGCACCTTCTGGCCCATGATTGAAACTTCTCTCTCCCTGTTTTTTTTTAAAAAAAAATTTCTTAAGTGGGCACAATTTTCGCAACTGACCTGATTCCCAATTATTCAAAAAGTATAGAGTTGATTCACCTGGTATTTTCACTAGTAACGGATGCCGGCGGCTGGTTATCAACTCAAAGCAAAAAACAAGAGTTTGGAAGTCATGTCACTCACCTAAATTCTATTGGTCTCTATGTTTGTATAAACATCAGAAACGGTCCCAGCTAGCAATTCTGATCTTCGTTTGGTTTATGTTTGTTTATCAGGTTGTACAACTTTTGTATTGATGGCCTACCACAGCCTGACTAGTCATAGCATATTGTCGAGTTTATTCTGTAGCAGCATCTTCATGGATAACATAGTTGCTCGACTAAATTGTCCCACAGGTGGAGCAAGGTGTGGAGGTCTATCATGACGAGGAGTACAGATCGAAAAGGTGGCACTTCCCCTCCCACAACTTCACCCTAGCAGTTATTTGGTCCCCGTTTCTGTTGAAAGCCGATATCTTTGAAGATATCAACGGAGTTTCCTCGTCAGAAATCCAGCTCCACCTTGATAAGCTTGAGGAGAAGTGGACCGAGCAGTACAACGACTTCGATTATGTGGTGATTGCCGGTGGAAAGTGGTTTCTCAAGACTGCAATATATTGGGAGAACGATAATGTGACAGGCTGCCACTACTGCGCCGGGAAGAGTTTGACCGAGCTCGGATTCGATTATGCGTATCGCAAAGCGTTGCAGCTGGTACTCGACTTTGTTTTGCAGTCTGACCACAGAGCTTACGTGTTCCTTAGAACCGCCACGCCAGATCATTTCGAAAATGGGGAATGGTTCAGCGGAGGTACGTGCAACAGGAATGTTCCGTTTACGGAAGGGGATATAGATCTGAGAGATGTAGATGCAACCATGCGTGGGATTGAACTGGAAGAATTTGAAAAAGCCAGAACTTTAGGAGCTCAGAATGGGGTGACGTTAAAGTTGCTGGACACCACCCAGCTTTCTTTATTGAGACCAGATGGGCATCCAGGACCGTACAGGCAGTTTCACCCATTCGCCAAGCATAAGAAGGCGAAAGTTCAGAACGATTGTTTACACTGGTGCCTGCCTGGACCAATAGACTCCTGGAATGACTTGCTCATGGAGATTATGGTTAATGGTGCAAAACACGAATAACCCAACAGGTTCTTATTAGGATTTATATGAGACATGCTCAGTGATCAGCTGGATGAACGGAAAAACCCAACTGGCATTTTCACCAAAGCCGATCACACATTTCGGTTGTTTTATTATGCCTATGTTCTGAGCCCTGTATAATGGGAATAGCTTCTCATAGAAATATCTTAAAGGCGGATCAAAACAAAATTCTCCGTCCCAAGTTCAAGTTCTGAGAATGTCATAGCACATTATTGTATTTAACCTACACGTAAATTTCATGCATATAAATTACAATATTCACATAAATTCTTACCTCTTGTGAAGTCATTCATTCATCTCTGGCTATGAAGCCTTGATATGGTCAGATACCGCTTCTACAATGGTCAAAAGCAAAGAACACAGTGCAACAGTCATATTTGAGAACTGGACTATTGTTTTACCAAGGAATTGTAAAAGCCTGCTAGTGCTGATTCCAGTAAGTTGCTTGATTTTGCATTCCAGCAAACAGTAAGGCAATACACAAGACTGTTGCTCACATGTCAAACAGATTAACAAATTTATTCGATAAACACTTCAACACCATCACAAACTGAAACTTGAGCATGCATTTCTGCCACAGAACAATCAACAAGTAAAGATCTCAGAAAAGCGTCCTACTCAGTTGATGAGATTGTATCTGGCTTCTTCTGATCCGGTTTAAGGAAGGGGTCCTGAACATTACCACAGGCAAAACAAGTTGTCAGATCAAGAATCAAACACCCATTTCCATGATCAGTTAATCACTGTTCATTTTAAGCCACAACCATCAGAAGGGCATTGCTTTAGATACATGTTAATTTTAAGCACAAGACGAGCCACTGGTGGAGTGCGGATTTGATCCTTAAACCTGCCGGCAACAACCATAAGCTTTCTACTGTTAAACTAAGTGATGGCTGCGAGACACTACATGTAATAACTCATCAACAATCCTCAGCTTAATAATTAGGAAATAATTTTGCACATATAATGTCAATGTCATGATTTGCTAGCAGACTACCGGTCATTTTCTCAGAGTACCAGCAATTCCCCTGAAAACGAGATCCAACTTACACGCTCCAGAAGCTACATCAATTAAACCAATCCCTCCACCTGTTCCCAATACCATTCAATTTCAAAGCAGTTCAAAGAGATACCTAATTTTAACTTAATCTCAAGGAGCAACTAAACCCGCGCAGCGCACACTTTAACGGGCCTGACCTAAAACTTGAATTCCCTTGAATTAATTCGATTCAATAAATCCAATCTGAGAGTTAGACGTAAACTGAACAAGCCAGTCATCGTCCCAAAGAAACGTTTCCACGGACCATACAAGAATCAAACAACTAGCAGATGCAAGAAATTGGGGTTTCGAAACATGGATGAATAAAAGGGCAAGGAATCTTACATTCCGAACGAAGATGAAGTTGGCGACGACGGTGGCGGCGACGATACCACCGAGGATGGCGACGGGTCCCGTCAGCAGACTCCATTTACGGTAGATCATCGCCTCGGTTCTGCTTCTCGTTCCTGATATTGCTCGCTCGATCTTCGATTATTGAAGAAGCAAACAGCAGACGCTTCGAGCGATAGCTAGAGAACGGGTAGCCGTCAGAGGGGCCTAAATGGATGACGTTTTATGCGGGCTCCAGTGAGGCCCATTTGAGAACTGGGCTTTCTATTGGGTTAGGACTTCAAACTGAATGGAACAGAACAACTGCCTCTTTTCCTCTTTTGTTTTGTTTTATTTTTTTTTGGTCTTTTTTCTTTTATTTTTAAAATCATTCTATGTTTACCTTGAGGGTTTTGGTTCTCTAGATTTATGCTAATGCTTTATGAAGGGTAGGTTGGGAAAGAGTGGATAAGAAGTTCTTTCAAAGCTAAAATTTAAAACATCAGACGATTAATATACAAGTTGTTGTAGAAACAATGGCGACTAGAGAAGTAGGACCACGTGACATGGTTCATATATTCCTTTGAAGTAGGAAGGCAAAACTATTAAATTTACCACTAATATTTTAGGTAAGGAGCGGATATGTCACTATTGTTTTTTTTAACCCAATTTTCCACCAATGTTTTAAAATGAGCTAAATATGTAACTAATGGTTAGGAAAATAATGAACTATGGTAAAAATAGCAGATTTTGAAATCTTGGTGTTATTATACATCTTTAAAAAAATATCAGGACATTTGAGATTTTTGCTAAAAGATTGTCCGATCTCTATCATTAGCGCTTCAGCTTTGTTGCTGTCTCTGTCATCAGTACTCCAACCACATCGTTGTCCTCCTTCTGTCTCTACTATCTAATCCCTTTGCTGGCATTCTTGAGAGAAAGAGAGAGAGCGAGAGAGTTTAATTATAAAAAGTCTTTGAAGTTTATTAAAACTTACATTATCACCATAAAATTACAAAATTTGTCATTTTTAACATTTTTTGTTGGCTTTTTTAACGTTTTCCATTAAATTTTTAACGGTTAGTAGTATATACACTCTTAATTTAAAACTTCGATGGCATGACTGGCCTATTTTAAAACATTAGTATGAGATGGCAAAAAAAAAACTATAATGGTATATTCACTCTCAACCCAAAACTTTAGTGGCAAATTTAATATTTTTTCCAAGTAGGAAATATGAAACAAAAAATAAGTTGTTGTCCATGTTCTATTGCGATTTGAAATTGTCAACCACCACCATTTATTAGGAGTGAGTATGGATTAAGTAAACTTGAATCTCAACTTGAATTATTTATATTGAATTTGGTTGAGTTGAGTAAAAATTGATTATGATTCATGAGTTGGTTCCGTATCTTGAAAAACAATTGATTTTTTTATTAGTTCCTGTTTTATGTAGAACCAACTCAAGATGAAACCGAACCCCGATGTGTATGTATAAATATATAGTAATTTATGATATTATTAAATTACCTA
Source organism: Aquilaria sinensis (assembly GCA_005392925.1). Lineage (NCBI taxonomy): Eukaryota > Viridiplantae > Streptophyta > Magnoliopsida > Malvales > Thymelaeaceae > Aquilaria > Aquilaria sinensis. The sequence continues at coordinate 305,748 of SMDT01000231.1, forward strand.
CATATTTTATGTATTGAAATGAAAAATTATAAGAGTGTTTTGTGGTACTATTTAATTTTATTGATTAAGATTTCTATGATTTAGAAGTTTGTATGTTCTTAAGAAAGCAAAGAAAGGGGCATTGCTCTCAATTCTCAATGTATATCGATCTTAGGTAGTTTTTCTTGTATCTAATTAGAAGATATTTGGTTTATTGATACGATTCCATAAACTATTGTGTTGGTTTTTGCTTTCATTAGTTTTAAAATAAGTTAAAACATTTTATTGGATATAAATAATAAATTTTATAAGAAAATTACAAACCTCCCCCCTAAGGTTTTCTCCGATCTATAGTTTTGTCCTTTTATTTTCAAATACCTATACTTACCCCTGGAAAGTTAACAACGATATTCACTGCTAACATAAAAAGGAGAAAATGTTTGACTTTACCTTCCTAACTTTCTTCTATAAAAGCTTCGCCCCCTAACTATTAAAATTTTTTCAAATAAAACCAATTAGTTTGAAAAAAAAATGACTAGAAACTTCATAAGCTATTCTCTCAACTATCTCCTCGCCCCTCGTACTGATTATTGTCTCCCTATTCCACCGACCACACCGCCACCTCCGCCACCACCTTGGCATAGAATCCGTTCACCCTCGATGTTCACCTCGGCTGCTGATTCAGCCAACGATATCGACTGCCGCACCTTCGCTCTTTATCGAAAAGTTTTAGCGAAGAAATGGAGATGGTGAGAGGAGATCCTGCGAGGGTCCGATTGGCTAAGGAGATGACAAACGGAGATCCGACGAGTGTCCAATTGGCGAGTGTTGCAATAGACGACGGGGTTGTGCAACTGTCAAAGTCGTGTAAATTTTGGCCAGAAAACGGAGAGGCCGATTGAGTCCGATGAGTTCGGCGAGAGAGAGAGAGATCCCTCAATCCTGCCTCGAATCCCTCAATCCTTTTGTCCCTTGAGTCAACGTTGAGCACGGTGACATGTTGAGCACTACAATTGACCGTAGAAACGGTGGCCATGGTTCATGCGTGAGGGGTGGAGCAAGGAATCGGAGAAGATGAGGGCAATCACAGGAGGCGGAAGAGGATAGAGAAATCAGAGCAAGAACAAGAACACTACGGCAAGAGGGAAGAGGGATAAGAGATACGGCTGGCTCGGTAGAAAGGGGTGATAGGGAAGAGGGACAGGCGGATGCGGCCGGGTCGGTGGAGGAAGGGGTGTGAGAGCCACTGCTAGAGGGCGGCAAATCGACGAGGCGGAGGTGAAGGTGGAGGGGACATCGAAGAGCAGTGGTGGCTGGGCGTACGGCTTCAATCGAGCAGGAGAGCGGTGGAAATCGTTTTAGCTCCAATTGGTTCTGGCTTGCTCATGCTTCCATGAAGACGTTGACAACGAGCTTGTAGACTCAGTTTCTGATTGTGCCGGTGGTTGAAGACTTCTCTGGTCGTCAATCGTCCCTTTCTCTTCGCCAGATTCGCATGCCCTTTCTCTTTCATCTGGTTGTTTAATCTCCTAGAATCTATTTTTTGTTTATGACTTTTATCTTTCTTAAGATAGAGGGCAAAGTTTCTGTGAATGAAGTTTAAGACGGCTAAGTCATGTGTTCTTCTTTTTCTATGGTAACGGTCATTATTTCATTAACGGTATATTAGAGGGGTAAGTGTAGGTATTTCAAAATAAAGAGACAAAAATGTAGATTCGAGCAAATCTTAAGGAGATTTTTGTAATTTCCTAAATTTTATTGGACTGTAAAATTGTTAATTGTTATCCAAAAACCTAAGAACCAGAACTTATTGTAAAATCATTCATTCATCGCAATGAAGAATCTTACATTCTGAACGAAAATGAAGTTGGCGTCGACGATGGCGGTGAAGATACCACCGAGGATGGCGATGGTCCCGTTAGTATACTCCATTTACGGTAGATCTTCGTGTCAGTTCTGTTTCTTTTTCCTAATATTGCTCGCTACTGCAGGCTTCGAGTGATGATTAGAGAATAGGTAGCTGTCAAAAGGGCCTAGATGGAGGACATTTTATGCAGGCTCCAGTAAGGCCCATTTGAAAACTGGGCTTTCTGTTGGGTTACGACATCACACTGAATGGTAGAGAACAACCGCCTTTTTACTCTTTTTCTTTTTCTTTTTCTTTTAAAACCATCAGACAATCAATACATGAGTCATTGTAGAAACAATGGGGACAGGAGAAGTCAGACCATGTGATGTGATTTCATTGCATATATTTTCTTTGAAAGTAGGAAATATGAAACAAATTATAAGTTACCGTCTGTGTTCTGTTGCGATTTGAAATTGTCAACCAAATTAAACACTTAACAAATTGTCAAATCCCATGCTTAGGCTGATGTTGCATCGAAATTGTATATCTCATCTCTTCTGAATTGAATGCAATTAATTATGTAACGAAGCAAAAAATCAAGATCAAGATTAAAGAAATTAGTTATTGATTTGAATAAGAGAATTATTATTATACTCACTAGCTTCATATTCTTTACACCACTTATCATTTTGAATCATCTCAAATTTTTTGCACAACATTTGTATTAATTTTTTTTTATATTTCATTTATGATAACACCCCGACCTCATTCCCACTTCAAAAAACAATTTAACCGAATTCAAAAGCCTTATCTCTTCTTTATTAGGATTCAATGACCTTCTCTCTCATCTGTTAGGATTTGAAGACATTTCTCCTCAAGCTCCCATCTCTCTACTACAAGAAACATAACCGCGCATAAATGAATTACCATTCAATCCCAATCTAAAAAACACAACCGCTAATAATAAAGGCCAAAAATTAGAAAACCCATAACAAACACACATTTTAAACTCGCTAGAAACCTAGTCCTTAGATTTGTCGGCCTAAAGTGATTGTGAGGGATGGGACTTGTTCCTACTGCGATTAACCTTCTCCTGGCTCGATGATGACTAATTTGACAAACTTTGCCTGTGACTCTTCGATTGCTAGTCAAAGAACCCACGAATCTCTTACTTTTGTTGTGCTTGATGGCCTATTTGTTGATGTTTGGTGTTTAGAGGCATACCCCAAGGACCCATGAGATGAGGGTAGAGATAGAGGCAAAGATAGGAGCAGAGATAGAAACAGGGATGAAAGCAAAGGTTGAGAGGTGAAAGTTGGTGCTTAGGGAGAGATTAACCAGACGAATTCTCACTATTAAAATTCCCCTATTTACCAACACGTAGTTACCAACTGCTGCGCGTTGGTAAACTAAAGTTACCAATATGGAGCCGTTGGTAAATGCACGTTGGTAATCGATTCTTTGGAAATTTTTTTACCAACGTGCAAAAATTAACACGTTGGTAAATTCCAACACGTGCACGTTGATAAAATGCTCGTTGGTAATTACCAACGGTCAGGAACCGACTTTGGTTTACAATGCATAGTTGTAGTTACCAACATTTGCTCGTTGGTAATTACCAACTGCCATGCGCGTTGGTAATTACCAACTGCCTCGTGCGTTGGTAGGAGAGTTGGTAATTACCAACGCGTCTACGCATTAGTAATTACCAACTTACAGCAGTTAGTAAGGGGGTTGGTAATTACCAACGTGCGTCGAATTTGGTAATTACCAACGCGTGCGAGTTGGTAGCAAGCCGTTGGTAATTACCAACTTGCATACGCGTTGGTAAGTATGTTGGTAAGTACCAACGCGGGTGACAGTTGGTAATTACTAACTAGTGCGAGTTGGTAAACGGCCGTTGGTATTTACCAATGTGCACGTGCATTGGTAATGTACATTTTCAGTTCCGGGCCGGGGTTGTTTCGTGTTTTTCCCTGTTTGAAACAAGTTCAAAACGGAGATACCAATTCCAAAGTTCCCCTAGCCTTGCTAAGCAATCAAAATTACACAGATAGACACACATAATTTCCATCAAACATTCTCAAATACATCATAATTAAAACAAGTACATATATGTCTAGAACAAATCATACAACATTCAACGGTCGACACATCTCAGGAATTTCAACTGAGTCTTAGGTCTAACAATTCTTGTCTTAGTCTGATAACACAAGGAATTATGAAATGATTTACCTGTTGATGACGACCATCAAGAAGTCCCGACTATTTCCTCATCCTCCGAGTCCGAGTCATCAAGATACTGTGAAACTTGTTGAACCGGCGGGCACGGAAGGTTAAGCGAACGACAAATAATATCCAACTGAGCCCGGTTCACCTCCAATGTGGCTCTATTCGCCTCCATCTCTGCTCTCTGTCTCCTCTTAATTCTCTCGAGCTTCCTCTTGTACTCGGCATCCCTTCACACATTCTCCTCTGCCATCATCTTCTGTACTTACTCGTTGAATTGCGGTGTCTATGTGATGTCGATAGGTGGGATGGCACCTGGCAGTCGGCGGCCTGGTATGACGCACTGCTTAGATCCTAATCCAAAAACACGCCCTCTCCTTCTCCCTCCAGATGCAGTACTAATTATTGCAAGTTCATCAATTGGCTCTAATCCATCCTCTTGTTGTGTTTGCTCCTCAATCTCAGCATTGATACGAGTTTACAGAAATATATTAACACATTTGAATCAGACATTATTGGTAAAACATGGTAAGTATCTTAAGAATAGTTTAGAAAAAAAAAGTTATAATACTTACAGCAACTTCTTTACATTGCTTACTAACATATTTTTCGTTCTTCATTTTATGTGTTGCTTGAAGGACTTTAAACAAGCCAGGGTCCTTCTTCTCTGGATCTCTTTATTTTTAATTGAATGAAATGTCAGATTAATAGGTAATTTAAGTTCATTATTTACTTAAATGTAAAATGGAAGAACATTGACGAGATATATATCATTTGCTCTCAATGTGCAGACATCGAGATAGATCCTCCTGCATATGTCGCGCTGCAAGAGCCAGACTGTGAATCCTCGTCACCTTCTGTTGCTTGCATTGCCTTAAATTTAGTGGACTTATGAATGAACTCCGGACTGGCCCAATATGCCTCCATTTCCGCATATGCAGCATCGGACATAAAGTTTGCCTTTGCTCGACGTTTAATAGGATCCTTGACACGTCCGATTTCTAACATCATGCATCCGTAATGCTGTGTTCCCAAGATATTCCACACCCAATACACCTCATTATGGTGTATCAGGTCCTACTCACAGCTCCTCTGTAAAGGTTAATATTTCAAAACTATTAGCATGAAAAAAACAAGTAGTTGCTTTGACAGTAATACATCATTATCATATTAATATAGGTGTTATACCTCAAAAACACGCCACCATTGTTGAAGGTCTGATGAAGAGACGGAGGATCAATCAGAATAGGGTTTGAAATATGTGGTGAAACATGGTGTCATTAACCGTGTCGCTGCAGCTGGAATGAATTTGCACAGTTCAAATTATTAATCACAGTTATATGTTGATGATTCATAGTAATGTAAATAATATTACTATTTTCAGAATGTTTGTAGGATATTCATCACTTATGTGTTACCATGTAGGGATATCCTCATCCGAGCTCGGGCTGGTGTCTGTGACATCGATGATGGGATGTCATCAATATGTATGTCTTCATCTGAGGGATGAGTCGTCAGTATCGGGTGCCTAACATGCTGTGCACCAGATCCATGTCCAGATGTCGTGCCTCTACCGCCGTCAGATCGGTGCTGATGTGAGTGGACGTGCATCGCTGGCACTGTTGTGTTCTGCGTATCTACACCAACATCGTCCTGTGCCTGGGATGAAGAACCCATCCTCTGTCCAGCATTAAGTATTGGCTCCATGACCTCTTTAAACTGCACAAGTGGTCCCTTCCTAGGTTGGCGCTTATAGGTGTTATCCCTTTTACGCGGCATCTTCATTTATTATTATCTAAGTAAGAAAATTAAACATTCATATGCTTATTGACATTAATTGTGGAGTATTCGCTTCACATAAATTTACCAAATATGTTCCATACAACTAATGACTCATGATGACTAAACATGCTAACTGTTATCTTCATTCACTCGATCCAGTGCTTTCATTATCGTGAAACTCCTCATTTTCTTCAGTGTCAGTGTCATCGGATAGAAACTCGTCCTCATCATTTGTCTCGTCATTAGAACCCTCTCCTAAACTAAATCTTCTTCAATATCATCACCGACACCCGGGTCAGCTAACTCCTCAACTGGGTCATCTTCAATTCTTTGACTCCTCACGGATCCACTTTCTTGATAAACGTCATCCTTGTCAACAATTGCATACTGAATTATCCATCTAGGTTTTATCTTCATAACAGCTTACCACCCATTTTTGTCACGTGACTTTGTCGGATAGGGTGTGTAGTAAACTTGGTCAGCTTATGATGCTAGAATGAAAGAATCAAACTTTTGATATCTACGGCTATCCCGGATCTCAACTAACCCAAACTGTTTATGCATTCGAGTTCCACGTTCAGGTGTTGGGTCAAACCAGTTGCACCTAAACAAGACAACATTCTTATGTGGATAGCCAGGATATTCGAGTTGAATGACTTCTTCTAATATACCATAAAAATCACATTTAACTTCGCTTGAACCCGTGCTTCGTATGCAGGCTCCACTATTAAATGTTGATTTGTCATTGCCCCATTCACTTATGTGAAACTTGTACCCATTTGTGAAATAAACCGGCCATGTCTCAACCCGACGTGAGGGTCCACATGCAACATCCCACAAGATGTTAGCGACTATATTGTTACGTGGGTCATCAACCTATGTAAAAAAATTTCATTTTAGGACAATATACCTGGAAGTTTATAACTTAACATATTGCAATACATAGTGAGTAAAATTTTGTGTACATAGTGTCGAAGCCAGCTTAAGAAATTGTTTTCAATGTGTATGTCCATCTCAGACATGGTTATATCGGGTGCAGTTTCCTTTACCTGCTCCATAAACATACTGTGACCAAATGGGGAAAGAAGGAAAATATGTTAGTTTCGTCAGATGATTAGTACTGAACTTCAAAATAATCAAACTACTGGATGATCATTAAGGATGACTTACTTTAGATATGGCCTGATCTCAGCACAGTTTAGAAGAACGTATGTAGTTGCAAGCCTGAGTTCATTGTCTGTGAGGAATCTATATCTACATGCACCATATGGACGTCTCGGAAAGATGAATATGGACCACAACTCACGATTACATGGGACAGGACCACCATCATCATTTTGCGGTACTTGGTTCATCATGGAGGGAACATGAGATTCAAAGTAATGAGAGCAAAAGATGAAAGTCTCCTCTATAAGGTATGCTTCACATATCGATCCCTCAACATGAGCAGTATTAGAAACCTTCATTTTTAGGTCATGCATGCACCGCTTAAATTTATACATCCATCGGTACTGAATAGGTTCTCTAACCCTTGCTTCATATGGCAAGTGAACTAGAAGATACTCCATGACATCAAAAAACCCTAGAGGAAAAATTCTCTCAAGCTTACAAATTATAATTGGAATATTGGCCTCCAACGCCAACAAGTGATTATCATGAAATTCTGGAGAGCACAAGTTTCTAAAGAATAGGCTTAACTCCGTTAATGGCTTCTATATATTTTCGGGAAGCGTTTTAAGGCCAATGGGGAGAAGCCTTTGCATCATAACATGGCAATCATGACTCTTCATGCCATACATATTGCAACCAGAGGTATCAACACATCTCCCAAGATTCGAGGCATATCCATCAGGGAGTCGTAGAGATTTTACCCAAACGATCACATCTTGCCTTTGGTTAACATCAAATGTGAATCTTGCCTTTGGTTTGAATGAACGACCATCATCAAGAGGAACCACGTTTAACTCCGGCCGATGACAATAATTTTTGAGATCCTTCTGTGCCTTAACATTATCTTTCGTTTTGTTCTTAACATCCATCATAGTATTCCATATATTCTCAAACACGTTCTTCTCAATATGCATGACATCAAGATTATGGCGGATTAAGTTCGTGGCCCAATAGGGTAACTCCCAAAAAAATGCTTCACTTCGTCCAATTATGTGATTTCCTATAATCGCATAGGCGATGTTGTGGACCATCATTACCAATTGATGGAATCCATGAGATTCTTTCAAATATAGCCTCACCTAATAAGCGCTCAGGAGGCAATGACTTCTCTGATTTCCCCTTCTTAAAACAAGTACTATTTCTTTTATATGGGTGGTTCCGACCAAGAAATTGCCAGTGACAGTCGAAAAAAGAAAATTTCCCGTCATACTTAAGTTGGAATACCTTACTTTCGCCCATACAAATAGGGCAAGACAATCGACCATGTGTCATCCATCCTGAAAGCATGCCATAAGCCGGAAAGTCATTTATGGTTCACATTAATGCTGCTTGAAGAAAAAAAATTTCTTTCAATGATACATCCCATGTTTCAACGCCATCAAACCACAGATGCCGTAACTCTTCTATTAGATGTTGTAGATAAACATCAATCTTATGATTTGGGCTACGTGGACCTGGAATCAACAACGAAAGAAACATATAGGGTTTTTTCATGCACATCCAAGTAGGCAAATTATACGGAGTAACGATAACAGGCCAACAAGAGTATTATTTTCCAGATGGTCCAAAAGGGGTAAATCCATCGGCCCACAACCCCAATCGGACATTTCGTGCTTCCGAAGCAAACAATGGGTAGGTCCGATCAAAATGTTTCTAAGCTTCACCATCTGATGAATGTTTTATAACATCTGGGATTTGTTTTTGCTCCTTATGCCACCTCATCTGCTCCGCTGTTGACATTGACGCAAATAAGCGTTACAGCCGATGGCTTAGTGGTAAGTAATGCATGGTTTTTCTAGGTCGATCTTTACCCCTACTACCTTTTTTTTTGGCTTATATCTCTCAGTTCCATAGTACTTACAAATACGAAGATTACTTTCATCTTTCTAGAACAACATGTAATCATTAACACAGACGTTAATCTTCTGGTGAGGCAGGCCCAACTGCGAAACTAATTCTTCATTTCAAACCAATTTGATGGCATCTTACTATCTGTAGGTTGAGTCTCTTTCACCAGTTGGGCAATGCCATTAAAACATGCTCGTGACATGTGATACTTAGACTTAAGGTTAAGAAAACGGACAGCAGCAGATAACTCATAATGATTTTCGCACCTATCTCATAGAGGGGTTGATGCTGAATTCAATAGATTAAAAAAATTTTGTGCACTTTCATTTGGCTGCGCAACATTGTCTTCCGGAAATTGTGAGAAATTAGGCCCAACGGCATCTAATACCATCCTTTCGTATGGATTCGTCGAAGACCCCTGGTCAAATTGATCAAAGCTACCCACACCCGGGTTTGTATCTAATGCTTTATTAAATGGCTCTCCATGAGCCGTCCAATTCAAGTAAAAAGGCTTAAACCCCCATTTGTACAGATGAACTTTGACCTCGTCAGACTTTTTAAATGGCAAATTCTTACACTTCCGATAAGGACAGTGAATGCATAACCCGCTCATTGTTTCAGGATGAGAGACAGCAAATGATATAAATTCATCAACCCCGGACTTCCACTCTTGTGTGTAACCCGTTCTGCTAAGCAAGAAACGGTTACTGTACATCTAACTACTGCCCGACTCCATTACAAACTAAATCTGTTCATAATCATATAAAAAACATATATAGTCATCAAAGAGCGCAATCACGAAACTATTAATAATCAGGCGTACCCTTCCCACATATGTATCACAACAACAGAATATAGATATAACAAAACACATCCTTTCAATTAGCAATACTGTTGGCCCAAGTGCAACCAAGAGGGGGGGTGAATTGGTTGTTTTAAAAACTTTAGCAAAATCAAAATTTACAACTAAATTCACTCAACCAAAGATCAAGAACAACCAAGTAATGTTAAGCTCAAATAAAGCAAGTAAATAAATGAGGATAAGGAAAAGAGTGCACCGGGATTTATAGAGGTTCAACTCCACCAACCGGAGTCTACGTCATCTCCTCAAGCTTGCTCACTTGAGATTTCCTCCATTATGTCTTGATCAAAATTACAATGGTGTTTTCTTCAAGGTTCACACCCAACCAATCTCTAGTTTTCTCCAAGGCTCACTAGAAACCACTCCCTAGTTTTCTTCAAGGCTCACTAGAAACCACTCTACACTCAAGAGATTCTAAGACTTGAAATGTTTACAATCTTACAAGCTCACACAATAGCACTCAAGCTAGATATACAAGTAAAAGCACAACTACAATAATGAATTTCTCAAGATAAGCTCTTTTTTCTTGGATTTGATGATGAATCTTTGATCTTATGGCCAAGAGTTATCTCCAATGTATTTCTCCATGTATTTATGCTCATTTAGGGGCCAAAGAGACGTTGAAGAACCGTTGGGAAGGTCAGAAATGTCTCCAAGAAAGCAGGTGACCGTTGCTGTCAAATTTGACAGGTTATGCGTCTGTCGCCCAGTTTCACTCGGATGAAATATTTTCACTCGGTTGAAATTTCTGTCTGATAACAAAAGTTAAGGTTTGACCTCTAAGGGTTATATTTGTAATTAATGAGTTGTCAATGCTTTATACACGTGGAATCTGACGTGGCATGAATTTATATTTATTTTTCAAAGATTTTTCGAACCGGAAACTCGCGCGCAGGTCTGGAATCCAAGTTTCACCCGGTTGAAAATTTTTCATTCGAATGATTTTCTTGTCCAGAAATAAAATCCTCTCGGGTGCAAAAAATGAGTCCAGTTTCACCCAATTGAAAAAATTTCACTCGAATGATTTTCTTATCCAGAAATAAAATCCTCTCGGGTGCGAAAACTGAGTCCAGTTTCACCCGGTTGAAAAAATTTCACTCGAATGATTTTCTTGTCCAGAAATAAAATTCTCTCGGGTTCGAAAACTAACTCCAAATTCACTCAGTTGAAAACATTTTACTCGAATGAAAATGCAATTCCAGGATTTTCTTACTTCCAAACTTTCAAACTTCAATGAATTTTTCTCCGAAATGATTTCTTCCTTCACAAGCAATGCTTGAATCAACATAAATACTTCAAATATACTTATGAAATAATTTTCCTTCCAAAGATCAAAACTTTATCAATAAAAGACCAATGTATAAATCTTTAAGTAAAGCTTTGAAACACATAAAACCAATATGTTTTGTTATCATCAAAATCAAACAAATGTGAGCCATGAATGGAACAAATCCAACAAATACTAATACTATTACTAATTTTATTAGTATATTGTTTATTATTATTATTATTATTATTATTATTAGTAGTATTATGATTGTGCGGTGAATATTACTATAATTATAATGAAGCAATAATAATTATTATACACATTATAATTATCAGATTAATTATGGATATTACTATACTGTCTAATTTTATTACTATACTAATTATATATATTTATAATAATATATAAATATTATTTGTATTTTCTATCAGTATTTTAAATATTATTGTCCCTTTTATTTTTAGTATTATTATTATTATTATTATTATTATTATTATTATTATTATTATTATGACTGTGCCGTGCATATAAGTTAAAATTATTATGATGTAATAATAATAATTATACACATTATTTTTATCAGTATTATTATGGGTATTATTATTAGTCAAATTTAATTACTATGGGTATTATTGTACTTAAATTCTATAATTATTTTAATTATTATGTATAATTAGTATTTGTATTTTTTTAAGTATTATAAATATTATTTTTATATTATTATTATTATTATTATTATTATTATTATTATTATTATTATTATTATTATGATTGTGCCATGCATATAAGTAAAATTATTATGATGTAATAATAATAATTATATACATTATTATTTTCAGTATTATTATGGGTATTATTATTAGTCAAATTTAATTACTATGGGTATTATTGTACTTGATTCTATAATTATCTTAATTATTATATATAATTAGTATTTGTATTTTTTTAAGTATTTATAATAATAATAATTATTATTATTTTTATTATTATTTTTTATTTTTATGACTGTGCCGTGCATATAAGTAAAATTATTATGATGTAATAATAATAATTGTATACATTATTATTATCAGTATTATTATGGGTATTATTATTAGTCAAATTTAATTACTATGGGTATTATTGTACTTAATTCTACAATTATTTTAATTATTATGTATAATTAGTATTTGTATTTTTTTAAGTATTATAAATATTATTCTAATATTATTATTATAATTATTATTATTATAATTATTATAGCCACTATTCCTATTATTATTATTGTTGTTGTTGTTGTTGTTGTTGTTGTTGTTGTTGTTGTTACTAATATTATTGTGTATATCCTTTCTACGTATTATTATTATGATTATAATGAGAACGCATACTGTTATTATAATTATTGGGTACAAATAATAATTTTTAGTATGATTATTATTATAATCATTATCAATAATAATATTATTATTGTTGTAATATTGTTCATATTATTGTTATTATTAAGCGTATTATTACATTATTATTATTCTCATTCTTATTGTTCTTAGTATTAACGTTATAACATTGACCATATCATTCTTAATTATTATTACTTAGTTTCATTATTATTATTTTCTAACGTACTACTACGACTACACTACAACAACTTAATTATTATTATTACTATTATTTATTTTTATATTATTAGTACATCTTATTATATTATTATTATTATATTATTATTATTATTATTACACCATGACATAATATAACCATTTACACTAAATCACTCCAACTAAACAATAACTAAACCAATTAGCATCAAAATATACAAATAATCAATTCATACAATAATCTATATGATAAACTAAAAATACCTACCTTTAACATAATTAAATACCACAAAGAAATTGCATATTCACCTTTTCCATCACTAAAAATATCCACAAATAACAAATAATTAACAGAAATTAATTGACAAATGCCCAGAACTATGTTGGAACCATAGTCACAATACATAAATTTTATTATCAATATAAATAATTAAAAACAATTTTCGTTCAAAATCCCGTTTTAAGTACTATTTTCGGACTGGGAATATCGGAGCAAAAAAAAATGAAAATTACCTCTAACCACTTCAAAAGCAAAGGAATAACAATGGACAACTCTTGAAGCTCACAGATGAAGGGAGGAACTGAAAAAATCGAGCTAAACAACTTAATATCAAGAAAAATACATTTAATTTCTGAAAATAAAAGGAAACTGTAAATATAGACCCATGCCTCATAAACTAGCACCAGATCCGTGAAATGGAGAGAGAAATGCATCAAACGGCGGTCACCGACCTCCGTCGCCGGCAATGGCGATAAATTCGGTGGCAGAGAGCAGATGGAGGAGGAACGCGTAAATGTCGCGATTGATTCGTCTGGGGGAAGAAGATGAACTTTTTAAAACAAATGAAACGCACCGTTTCATTAAATAATTACCAACGGCTAAGCTGTTGGTACTAAAGCCCACAAAATCAGGCCCATTTTCAGGCCCAAATCTACCAACGCGTGCACGTTGGAAATTTTACCAACGGGCAAGCCCATTGGTATTTACTAATAGCTAGGCCGTTGGAAAAAAACCCAGCCCAGTTCTTATTCTCTACCAACGCGTGCACGTTGGAAAAAATATACCAATGGTCTTACACGTTGGTATTAAGCAGTTGGTAATTTGCCTATTTTTAGTAGTGTCTATGAGTAAAATGAGAAAAACCTGCAAAAGAATGGAGCACCTTAAGCATTGTTCTAAAATGAAATGAAGGAGGCAAATTGGGATAGAAGGAGTAATTAATTAGATTTATCCCATTCGCTTAATTATACTCTCTTTTAAGTCGTTATAATTATATACTCTCTTTATCCCAAAAAGAATGAAACGTATTCCCTTTTTTAACTATCCCAAAAAGGATGAAGCAGTTATTTTTTAAAAAAGTTTTTAACAGTTAATTTACCTTATTATCCTTATTTAAGCTTTCACTACATAAATCTCAAAAAAGAATATTTTCTTTTTTAATCTTCATTAAAACTCTCATTATACAAACCTCAAAAGAATTTTTTTTCTTTTTTTAATCATCATTTATTTATTACACATAGCCCAAAAGATTTTTTTTTTAAAAAAATAGCTTCATGGGAAAACATGGAAAAAAAAAAATATCATAAACTACATATATTTAATCCCCATGCCTAGAGAAATGCATAATCCTTTATAGGAAATAGAGAATATATATTTATCATATTTGATTATTGATGGTATAAATAATAGGGTTGTAGTTTTTACTTTGTGTAACCTTACGTGACTCGTACACAACAATCAAAGGGGTTGGTCGGACCACTTAATCAAATTAAGAACTGAATCAAACTGAGTTGAAGTTCAGGAAGTTAAGTATCTCTGTCAACCAAGTTTAGGGCTGAAGAGGTATTTTGGCCATTTCAAAAATGCAATCAGCAAAAAAGTAGAGAACCAATTTGGCTGGGATAAATTGGCATTAAGCTAGCTGCTTTTTTATGGGACTTCCTATGTCTATGCAGTTTTCAACCTAAATCTCCCCAATTTTTGTATTATTTACATGAAGTTCCATTCGACCAACCTCCATGCCCACGAGCGGGACCTTCTTCTTTACATACTCTGTCATTGTTGATGCAGCCTCTTCACACCATCCCTAACCAACAGTTGTGAAGCTCATTGGCAGCTCAACAGCCCTTACTTCCTCCACCCCCTCCAACCACTATCTCATCATTCCCAGCCTTCCATGATCCCCAATTTGTTGGTGAATTAGCATTGACAGTGCGAGGCGAGAGTGAATCAACGATGTTAGTGCAGTGATGATGGTGTGAGATGGTGTCAATCGATGACGATAATATGAAGATGACGATGACAATTCACGTAGATAATATGAACATGGGGGATATTTAGACTACTAAAAACATGATTTGACTAGGTCCTATGAAAAAAAAAACAGCTAGCTTAATCCTAACCAAATTGGCCATGAAGTTCATTTAAAGGAATCAAATTTCCTTATTTTGTTTATCTTGACTTCAAACAGTGTTGAATTGCAATGTGACCAGGGACGTAACCAGGATTCGCGACAAAGGGGGGCGGCCCAGAGCTCTTGCGTCGGCGTTGGAGCCGGTAGGAGGGGGGGTGGGGGCGCTGGGCACCTGCTGTCCGCCATTCGTCGACTCGTTGCTGCTAAGACCTGACAGGAACGGATTGTTTGAGTCGCCATTGGAGTCAGGAGGGGCTAGCCGCTTGAGCTAAGGCGTGGTTTGGTTGCGACTCGCAATTGCAATTGCAAAGTCGCAAATAGTAATCTCGTGTTTCTAATTTTATCCAATTAAAACTTTTAAAAAATGATAAAATTCGTAAAAGTCCCTAATTAATTTTATAATTTACGAACAAGTATCTAACTTTAATATTGTTACAATTTTATCCTATTACATATACTACTAATAAAATTTTTAAAAAAATTTGGTGGGGGCGATAGCCCATCCCCGCCCCAACTAAGCTCCGTCCCTGAATGTGACTATCGAAGAAGAAGTGGTGGCAAAGTTGGCACAGTGTTGCCTAAGCTTATTAGGATATACTTAAGCTAGAAAACATTACACTCAAATAAAAATTATTGTGTTTTTTTTTGTAAAAAAACTGAGAAACAGGTCGTCATTACAATGATCCAATCTTGGCTTTCTATTGGAAGGGCCTTTGAATCCCAGTGGTACCCACCTCCAATGGAAAGGCCAAGATCGGATTTTGTGTAATTGTAATAGTTTGTCTCACTATCAATATTTTCTTCTCCTAAGGTTTTCTTAGTACAAAATAAAATGTATTCAAGTGGTTTTGCAGCATATCAGTAAAGCATATTCATACTTAAAGTTGCTCTATGCCATAAATAAACTTGAACATTAAAAAAACATTGTCTATGACATCTTACAACTATGAGCCAAAAGTGATCCTATTGACCTTTAGAGACCCATAGCTATCCTTTTGATGTATTCAGACTAGTATTCTACATTTCATAATTGAAAACTAATCTCATTAATGTATCGTAAAACATAAAAATAGGGACCTTTGCCAATTAGTTATTTTTATACACAAATCTTAGATAAAGCTCATACTGTATTACTTAAGATGTGTATACACTAGTGCTCAAACTCCCCTTTACCTTGCAACCATTCTTGGTGCCACTAAAACATTTCTCCAAAACTTCTCTTAGTAATTCCATATGTAATAAGTGTGTGAGAGAGCTTTTGAAAAGCTCGATCATTCCTTCAACCTCTGGTTTCATGTCATCTTTAAGATAGTCACCACATTCCTCTAAGGTAGACACACAAATTTCTTCTCATAAATCCCCTTTAGTTCGATTCCACATGTACCAATATGGTATATATTAAAGTTGAAACTATGGTTGACCTAAATAGGTGGTTTTTGGCTTGAATTATAATTAAGGTTTGGGTTTTTAATAAAGGAGGGGATCTAGACACTGTTTGAACTTCATTGGTATTGCATCAAACCAAATAAAGTGTTAGGACTCCAGGATGGACCCAGATTTTTCTACTAAAGGCCAAAAATAAATATTTTCCTAAACTATAATCCTTATAGGTGAATTTGACCAGTTTTAAGGATGGGTTAGAATGCATTTACATTTAAGTTTTAAAGAGAATCATAGGTATTTACCATTTTAAGAGGCCTTACCCTAGCCCTTGTTAACCTTTCTTTACATCCGCCCCTATTACATCTAGAGCCTTTTTAAGTGCTTGCTAGTTGACAAGGATCACACATTGATTCAATTGCGACATCAAATTATTGTATCCAATAAACAAACCAATCAACCAAAGTTGAGAAGAGTGAGTCATTAGCTATATCTATTGTAGTTCAAGGACCATCTGGCAATGTTACATAGTTTTATGGTGAAATAACAGCCACTACAACAAAACTTTAAAATAGCGACTGAAAAAAACCACCATTTTTTTTGTGGCCAACAAGACGGTAGCCAAAAAGGTGGCAAAAAAGATTCTAGAGATTTGTGGCAACCTTTTGGCTACCATTTGTAATCGGTCACTAAGACGGTCGCCAGGGCAACTATCATAACCACAATTTCTAAAGGTCTTATGTTTTGGTTGTCAGACGGTCGTCGAAGTGAAAATATGAACAATGATTTAATTCAAGTTTTTAAGTTAAAGGGAACATTTTGGAACTATGAGGACTAATTTGATAGGCACTACAAAAAATCTAGTAAATTTGTAACATGAAAGCAAGTTAGGGGACTAAGGGTGTATATTAACCCTAAAAGTTGTATAAAAGCACCAATTTTCTTTTTTTTCTTTTTGGTTTTTTTCCCTCTCTTTCCCTTACGTATACGTCTTCTTTCTCACATCTCTCCTTAAGCCCAAGCCAATGCCTGCCGCCACTACCTCAAGCAATTTCTAGCCACCATCCATGGCGGCTCTCAAGGAGCCACTTACATGGTTTGAATTTGATTTTCCTTCTTTTTAACTTTTTCTTAAAGAGTCATCTTTAAGTTCTATGTAAATTTTACTAGATTTTAAGTTAAAGTTTAATGTCATAGCCTTCTTAACTATTTTTTTGGTTTAGATTGTTTTTCTTGGTATGGTCCTTTGAACAAAGTTGTTCACGAGCTGGATGGGAGTTAATAGCCTCCATCAGTGGCAGTGGCTCCACCGACTGTCATTGCCACTATTGACGGTAGAAGAGCAGAACAACCTCATAATCTATGAAGGACATCTAAAAACATATAATAAATTTCAATTGTTTGAATTAATAAGTAAATTTAAACCATGGATTTGAATTTATGAGTAAAATTTAAATTTTGAATTTAAATTCTGACATGAAATTGTTATGATGGGTGTTATCCTTAGTTTTCAATTCGGTTGCCAAATGATAGCCATTCCTTAATAGCTAAACTTTTAGCCACCATTGATTACCATCTTTTTGGGTCTCCCAAAAGTATGTTTGGACACTAAAAGACTAGTCATTTCAAATAAGTTTTATTATAGTGAACATAGAGCATAGTTCAAGGATAATTTGAAAAATTTTACAATAAACATCATGAATTCATGATTATTTGTACTATAGATATAGATTGGACCATAAAATGTGAAATTAAAGTTTTTTTTATTGTCCTAATCAACTCCCGTCTTTATGGCAATATGAAGATATACATGTGGGTTGAAATGTCCGACCGAGAAACGCCACTAGCGAACAGTTTTAGAACAATAAAATACAAAGCAAGGGGACACGTCACATGTGAACAATAATTGTTTGTTAATTAGTTTCCATTCAAAATCATTAAACGGGTTACGGGTCAAGAGGATCTCCATTATTAGCGACACGCTCCATTCAGTCCGGCTTTATTTACCAAAGAGAAATTTAAGACACATTCAAATACTCTAAAATAAATATTGCTAAATTTATAAAATTGTATGTGATAAAAAAAATAATTGAATATTGAAAAGGTTAACATACCTATTTATTTGTTCAAGGTTAATATATGAAACTGTATCTTGGAGAATTTTATAATATTTTGTTTAAAAAAATATTTTAGTACAATAATTTTTAACACATATAATATTACTCGGAAAGTAAAAGAAAAGAAAATCAAATCCTCGTTTTGAAATTACGATATTCATGTTGACTCCTTATTGTTAAGTATCCTAATTGGCTTTGACAAACATACGGAATCACTTAATTATTAAATGATTACACTCGATCTCCACCTAACACAATAGTCGATAGCATGTATATAATTAATCTGACAATTTTAAACTATTTATAAATTGTAGAGATAATGACTCGTCTGGCATCATCCTTTATTCTAAAGATAAGAAGCTATAAAACAAACATAAGCATGTAGCTAGCAAAAGAAAACAAACATAAGCACATTGTATTATTTTAATTCTTTATTTTTTTTTTCTTTTTTGACTTGTTTCAAGCTCTTCTCTGAATGCCTCGCTTGGTAATCAATTTTAGTGAATGGTGAATTACACTTATATCCCTCGAAATACCACTTTCTCCTCAAAACTTGCATTTTTGTCATGGCTTTTCTTACATTAGTTCATGGTAGTATCACATTTATTTATCAATATGAAACTGAGTTTATAAGTTTTGACTTTTAGCCAGCTATTTTAACTATAAAACAGTTATTTTACTTTTTTATCTCTTCTCTATTTAAAAGGCAGGATAGTACTTTTCTATCGTTCACTAGCAGTAGAACAAGCAAAGTGTACGTTTTGAAACTATGAAAGGCAAAACAAAATTGACTAAACTAGTAAACTTTGAGAGTGTTGGTAGAATATAGTAACAATATAGTAACATAAGCCCCACGTATGAACTGACATAAATTAGATCCGGCTTCGAATCTTATCCCTTCTACAATTCCGCACCCCAATATTACTAAAGTTTAAGGGCAAGACAAGGATTCAATATTTTGTGATCATATTCCTATCCCTTTCACCGAATGGGCTAAAAAGGCCAGACGAATGGGAAGGAAGCTAGGTGTTCGAATCCCCGAAATTTTATTTTTCATTTAATGATTCAATACTAATTTGGGTATTTTCAGAATCATAAAAAAATGGATATTTTCTCTCAAAAACAAATGAATACCTAGTCTTCATATAAAATTGTACCAATCTTTTCTTTTTCTTTCTCCCGCTCAATGTCTTAGATATCATGATTAGATTACTTTTTAACTTTTTTTTCCCCAGTAAACTATATATGTTTAACATGGTTTTTACTTGAAAAACTCTTTTGATGTAACTAAAATAGCAAAAAGGGTAAATTGCCCAATAAATTTTTTGCCCTAGCGTACATCAGTCATTAATTTTTTTTTTCTGTTAAAACAGCCATTTGAGTTTTTGTAAGTGCTGACATTGACCAACAAATTTTGTGGTGTAGGGGAATTAGTCATCCTTAAAGTTAACGCAAGAAATATTCCATCACAATTTGGAATATTCTGGGGAGCTTGGTGCTAGTGTGGACAATACAGGTGGTGGACAATACAGGTGAATGACATGCCACATACATCAAAATGACATATGATGCGGAAAGGGGGTGAAAGAATTAAAATGTACATAGTAGGACTGATTTGGGAATTAGGGTTTTATCTGGTTGTGTTTGGACAATAAGTGAGCTATGAGCGTTTGGATGTAAGAATCGTAAAATTGTAAGTGAAGGAAAGGCTGATAGCTTCGTCCAAGCATTCATTGTCAACATTTCATGGAAGTAGCAAAGGTGAAGAATCTAATGTCACTAGAATGTGCAAGTGTGGTTTGAGAGCTCCTATTGACGCATCATGGACAGATAGGAATCTAAGTCGCCAATTCTATGGTTGTCAAAATTGGGTAGTAAGTAAATTTATTGCATTTTTATTCAACTTTACCTGGTTGTATCAAATGTTTTTCATTGGCGGAATCTTAGTTGGTTTAATCATGTCATGTAGGATGGTAGTTATTGTGATTACTTTGATTAGTATGACTTGAAATTTCCCAATCAAGCTACATTTGTGATCAAGTAGCTGATGGGAGAAAAGCAGGCACTGAAACATGATAATAAGGTGTTGAGAGAATGGAAACAATCTTTGTAAGCTAAAATAAGGGATCACAAAATATGTGTACAGATGTGGGGTAATAAAAGGGCTCTGTATGATGAGAATAAGATACTGAAATTGCAGGCTAGAGAGCTGAAACTGAAAGTTAAAGAGTTGAGGGCATTGGCTGAAGAGAATGAATCTTTGAAAGTAGAAATTGGGGAGCTAAAATAAAGCTTGATGAGTAAAAGAGGACACAAAAGTCATGGTCTTGTAACATGGGAGGGTGTCTTATTTTGTTAGTCGAAATTATTGTAGTTGGAGTTGTATGGATGGTACCTTGCGTTGGTAATATGTAGTAGTTGATGGCCAGCTTTTGTTAGGATTAAGAGTTAAGCTAGATTGTATGTTTTTGTTGGACACATTGGCTAATTCCCCTTTAATGTTTTTGTTGTAACCATGTCACTATGATTTTTTTTTTTTTGGAAATGGCAATTAACCATCAAATTATTATAAGTTAGTCATTGGTTGTTTGATATAAGTATGTGTATGAATCTCAGAGTTAACAGAGAATTTCCATAATTGATTTTAAGTCTTGGTTTGCTTACAAACAAACCCATTGGCCATTGGCACCAGTACAAAAGTAGTATGCCAAACCTTCTCATCTAGTCTGTAGTTTACAAAATTCTAAACAACTTATGACCAATAGTTGCCTTACAAAAGAAATACTGTCTAAGGAATTTCATTACATAAGCCATATTTGCTAGTTCCTCTTTGATGTTGGACACATTCTCCCAAATTGTGCACCCTGACAAAGGAACCTGTTCCTGTGTAGTGGACCAGGTAAGCTAACAAAACTCATAATTGATTGTTGGGATCCCAATTGGGTGGAACTTGAATCTAAGAAAAAAAAAGTGTAGGTGAGTGCATGATGAAGGAGAATTTGATAGGTTTTGGTACAAAACAAGTTTGTAATTGATTACCTATCTTACCAATGTTTATTGTATAATTAGGTTGGCTCATCTCCCTTCCTTCCAACACATTGGAATACAGGTTGTTCTCCTGAAAATCAAAATGAGTCATTCATTCTGTAATACACTTAACAAAATCATTTGGCCATAACAATAAGGGTTACAAAGATTTACCTTCTGATTGTCAAGATCTGTTGTGGATGGACACGGCCTTTTGTTATGACCTTGTTGGTGACATAATGAGCACTTGTTAGACTTCCTCTTCTTAGACAATGACACAGACCTTTTTTGCTTCAATAGGCTCACGTCACCTATTTTTTTTAAGTCTCTCAGGCATCTTCTTTATAGGGGGTGGCATAATTGGAATTCTGTTTAACTTAGTCCACACATTTAGCCTATCAACAACTTGATTTAAATGACTATATGCAAGAAAAAACTTTGGCTTCTTACAGCAATCATCTAAATAAACTCAGGGGTTCTCTTTCTTGTCAAGAATGCAGCATATGGCATGCCTACAGTTCCCATAAGTGCATTTTTTCAAGTTTAAATTAATTGCATATTGTTGGTTCTCAAATTTAACCTCAGACTCACCATCCATATTAAAATCACCTCCCCGTCAACACTTTTTAGTGTATTCTTTCTAGAGATTAAAGAATATGATATTACCAAGCTCCCTAACCCACATACTAACAAATTCACATTTCTTAGCAAACCTCCTTATTATATATTTTTGTATGTCTTCCAACATGGAATAAATAGGCCATTGCTTAGCTTCTAGAATCTCTTTGACTCCATTAAATGTTTCACACAAATTATTGTGATTAACGTCACATTTATGAAACTTACTGAAATAAGTCTTGCACCAGTGTTTCAGATCAACCTTAAGTAAGTCATCCTTAGCATAAGAAAATTGGTCAATCAACTCTAGTATATCTTCAAAAGCCCTCACACTTGTGCACTTTGTAGCTCTCCAAAACAGATTTCTCAAAACTGTTCCTCTATGCTTGGATTACGAAATTGCAAAAATGTGTCTTGCACATCTCTTATTTTCTGCCTATGGGAAAAGCTCCTCAATTGCAGGCAGCAATCCTTACATCAAAATGAACATAAGTCAGTCAAGTAATAATGAGATTTGGCCAACCACAAAAACCAATAGCAATGATATATTACCTTATGTTAATCTGAGACTAGTCTACTTCCCATTACTCTAAAAATCAAGGCCAGTAATCAGTAATCATAGAAACTATGTCCATGATTCTTGAATCTCTACTTCTATAACTACACAAGCAATATGAAACATTTGATCATTAGGTCCTTCCCAACTATAATCAACATCTCACCCTTTATCAGCCCCTTTAGAAAATATCTATCTACATAAAAAATAGGTCTACAACCATCTAAGAAACCATTCTTACATGTTTCAAAATAGAAGTGTATCCTATTGAAAGTGGAATGGATACATCTGGAGAAGGTAGCAAGTTCATTCCTACTGTAGAACCAGGATTGGTTCTAAGAACTTCTTTTGCATAATCCCTAAACAGTTTGTACTCATCATTGTAGTTCTTTTCCAGTTTAAGTCTGACCATCTATCTAGCCTTTTTAACCATATCATAACTTACTGCCAACTTTATATCATTATTTAGACTTGCCCTAATTTGGTTGATTTTAAGTCTTAGTTCATCCTTGATCATCTGGCAGTACATTTATGCCACAAATTTACAGC
The DNA here is from genome assembly GCA_005392925.1 of Aquilaria sinensis. Taxonomy (NCBI): domain Eukaryota; kingdom Viridiplantae; phylum Streptophyta; class Magnoliopsida; order Malvales; family Thymelaeaceae; genus Aquilaria; species Aquilaria sinensis. The sequence goes on from SMDT01000231.1 coordinate 328,969, forward strand.
AACCAACTTTAACTTGAATCTCCTTCTACATGTGTGTGCACTGTTGATTGATTTAATCTGGAAAAAGTCAAGCCTCCCACATTGGGATGCACAAATCTTAATATCACACTCTTCAGAACAAGCAACTTATACCCTTTTACCTTTATTCACCTTGAAATAAACATTCATGTGAGTTTAGGCTACATACCTTGCTACTGTATCTTTAAACTGGACATGATCATCAAACTTTATACCACACTCAAACACCACCACATTAGATGCAAGGTTAAACACTAGAAATTTGCTCTTCCTAAACCTCCATCTATCTGCATTGCCATCATCATTAGAACCTTTGTCTGATGACACAGATCCTGTGAGGAATTGTCCTAATAAATACTTAATTAATTTCTTAATTAAGCTAAATTATTATGTTGCTTAATCCAAACTCTTAATTAGGCCAGAATCGTTCCTCGTTTACAGGATCTTTTACCGAGATTTACTATGTAAATCATAGCCACTTACCTAGCATTTAGTATTTACTTAAGAATTAAGAAAAACATTTACTTAGTTTCAATAAAACACTTAAGTTTATTAAACTAATATAGTGGTTTGGCGAGATTTAAAGAAAACATGAAATAAATATGTGCAGCCATGTAAGAAAAACATTTTTAATGCTCATGCATGCATAAATAATATATCATGCTAAACCATGGATGAAAACTACACTAATAGCAAGTAAATACTACAGCAACACAATATCTAAGTGTTTTGCCTATCAAGCTAAGCAAGTAATATCATAGGTTGATAAGCCTAACTAGAATTAATAATAATACATATCACGATTATGCTAAGTCAAAGTCAATACCAGTAGACCTCCTACTAGCTACTACTACAATGCTACAAAATAGTCATGACCCAAATGGTCGATAGGCTCACTTTTGCTTGGGAGAAAAAAACCTAGGTGAGGAGCGACCCAAGAAGTCATTGCCTGACTACCTTGTTCTATAAGGAAAATAAGTATGGAGTTAGACTTTGACCATAAATGCATGCAACATATAAAAAATGAACATGTAGTGTATGCAAAATCTACCAATGAGAAACTAATAAACAAGTATTAAATAATCACTGTGGATTATTTGTCTCTTGGACAATGTTATCTGCATATTAACAATAAAGGTAAGTATATAAAATAGTTAGGAAGACATTCCAAAACAAACAATACATAACATCACATATAATGGACTATATGCACACATTGCCATGCATGCATAAACCTTGCCCATAAACTATATGAACGTGCCATGAGCTCATATGGCGTGGAGTATTATATAATGATCATCATATCATGCCCCTTTGGGTGCATGACTCCTTATACTTCTCACACAAGTAAACAAACAAATAAACAACAAACAAACAAAATACTCATTGGTCCATTTTTTCCCTTGAGCATGCATCCTTACATTTGCCCTTGAGCTTGCCAGATTTTGCTAGCTCAAAAACTCCTTTACTGTATGCAGTAGTGTTTGGCTCAATTTGATGTGTGTGTTAGTAGCATTAGATGTATTTTGCCCTGTCTTGAGACTTATGCCCCATTGGGCTGATATGTGTGCTTATTTGTGACCCAAGTCATTTAGTAAGCTTAAGTGTCATTTGGGCCTCAGGGTTTCTACCGTGGACTCCCGTTCATGAGTCATGCGCAAAGCATAACCCAACGCTCACATGGAAACCAAGCCCCTAGGGCATGCCGATACAGCCTCCTAGGTGCACACAGCCGCGAGCCCATATGCGTGTGCATATGCGTATCCCTGGGTGTGCCATCGGGAGTGTCTTGGGCACACACGGCTGTATGACCCCTTGAGCGCCAGGGGCGGCGCCACGTTGGTGTGAGTAGTGCCAATTGCCACCACTAAGATTTGGAAAAAATATGTATATGATATATAATTTTTAAAAGAATATTTGTTCTGCCCCCATAGAATTTTTAGTGACGCCCCCACTGAACTATGAGTGCATTAATTTAGTTGTGATAAGTGATTAAAATGAAAATATGAAAAAGTAAGTGGCAAAACTACAAAACGTAAAAAATATTAGTATTACTGTAAAATTTGACCCATAAATCTATTTTATTCCTTCTCTTACGCTTGCAACACAGACGCAAATAAAAATAGTATAAAACCTAGGCTAAGACTTTTCAACGCAACTAAAAGTCCAAAATTGCGGCCGGCACGGCAGTATCAAAATTTTGCTCCTCCCTCAGGCAAAGGCAAATTCAGTCTCAGATACGGTGAGTATTAATTGTGCGAGCCTTCTCTACTCTGCCATTCTTTTGTACTTCTAGAATTGTTACCCCTGCCCCCGACGAACAGAGCTGCAAATCGCAAACCTCTCTCAAATTTCATCTCGATTGTATTTGTTTATATTAATTTTTCAGGTAATTCTAAAATTTTAGAACTCTAATGCATCAATTTGTAGAATATAAAGTAGTATATATTATTATTATTACTATTATTTGAATTTTTAATTTTATTATTTTTATGCAGTTTATGTTATGGAGAGATACTTGAAAAAAATACCAAAAGAAGCTCGATTCTCTCATGAAACAGATATTGATACTGAAAACAGATATATTTGATGGTATAAGTAATGAGGTGATCATGCAGCGTTTTCAGGCTATGAAACCTCATCATGGACAGTTGTAAATATGAAAATATTTTATTAATAATATTTTTGTTGCCCCCACTGGCATAATTTTCTGGATCCGCCCCTGTTGAGCGCATGCATGTACACCTTGTCACACCCAACTCACCATGCTCCTAGGCACCCAAAATACTCATGCACCTAGGAGTTCATGCCACACACGCACAACCACTACCGAGCCCTTGAGCTCGATCACAACACCTACACACCCAAATTGAGACACATCTTTCTTGTCCTTGCTATCAAGCACCCAATGCTTGATCTACACACCATTTTATAGCCCATGTACTAAGGACACCACCTATTTCCTAAAACTAGGAGCTAGGTCTGACCTTAGTGCCATTTGAGCCCTCTTTGGCTCTATTGGTCACCCTATGCCCTTTTTGCCTTACCATGTATCCTAGCTTTTAAAAAGCTAAAGCATGGCCAAAGTTTCCAAAAGAGAGAAGGGCTAGAAAACCCTACCTTTATGTAGATCACCACCTTCCAAGCTCAAGTTTCAAGTACCAAGAGTCCTTTCCTAGTCTCCTTGGAGTCCCTTAACTACATAGTAAAATAATCACTTGACCAATCAAAATTTTTGAGCCTAGGGGGAACGTTTTTTACTGCACATAAACAAACCAAAATGACCTCCTCACCTTGGGAGAAAATCTCAAATCAAAACTCCTTTTTGAAGCTTCATAGTTTTCCTCCCTATCGTCAAACCTAACCTCAACAACCAATGGTTTTTAAGAGCAAAAAGGTTGTTGTTTAAAGAAGAGGAAACCAAGGCCTAGTAAAATAAAGTTTCTCACTTCAAAATTAATAGCCTAAAACCATGGCCACCTATTGGAGAAGAAAGAAACCAAACTCCTAAGCCCTCATTTACAACAAACACACTTTCTCATTCATTTCTCACTTACAAGCTCTTTTTCTCTTATTTTTGTTTCATTATTTTGGTAAGTTTCTGTGTTTTAAGGGTTTAGGACGTGCTAAATGGGCAAAAGGAAAGAAGAAAGTGAGTTGGAGTATTTTGGGATGAATATGGATGGAAAATGAGTTAAAGGGTTAAAATGATAGAGAATTAAGGCCTTTACATGGTTAATAGTGGTTTAGACTTTTTAACCAAGGCAAATGGGGGCTTTTCCACTTTTTTGGAAGCTTATTTCTTGCCTCAAAACCAGGTTTCCTCATTCCTTAAAGTTTCCAATAGGTTCTTGGGGTAAAAGTGCCCTTTAGACCTTATAACTCTTGGTTAAAAGGAAGTTACCTTCATAAAATGCTCAAATATATCTCCATTTGCACTTAAATTCACAGATTTTATTTCCTCCACTTCCAACCATCTATTTTCCTACCCTTAACCAAGGTTGACTCTATTTTACCAGGTTTGACTCAGGTTTGACCAAGTTTAACTAACCAAAATTACCAAAATGCCCTTTTTAACTTCACTTATAAGAAAAGTCTCAAACTTGGTCAATTTAACTTCAAACTTTACCAAATTTCACCAAATGATTTCAAATACCATTTCTCACCTTCCTAGATCATTTTTTACCATATTTGACCTAAAAATTACTATTTTTCCCTTCCTCACTTCCTTAGCAAGAAAAAGCTAATCTTTTATCAAATTGAGTTCAAATTTCATCGAGATGTTCATTTCACCTCTAGAAGCTTAATTATATATCTCTTGGTCACATTTTGACCTTTGACATGCAAAATTACCAAAATGCCCCTAGTTGCCCTTGTGGTCAATTTACCTTAAAATTTTAATCTTATGAACTCTAAGGACAAATTGACTCATTGACTTGACTTAAACCTAACTTTTCTTAACTCCTCATTAAAATTCATTCGCCAAGCTCTCCCTAGCTTTTCTTAACTCCTCATTAAAATTAGACAAATAAGCAATATCATTTAAAAAGTCTTCACATGTGAACTCATCTCAATCCCAAACAACAGACCCATTTTTTATTGTTTTTTTATTTTCTTCATGTGCTTTTACTTTTTTGCCTATTCTTTTTTTGGTTCTGCCCTAACTACCCTTACACTCTACACTTAAACTAGCCCCGACAGCCTTACAACCCTTTGATGTACTGATATAACCAAACCCCACTTTTTCATTTAGTACAAATGTACTCTCCACACTAGCCCCAACATCTTTATTAACTCTACTGCCACAATCCCCTATATCAACTTCATCCCCTACAATTCTTTCCTTAGTTTTCCCTCCCTCTGCAAGGTGGTCAATGTGCAATGCATCACATGTTCTTCCCATTGTCATCTTAGCAAAATCAACTGCACTTTTATCATAAAAATGAGCTTAATGTCCTCATTCTCTTTTATTGGTCCCCAAATTAAATAATAATATACCCGTGCCACACTTTTTATTTTCAACGATTATAACCAAGTCATAATCTGTAAAAACTGCATAAAATATAGCTTCGATATAACATTTTTTACCTCCCCACCCTTGTATCTGAATGGTGAATCTACAAACTTCCCGTTGTAATGGATTATGTAATAAAATGGTAGTTCAGCCGCACTGTTTACCATACTACATTTCGAGAAATAAAAAAAATCAGTTAATCACCCATCATCTGTGAAACCGCTAAGAATCTCCAATAAACAAAATGCTTCTATGCAAAAGTTCTTTGCTTTTGTGCATCCATAAGCCTACTTTCCCTAATTCTCACTTTCTAAACAAAGTACTCTTTTGCAGATTTTGCAAGATTTGGGGTAGGAAGTGAAAAGCCTTAGGGAAGGAAGTGAAAGATCACTGGTTATTAGCAGCTTTCCCACCCACTAGTGTTAATTTGCTGACTAAGACAACAACTGCCATGTGCCCATCCACGCCACGTGTCCGTCCATGTATGCCAACCCATGTGGCCAAAGTAAGCCACATCAGTAACCAACATGGACAAAGTAACAGTGGTGACCTGATTCTGCTAAAAAAATAACATCGATGATATATTTAAACTGCAAAAAAACTTTAATGACCTATTTGCCTATTGCGAATAGTTGAGTGGCCAATTTACCCCTTTTACCAAACTAAAATCATTTTCCTGATCATCAACTTTACAACAGGAATTCTCCAAATCTTATAAGACAATAATTTTCTTCATCCTAAATTTGGCAATGTATCCATATTTGGTAATAAAAACATAATGTTTTTTTGTAAGAATTGCAATGTATCCGTGTTTGGTAATTAAATTATAATTTTTTTGGTAAGAATTAACTACATATTTTTTATAAGAATTAACTACATAGACACTAAATTTCACAGTTTGGATATTGTAAGTCATTGTACTTCGGAATTATATTCGATATAATAATGTATGGCATTTTCCCCTTATGTCTTTCTAACTAGTTGTTTTGCTCGTACGATGTATAGGTTTATTTTTTTTTATATATTTTAAATATATATATATATGTAGTTGCCTAATTATTTATAATAATAATAATAATAATAATAAGAATAATAATAATAATAATAATAATATGTAAGAGATTAAAAATAAATCTATATTTCACACATTTAATAAAATTTAGCTATTTTTAATTTTTATGAAGAAATGAATGTAATAATTAAAGAATAATAATCTATTTAGAATTTAAAAAGTGAGTTCAATCTTTAACATTTTTCTTTCTTAAGTTCTCCCAAAACCAAATAAAGAATAGAGTGTCAAACTTACAGGGAAAATAAAATATGTAAAATTGAGATGAAATTTTATATTTTTTTATTTTTAAGAATTTAATAGAAAAATTACTTAAATTAGTTGTTAGTAGGTAAAGGGAATTAAAAGGAAAAAGAAAATTGTAAAAATAGATTAATTTTTTTGGCTAAACAAAAGAGAACAGAATACTGTAGTAAAATTAAAAATAAAAATAGCACAATTTATTGCATCTATCCATATCTCAACTTATTTTATAAAACAATTGAAACTATTATATAGGCGAAGTATAAATCCATCTCCACTAATGCAAAAAGAATAAAAGTGTTAGATAGTATGAGAAGTTTCTCTCAATTAAAAAAATAAACTAAGCGAAACAAAGGATAGAAATGATTCTTGATAGAATTAGAATTACCTGAAGTTATACATTCAAATCATAACCATTTTAGCATCACAAAAACTTGAAAAGTTTTTTGTTCTTTCCTCTAACTCACAAGATTAAGCTAACTTATACTAATTATTTTTCTCTAATTACCGTGCAATTAATTTTAGTTTAAAGAATTGAATTACACATTCAATGTATAAATTTGGCATAATTAGTGGATCAAAATTATAGCCTAATAAATGTTAGCAACAAAAACATTAAATAAAATAATAAATAGTTATAATAGAATTACTATCATAATACTTTAGTTGGTAATAATAACTTTAGAAAAACCCCCATAAAAAGTCTAATTATATCAATCATTAAATTGACAGACCAAGTGAGTAAATGACTAACTATAAATTCATTGATGTACTTTAATAAATAGAATTATGTTTAAGATATGTAAAAATAGAAAATGAAGACCAATTATAACTGAACAAAGATGTATGAGGATGTCAATGCAATAAAAATCTAAATAATAGAATGTAGTTAAAACGTTCATAAAATATTTTGATATTGAAGAGTGAGTAAAAAAACTTAAAAAAGATCAAAGAAACTTCATAGTTAATGATTTCAACCTATTGTTTATGGTTTTTTTCCTTTATATATATAATATAGATGTTAAAAACAAACAATACATAAATATAAATATATATTTATCTCAAAAAATGGCCTGTGGCTGTGTGTAGATATATTGAAGAAATTAATATAACAATATATATGTATACACACGCACACAACGTCCACGATCTAAGTAATTATTACCCAAATATGAATCTTACCACAGTAATTAAGGAAAATTTTGAAATTTAGCACTTTATGGTTGTTGTAAAAATCTTATATCATAGAAACCCCAAAACACCAATACTCATAAACTGTTGCTCACAAATCCAAGAAAGTGACATCCCAAATTACAAAAATATTGCTCACAACCTGGAGCAAAAATTGTTGCCGAAGAGAACTTTGCTTCGAGGCTCTTGTTCACGCCGCCACAAGCCCGTTTCAGTATTATTTTTTTTTTCCTCTCTGCCAAATTCTCGCGTGTTCTCTTGCTCCCAGTTCAAAGCAAAAGTTTGGCTTTTAATAATCCAAGTCACGCAAATCCTAATTGGACTTAGAAACCAAATTTAATTTGGCTTTCACAAGCCACAGCCACTCACATAGGCTCAAAAGAAAATAATAATATTACTTATTATGGGATTGGACCACAACAATATATAGGGAGGGAGGGAGGGCGAGGGAGAGATAGAGGGTTGGTTGTGCATACAAAATATTATACAAAAAAATTTCTATAAACTTATAGATCGAAGCACTAACACCCAAGTTAAATTAATTATATATAAAATTCGGTGAAGTCATTATATATTGTAGAATGTCTAGTTTTACGAGATTATTTATACGATTATACGAATCCTTTTTTTTTTCTTGGATTTTCGTTTCTACGCTAGGGAATCATTCCATTTCCATTTTCTAACGAAAACTGCTCCTTCTATACCCCACCTTAAAGTTTCGACCACTTTAGTGCATTACCTTTGTTACAAAATGATGCATCACTTGGCAATCACATTAGAGTTTCAAATCATTATAACCACAAGATCATGTGCAAATTATAAAGAAAAAACAACAATACGCTTTAATATTTGGCTAAATTAGAGATTCGTCCCTGGATTATATCCTATATTGCAAAATTTTCCTTGAAGTAATGAATGTAGCAAATTTGTCCTCCAAGTAAAAATTCGTTGTAAAGTTGCACTTTCATTTGCAAATCCCTGTTAGATGTATAACCGGCAAATGTAAATAGCTCAAATACAGTATGACTCTATAAGGAAACAAAAGTGGAAAAAAATCGGATGAATGCATAATTTTTTACAGAAGTGATTTAGTTACTAAATTTTTAAAATATTTTTGTTATTATATTGACTTTTCAATTTATCAGTACTTAATTAGCACTATTATAACGTTGAATATTACAAAAGCAAATTTTCCTCTTAAACGGGTAAAAGATATTTCGTATTTATGCTGAAATGATACTTAATAAAATTTGGAAACTCTATAAGACCAAAATTCAAGGGGACATTCAAGTATAATGCCCCAAAAATCGGAAGGTATGTAATTGATGATGAGTTAAATATTGATGGGCTCCCTAACTGTTTATTTTTGTTTCATTTTCATCCCAAACCCACCAATTAGTTGCCCTCTTTATGCCTTCAACGTTTTTAAAGCATTTCAATTTAGTCTTGTGGTGGAAGTACTATTCTTGCATTTAAAGAGAAAGGAAAACCAATAATCCAAATAGAATATATATTATCAAAAAACAACTAAATAATTTAAATTAGAATTATAAAAATTGATAGCAGACAGCCGACAGATTCAGGTATTGGGGGACAAATACAGAATGTTATCGAAAGGTTTAGGACCAAGTGTTAATAGATTAGATTTTTTACTAAAACGGAACACGAACAGAATTTTTTTCCCTTTATGAAATTAGCCTATTAACCACGTGGATAAAAGAAAAGAGGAATGTGAATTTCGCTGGAAACATCTCCAACCATCAGGCCCCCAGCCCAGGTCTATAAATTCCCACATTTCTCGTCTCCTTCTCCGTCAAACCAAACAGGATAGGAAAACGACTCTCATCCAAATTCAGAGCTCGTCCATGGCGCAACCTCACACGAGTGTGGCGATTCTGCCGAGTCCCGGAATGGGTCACCTCATTCCGCTCGTGGAGCTCGCCAAGCGGCTCGTTAATCTCCACAACATCCCCGTCACACTCCTCGTCCCCCTCGACTCGCCTCCCACGAAATCCCAGAAATCCGTCCTCGATTCTCTCCCTGCCGCAGTCACCTCCGTCTTTCTTCCTCCGGCCGACCTCAGAGACCTCCCTGATGAGACTAGAGGAGAAGTAAGAATCTCCCTCACAGTCATTCGCTCGCTCTCCGCCGTTCGGGAACAACTGAAGACGAAGCTGGCGACGGGGAGAATTGCCGCCTTGGTCGTCGATCTTTTCGGGACGGACGCGTTTGACGTCGCCAGAGAATTGAATATCTCGCCCTACATATACTATCCCTCCACTGCCATGTGCTTGTCTCTGTTTCTTTATCTTCCCAGGCTCGACGAGACGGTTTCTTGCGAGTACAGAGACTTGTCCGAACCGATTAAATTACCCGGCTGCATCCCGGTCAAGGGGAAGGATCTTGTTGACCCGATGCAGGATCGGAAGAACGACGCCTACAAGTGGATACTGCACCAAGCGAAACGGTACGGCTTAGCAGAGGGAATTCTTGAGAATAGCTTCGTGGAATTGGAAACAGGGGCAATAAAAGCTCTGCAAGAGAAAGCACCGGGAAAGCCACCGGTGTATCCGGTCGGGCCGCTGGTGAACACTGAACCTGGCACGAAATCGGACGGGTCGGGTTGCTTGGAGTGGCTCGACGATCAACCAAATGGCTCGGTGTTGTACGTTTCATTTGGCAGCGGTGGGACGCTTTCGTCTAAGCAGACAAACGAATTGGCTCACGGCTTGGAAAATAGCGCCCAGCGATTCCTGTGGGTGATTAGAAGCCCGAATGACAAGTCGGCGAGCGCTTCGTTCTTCAAATCTGAAACGCAGAAGGACCCACGCGATTTCCTACCAGCAGGGTTTATAGAGCGGACTAGAGGGCGTGGCCTGGTGGTGCCGTCGTGGGCGCCGCAGGCCCAAGTGCTGCGCCACAGCTCAACTGGCGGGTTCTTAACGCACTGCGGGTGGAATTCGACGCTGGAGAGCGTGGTTAACGGAGTGGCATTAATCGCCTGGCCGCTGTACGCAGAGCAGAAGATGAACGCGGTGATGTTGACGGAAGACATAAAAGTGGCTCTGAGGCCTAAGGTTGGAGAGGATGGCGTGATTGGCAGAGAAGAAATTGCGAGAGTTGTGAAGGATTTGATGGAAGGGGAAGAAGGAAAGAAGGCGAGGAACAAAATGAAGGATCTGAAAGAAGCGGCGGCGAGAACGTTGAGCGATGGCGGATCTTCCGCCAAAGCACTGTCGGAGGTAGTTTCGAAGTGGAAGAGCCAGAATTGAAATTAGAATTTACCGTCCAACTTTTTCTCATTCTTACTCCTCAGTCCTCACAGTGACAAGCTACGGAATTCATATAAGTACACGTACGCACATGTATATTGGATTCCGGCGTGCGCATCTGCACAAAGTCAATGTAGACATTGTCGTATTCTTGTACATCAAATAATACGCCATACGTCGCGTAGTGCTTCCAGCATTTGTTTATGGAGTGTGCAAAAATTTGTTTAGCATTTTTCCCCTATTTTGTTATCATGAAAAAATTTAGTTATTAAACCGCAATACTTTAACATTGATAATTCACTTGAAAATTTTATTGGAGTTTAAGGGTCACTTTACACTTTTAAGAAGTTATAATAAAATTTTATATTAGTTGATTTACTATTAGGGTTTAATTCACCTTTTACTTGGCCGAATAATTTATCATTCATTTTAACTATTTGGTGATCATGTTTTATTTGGGTTTTGTTTTTATTATTTGTAAGTTATTTATTCCATATTTATTTTGGTTGACATAAAAGATACAGCTCAATTTGATTATTTTCATTTCATGTCGTGTCCTAAGAACAAAGAATGTTTTTAGTGATTAGTTTTATGTTGATGTTGTTCCTTAAATTCATATGTTATTGTTAGTTTGTAAGATATCGTTTTGTTCGCTTTTGATTAAAATGAAGTATCTTCTGTAAAAAAAAACATGCATATTTAAACATTGATTAAGTTATGAATTATATTGAATATTTCTTAAACTGGTTGTAAATGCAAGTTTATTTGATTTTGAAGTTGTTAATTGTTTTATTTATATGATAAGAATTGAAAAACTTGAGAGCTAAATTCAAGAAAACCAGAATCATGGTTCTAATTCTGTTTAGTTTTTTGTTCTCGGGTTGAGTAGAATCTTTTTGTAACCATCACTATTTTGAGTTAGTTCGATTCCAATAAAAAATTAAACCAACTAGACCCATGCTCACCCTTAGGCTAACAGGTGGACTAAAGATAAATGTTTTCTTTTGTAAGGCATACGCTGGTCTCTGTTTAGAATTAGCATAAGCGATTAGCACTAGAGTTTGAAAAAACTATTTAAAAGTAACTTTCACCTTTTAGTTTCAGCGATTTGATCTACACTAATTAATAAAATATTAAAAAATCTAATGTTAATCACAAAAATTGTTCTCAAATGGAGTCTCCATCTATTTTTTATTACTTTAGCCCTTCAATTTTTTACATAGCTATAGAAAGTTTTGTGCCAAAATTATAAATGTTGAAATTAATATCTTATTTATTTTTATGGGAAAGTTAAATATTTTTGAAATAAAAAATAAAACTCAAGTAATTTGAAACAAGAGATAAAAAATAGGCAAATTTCAAGTAATGTAATGAGGGGAACCTTTGGCGGGTGCATAGGTAAAAATTGAAACATGAGTAAGGATACAAAGGCACCCTAGTTTTATGCCCCCTCCGTATTTATGAGTTAGGATATAAATTAGACATAAGTTAAGCTATTCAGTTGGGCATGAGTAGTTCCGCACAACCATCCTAGCTGATAAAGTGTAATAAAAACCATGATTTCAGCCGTGGCGTCGCACTCTCCTTTAATTTTGATTCCCTAGTAATAGAAAAATGTCAGCTGAGATGTTCTCGCTTTTGTGTAGCAGCCACTTTCCTCCTAAATTTCCTAATGTATTATCTAGCTACTTATATTTGTAATGCTTTTGAATACAAAAAAAAAAAAAGTATGAGTAACTCAAGCCAAAATAATAAAAAAGACAGAAAAAGTGTAAATGCTTCGAAATGCTTTTTTTCTTATTTTTAAATATATATATAAATTAAATGATAAATATGTATAAATTTAATATACAAAAAATATGGCAAATATGTCCAAAATTACTGAAACATATCCACAAATGATATCACAACTTTTTTTAAAAATAGATTTCATAATTTTTTATTGCTAAATTCAATTGTATGTGTGAGTCCAATCATTCAAATTTTTATTTCAATACTTACATATTTAATAGGATTTTTTCTCTTGTGTAGAGTTGGGCACCGGGTCTATTCGACCCGGGATTGGCTAGGCCTGGGTCTGGATCTTGGAGGACCAGGAATGGACCAAGTCTAAGCAGTCCGATCGTGGCATTTTTCAAGTTTTTTTAATATAAAAAATGAATTAATTTTGTATTTAATATTTTTTTTAAGGAAAAATAGCACATCTGGTGTAATTTTTATTAAGTAAAAAAGCCAAACAACACTTACAAATAACTGAAATGAGTCTTAAATTTTGAAATGTTAAAATGTTCCAAAAATTATGAAAAATAAAAACCTATGATCTGTACTTAACAGCATAATCAGGTCAACTACAAACTAAATGTAAGACGGAAAAAAAAAATTCAAGCCTCATCATTAGATACTACATTGTCATCGGAACTCTTTTAGTCTTATTTTTTGTAAGTGCTGCAAGGCGCCAATCTCGGTTGCATATATATATTTCTACCGACTCGAGGTGTTAATCTTGATCGTTTTTCTGATATTACTCATTTCCTTGCACTAAACACTGCCTCGGATGTTACGACAGAGACTAGAACAGGGAGAATCTTCTGTGCGATTATCGACAAGATAAAAAACCTTGATCTCTTTTGTTTTCACCACTCCAATTTGTCGATGTCACTTGGCTCGAACGATATGTTGAGGTAGTCATTGGCCTCAGCTAAACCCGAAGTCATTGGTCACAGATGCTTCAGCATTTGAAGGGCCGAGTTTGAATCTTGATGAGATTGATCTCCTAAGAGGCTCAGTTTGAGGAACTTCGGATCTTACCTTATTTGAATGTTGCTGACAATATAACTTGTACAAAGAATATAAGTACTCGGAAGCAGTAGCAGATATAGCCAAAACATTTATATGAGACATTTCTAAATAAATATAATAAATGCCTTCAAGCAATTTGGTCGTGCCTGTCATTTTGACATATAGATCAAACAAAGAATCAACTAAAAAGACAGGGGGAATGTTTTTGAAATATTAAAGCCATTTAGCCCTTATGTCTTCGATAATCGATTTAAAAAACTCATCATCTTTAAATTGATATAAAATATATGTAATGTTCACTAAATAAAGCAAAACTTGATGAACGGTTGGGTAGTAAACACTAAAGAAAAATTCAGTTGCCTCGTAAAAAAACTCAAGCAATTAACTAGTTTTAGGACATCTTTCCTAAACTTCAGTCAACCATCTTCATGTTCATGAAATGTGTCAATAAATTTAAAAACAGTCATACACCTTACAACATCAAATAAGTGGAGTTCTAGCGGGTTAGATAATCTAATTTAAACCATTTCCAAGAAAATGGTTTTTTATTTTTAAAACAAAACCTTTTGAATTCACGAAATACAAAAGGTTTTGATTTCAAAAATGACAATGAATTTCAAATAAGTACAATTTCATTTTGGAGAACTTCTAAACCCTTTTGTATATAAAGGTTCAAAATGTGGTACATACATCTAACGTGAAAGAATGCACCTTCGAGAGGTGATTTCAATGCTTAGCTCAAAACGCAAGCAGTAATATCATTGTTTGAAGCATTATAAAATAAAATGCGCAGAATTGTATCAGTACAATAATAATCATATAAAGTTTTTAAAATGAAATTGTATATGTGATAACCAATAAGATCAGTTTCGATGACTCTAAATGACAAAATGTGTTTTTGCATGACCTAGTCAGAATCAATCCAATGAGTAGTAACGCGATAATGTGATTGACCTATAGGTAATGTCCACATATCATAGATAAATGTTACACAATGATCAAGAGCAGAAAAATAGGCTTGCAAATTTAATTTCCTACCTTTAAATAGTTTAAAGCTATCCTTTGTAGCTGTTTTCCTAGAAAATTTTTTAAATGCAAGGTTTAATTGTGATCTAATCCAAGATTCTATGTGCACATCTTTGGCTTGTGAAAAAGATTTTTCAAAAAACATCAACCAATTTATCACACATTATCTACAAAATTGTTAGTTAAATCGAAATATACCTAATCCACCGATTGTGCTCCTAAGTTGTGTGTGTCCTCCAAAATTAGTGGTGGCACTGGAAAGGACATTAGGATGCTAATTTTCGATGTGCGATGCTAGACTTCTTTTTATGCACCAACTTTCTTTAACAGTGTTTGCATTTGCCGTATCTCGAATCCTCTTCAAATACGAGCTCATAATGCTCCCAAACTCATGTCATTAGCCTCAAAGATTTACCTTGTCCTTGTCCTTGGGTATCCTCCACATCGAGTTGATGGATTGTAGGCATTGATTGCGTTGACAAATCCCTGGTCGGCGTCGCATCCACCTCTTCAACATAATCATTTGATAATTGATCATCGAGATCCAAATCGTAATTATTCATATTGATTTGGTCATTATTGTGCAATTCCTTAATTGAGATGCCTTTATCAGCAGGTCGGGTTCAATGACTGAACAAGCCTTGAAGGTTAGTGGTGCGGGATGATAAAGTCTCTACTAACTTGTCCTTTTCTCTTAAATCCATGATTAACAAAATAATAGTAATGATGAATAAAAAATGAGAGGAGATTAGGAAGAAATTAGGATGAGATTAGGAAGAGATTAGCAAAAAAACCTAAAGACAGTAGCAAAATGCTTGAGAGAATATAGTAGATGAAGAAGAAATATTAAAATTTGGCGTAAGGATAGAGTAGAGATGGCTTCCTATTTATAGGGGAGGGCCAAAATTTGTTTGCACCAAAATTTTTTTAAAATGAAGCAGAAAATCGTTGGAGGACCAAAGTTGTCATTAACCTTAAAAAAAATCTGAAACCAACTGTTTTTTAACCTTTAGGAGCTAGACCATTAACCCTGGATTGAACTTGACCGGACTGTCCAGTCCCGAGCAATGCCTCTTGTCAATTTTGGGGCAGGTCGAGTTTGTTTGCATGCTTCTCTTACTTTAGGCCCAAATTCGGCCAATTTCCAGCAGGCCTTAATCAGGCCGTGCTAAGCTAGTCTTTGACCAGTCCATTGCGGGTTTGACCCCGGGTCTGTCCCGATCTTTGCTGGGTTTTACTAGCCTAAGTCCCACATTTATTCCTGTGCCGTCTATTTCTCTCTTGTCGTTTCTCTAGGTCTTCACTTGGTCTCCCACTATTTTGCTGGTTATGGTTTTCATCTGTTATGGCTCATTCTTAGCTAGTTTTTAGTGACATAGAAGTTTTTGAAGTAACGGGTTCTCTCGGTCACTTGGTAGTATAGGAGGTTGTCTTAAAATTCTTTTTTCTATTTTGTCTATTGTGATTTCTATTATCGTTCTGAAGTTGATTTCTTCAAAACATAGAATTTTTAGCTTAACTATTGAGGGACAAGCATTAGTGCTAATTGGAATGACATGGATGGGCAACAGGCAAATCTAGTGCTCTTACTTGGTATTAAAGTTATGATGGCTTGGATTGTGAAGTTTAGAATTCCTGCCTGACTCACTATTCTCCCCCCATGGAAACAAAATTTATTTATTTTTATTTTTCTAGCTTCTCCTAATCATAGGTCCAATATATTTTTGTTGGAATTTTCCTTGATTAATGCCACTTATATGTGTGCTAAAAAATGGGCCTTGGAGCTTAGACAACAAGGACCTCATGCTTGATCATATGTGGCTAGGCAATTGACCTTCCTTTTTCATTTTCAAGCACATAGCATTCTCGTTTGCATATAATGGATGTTCCATACTTGAAGATGAGCACAAAGATGGGGGAAGCTTTAAGGAATTTGATTGGAGCCATTTCGAGTATAGATCTCTCTGGTCCTACACTTAAGACTTTGGGTTGTTGTGGATTTTACCAAACCAATCCGTTGTGGTATTGTGGTGTAGATGAATGTAGGTTAGGAATGGTATGAGTTACAGTGTGAGGGGCTATCAGATTTCTGTTATGCTTGTGGTTTTTTTATCATATCGAGAGAGATTATGTAAAGGGTGCTGTCGAGGTAAAAAGGGAGTGCAACAGTACAAGCCTTGGTTATGGTTCAGCTTTTATGCCTTCGGACAACATTCAACTCGAGCTTCAATGATTAATAGGACCAGTGTTGTTAAACCTAGCCCTGCTTAGCCGGTCAAACCGATTCAACCTTGACTTGAAAGACACAACGGGTCGATTAACACTCCCAAAATTATTCAGGTGAAAATCCGGTTGACTCATTGACCCGTTTGGCTTAGCCTACTCGGGCAAGGTCATATTTATGTTGGTTTGACACTTTTTATTACCTTGTGGACTTGACAACTCTGCCAGCTCAATTGTTTTGAGTTGATGTTTTGCTACTTGGCCCAAAATTGCAAAGTTAAAAAATAACAAAAATGTCATGACTAAAATTGTATTGATGCTTTCATTTGTGCATGCTTTTGTAATACTAAAAATTTTAACGTTGAAATCTAAATGATTAACTATACACATATTGAAATTAAGTTTTATTTTATTATGAAATATGAAATAGTAAATTGTTATTACACGATTTATGTATAAAAAACATGGAAGTTTTTTATATTTTGGTTCGCAGCAATACAATATACTTGGCAAGTTGCGAGAATGCTTATGTATGAAGACTGATATGTGTCTCGATTGGCTCATCTAATTGAACTAATCAAACTGGTTAACCCACCACTTGGCTACCCCTCCTAGTTACTCTTTGGGCCAAGTCTGACAACATGGAATAGGATTACTCATAACCAGTAGACCCCTGCACTAGCTTACCAACAGGAGGGTAAGAAATGTTTCTCTTCCCACAGCTTGAGGAATATGCATGTTGTTATATCGGATGGAATGGCAACACAGGAAATGCAATGGTGCGATAAGGAAGGATGTTACTAACCAACTAGATTTTTAACAATTTCAAATAGGCACAATTGTACAAGTTTTGTCAGACATTTATACAAAGATGGAAATTGTTACGTGTAAACTAATTTTCATCATTATATGTGTCTCTATAATTAAGGAAATATGTAATTCTATCACTTCTTGGTTAGAGAAAAAGAAAAAAGAAAGTAATTTAAATCCAATTACTTAACAGTGACTAGTTTGGAAAGATTAAAACCTTTAACACCTAGAGTGACTAGATGAAACAAAGCAAAGGACCGTAGTCAAGTTCTCCCCAAATTAATAAGTGAGAACCGTATCCGTATCATCTCTCTGCAGACTCAACCATGATCAATTTGTTCTAAAACGTAAGAATATTATAAAAGGCGAAACTAACGGTGTTAGGTAGTTATTATTAAAATATGAAAAATTATTTTTTTAAATAAATATATGTAATTATAGGGTCGATATGACAGCTATTATTAGGGGAGGAAGTTAGAACCGTATCATCTCTCTCCAGTCTCAACCATGATTGATTTGTTCTGAAACATAAGAATATCACAAACGGTGAGGCTAACAGTGTTAGGTAGTTATTATTAAAATATGAGAAGTTATCGTTTTAAATAAATATATGTAATTATAGGATAGATATTACAATTATTATTAGGGGATGAAGTTACCATTTAAATAATTTTCTATAATCGTGGAATAAATAATTTTAAAAACTTTTATTATTCTATAGAAAAAAAGTCCACATTTTCAAATAAAAATGCTATTATCTATTCAATTTGGTAAGTAGTGTGTGTGAAATTGATGTCATATATTGGTTGAAGTAGTGTTCAGAATTGTTTGTTTTGGTGTTTATGATTATTATTTTAGTGTATAGTACTGCTTTTCTAATGCCTAATTATGTTACATTGATATATAAAGTAGTTAGTCTAGTGTACAGTGCTGTTATCTCGGTGTCCAGTACTAATATTCTGGTGCATAAAACTGTTGTACTAGTATCTAGTAATACTTTCCTGATGTCTAATTATATTATATTAGTATATAAGTTTATTACTCTGGTGTCTAAGAGTGATGTTTTGGTGTTTACGACTACATTCCTGGTATCTAATTATGTTATGTTGGTGATAAATTTGTCAATCTAATGTCTAAAACTATGAAAAAAAATCTTAAAAATGGTATGATTATCTTCTTATTAATTTTAAATTCAAAATATCATGATTATTATAGAATATGAAATCAATATACAATTCATTTTCTAATTAAAACAACATTTTCCTTTGCTTGTGAAACCCAAAACAAGAGAGAAAAGGGAAAAGAGAGGGGAGGAGAGAACAAAGAAGAAGAAAAAGTATTTAATCAGGTTAACTTGTTATATAAAAATTATACAACTTTTTTTTTCTTTTAATAATCACAATCTTGAAAAACGATTAATCTTTATTATTTAATGGAGATAATAAAATATAATTATCTTATTATTAATTTTAAATACCATAATTATCTCTCTAATTAGTAATAAAATTTAAAAATAAAAAAATTATGTTATCCATCTAATATTAACATCGTTAGAGTTCCATCGAGTGGTTTACGTCCACCAGGTTGGCGTAATAATCTCTCGTTTGTTCTCAATAGTCCAACTTATCTCGACTAAAATCGGTAAAAAGCACTGGAAAAACCTATAAGTTACACAGCCCAAATAATAATTAACTAAACTAGAAGTAATGAATTAGAGAGAAAGTTGGGAGAAAGCGGCAGATCTCTCAGCGACGGCGATGCGATCTCCCTAGTCTCCTTGCACAACCTCTCCAGCCCAAGGGCTTCGCTGCCGGGAAACCAACTGATTTTTCCGACCCCGCTATCACTGAAGTCGTCTTTCCACCCTGAGCGCATACCATCCTTCCTTCGCAGCCAGCAGATCGCCGATCAAGATGCACTGAGTAGGTGCCAGTTTGTTTGGCTTTCGGACAAAAGAGGGATTTTGGAATTTAGATGAGGGTTTTGTTGTAATTTCACGGAGTTTCCAGGTAACGGGCATAGTTGACTCTTTTTATTCGACATGCACAAGTTACGCCGTAAATTTAATTTTGTTGCTAACAATAGTATATTTTATTGACAAAAAAAGATCAAATTGTAGCTTCTTAAAATATAGGAGCCATATTATAATTTCAATTGTAATGTTGAAATGATGATAGTATGATCGCTTAGTCATAAAAAGCTTATATTGAGGAATCCAACCAATAATACCAAACAGACTAATAATATAGAACATTATTCCAATTAAGTCTCTTAATTAACTCTAAAGGGCTCTCACGCATGCAAATTTCAAAACAAATCCTGTCAATAACTAGCTGGACTGATGATCTTTCTTCCTTAAAGCATCACTCATTCTGCTTACTCCGAATATGATAAAGAACTGATGCATCCTACACATTTTCCTTATGGGAGCTTTTGATTAAAATGTAGTCCCTTCGTCCCAAAGGAATGAAACGTCTTTTTTTTTGGGCTATAAAAAAAAAATTGAAACACTTCCTTTCATAGCAATTCTTTTATGGTTAATTTCCTATTTTATCCTTATCTCTCACATATTTTCCTCTCCCTTATTTCCTTGATCAACGTGCATCTTTATTCTTTTGTCTCTCTCGTATCTATTTCAAAAAAATCCTCATCTATCAAACCTTGCATCTCTCTTATCTCTCACACCCATTTCAGTGATGATTGGGCAACATCTACAAAGATCAATGTCAAATTGGGCAGCAAAGACAAGGGCACAATGTCAATTGGCTGGGGCAGAGCATGATGTCAATTGGCTAGGGCAAAGCAAAAAGTGGAGATTCATTGAAGATCAAGGTTGATTAGGTGGTGGAGACAAGGGCACAGTGTCAATTGGCCGAGGCGGAGCAAAAGGAGGAGATATGTTGTTCTTCAACAATTGTCAAGTCGGCGGTGGTGCCGATGGTCGCGAGACGTGATGGTCATGAGATGGAGTTGAAGTTGGTGAAAA
Source organism: Aquilaria sinensis (assembly GCA_005392925.1). Lineage (NCBI taxonomy): Eukaryota > Viridiplantae > Streptophyta > Magnoliopsida > Malvales > Thymelaeaceae > Aquilaria > Aquilaria sinensis. The sequence goes on from SMDT01000231.1 coordinate 349,620, forward strand.
AGGAGGTGGGGGATGACATTTCTGAGGGGTTTACACAACTCATCTCCAACGTTGCTTCTGAGGTAAATGTTTGAGATAGTGGAAGACCTGGGAATCAACTCAATTGTGTCATGCTACAAGAATCAGGATAGCTTCATCATTCCCAAACCAATTGCTTGAATTGTGTGTGGTGGTTGATTATGTTGGCTTGCAGAGGACGGTCGAAAAGAGGATAGAGAAGTAGAGCCTTTTACTGAGGTGGAAGGAGAGAGGGATTTAACAGGGGCAAAATTGGAAGATTGGGGCAAATATCTTTACCACTTAACAAGTGTGCCCACATAAATATTGCATTATTTCCAGGATAGAGGGAATAGTTCTTAACCAATAGACCTCATCTCTTTATTCATGTGGTCTTTTATTCATTTTTAGTCATCTTATAGTTCTTGGAAAGACATCACAAGCAAATGAGCATCCAAAGGCAAGATGATTCTGACTCTCTGTTTTTTTTAGTAAATTGCATAAATGGTCCCTAAGCTTTAGTTATTTTTTCTGTTAGTCCCTCACCTATTGAAGGCTCTATTTTGGTTCTAAACCTATTAAAATTGTTTCATTTTGGTTCCTCATCAGATGAAATTCATTAACTAAGAATAATTGTTTGATAAAAATTTTAAAATTCTAATTTAAATATTCGGTAACTATTTCCCAATAGATGTAAACAATTTAATATTTTTTTACAGTAAATAAATAATTTAAATTAGTAGTTTTTTCTTTTTGAATGAAATAAGTTCAATTTACAGAGAGAAAAAAAAAGTGATTTGAATTTTTTCATTAACTATAAAAAAATTATTATATAGATTAAATTTATTATAAGACAATTACCAAATAATTTAAATTATAATCTAAAATTTTTTTATCAAACAAAAACTTTGAGTTAACAAATTTTATCAAATTGGGACCAACATGAAACATTTTCAGTAGACTTAGGACTAAAATGAACATTTTTAATAAGTTTAGGACTAAAATAGAACATTCAATAGATTAAAGACAAAAAGAAAACAATGATTAAAGGTTATGGACCATTCATAAAATTTACTTTTTCTTTTTTTAATAAATACATGTAATTCTTGTTTGGCCCAACTAACCCCTGGGCAACACCTTTTATCCTGGGTAGGTAGCTCATCTTTCATAAGTAACCATACGATGAAACAGTGCTCTGGCATCAAGCACTCATTCCACACTACATTCTCCCGAGGAACCTTCTCACCTTAGCCTTAGGTAGTCATAAACTTTTCCACTTTGCAAAGCCTCCAGAACCATCACTGTCCCCTACATTTCTTTTCCAACAAGTCCTTACATTTGATTACACCATCTAGACCCAGGAAGCCATAGAAACAATTCTTGTAACTGCTCAAAAATAATAATTATTATAAGGGAATTGAAATAAAGATAATAGCTAGTTAATTACAGTATACGATAACGGTATAGAAAAATGACATTATTTTAAAATCATTACATAGTTTTATTAATACTGGGACTAGTGTGATTGTTTTTCTGTTTGAGGGATTTTTTTAATCACCTTAATCATTTCAATTCAGTAAAACTTTCAAGCAACATATGATAACTTGATAAGTCGCGTTCTATTGGAAAAGCTTTTCGTGCCGTGCCACGCGTACAAACATATTCATTACGTTTGTGAATTATGATTTGTTATAATTATAATTTATTTAAGAGTGGATTATACATATTCCCTCCATCCCAATTTAGATGAAATGTACATTTCAAAAAAGTTGAAACATTTACTTTTTAAAAAATTTTTAAATAATTAATTTACTCTCTTTCCCCCATTTAAACTCTTACTATATAAAGTCCAATAAAGAGTTTTTTTTTTAATCTTTACTCAATCTCTCATTGTATAAAACCTAAAAAAAAAAAATTTCTTTTTTAATCATTATTTAAACTCTTACTACGTAAAATATAAAAAAAATTAATTTTAATTCCATGGGTAAAATTAAAAAAAATAATATAAATTACATATATCTTAACCTCCGTGCCCAAAGAAACATTTCATATTTTTTGGTACGGAGGAAGTACAAAACATTTAGAAATTTCGCCTCAGGGAAACTTACAATTACCCCCTAGATATGTCATAAACTACAATTTACCCTCTCTATTTTTAAAAATCAACACTTTGCCCCTTATATTTTTTACACTGTCTGACAACAACTTTTGAAACTGTATTTAAATTGTACGATAATAATCTTTTTGTAATTTCAATCTCTCTAACATAATTTTTAAACTGTTTAAATTAGGGTTTTAGAAGTTGTGATAGGACACTGTAAAGAAAATAGAGGGTAAAGTGTAGGTTTTAAAAAATAAAGAGGACAAAATGTAAGTTAGACCAAACCATAGGGGTTTCTATAATTTCCTCTTTGGCGTAAAAAATTACAATTGTCCCATTTTCGGGAAATACTCCTAGAGTTTTTTTTAAACCTATACTTACATTCCCGTTATTCAAGTAAGATGTTAAAAACTTGCTAACAAGTAATAAGAATATCAAACAAAAAACAACAGTAGGTCACCACTAACCAAAAACTATAATTGCATACAATGATGAACGATTTACTAAGAAGATGACAGAATACGAAAATTTAGTAAAGGTGATTATGTTTTCTCTTCAATGATTCTTTTTATGATGGAGTGTGGTGGCCATGGATGAGGCTAAAATTACATTTGTTTTTATCCGGAAATTCAAATGTTGTTGATTTGAAGATCGATAGAGAATTATCATTGATGTGAAACTGAGTTGATCGGGTTTGTGTTCTACTTCTATCTGCGTTTGTAGTATCAGGTGGGTAAGTTAAGCCACTAATCATCCTGAATTGAAACGCGTACATGGGCTTTCTCTTTGGTGCTTAGAACAAGCCTATTAATTAAGCGAGGCAAGGGTCTAGAAAACTTTGCCCGCCCCAATTTCACTTCACGGTGAAAATGACCTTAAATTTTAGGGATTTTCTTTGGTACCTCAGGGCATTCGTACACTTCGTTGGTTGCAAGTCTAATTCAATGATTGTGAACTACGTTCGGGAGGTCATTAATTAGCTTATCATCAAAATATATAATGTGGCCGCCGCACCCTTGATTAATCTTGGGGGCCAGTTAATGAAAAAATAAAGCAGTGAAGAAGACGTTGGCGTTTGCGGAAGGGTCCATAATGTGATGTTTAATTTGGTTTTAAGTGAATTGTTTTCTGGTTTGGTTGGACACAGCCGGACCTAAAAAGCCATGGTGGTGTTATGGCAATCTTATTCATGGAATTGGACCCAAGTGGATTAAAGGTCCCTCCTATTTGCCACAAGGGCTGCCGTTGATGGCAGCAATCAACGTTTTGGTTAGTGCTGAAGATTATCTTATCTAAAGTGCTAAAGCTAACAGCTGCCGTAATGTATATAAGCCAACCGTCCGTGCTTTGCTACAGGTGTAGTTTAGTGTTCCTTTCAATATAAAAATCTGGCAATGGATATTGCTTAATAATAAATGTTAGTCCGCAGAATGGTATAGCAAAAAAATAATAATAATAAAGGAAGATAAACAATAAAATAAAATAAAATATTATGTAAATTTAGCATAATTTTTTTTAGCACTTACCATAAACAAATCTTATCACTAAAGATCAGAAAGAAATGGAGAAGAAAAACAAATACCAGTTAAGAAGAAATCAAGGAACAAACACTACTTAAGAAGCAATGTGTCTCAAAATAAGCAGGAAAAGGGAAGGTCATAGGAAATGAAATAAAGCAATTGCTATAACAGTAGTAAATTGATTTTGCCAAAAAAGTTTAAAATGAACTGCAGTATAAATCAACAAACTATATATACAAACATAATGCGAATAATCTAATGATATACACAATAGATTTAACAACACAAAAAGCATCCAATATTAAAAAAAAAACAATTCAACCAACTTTAAGCGAATAATTAATAAAAAGAGTCCATACACCATAGATAAATCAACATAGAAGAAGTGTGAAAGAAACCATTAGGTAAGCACCTTAAATTATAAAAATAAATAGCATAAATAGGGATACAATGACTCAGGTATTAAGTGAATCTTTCATCCTGATGATTGCTTTGAAAATGGATTATTGTAAAAATTGAGATGAAATATAAAGATAGCATCATAATTTAATTGGCTGACAAAGAAGTCTTTTCCTAATTTAACAATATTGTTTCCACCAACTTCATAGAGTACTCGACAAAAAGCACACGTTGCACATAGAAATTTTTTTTCCTTTGAAAAATAAAAAGGTTGTATTGTAAAAGAAAAAATTATGGACTGAATGGTTTAAGTCTTAAAGAAGAGTTCATATCCCAGGTCTTGAAAGAAAGAGTTTTATATCCCAAGTTTTAAACAGCAAAATTTTTGTCATATTCATGTAAAATTAATGTTTTGAGACTTAGCTACTTTGACAACACCAGTTTTAAAGCATGATTTTTATGAAGAAAAAAGTTAGGGAGGGAGAGAGACAAAAAAGTGAGCTTCTTTCCCTGCTCATACGCTAGCTCTTATGGCCACCAAATTTGGCCCCAGTTAGGGGTTAATATGGGTTGGTTAAAATTGAAATCCAACTCGAACCACTTTTATTAGGTTGAGTTGGGTAAAAATTGATTATCGTTCACGGATTTGTTCCACATATATGATAACTAACGGTTTTTTAGTTGGTTTTGGTTCCAGATGGAACCAACCCAAGTTAAAACCGAACCAAAATTATGATATTACTAAATTATTCATACATTTATGTATTGAAAAAAATAAAGAATTATGAGGGTGTTTTAGTCTTTATATTAAACCCTAAAACTAATATTCATAATCTTGAATATAAGTTGGAGCAGGGGATAGGAAATTGTTTATATTTTTATATTGTAAGAAATTATATATAATGATATGGTGGTTGGTTTGGTTTAAATAGCAAGCAGATATGTATCAGATTGAATATTTGTTTTGTTTGTACAGTTAAATAAATGAGATAAAGTATCTGATTAGTGATATTTCAGAATTTGCAAAGGCATTTTGTAAAATCATATGCAAGTAAATATAGTTGCCTTCTTATTACACTATGTAACAACATGTGAAACTCGTTAAATATTATTAAGAGCATGTGTATTTAAATATGGATTTAGTTGCATATTATGTTAAATATTTCATAAACTAGTTGTTATAGTTATATGATATAAACTGAAAAACACTGAGAACCAGAACAAAAAAGAACCAGAACCATCTATATGATATAAACCGAAAAATCCAAAACCATGGTTTTGATTCTTTTATGTTCTTGGTTTTCGGGTTGAGTAAAAAAATTTTTGAAACCGAACCTATTTTGGATTGGTTTAGTTCTACCAGAAAACTAGCCCAAACCGACCCATGCTCGCCCTTAGCCCCAATTCTCACAAACAAACTCCTGTGGCGCCATCCCTCCACTGTCAACCCACCATCTTCTCCAACCACCACCGTTTGATCAAGAACTCGAAGATGTTGTCATGATCATCCACCACATACACCTCCGCCCGCTAGGCCACCACCCCTTGTTTTCTATTAGTTCATAGGCAACATAGCATCTTTCAACCATGGTTTTGCAATCCATTTTAATGAAGTTTCGTATCATCATCTTCATCATTGCTAGCGAATATTCCTAAGCAACGCAAAGTCGAAGCTTTCCAATGTATTGAACTACACAGTTCACAGACTTGGGACCTCAATCAAAATCAAGTAGACTTCTCAACACCTCAGTTTGAATTACTCCAATAAACACATTTCTGGCACTTCATCACTCCCCCCAATTTTTTATAATTACAAATATATCCATACCAAATCACACAACAACAACAACAAAATAATGGGAAAGCAACAATCAACATAAGATCCTAATCTACAATATTAATACCCAACAACTTGTACAACAAAGAGAAGGGTGAAAACAATCACTCAAATTGACAGATTTTGCACCAGAGTATAATTGCATCGATTAAAAGGTCCATGGCCTAAATGTGAAACCAACACATATGCAAGCTCCATGTCGAATTAAGCCATTGACGACCCATTTGTGACTTGCAATACAGCAACTATATCGTACCAACAACCAAAATGCAAGGACTAAAATTGTCAGGGCCCTGTAAAATTGTGAAATGCGTATAATTTTCTTTAAAATTTAAAGGTAAATATATTCTAGTCATTCTTTAAAATTGGTCAAATGTCCCTATAAGGACTATATTTTAGGATAAAATTTATTTTGGCCCCTCCTTTATTAAAAGCCTGGTCCGCCCCTGGACACACATGTGGTACTTATGCTAGAACCATGATAGCTCATGAGTAGTTCTTTAGTGTCTCTGGGCCACGATAATTTTTGAAACTGTCACATGGATGCTTTATTTATTTAAGAAAGTACAGGCAAGGGACCTGTCCGTTGATTTTTGGGATTGTATATATGTAGGGAACGTTGCCATTGTTTTGCCTGCTACTCTAGTTGGTGGATATTTTAAGAGCAGAAATTAGGGGATCAAAAGGATTAAATGGAGAAAATTGCAAAGTTTGTGTCACAGGAGCAGCCGGGAATGTTGGCTCGCTACTAGTGAAGAAGCTCTTAGAGAAAGGATACACAGTCAATGGAACCCTACGGGATTTCAGTAATTATTCTCTCCCATCCTTACTTCCTCTGAAATCTGTGTTCTTCCCCCTTTTTTTTACTCCTCATTAATGCCCGAAATGTGGTTCTGTTTTGTTAAACTTCAGCTGATTTATCTAAGGTTAATTTGCTGAAGAGCTTTAATGGCGCAGAGACTAGATTGCTTCTCTTCCAGGCTGATTTATATGAACCAGCAGCCTTTGAACCTGCAATTAGAGGGTGTGAATTTGTTTTTCACGTGGCTACCCCCATGTCACACTCTGAAGGATTTGAGGTGAAATTATATAGTCACAGGGCAGTCGCACAATCTTCTAAAAGTTTAGTTGTTATGTGTATGACTCTGATTCTTTAGTTGTGCAGCTGATTCATCTCTAGATTTTTTTGTCTGTGTCTCTGTGTTCTTTTGGAGGTGTCTCAACTAATCTCGTTGAATGGTGACATATTGACAGTCCAAGAACATACAGGAGGCTGCAGTGGCTGCTGCAAGAAGCATTGCAGAGTTTTGTGTCCGGTCAAGCACGGTTAGAAAACTAATCTACACTGCTTCAGTAGCAGCAGCCGCACCATTAAAACAAGATGGGACTTACAAGTGTAATGTTGATGAAACTTGTTGGGCTCCTTCCCATCTTTCTGTTGCTTATTCCAATAAGGGTCAGCAGGTACTTGGTCCATCTATAAATAGTACTTCCCAATATGCCTTGTTCTCCTCTCAATTAATGTCTCATGCATATAATCTACTGTTTTGAGATGGTAGGGAAAAAAATAGGTGAGTGATAAATAAAATGAATGTAATATAGGATTACGTGGCGTCAAAGAGATTTGCAGAACAAGAAATATTGAGTTATGGAAGCAAGGACAAGGGCAATGGGCTGGAGATTGTGAGCCTCCCTTGTGGGGTCATTGGCGGAGAGACTGTTTCCATTCGCACCCCTGACAGCGTATGGTTGATCATTTCTGCACCCGTAGACTTAGACTTGGCATTTAAAGCCCTCGGATTCGCAGAGGAGTTGCTCGGGAAGATCCCCATCGTACACTTGGATGATGTCTGTGAAGCACACATATTCCGCATGGAGAATCCTTCAATCACTGGCAGATTCTTCTGTGCACAAGCCTGTGTTTCCTCTTCAGAAATTGCAGCTTATTATCAGCAGAATTATCCTGAATTCAATGTTAAAGCGAAGTAAGTGTTCTTTTTTCATTTTTTTTTCCTTCGAGAACAGGCTTGTAAAGTGCGTATCTGATTGCTAATATAGTAATTGGGGAGCTGCAGGTATTTAGAAAGACCCAACAGAGAGAATATTAAATGGGACCTCTCAAAGCTTGTTAAGAAGGGATTCAGGTACAGATGTGACACAAAGACGATACTGGATGATTGTATTAGATGTGCTCGAAGGATGGGAGATCTTCCACTATGAATATAATCCAACATCCATCGACATTATAAGTTTCAAAGGCTTGTTATTGTATTTCTACCTCCTTATTAGGGCGTTTACACGTTAGTGTTGTGCTGCCTGCGTCTTTAATTTTCGGGAAACAAGAATCACAAATGCTTGCATAAATAATGCCCTTAATTTGGAATTGGTGCTACAAGTATTGGTACATTATTGTGTGAAGCTTACGTATTTGGTTCTGCTCGGTCATAATTTCCGTAATTAGCATTGATTAGAGATCTAAATAAATTACATAATTATAGCTTCCAGCAGCGTAAAGAGGTTGAGAGAAGTTGTATCGGCCAATCATAAACTTCATTCCCAGAGCCTCCGTGAGATTGACAGGGTTCGAAGAAATGGCTGGACATGGGAAAGGAATCGATACAGAACTGAACTCGCTTCCAGTTTTGAGTTTTAAGTGGAAGGTAGGCGTAGGCATGTTCTAAGATGAGACCAGACCCCGTGAGAGTTGATCTCGAAAGGCCTCGGCACCAACCGCCTTGCCGGGATGGTAACATGGCCAATTCGGACCTGCTTTTGTTTGCTACCATGTCCCTTTAGTCATGAAAATCTGTCGTCCGGTCGCCAACACCCATTTCATAATATTCGCCATCGACAGATCCATCCGACTTTCCAAGATCAACTTCAATTCGTTTCCTGCACGAATGATAGAGCTAAGCTCTGCGTCACTGGTGCAGCTGGCTACCTCGGCTCTTGTCTTGTCAAAAAGCTTCTTCTTAAAGGCTACACGGTCCATGTAACAACAAGAAATCTGGGTTCGTTTCTTTTTTCTAACCTTTGCCCTTAATTCACATCTTAACATATGATCTACCAACAATGGAAGAGAAAAGATATCCCAAACAATATAGTGTTTGGTTATAATAGCCCAAAGCCTACAAGTACGAAATGACAAGAACTTCTATCTCTAGATTCAAGTTTGTTCATTGGCTGTACATTTAATACGAGATTTCCGTTAAATGATAAGTTAAACAAAATTTTGCAGCCTACTCAAACAAGGTGGGATTCCTGAAGAGTCTTCCGAATGCAGAGACAGGGCTTAGACTGTTTGAAGCTGACATATACAATCCCAACGATTTCAGGAACGCAATTGAGGGCGGTCAAATTGTTGTCCACATGACCAGCCCATTACAGCATCAGCATCAAAACTCTCAGATCAGTCTATCCATTAGTTAATATATTGGATTTTTTCCAACCAAATCCTTAATTTTGATGATGACAAGTGTAAAGTTTAATTAATGTGATTAATCTTATTTTAATGAATTAAAATAGCTTTATTAAAGTTGTGTCAGTTAAGTTTTTAATTTCAAGTGTTTTAAGTGTTATTTCAGAAGAAATTAATGGTTTAAGTTTGTTAAGAAATCTTGTTTTTTGAAGAGAGCCTAGAAGTCTTCATAATATATTCTTGTTTGGATTAAATTTGATTTATAAATGACAAGCATTTTTATAAAGTTTCACGTTTAATTTGTCAAAGGAATCATTTAATATGTTTTTTATAACTCAAGTATGCTTGGCTCTCAAATTTCTATTTTAATCAATTAAACGCTTTTAATTTGAAGTCTGTAGCTGCTGTGGACTTTGTGACATCTGTTACCACGTTAAACTCAAAATATAATCTGTTAACTAGGAGTTTGAAAAGTTCCGGATAATTCTCTTGGTTGGAGTGATTTAACCACAAAGTTCCAATTGATTTCGTATAAATCAAATGATGCCACCCGGATAATTGGGTAGAGCATTTAAGATAGAAGAGAGTTCTTGTTACTATAAGAGGCCTTGATTTTATTTTCGACTGCTATGGGCTAAAATATGGGTCGAGGAAGGCCAAGATATAACATTAATTTTGGTGATTTCTCTTATCTATTCCTTGTTGATTTCTTTTTACCATCTTTTCATGCTAGAATCGATTAAAGCACCTTTGTGATGTTTATTTGCATTTTTTCCTGTATGGAGATTAAGAATTTGACCTCCATTTAATTTAGTGGCAAAAGTTTATATGTCTTTTCTGTTCTCTTGATTGGTGGTATTTTCTATTAGGATCAGGCTGAAAATCTCATAAATGTTTTTTTATTAATTGTTTTTGCAAAGGATGGCCAGCAGCTGTTTGATAAAATGATTAATAGAAGTATTTCTTGTAATGCCCACAAAATCCTAAGTAAGTAAGCCTTGGGCTATGAAGATTCAGGGCTTAAGAATTTTTCCTAAATTGGAAATTAAGCTCATTGAGTTTGGAAGACACTAAATTAAGTGGGACTGGGGAGTATGTTAAGTGTTGGACACTCTCAGAATTTAATCTTGGCTTAGGCCAAGCAAAATGATGAAAATTTAATGTGAGGAACTCAATTGAACAAAAAAGGACTTTTAGTGATTGGGCTCAATTGCCCAAATACAAGGAATTGAGCGACTAAGGGGGGGATTAGCCAATTTTAAAGGCATTGGATGTTATGACTGCCACCTTTTTCTATTTCCTATTATTTTAATCCAACTCATCGCTTAGGATTCCTTTCTCCATCTACTTGTCCCCCACTTTTGACAAATTCAACCAACTTTCACTAAAATCTTTCAATTTGTCCCTACTTTTGACTATCTCACCACCCCACCCACCCAAGTCTTCCAATTTGTCCCCTACTTGTCTCCCACTCATCCAAGCACATGACACACTCATTCTCCCCACCTAAATTCGTCCATTACATGCCCATTAAGCTCCCAAATTCATTCATTTCACTCTTCCACATCTCTCTCTTTAATCTCTTTCTAAGTTTGCTCTCAAACTCTTCCAATTCTTCTCTCCCAAATACCATTTGGCCATAGCTCATTCTTGAGCATCCTTAAGCTTTTAGCAAGTGTTCTTGGTGTCTATAAGCTCTTAAGAACATCCCAAAAAAGAATCAAGAAGAAGATTGAAAGAAGGAGACATTTTTGGAAGCCATCAACTAAGGGAAGTTTCGGCCAAATCTTGTTCTTGGCATTCTCGTGTTTGAAGCTTGTGATGCACATAAGCTTCTAAAGCCTTCCAAGGCTAGGAATCAAGTGGTGGATTCAAGAAAAGACGAGCAGGAGCTCTAAGGAAATCAAGCCAAAGGATTTGGCCATACCTCATTTGGTTGAGGTATTGTGTGTTCCACCAAGTTTTCTTGGTATATATAAGCTTTCAAGCTATGGTAATGCTAGAATATACTTGCTAATAATTCAGCCATTGTAGGTTCTCAAGCTAGAAATTAAATTCTAGCTATGACAAGTAAGGACAAGGCAAAGAAACAAGCTTCTAAAACTTTCGGGCAACAAAGTTACTAAGGGTTTTATGGTAAGGATTTTTATACTCTTTAAGTATTCAGTACCCTTAGGTGATGGATAAAGAATGTCATGTGATCCTAAGGTGCTACAGAGAGCTATGTTTTGTTGCTTAGGCAACTCTGTGCTAGCTAGCTCCGTGCAAGTATTACGGCTAGGAATTGGGCTGACCAACTAAATTCCCAAGCATAATGAGATCTCAGGTTAATACGACAAATATGTTCATGTTTGCTCTGCCCTTCATGGGAATATGGTGTTAAGTGGTGTGTGTGTGTGTGTGTTTGTGTGCTTTTATGTTTGGTTGTGCTTGCTGACCCCGATTATTATTATATGCATATATCCTGTTTTTTTTTTTGTCTTAGTGTTTTCTTTGCAAGAGCTTGAATTATATTTTGCCAAGATATACTTGTGCTATGTAGGCTCTATGAGCTGTACGGAATCCTTACTGAGTTTATAACTCACCCGCCCTTCTGTATTTTTTTAGGAAAAAGGCTTACTTGAAAGGCACTAAGGTCAAAAGTATTTTATAATCTTTCTGTTGGTAAAGGTTTGTGTACATATGTATTTGCTCAATATTCTAATTATTCTAAGTGTTATGGGTTACTTGTGTGTATCAAGCTACTAAGTGTGGACTTTATGTGCAGGACTTGGAGTCTAGATTGTGGGAACAAAGTCTCTAAGGTGGAAAGTGTGTTCTTTGGCTCTTTGTGTAGTTTGCCATGTTTGCACATGTGCTATGATGTTGGTCTTATCTAAATGACCAAAATTGTGTTAAAGATGGACTTTAAGAACATTCGGCCATAATATGTGTTAATGGCTTGTACATGGACGGTTGGGCCTAAGTAATGTTGATGATGGATTTGCACAATAGTATGTTTATAAGCCTATGCTTGATTATGAAAAACATGTGCATACTAAACAAGTTCCAAAACTTAGATTGGTGTTTTGGTTGCTATGCATGTACTTGGATATGTTTGATAACGAGCTTAAAATGAACACATAAGTTCTACATAAGTACTAGCTTGTTTCAGAGAGCACAATATAAACTTTTAAGTAAATAATTAATGAGCTAATACTAGTAATATCCTAGGGTTCATGCCTGTATGTTTTGGTAATGGACAAATGCCTCTTTATAAAATTCCACTGCATAGTTAAGTGATTGGGCCCGAATGGGCTAGGGGCTAGGCTGGGCACAACATTTCTTCTCAAAATGCCATGATTAGTCTGCAATTTCTTGATAGATTATTTGTAGTTGTTACTCATTTACCAATTGAGATAGATACACTTTCAACTTCATGTTAGTTAAGAAAGAAGATATAACTATATTAACTCAATTTGCTCAATTGAGTTTACCAACGCGTATTTTCAATTATTGTGCATTAGTAAATTTAAATTTCCAACGTGTAGCCGTTGGTAAACAACACATTGGAATTCCAATTACCAATACACAAAATTTCACCCGTTGGTAATTACCAACACGTGCACGTTGATAACAAGTGCATTGGTAATTATCAATGGTCATTCACTAGCTATGTATTCCGGTGGGCGACCAAATTACCAACGTACACGCATTGGTAAATACCAATAGTTTCCAACGGAAGCCGTTGGTAATTATGTCAAATTTTTAAAAAAATTAAAGCAATTTCAAACAATGAGTCATTGAAAACCACATTTTTTATTAAAAAAAAGCAAAAAAAAAATAATTATTTTATTGGTACACAAAAATTTTAATAATTCAATTAAAATTAAAAATATATAATTTCACAAAAAAATAACTAAAAATTCACAAAATTGAAAAAAAAAATTCTGAAATTCATAAGAGCCTACCGAAATTAATAGAAAAAATAAAAAAATTAAGAATAAATTTGAAACTTGAAAATTAAAAGTATCTTCAAAATTAAGTAAAAATTCACAAAATTAAAGAAATTACTAAAATTCAAGCACGAAAATTGCCCTAAATTATATTCTTAGTTTAAAATACACAAAATTTGCAAAAGTTATAAAATTCGCAAAAGTTATAATTAATTAAAAAATGAAACACAATATTAACTAAAAAATCATGAATTGAAAAAAAGATCAACAATCAAACAACAGATCTACAAAATCATGCAACTAAATGCTACAAATTCACAAAACCAAAACCAAATCAACAATTAAAAACCAGATCTATAAAATCAAACAAGCAAAAGCTACAATTTGACAAAAACAATCAAATCAACATAATCAAAACTGAAATATTGGAGTCAAGGCGGTGAGGAGATGCGAGGGGAGGAAGCAGGGCATCAAGGCAAGGGGGACGCGAAGAGGCAGGCACGGGAGGAGACGGGAAGACAAGGAAAGGGGGTAAACCATCGGCGGCGTACCGAGATTGACGCTTGGGGAAGAACGGAGGGAGAACGACGACGCAATGGGGACGCAAGGAGATGGGGAGGCGTGACGAGGTTGCTAGACGTCGGCGATGTACCGAGATCAGTGCCTGGGGAACAACGGACGAAGATCAACGGCTGCAATGGACGGAGGGTGATCGGCGGCCGGGGAGAGGGACGGCTAGAGAACGGACGAGAGGGAGGAGAGGGTGAGAGACGAGAGCAGAACGGGGTTAGGAACGACAGTAGAGAGGGTGGAGAGGCTTGAGAGGGGGTGAAAATAGCGAGGATGGAAGTGGAAATGATAGGTGAGATAAGTTATGGTTTTTATATGAGATATTTTAGGGTTATAGGTTTTTTTGGGTATGGTGATTAAATATAAATATTATATAAAAAATAATATAATTTTTTATTATATAAATTAAAATCTCACTATAAAAATTATGTTTATATATATGTTCATATACATTATAAATTGTATATATAACTGTTACAAAAATATAGTTATTAAAAACACACATATATATAAATAAAAATATTATATAAAAATGATATAATTGACAATATTAATATGAATATATCAAAGTATAAATATAAATGTACATATTATTATTCTAATAAAAAATATAAATATGATACATATGATACATTATTATTATTATTATTTAAAATATAATAATATGTTTATAATTATCAACGCGTCAGCACGTTGTTAAATTACCAATGCATTAGCACGTTGGTAAATTTCAATTTTTTTTACCAACGGTCTGACACGTTGGAAATTACCAACGTGCAGGCCGTTAGTAATTTACCCATTAGAAAACATGATTTTTTTAGTAGTGTATGTTTTGGGACAATATATACAAGGATTATTAATTGTTAGCTCTGGATGGCCTTATTTCCATCAGGGAAGTCCAATATCAAGAACTTCTATCATGAAGTGGTATAAGCATACAAGGGTAAAGCATTGTTGTCTGTCTAAGTAATAGGGTCAGATTGCTAGTTTGACTACCTACCATTTAATTACAAGTTTCTAGTTTTTATTTGTATAAATTGTCATCTATATCTTCTTTTACAATTGGGCTAATTTGCAATGGGGAGTTTACTTAAAAGCAGCTTATGGCAATGCTACAGAGCTAATTATTAGAATTTTAGCTCTGGCTAATCACAAAATAGATTTAGTCAAGTATTCCCTCTTCAATTCTGTGCTTTCAAACTTGCTCCTAGTTCTTAGGACCTCTCTTGTGATGAAATTGCCAACTTAAGAAAGGAACAAAATATTTATATTGATCTTTAATATATTGTATAGGACTTGAGTGTTCAATGATATTGTTGATGTACTTCGTATTTGTGTATGTATAAAATCTATCTCTATTTTATAATTGTTAGAATTGTAAGAATAAGATAATATGGTAATGTATATAGGATTAAGACAGAGAAGACGAGAATATATACATAAAATTTAGTGATGGCTTCATGTCACTAAAAATAACCGTTGACTGGTGAGTGCTTACCATCACTAATTTAGTGATGGCTGCCCATTGCTAGATTTAGTGAAAGCAAGCCATCACTATATTAGCAATGGCTCTTTTGTAAGTTACTAGTAACAACTAATTGTCACTATCTTGCCGGCACTAGGCCAATGCTAGAAAATTAAAGACTGTTGCCTTTGTGAAGGTTGACCGTTGCTAAATAGTGACAACAACTGTTGCTAAATTATTAATGGCTACTAAATTAATCCTTTATTTTAGTAGTGCTATTTATGTTGAATCCACTACATTATGCTTGAAATCCAACTTAAACCCTAAAATAGCCTAGAAACCGAAAACTTCTATAATATTCTAATTTTAGGGTTTAAGTTGAATTTCAAGCATGATGCGATGCAATTCAACATGAATGTTTTTGTTGATATGAAGAATTTTTAGAATACTATAGAATTTTTTAGTTTTTTGGTCAATTGATATGAATAATTCAATTTTTTGGCATCTATAATATTCTAGATAATTATTTGAATGGATTGGATTCTTTAAGTTGGGAAAAGAATGTTGAATTTGTTGGTTTTTTTTTTTTCATTTTTCCTTCTATTTTTTATTTTTTTATTTTTTTATTTTTTGCTATTTTTGGGTTAAAGTTAGGAGAAAAAATAGATAATGGCATCAAATTCAATTTTTTGCCCTTTAATATTCTCCATGATTATTTGAAGGGATTGGATACTTTAATTTGCAATGGTCATATTGAATTAGTAGGTTTTTTTTTTAATTTTTTTCTTCTATTTTTTGGTTTCTTGCTATTCTAGGGTTTAAGTTAAGAAAAAATATATAACGGTGTCAAATATAATTCTTGGCATTTATAATATTCTCTATAATTATTTGAAGGGATTAGATGTTTGAATTTTGGATGAGCAAGTAAAATTGGTGGTATTTTTTAGCTTTCATTCTATTTTTCAATTTTTTTTACTATTGGAGAGTTTGGTCACAAGTTCATGTTAAAGGGGTTTTGTGTCCGTTTTGCTAGAATTTAGGGGCTCATTTAAGGTTTCGCCTTGAAATCCTGTCAATAGTAATGGAGATTCACAGACGAGAGACATTTTTGCTGCAAAAACATTAGTTTAGTTCTACTTTTGCAATGTTCGATAGTTAAGATGTAGTTATGTAAAATAAAGATAGTTTGAGGTCAAATAATATAATTTGGCCTTTTTGTTTGCTAGTAATTTTCATTTTCTTTATTTTTTCAGTTTAGGTCTCCCTTGTTATGCTACATAAATGGCGTTTTAAATTATATTTCATCATCTTATCAATAATATTATCTAGTACTCCACATTATATATTTTCCTTGAGATTAGACATGATCTAATCTTATTTTCATTTGCGTCTGCTTCATCAAGTTTCATTTTCAGACCATGGGAAGAGAAATATAAAAATATGTCTTCTTGCTTCACATTAGAACCATTCTAAAACAATTAAAACCTTTTATTGTTGTTTCTGTTCGTCCTCATATTTAAGATGATTGTCCTTCTTTAATTCTATGAGGTAACCTTAAGGGTAGCAACAAGTAGTATCCTCTTTCATTTCATGAGGTTAACAGAGGGTTTATGATAAGGGACAGAACTAGAGAGGGGCTAGAAAGGGCCTCAGTTCCCTTAAAATTGTAAAATACTTAATTTTTTTAAATTTAAAAAAATATATATTCTGGTCATTCCTTAAAATTGGTCAGATGCCCTAATAAAAATTATAGTTTATGATAAAATTTATTTTTGACCCCTCTTTTCTTAAAAACTTGGGTCTGCCCCCAGCTTATAATGTGCAAGTACCAAAGGCCGCCTGTAGCTATGCGCGTACATGATTTGTCAGAGATTGTTGTTATCTGTTATTAGTGGTGGCCACTGGGCCGAGTCGACTCGGACCCAGCTCGGGTCAAACTCAGCCTGGCACGATCAAACCCGGGCCCGCCCCAGCATGGATTGGACTCAGAGGATGGTGGGACAAGTTTGGGCCTAAGGGAGGAGGGGAGCCCAAAGCAGACAGACAACCCACAAACCCACACAAACTAGGACCGGACCGGACCGGCCCATGACCTAGCTGAGACGAGTCGAGCCGGGTCAACCATTCAGCTTCCCATTGGCAGATTTCATAATTTTTGAAAATATAGTAAAATTACACCCTACCCCCCAATGGTTCTAGACTTTTATTTTACCCCCAGACTTTTTTACCCTCAGTCAACAGCCACTAACAATTAGTTTTTTAGGGCTTTTTGGGTAAAATGAATTTTTTCTTCTCCTATAAATAGGCAGCCTCCTTCCCACACTTCGTCACACTAATCTTGTCTTCTCCAATCTCCTACAATATTCTCTCATTCTTTCTACTATTTCTCTCCGAGTTTTTTAATTTTTCACTAATATTTTCTTAATTGCCTCTTAATCATCTCTCCATCTCTTCAATTATTTTCTTCCACTAATGGCTTCACGAGGGAAGAACTCCAGCAAGGACAAGGGTGTTGCCTCCTCCTCATCCGGCACAGGGGTCGGTTCATTTTTCCGAGGACGTTTGTTCCACAAAAATTGAGGCTCGCATTTACAAGAAATTGCCGACAATGATCCAAACATTGACATGGCGGCATACGACCTTGGCCTTGATAATCAACTCTCTGATGATGACGTTAAGGAAATTTCACTGACCCAACTCGGTGCCGAGGGTCCTAACCAACGCCACAAAGCGAGCAACTTGAGCAGAGTCAAGTGAAGAGCAAGAATTTGAAGGCTTCCGTTTCGACGCATTTTGACCAAGTTTGGGAAAACGAAACAAGGTATACCAAGTGCAAACACTGCGACAACAAATTTGCATACAAATTGAACTCCGGGACGGGCACCCTCATGAGGCAGTTGAGCAAAGTCCATGGAGACATCGGCTGCATTTCCGGTGAACAAACACAATTAACGGGTATTGGCAGCTCCGATGGTTTAAGTATTTTTTTATTTAATCCAAAAACTGTTAGGCAAGGTTTAATTAATGAGATGATGATTACTGAAATACCATTTAGACAAACTGAGGATGAACACTTAGAAAGATTCATCCAAGAAAAATCTAAATCCTGCTTATAAAAAAAACATTTAAGCAAACAACTAAAAGAGAAAGATTTAAATTGTATGAAGCTAGGAGAAGTGATTTACAAGCATATTTTTCTACCGTTAATCATTGTCTGTCATTTACATCTGATATGTGGACATCTCCAATAAGACAAAATTATTATTATGTAACTACTCATTGGATAGATGATGAATGAGTTATTCAAAAACGGATAATTGCTTTCAAATATATTGAATCTGATCATATGGATTGGAATATTTTTAACTGCATTATTGAAAGTTTGAGTGAATTTTTTGTTGTCGATAAAGTTTTGTCTATTTATTTTAACAATGCTTTAAATAATGATTCGGCGGTAAGAGAATTGATAAAAGAAATAAAACCACCGCTTGATGGAAAATTTTTTTATGTTCGTTGCTTGTGTCACGTTTTGAATTTATGTGTCCAAAATGGTTTACAACTATTGCAAAACCAAATTGAGCCAATTCGAAATGCTTTACTTTTTGTTAAAACAAGGAACAAATTGGCTCGTGAATTTAAAATGTTTTGTATTGAAAATGTGAATTTTTCTTGGAAAAGGTTTAAAATCAATTGCCCCACTCGATAGAACTCAACATTTGAAATGTTAAATGACGCTCAACCATGGACAAATCTTTTAACTCGCTTTGTGAACTCAAAAGTGTATGGCGATTGGCTAACGAACGAGGTTTAGGAAAAATATTTTAAGTTAGTTGAGTTGCTTAGATATTTTTATAGGGTAACAAACTTTTTATCTGGGTTTTATTACCCAACAGTGCACCAAGCAATGTTATATTTTGTAAATATCGTCTATGTTTTCCACCAATACAAGGACAATGAGTTTTTGAAACCAACTATTGAAGCAATGTAAAAGAAATGGCTTGGTTATTTTCAACAAATCTCACAAATTTATTTTGTTACATGTGCATTGAATCCAAATGTCAAAATCATAGGTTGTTTGCAATTGTTAGAAGCATACTATCACATATTTAGGTCAAATACAAGTTTCTGCACTTGCTATTTATGCTGAAGCTGACAACAATTTGAGAGAGTTATACAAACTTTACTCCATTAAACATTCTAATAATGTTAGATCATTTGATCCGAGACCCGCTCGACATTCCACCTCCTCATCCCCAAACGACCGAGACCCACAAACCCGAGATTGGCAGAATGGGATGATTACTTTTGCACTTCATTTGAAAACAATGAGGAAGACATCCTCGAGTGGTGGAAGAACAAAAGAGGAAGATTTCCGATCTTATCCATACTGGCGTAAAAGATTTTGGTAGTTCCGGTCTTAAACGTTGCTCCAATGCCGCCTTTAGTGCAAGGAAACGAGTTATTTCGGAGAAACGAGCAACGCTCACACCTAAAGCCGTTGAGGTTTGCATCTGTAACTAGGATTGAGCGCTTGCTGCTCTAAGGAGACAAGATATTAAAAGCTCCGATGATGAGGTCTCTTCTGATGATGATCAACAAGTGTAGATTGTAGGTTTTCATTCCAATTTAAATAATGTAATTGATCTGATTATACTGTTAAGCACGGATCTTAAGTTTTACCTTTTCATTTTTTTCCATGGAACGTTTTGTCATTTTTAAGTGTAAGGCACGTTTCAAATTATATAAGTGCCATTTGACTTTTTTATTAATAAAATTTGCATCGTTGGTGGTATTTCTTCTAAAAAAATATACATTTCATAAAATTCTATCAAACAACGATTGAAAACATATTAAAATACATTTTTTTTAAAATCAAGTTAACTCAGCCTAGCCCGGACTCGCCTCGGCCCAGGCCTATCCCGCTTTGACATGGGCTGTGCCCGAGTCCAGAAACTTCGACCAAGGCCAGGCCAGGCCGGGCCAAGTTGGGCCAATGGCCACCATTATTTGTTATCTAATTGAAGTCCTAATATAAAATATACCTCCTTAGTACCTGCAATCTTTTCATCAAAATAATACTTCATGACATATTTACCGTTTGTCCAAAATCTTTACAATATTTTTATATTTAATAAATTATTTTCTATATTACTTTTTAAACTATTATTTCAATACTTTCAACAAATATGCCCTAAACATTCTATTACAAATAAAAAAGATATTTGACATTTGACCAATAAAACGCAATCTAATTTGGACATTATTTTATCCAGATGAAACATCCCAAAACTTAATATTCTTTTTATTTTTTTTTATTTATATAATTTATTTTATTACTTTCGTAGATCATACTTTTTAAGCCAATATTTTAATCGATCGGTTAAGGTTGATACAATTATCAATAATTATTTTTTAATTAACTTCAGAAGCTGTTAGTTTTTTTTTTTATTTTTGTGGGAAAATCCTTGATGGATGTACTATTTTATTTCAACAAAACTAGCCGAGCAAGATTTACATAAAAGATCTGTGGACCTACTTAAGGAAACAACAAGCTTTGATCAAAATCAAATTGTAAATTCAAACTTACTCCTCTGCTTCACAGCATAATCAGAAGATTCAATCTATCGAAATAAACTCCTAAGCTCTGCAAGTTTTATAACTTGAATTTATCTGCAAGCATCTTGTACCACTGACGCGGCCTCCTTGCTTTGATGCTGAAAAATGCGAGCATTGTCTCCCTCCAAATGGCATAGACACCAGCAGCACATAAGCTTCTTCTAAAGTTATAATCCCATTTTTAGACCTTTCCCCTTAGTAATTCTTAGTAACTAGATACAAACTCGCTCCCAAACATGTGTGCATCTCTTAGCTTAACCATCCATAATAACTCTTTCCAGTATATATCAAAACGAAAATTCACAACTAAAAAGCAAGAGATTTCTTGTTTCATCATACCAAAGGCACAATGAGCAAAGAGTTGTAGAAAGCTTCACATGCCTTGCAATCCTAACCTTTTACTACTGAAAAATAGATATTTTCCAACGGCCATGCGTTGAAAAATTTAAAATTACTAGCGCATAGCCGTTGGAAATAGCCTATTAGTAAATTGATCATTGAAAACCATATTAGCAATGGTCAAAATTTGAACCGTTGTTAAGTTCCCACACAAACATGTTAAAAATTTGATCGTTGGTAATTACCAACAGTCGTAGATCAAAACCTATTTTTCAATGGGTGAAGTTTTCTCCAACGCGAAACCATTGGTAAAGCACCAATGGTTCAACTTGTTGAGATTTATCAATGGGTGAAACCGTTGGTAATCTACTAATACTTTAACTTGTTGATATTTACCAATAGTCAAAGCAGTTATTGAAATTGTAAATATTTAAAAAATATATATATAATAATTTCCAACGTGAAGCCGTTGGAAATTGACATTTTTTTAAAAAGATAAAATATTTAATTCAAAATATATTTTATATTTTACTAACATTATATTTTATATTTACAAAAATATAATTTATATTGGGTAAAATCCACCAGGGGTCACCTAGCTTATTTTTTTGTCCTAAACAGGTACCTTACCTTCAAATTGTCCTACCGAGGTACCTTACCTCTTATCGCGTGTCCTATCTGGGTACTTTCCGTTGATTCCATCGTTAAGTCTCACGGAAATTGATGACGTGGCATTAATTAATGCTACAATAAATGTAAAATAATAACTTTGGACCATAAACTTTTCTAATAACTAATTCTAACCCTTAAACTTCCACCAAAATCATTTTAGCCACCGTCAACCTCTTCCTCTGTCACCCACCATCCCAGCCGCCCTCGACCTCTACGTCGTCCTCCCCGTCCTCCGCAGTAATTGTCCAAAAATCATAGAAACAATTGTACGATTAGACAAGTACGGGTTGGACTGATTTGGATTCTCGTTCGATTCTCCCTGCGTCGGAGACAATTGTACGAACGGCGATGTGGGCTTTGCAGGGCTGGAGACGTTGGCCTTCGGGAAGGGCAGATAGCTGGCAATGACATCGGAGGCTGCAGATCCAAGACTAGGCACTGCGGGGACTCATGTCGTGAGGCTCTTCCTTCTCGATTAAACATCACCGACTGTCAGACAACGCTTAGGGGTAGCTCTGGAATACGGTCGGAGGCGTTGTGGGCGATTCAGGTTTGCTAAAATTCTCTGGATTTTTATTCTGCAAAGGACATTGGAGACGCACAGGCTCAAAAACCTTAACCTCCACTCCTCGTCGCGTACAAGATCTCCTCCTGGAACAACGGATCTCTGTCGTTGAGCAGCCTGTGGACGAGAGCCAGTGCCTTTAACGCGACGATCCAGTCCCGTGTCTTGCTCAGCCGCTTGGAAATGGCAGCACCAGCACAGGTGCCGGAGAGGGGGAGAGTTCGTTGCAAGTCGCCTGTAGTCGAGTCGCCGTTCTCAGCATCGAATCCCTGACAATAACGTAAATTCTGGGCCTGATAGCGGCGAGCCTCAGCGAGTTCAGTGGTGGCGGAAACAAGGAGGATGGTGAGGGCAATTCGGCGATGAGTAGGAGACCGAGAGAAAGGGTGAGAGGAGTGCGGGGATCCAAAGACGAGAGATGGAGCTCTCTGTCAGATCCGGGAGAAGAGCCTGCTGGGAGTGGTGATGGCAGATGTTTGTTTGGATTGGATGCGATTCTTGGAGGTGCACCAGGTTGAGTTGGCGCCGGCGAGGAGTTCAGCGGCGTCGTATGGCAGCTGGAATGGAAGAATGGTCTGGAATTGTTGGCTTAGAGGTAGCTCTGGAATTGTTCGATTAAACAATTATACAATTGTTTCTGTGATTTTTGGACAATTATTGCAGAGGACGGGGAGGACGACGTAGAGGTCGAGGGCGGCTGGGATGGTGGGCGACAGAGGAAGAGGTTGACGGTGGCTAAAATGATTTTGGTGGAAGTTTAAGGGTTAGAATTAGTTATTAGAAAAGTTTAGGGTCCAAAATTATTATTTTACGTTTATTGTAGCATTCATTAATGCCACATCATCAATTTCCGTGAGACTTAATGATGAAATCAACGGAAAGTACCCAGATAGGACACGCGATAAGAGGTAAGGTATCTCAGTAGGACAATTTGAAGGTAAGGTACCCGTTTAGGACAAAAAAAATAAGCTAGGTGACCCCGGATGGATTTTACCCAATTTATATTTCTAAAACTTACAAAATCAATCCAAAATAAGATAAATCAATAAAAAATTTTCAAATTCAACACAAAATCCCAAAAATTAAAAATTCAAAGTCGTATCAAATCTGCAGAAAAATAAAAAATAAAACTGAAATTAAAAAATGAACCTAAACTAAAAAATTAAACCAAAATTCAAAAATGAAACCGAAATTAAAAAATCAAACCAAAATTCAAAATTCAAAAATTAAACCAAAATGAAAAATCAGAAGAGATATGCACCAAAATCAACACAAAAATTCAAAAATAAAACCAAATTTTGATCAAATCTGCACCAAAATCAAGCCAAAATACAAAATCAAAATGAAACTAAAAACAATTAGAAATGCAGAGGACCGCTGAGGAGGCGACGAGAGACGGAGACTTCATCCACTGACGAATGATGACGATCAATGTGAGGAGGATGGCAGGCGGAGAGTGAGGAGTATGAGGAGGACAGCGGCCAAGTGAGATAGGACAACAGAGGGAGACGCAAACAGAGGAGACTAAGGACGGACGTCAGGCAACAGAGGAAATGCGACACGAACGTAGGAGAGAGGGGGACAGAGGAGATTCAGCGGCGAATCGAAGGAGGAGAATTTGGGTTGAAGCGAACGAGGCTGAAGGCAAATTGGAGGCGTAAGAGAACGGCGAATTGAACAAGGCCAATGGCGAGCGAGGCGAAAGAGAACGGCTAGCGAGGCGGAGGGCCGAAGGGAAGAGGAGGAAGAATCGAAAGAAAGATGAGGTGAATCGGAGGGAAGAGTAAGGCAAAGGGAGGCAGAGGGCCGAGGAAGGCGAAGGGAAGCAACTGAGCAGTCGAGGCGACTGGGCGAGGACGAATGAGGTGGATGAGAGACGAGAGCAGAGAGGTAGAAGAAGGTGAGAGGCGGCAGGGCGCGGGGAAAGGAGAGGTTAGAGATAGGCTAGGTTGGGGCTTTATAGGTTTTTACACATACACATAAATATATATAATATGGGTTTTTAATATAAGATAATAATAATAATATATTAGGGAGATTCAATCTCACTATATACATTAAAATCATAATTATATGATACATTCTAATATAGAAGATACATTATACTTCATCCGTTCCAAGTTTTCTACTCCATTTGTGTTTGGCACGGAGATTAAGAAATGATAAAAATATGAATCATTTTTCAATTTTACCCTTAGTTTAATGTTTTTTTCTCTCCCATTGCTACATGCCAGACGTGGAATTTGCTCACCTCATCGCCTCATCGCTTCTCAACTCCAATCTCTTGCTTTGTCGACTCTCGCCTTTCATTTCCAATCTCCCCGCCTCTTGCCTTCGATCTCCTCGAATCATCGCCTACCTTCACCTCTTGCCTCCGATCTCCTCGCCTCTCACCCCCGATCTCCTCGCCTATCATCTCCGATCTCATTGCCTACCCTTGCCTCTCGCCTCTGATCTCCTCGTCTATCGCCTCGATCTCTTCACCTTGTCACCTACCTTCGCCTCGGCCTTTTCCTTGATTCGGCAATCTCCCTCCACCCCGACCTAAATCTCCTCGCCTAGCCGCCGTCAACAACATCGGTGGACCAACTTCATTGTCAGCGACATCGGTCGACCAGCTCTGCATCCAACTGCCAACAACCATTGATGGATTTGCTTTAACTCTTTACTTTCATTTTTTCAAAGAAGAAGAAAAAGAGGGTAATATGGTCATTAAGCATGATAAAACTTACTAAAAAAAAAGAAAACGGTGCAAAGAATATGAGACATCTCAAAATGACAAATGGAGCAGAAAACTTTAGACGGAGGAAGTATTATGGTACAAATGATACAAATTATATTATGATATATATTTATATGTATAAATATATATACATATAAATATGTTCATACACATTATTATTATTATTATTATTATTATTATTATTATTATTATTATTATTATTTATAACAAAATATTTTCAGAATACTATTTTACATTTTAAAATTTTAAAAAATAAATATGATAATATATGTGTGTGTGTGTGTGTGTGTGTAATTATGATACATATGATACATTATATTATACATATATATATGATAATTAATATAATATGATAATACATACATTAAATATATAATAAAATGTTTATAATTAATACATTACAATAACAAATAGCAATAATAATAATAATAATAATAATAATAATAATAATTAATATTTATTATTATTATTATTATTATTATTATTATTATTATTATTATATGATACATAATATGATGTGTGTATGTGATATATAATTGAAATATAGGAAAAACTCTACTTTAGTCCTAAATTTTTTATGATTGTTTCAAAATGGTCCATTCTTTTTACTTTCTAACGGTACAAGCCTTACTGACGGCTATTCACGTTAGCAATCACTAACTGTTTAAGCATTAGAAAGTGAAGAAGTGAAGAAAAGTGACGAGATTCCCAGGGAGGCAACAACAAGATTTTCAGGGCAACGGCGATGAGATAACTAGGGCGACAGCCTCAAGTTCCATTTTTCATTCAATTCTCTAGCATGGTTTTCTATTCGGTTGTTGGGATTCTTGATGAATTGTGAGTGATCAATTGCCTCTTGGTCTCATCGTTTGCTTGTGAAGTGGCTATTTAGCATCTTATTTGAATTGAGCCACGAAATGTCTCAGAGGTGATGGCTTGGCGGTGATGGGGTCAGTGATTCGAGGCTGGAGAATGAGAACGACCTTAACCAGGGGCGGTGTAGCAACTTGAGGTCAGAGAACGCAACGAAGAAATGGGAGAACAAGAGCGATTCGAGACATCATCAGGAGAACGAGAGCAATTTGAGACAGCAGTAGGTTTCCAGGAGACGGTGATTCCAAGAAATGGATGAACTCGGGTAGGCTTTCCAAGAAACGGTTTCTGGGTTTGTTTTTTGGTGGGTTTTCTAGGTTTGATTTTCTTTTTTCAGATTAGTTGATTTGATTTGAAAGGGTTTTAGTAGCTGGGAGGCAAAGTTTTTAAGGAAGAAAAATAGGAGGGCAAAGCAAGACATTTTTAATTTTTTATACTAACAGTGAATAACAATGTTCACTTAATAGATGGTAAGTGTAGGTAATTGAAACAAAGGAAACAAAACTGCAGGTTTCATCAAACCCCATAAAGGTTTTTTGTAATTTTGCCATAAATGTTATGAACAAAACAAGATGGTTAATATGTTGAGATTAAAAGAGAACAATAATTAAATGATGTGGACTGTTTGTGAAATTTACCTACACTAACGGAGAAGGAAAAGAAATCGTTATCAAATCCTATGGTTAATAGGCAAGGAAAAAAATGATGAATGTTGAAGTTGAAGTTAGAGTGCTGCCCAAAATAAAGGCAGGCTCCGACTAGGCTAGTAGGTCCTGTTGTCAGGAGCAAAGATTGGTTTCATTTAATCAAATTGTGGGGTCATGCAAGATCAACCGGTGAAGGAGGATTTACATAAAATGCTAGGCTAAGCTTCGAACTTTGAGTGCTGATGATCGACTGGTTTTGATTTGGTTTAAATGGAGAAACAAATTAAATGATAATTCAAATAGTTGAATAAAGTTCACCGGCCGGGGTAATATAGTATAATAGGTTGGATTTCTAATCTTATTTAAAGGGGGGTTGTTGCCTTTTAAGTAGAGGTGGGACTTGCACTAGGTTGACTTGGCCCAAATCGGACTGACTCGGCAGTCAAACCCTCCCCGCCCCTGAAAAAAATTGCCTAAAATTGGGCCAAATATAGGCCTAAAAGAGGAAGATAGTACAAAATGTACCGCCCTGGCCCAATTTCTGACCTGTGGCCTCACTCGCCATGCCCTGGCCAAAGCCTGTTCCAAGACTAGCCGGTTTGGTCTGGGCTTGGGGCCTCAACGACTAGTTAACAACAACCTATAAAAAAAATTCAAAAAAATGGGTTAATTACAATATAAGTCCTCCAACGGTTTTTTACTACATTTTAGCCCCCAAAATTTCATTTTTACCCCTCTCAACAACTAAATTTTAAGGAGTTTTTTATCCAACTATTTTTTTGCCCTCCCCTATAAATACCAATGCTATTTTCACTCTATCATCACACCACCACTCAATCTCTCTTCTTCCTCTACTATATTCTCTCAAACATTTGAGCTTTTTCCTTAATCACTTCCAAATTTCTGACTAATCTCCCTTTAATATCTTCATAATCTTCTCTTAATTTTGCATTAATCACTACTTTTAGTTCGTGACTCATGGCTTTAAAAGGAAAGGGCAAGGTGACAGAGAGTTCATCCTCCCACACTACCGGCCTCCGAGGCTTGTTCTGTTGTCATTCTCAGCCCACCAATAAAGACATCTTAATTGAAGAGTTGCATGACAATAATGCCGAAATCGATGTGACCAATTACGATTTGGGACTTGACGGTCAATTATCGGATGATGAAGTTGAAGAGTTGGATGCAATGGCGGTGGGGAATCCATCAACACAACCGACGCCGACAAGTCATGGACTCGCCGTGGAGGAAACCCAATGACAAGGTAAATCCTAAGGACTAACTGCTTGGGTTTGGGAGCATTATGAGCTCATACATGAATGGGAGTCGAGGTACGGAAAATGCAAATATTGCGGTAAAAATTGGTGCATAAAAATAATTCTGGCACTGGAACTCTGAAGCGATATATTGAAAATCAACATCATAATGTCCTATCCAGTGCTGAGACTAGTTCTAAAGGACAAATACAACTTGGGCCTACAATCGGCGCCAGCAGGCCAGGTATATTTCGTTTTAACCAACAATCTCGTAGAGAAGACATGGTAAATTGGATAATACCTATTGAAAAACCTTTTTCACAAACTGAAGATGTGCACTTAGAATCTTGGATAAAATCACAATTAAATCCTGCATTTAAAAAAGTGTCTAGGAAAATCACTAGAAAAGAAAGCTTTAGATTATTTGAAGCCGGAAAATCAGATTTGCAAGCCTATTTTTCTACTTTTGATTATTGTGTGGCATTCACTTTTGATATATGGACATCACCTATAGGTCAATCATTTTATTATATTACGTCTCATTAGATTGATTCTAATTGGATTATGTAAAAATGAATTTTGTCATTTAGGGTCATTGAAATAGATTATAGTGGTTATCACATATTCAATTGTATCTTAGAAATTTTACGTAATTATTTTTGTGCTGATAAAATCTTGTGCATTTCATTTGATAATGCTTCAAACAATGATGTTACCGCTCGCCTTTTGATTCAAACATTAAAACCACCTCTTAACAGTGCATTCTTTCACTTTAGATGTATATGTCATATTTTGAATCTTTGTGTGCAAAAGGGTTTAGAAGTTCTCCAAAATGAAATTATGCCTATTCGGAACTCTTTGATGTATTTGAAATCAAGACTTGCTGTATTTCATGAATTTAAAAGCTTTTGTTTTGAAAATAAAAAGGAGTTTTTTTGGAAACGGTTTAAATTGGATTGCTCAATCCGCTGGAACTCCACATATTTGATATTACAAGATGCTTTCCCATTTGTAATTTTGTTGACACATTTCATGAACTTAAAAATGGGTTGTGAATTTCTTACGACTGAAGTTTGGGGAAAATGTTCCAAAACCGGTGAATTGCTTAAGTTTTTTTTATTAGGCTACTAAATTTTTCTTTGGTGTTTATTATCCAACCATTCATCAAACTTTGCTTCATTTAGTAAACATTATATATGTTTTACGTCAGTTTAAAGATGATGAGATGTTAAACCGACTGTCGAAGCCATGCGGGCTAAGTGGCTTCAATATTTAAAAAATATTCCACATATCTTTTTAGTTGCTTCTTTGCTTGATTCATATGTCAAATTAACGGGCACAACAACATTGTTTGAAAGAATTTTTCATACTTATTTAGAAATGTCTCATATAAATGTTTTGGTTATATCTGTTACTGCTTCTGAGTACTTGCATTCTTTATACAAGTTATATTTTGAGCGGCATTCGGATAAAGTAAGATCCGAATCTCATCAAACCAAGTCTCTAATAAGATCAATCTTATCAAGATTCAACCCGGTCCTTCAAATGCTCAAACAACCCCGACCGACGACATCGGGATTAGCTGAGGTCGATGATTATTTCAACACATCGTTCGAGGCAAACGACGTTGACATATTGGAGTGGTGGAAACAAAAGAGATTAAGATTTTTGATCTTATCGATAATTGCATAGGAGATTCTTGTCATTTCAATCTCCATCGTATCATCTGAGGCAGTGTTTAATGCAGGAAAACGGATGATATCGGAGAAATGATCAAGATTGACACCCGAGGTGGTAGAAGCATACGTGTGCAACCGAGATTGGGGCCTTGTAGCACTCCGGCAGTAAGATCAAAAGAGTTTGGATAACGAGGTAATATCCGATACCGAGACTTGAATTTTTTTTTTAATCATACATATAGTTTGTATTTGATCTGATTATGCTGTTAAACATAGATCATAGGTTTTTACTTTTAATCATTTTCGGAACGTTTTGCCATTTCAAAATGTAAGGCACGTTCCGATTATTTATAAGTACTGTTTGATTTTTTAATTTAATAAAACTTATATCGGAGGTAGTGTTTTTTCCTTAAAAATATTTATTACATATACATTAATTATATTTCTATTTTTTTTAAAAAAAAAAACCTTCAAACCCACCCTGTTTGGGACCGGACCAATCCCAATTCTCCTTGACCCAGGCCCAAAACCGGCCGGTCTAAGCTAGTCCCGGGTTGGGTCAGCTCGCCGCCCACCTATACTTTCAGGCACAGATTATGACATGAAGGAAATAAAGTATTGCCGCATTTTGTGTGCCTGCCACTATAACCCAACCTCGATCAACATCAAGTTTAAAGCATGAACCTTTGTTATTGTAAATTTGTATTTTACCAATTTTGGTAAAGGCCGGCCCTTGGCTCGTCAAACAGCTTCTCCTTAGAGGCTACATGGCCCATGCAACATCAAGAAATCTACATGGGTTGGTTTTGGTTAATTTCTTCTTCTTTTTGTAACTCTAGCTAGATGCCCTTCAGTTCAGATCTTCCACAGTCCCTGTTACAGATTGTTTTTAACAATTTTTTTTTTTTTCCTGAAAAGGAAATACTTGAAGGACTCTCAAAATCTTGGGAACGTGAGATTCTTGTGTAAAGCAAAACTTTGAAAGTTAGTTACATTAATGCCACAACCTCAAAGGATAGAAATGACCAATAATTGTAGAGGAAAGTTATTCCAAACAAATATCACGTTTGGTTAGAATAGCCAAAATAAGACTAGTAAGAAAAATGACAAAAAACTTGTAACTCTAGATTTAGGTTTGTTCATTGACAAGTGAAGCAAAAAGTTTGGCAGGTAATTCCTGAAGTCTTCCGAGTGCAGATCAGACAGGGCTTAGACTGTTTGGCGCTGACATATATAATCCCAGCGAGTTCAAGGATGCAATTGAGGGCTGTCAAATTGTTGTCCACATGGCCACCCCGTTCCAGCATCAGCTTCAGAAGTCTCAGGTCAATCTATCCATTAGTTAATCAACTATAGCCGTAATCATAAAGGGCTGGGGCCAGCAAAACTTTGTCAGAGAAAGAAGTGCTGAGGAGCATTAATGGTAATGAATTAGAAGTGGCTAGCCTTGGCTGTGGCCTCGTTGGGGGAGGAACAATTCTATCAAACCTGCATTCAACTGCAACCTTTGAAATGGTCATTTCACAAGCTACAAGACAAGCCAAAGTACCACATGCTAAGGTTTTTGGAGGAACTGTTAGGAAAAGTGCCCCTCGTCCACATCCAGGACGTTGCTAACGCTCACATTTTCTGCATCGAGAAGCCTGGCGTCAGCGTTAGATTTCTGTGTGCTAGTGCCAATCTGAGGTCTGCAGATATTGCAAATCAGCTTCGACAGCTTTTTCATCAAATGGAGACAGCAGAAGGGTATGTTCCCGGCGCAAACTCAAGGTTTTTTAGTTCAAATGTTGGGGGTAATTTGATGCTTGACGTCACTTGTGTTCAATTGCAGGTTTTTTTAGGACTCTGGGGGAGATATACAGCAGGGTTCAAAGAAGCTAGAGGAGTTCAGATTTGCCTATAGATATGATGTGAAAGCAACCTTGGAAGACAGCCTAAAGTGTCAGCTGAATATTGGCTCGAGTCCATCAGCATCCCAAACATGACTGAAGCACATAAACAAGTTCTTGTTTCCTGGCATATTCTTGTTTCCAGCTACTGTAAGGTTACAACTGAGTGGTAAAAGCATCTTGTTACAAGTTCAACGGGAATGATTACTCGAAAAACATTTTAAATAAAGAAATGTTACAGTTACTTAGTAGCGTGGCTTACTATTGAAAAAAACGAAGTTACTTTGGAACCAGAAACATCATTTAGCATTCTCAAAGGTGGAACTAAAAGGGGCTAACAGAGGCATAGATGCCCCTTAAAATTGTAAATGCATACTAGTACTTCCTTAAAATTGATCAATTTTCCTTATAAGGACTATAGTTTAGAAAAATATTTGTTTTGGCTCATCCCTTATAAAAAAAACCCAGGCCCGTCTATGAGCATTCTGATTCTGCCTAGATAGCAGAACACAGGAAAGTGAGAAAATACGTACAGAGTGCTTCTAATAGATTAAAAGGTCAACAGCTGTTCATGGAAAATTCCTCAGACAAGCACAAGACCAGATTCTGCTATGGATCCACATAGTGATCCGCACAGAATTTGGAATATTCTGCCATCTATCTTACCATGTTACCTACAACTAAGTGCTATGTCCATCTCTGTTAAAACGGAGAGTTACAATTTGCCCATATCAACAGAAAATTTCTGGATCATCCAACGAGAAACTCTGGTCGAGCCCCCCTTCATCAAGATGGAAATCGAGGCAACAAGTGACTGAAGCTGGTGGCGAGATTGTCTCTGTGAGATCAGATTCCGGACTGTGGCCGTTCAGGCCTCCTCCATGGCTGGGAGACACTGAAAGGTAGTTGCATTCAGAATTTTCTGCAGACATAAATGAAGAATTGAAGCTTCCACGCATTGCTTTCTGATTCTCCACCGTAGAATCCTTGAAAATATTATCACTTCTCATTTCTTCCTGCTCTGTTTTCGAACTAGGAAAAGTGAAAAGCGAGAGTATATCTTCCCACGAGGCCAACTCTCCGTTTTTGACATTAGAATCTGCTCCAAAACTTAGTAATACCTCTTCTGGTTGTTTCTGTTTCTGCTCATAACGTTGAACAAGATTCTTATTGTCTTCCATGGAACTTTCTGCTGCCATAGTTTCTGGCGGCACGGTTGGTTCAGAGGTTTGTTTACACGTGTGTCTTCCTCGATACGTCACGCCAAAGACGGTTGGATCATCATCTGATCTTTGGATTTGCTTGGTGGCCAAGCAACCTTGAGTCAGGCGATGAGTGCACCTGTAATATGCCCTGTAATTGCAAGAGTTGGCTCAATTAAAAGGGATAATTGTAAGAGATGTACATGTTTGGCACAATAAAGAAAGAAGAGAGGCTGCGTCAAGCAATATAAATTTCGCACCTACCACCAAACAAAAAGTACATAATAATTTGGGGGAGGGTTTGATATTTGCAGCCAAGTTGGTGCCTCTTAAATATCTTTGTTTCACTACGTACCACAAAGAGAAAAGTATTCGCAAGTCATTATTAGCTGTTTCTGTAGAATCGAGTACCATTTCTTCACCAACAGTAACACCATATGAATCCGGATAAGACCAAACTTCCCTATTTTTCTTCTTTGCTTTTTTTTTTTTTTTAAGGAATTATGTGTTTTAAATCAGCCGAACATGATTGGATCATGATTCGATCCGAGTATGAAACACTAAGAAACAGTTACAGTAGTACTCAGGGAAAAAGGAAAAGGAAAAGGAAAGAAGGAAAGAAAAAACAAGACACATACCTTGGATAATTGGATCCAAGAATGTCTTTTTGGCCATATTTCCTCCAAGAAAACCCATCATTAAGAGGACCGTCTGATGACCCAGAACAGACCTTCAATTGATCGTCACATTTCTTTGACGCCTTCCTGCAAATTCCAAACAAACCAAAAACCAAAGTCACATCACAACTTCTCTTTTGATTTTTGGCTGTCACAAGAAAGAATCACAGACTACAATATACCTCTTTTTGAAGACTAGCTGTCTATCAGAAACCTCATTCATTGGTGATTCCACAGGAACCCATTTGAGAGAGGAAAGAGCTTTTTCATATGAAGATAGAATCTGGTCAATCAAGAGCTGGCGAGTTTGGTGAGAGGAGGAAGAGAGACGGTCCCTGAGCTGCTCGGCTAGCCGCTTCCCCTGAGTAAGCTCATTGAATAGAGTACTCTGCCCCATATCCATGCTCTTCAGATAAACTTCTCTAACGCCATCAAAAGGAAAATGACAAGTAAATCTAATTGCCCAACAGAGAGGGCAATATAAAAGCTAAAAGGATATCTGGAAGCTGGACATGAGATTGTCAAGAAATTAAGTGGAAAAACACCAGTGATGGGACAGAAGATAAAACAAAAGAAAAAGAGGACACTCTTTTTTTTTGGGAACTGCTTCTTTTCCAGCAAGGCGAGGACTTGCGGCTCTGGAGGTTTAATTTTATGAGGGAGGACTGGAATTAGAATTTGGATTTTTTTTTTTATAAACTAGAAATTGGGATTTTGAAGTCTTGACCTTTTCAAAACTGTCATTCTGAGTCCGGCAGACACGAAAGTGAATTTAATTGGGTATAAAGCCCCTTTTGTTACTCAAACTTTTTCAACTCTCACATTTAACCCCTTAAACTTCAACTCAGATCGGCTCACCCCTCAAACTCTACAAAGTCAGGCATTTTACCCCTTCAACTGATAGAAGCTTGGCATGTACAGCCACGTGTCTGAGTTCAATTCCATTACAAAAATAATGCTTTAGTTATAAAAGGACAGAAACAAATTAAAAATAGAAGACAAAGGAGCAGAACGGTGTAGTTGAGTTGCAGTACAAAGATGCCAGCTTAGTTTTCTTTCACATGTAAAAATATACATTTAAGCCCTTTTTCTTTTTTTTTTCATTTTGTTTTAGTCGTCAATAAAAATTCTAATGCCCATAACAAAAACTTGTCACTTGCTCGCACATGACACATTTTAAATGCTTGAGGGGGTAAAACGTAACGAGTTACCAAGCTAGAGGGATGAGTCTGCCTGAATTATAGTTCAAGGGTACAAGGTACAAGTTAACAAAGTTTGAGGAATAAAAGTATAATTAGGCCATTTAATTGAATCAAATTTGAGGGAGCAAAGAAGAAAAAAGGAAAAAGAAAATAGTAAAGTAGTCCAAGTAGATGATTTGAGGAGAGAGTTGGAAAATGGAAAGTCAGGAATGAGACAAGAATCTTCCGAGCCGCTTCCGCGTTGTTGCGAGCGAGAGCGATCGAAAGAGCGAGGAATCGAGCGATGACGCTGAGCGGTGGCGTGAGGAGCAAACCCGCTGCTTACGTTGTTATTGATTTGTCGTGCATGTGGGGTTAGCGCTTGTTGGCCTGATTTACCCTCTACATGCGCGCCGACCTCGGCTTCCACGCTGGCCTGGATAAATAAAATTACATTAATTATCCATGAACTATTCCTGTGGGCAATATAATATTGTTGTTTAGCCCTTAAACTACAAAAATACTATCCTTTAAGGCTTTAACCATCGTTGTTCTCTGTTCAATTACCAAAAAGAAAACTACTTTTTGTAAGCTACGAAGTTTGACATTCTAATATGTTATATCCTCCTTTAATTTGTTTTTCACACCTCACTTCACGTAGCTTACATGATGTAAGAAAAAAGGGTCCTGCTTCCGAAAATTATTAAGAATTAATTGGTAGTCTTGATTTAACTTACGTTTTGTTGTTAATTTGTGATTGAAATAACAGCGTTACCTATAGTTTATCAATACTAATGTGATTAACTTTTCCATCCTAATATCATAACCTAATTTTATACCTGGATAAACTTACGACAACCCCTAGGAGTTGGTATGATTTAATATTTAAGTATTAAACCCTTTAAAATGTTGTTTTTTTTAATATTGGTCTTATATATAAGATTATTTCCCAATAAATAAATTCGAACCGTTAAACGGATAGGACAAGTCTAGAAGGAAACAAAAAGAAAATCAAGGGTGTGCTTAGGGAATATATTTTGAAAAATGATTGTAATTCACTCAGCTAACATGCAAAATTTTATTATTGTTTATTGTCATGCTGATAATTCAACTTATTAGTGCTTGTAAAGAGGAGACCTCTGTGAGAGGAGGTTCAAGATTGGAAACTATTTTGGAGACACCCGGTGCCCCTCGACCCCAACTATTCTACTAGTGCACTATAGCTAATGCCTTGACGATGAGAAATAATCTACAGGTAAGAATGTTCGGCCCTCATGTTTTGTGTGTGGTTCAGATCTCGAGTCATTGTCACACATTCTATTAACCTGTCCTTACGCATTTAAGGACAGAAACTTTTTAAATGTTCAAATATCTCTCTCTCCTAACATATCAGTGTTCGAGTAATTTTTTGTAGAAGCTTCAAAATGAGGCTATCTTTTTATTATCATAGGCTAGTATTTGTGGTGGAATAGGAATAAAACAATGCATGAATATAAGTGCATCACCCCAGGACATCTAGCTAAGGCTATTAAGGTTTGGTGTGCAAATTGAGAAAGCTCAATTCCCTCAATGTCAAAGCCACTTACTACACCTCCCTCTTCAAGATGGTCTCAACCCTTGCCTGGCCCTTTGAAAGTTAATGTAGATGCTGCCACTTCTATCCCTTTTCAAAGAAGCTCCATTGGTTTGGTATTTCGTAATTCTAAAGCAGTATCAGTCCACATAGTGCCAGTTTCTTTTAACATGTGGTGTGATCAATTTGCTCTTGTGGAAATCTTGGCCATATTGCATGGTTGAAGGAAGCTAAGGCACTGGGTTGTCAACGGATTGTGGCCGAATCAGATGCAGCGGTGCTGGTCAATGAGTTACAGTCTTCGGGGCCTTCTTTATGTCCTTATGGTGTCTTGCTGGATGATGTTAGATCTTTGATTTCCTCTTTTGAGACTTGTTTTGATGTTTATGTTTCGCATTCTTTAAATTTTGTTGCACATTCAATTGCTGGAATGAGGTTGTTTGTTGTTAGCCGTCTTTGTTGGCCTCGACCTTACCCTTGTGGCTGAATTTAGATATTTCTTAATATAATTGCCTTTTTTACCTCGAAAAATAAAATGATAATTCAATTTATTAATAGTTAATCTGGTGATAACAATTGCTTATATATATATATATATTTACTTTTAGCAAAAAATTATGTGCATTTAATATGTTCAAAAAAATAATAAATGTCTATTAAAATTTATGTTTACAATATAACTAACATTATAGTAATAATTATTAGAAAATTAAGGACTTAAATATTATAAACTGCCCAAACTTTAAGACTTTGGTGTCCTTATCCGATTTTATAAGAATTATTGTGATAATTTATTAATTAATTATTTCCATGAGAAATTGTGCGCATGCTGAACAAAACTTTCCAGGATATATAGTTTAACACGATGTTTGATCTGAGCGCGACTAATTTTTGGTAGGATATATTAATTTAATACGATATAGATCAGAGCTCCTCATTTCATTTCATTGTCCGCTGAACCTGAAGGAACACATTGTTTTTTGATGTTTAGGCCGAAACCACAGCTGAACTTCTAATTTTTGACGATGACACGAAATATATATATATTATCGAAGCTTTACTGTACTTCTATTTTTCCAGATAAAATAGTTGAGCACGATTCTTAGAGCAGCACCACTCGTGTAACAGAGTTTTTCTTTTAACAATAAGAATAAATATTATTAATTAATAACAAATAGAAACTACAATTCACAGCTTCAGAAAGGTACCAGAACAACTCAACTCTAGAACTATCCATAATGTATAAACGTACATCGAACTCATACTTTTTGCATCAAACCGGAAGGCCTTTTCTACATCTCCTTGTTGGATTTTGGTTCATAAGAATTATTATAGAATTTGATAGACGCACTAAGATATACTTATTTTATATCTACTTGGTGTGATCACACCGTATATTGGTGTTATTATATTAACTCATATTGTCGCTCATAACATTAACTAAAGGTAGTTAAGTGGTTAGGTTGATTTGGCACATATGTGTGACACGTCATCACATTGAAACCAATAGGAAGTTGGCAAATGGCAATTGTGTGACGTGTATATGTACACCTTAACACATGAGATAATTGATTAATAACTACTCATTATTATAATAACTACTCATTATTATAAAGGGGCATGACCTTTAGATGAACGGATATATCTATCCCAAAATATATGACCTTTAAGAAGTAGTTATGCACCATAACTACCCTGGTTAGTGAAATAACATAACTTTTAGTAAATGATCATGTTTTATGTGAATTTAATAACCTTTAAAAGGTGACTATGGCTTTAATTTAACACGACACAACTCTTAAAAGACTTATGACTCTATGACCAAACCAGCACATATCTTCTAATGGTAGTTATTGCCTTATTTTAAGGGAAGAAGTTATAGGTAGGTAAAGGTACCTCTTGGCGAAGTAGTACAACATTTTATGAAGAGTTGTAACTCTTTTTATGAAGGGTTATAACCCTCCATAAGTACTAATTCATCCCCTATAAATAAAGGGCAATAAAATTATGTATGGAGAGATTGCGAGCATAATTTCTAGAGGCCCTACTTGTTCTATTTTACCCTGCACATTTCTCTATTACCAAAAAGAGCATTTTAGTCGAGTATTAGGTGTAAACCAGCATATTTAGTTACTTGTATTTTCAAGTTTATTAAATATCTGGTTTTTGGTGTTCACAATAAGTCACGTCTTCCACAACATGCATAAAGAAGCACTTTATCAAAGAGACTATCACTTGGTTCCTCTATGATAAACGAGTACACCTTAATTTCTGCATTTATTTTATATCATGGGAATTAATGTGTTCATTAGTTATACACTTAAATTTCTTTCATTGGTATCAGAGCCCATAGATTCAATATACATGCTCCCTAGACAACCTTTGGTTATTTGAAATTTTTTTGCATGTGATACCAATATAATTGACCTTCTCTCTAATCTATGTGCTAAAATTTAGTTTTGGTTACTAAATCTAAAATCTATATGCATGTTTAAACTTGCATTGGTATTAGAGCCCATAGATTCAATATACATGATCTCTAGACAGCCTTTGGTTATTTGAAAATTTTTTGCATGTGATACTAATATGATTGACCTTCTCTCTAATCTATGTGCTAAGATTTAGTTTTGGTTACTAAATCTAAAATCTATATGCATGTTTAAACTTGGTACATATATTAAGTTAATCAAAACTTATGATGATGAGAATATAGATTATTTTGGTGTATTTGGCCTTGCGTATATCCAATTTGTGCATCTTTTTGAACTTTGTGTTCTTGAAAGTTTTTCTGGGTATACTGGCAGGTTGGATTGCATATATGTTTTTGTTTGACTGTATTATTGACTTTGTGTTAATAATGGCTATATATATATATATATAAGGCAATTTAAGACAAGTAAACTAAAATAATGAAAACTTGTCAAAATAGATTTGATTACATGTGCATGCACATGTTTTTTGGTTTATTTTGGCATAGATAAGTTATTTTATTTTGCTTGTGCTTAAAATTGTCTTATTGTTATAATATATGCACCTATTTAATGTACTAAATATTACATGTTGTAGATTGCTAACTTCATAAGTGGAGTTATCAATTACTCCATCCATCCCATATTCTTTGCACTATTTGACTTTTTCACATAGTTTGACTTAAATTTATTCATATTAGTATTTATTAGAAAAAAAATAAAAAAAATATATTTAGAAATTATATGTCTTGATTTATCATTTTATATAAAGATTCTCAATTTATATACTAAAATGTTGAAAATAAAAAATCATAGATTAATTGCTGAAAAATAAATGGTACAAAGAATATGAGACAAAGGGAGTAACTAAGTTTTGATCTGAAACTTAATGATGACAAAGAAGTCATCATACACAAAGATGTTTCAGGAAGTGTTAAGTGAAGTAGAGTTATCAATCATCATATTTGAAGTTTTTGGAAAAAAAACAAACACAAGAAAAAACAAACCAAATGTTTCGTTTGTGATTGTGAAGAAACCTAAGCAAATAGTTGCTTAGTGACTAATGTACATAACTTTTCGTTCTCCTCAAACTATACGATATATGTAATATATATATTTTAGCCGAATCAAAATTCTTTGTGAATTAGTGATTTAAGGGTCAAAAGTCACATTTATCCTGAGAATGATTGTTTAAAAGTACATATGTGTCTATGGTGAACCAAACTTCAAGTTTAAAGATAAAGAGTTGGTTATGTGAAACTCTTTAGTAAAAATGTACATTAATTGTGTAATATGTACTTAGTTTAAGATAATGTGTTTTTCTTAAATTCTTTGTATAGATCTTACTTGCCATGTAAGTTTCCTATGTACATGATATTTTATCTTAGTGATAATAATAATAATTCCTTGTTTTTTAAATTATGGCCATGTGGTCTTAATAACTAATTTTTTCAAAAATTCTAATAAATTTTTACTAGGATATCAAAAGTGATATTCTAATAATGCGCATTTAGGCTAAGAAAAAGTATTAGTGTGTTATAAGCGATTCACTTTGTTCTTTTTATGAAGTGGCCTTACAAATGTATTTAGTTTGCATATGTGCAAAATAACTAAGATTGGTCATGTTTTGAGAATGTTTCAATTGCCATGTCTTTTAGACAATTTACTTAGAATCTTTTGAGATTTAATGAATATCAAGTCTAGATTAAATTTTAGATATAATCACTTAAATTTTACTTCATATTTTCTATCATAAAATATGTTCCTTAGAAGAAGTTTTGAGTTTGTCGGATCTAATGCTCAAGGAGCATTGGATACAACTTATTTTGTATGGGAATAGTTTAAGCCAGTGGAAAATATGTTGTTACCACCATTTATTGAACATAAAAAGGTTGGTCATCAAAATTATCATGATTATGGCTATAATGGTTAGATTGATAATCACCATCAGGAAATAGGGCTATAACATGAGGACTCAATACCCTTCAAATGTCAAAATGATCATGCAAATGTGCAAGATCAAGATATTTTTTTCCTTATTAGTCTAAGTTGAGATGTTCAAGTAGATAGCTATACCACAAAAAAAAATTGTTGATTTTGGTTGAGAGGGAAGTACATTTGGTATTATCTTAATATAGATGAACCAAGTAATGTCTAAAATTGACATTATGTATTTTGATGCAATTTTCGCTCTTGATTCTCAACATTTTGACAAAATATGAATATGAGCTTGATTGATCATGTATTCATGATTTGATCATGAGTATAAAGTAATTATCAACAAGATTCAAGCAGTGTGTATATTGTTATAAAGGTAGCCGATGCATGCACACATCTCAACTAAGTTAGAAAGCATTAACAAGAATTATGTATTCTTTATGAACAAAAAATATTCTAATTTAAGTATCTCCTATTGTGGAGAATATTTTGTTCATGGTTATTCACAAAGTTAGAATAAAATGTTTTCTAATGTTAGTTAAGGTCATACCTACTGTGATATAGTTAAATGACTCTCTTAACAAAACTTTAATATCCAAAGAGCTGTAAAAGTTTGATTTTAGTGTCATTGCCACTCTTGTAGCATGTACATACCAAGAGTAAGAAAATGTGTCTTCCCAGGTAATAAATTAACATTTAAAGAAGAATGTTAATAGACATGGAATGTGTAGATGATTATAATCTTGAATCTTGAAAAGATGTCATCTTAGTTAAGTTCTAAGAGGTTAGTGATTATGAATGTTCATTTTAGTTTTCTTATTTGGACACTTTAACATATGTAGAGCTTATGAATTTTTTCTTTCAAGAAAAAATGATACAAGGCTTACTAAGATATTTGGTTCTTTCATGTTCTTGATCATTCAATATCTTATCAAAATCATATATTATCAAAACCATATATTGGTCATATTAATGGATTTTGTATCTAGCATAAGTGCAAGACCAAGGATATCAAGAAATAAGTTTAGGACATGAGGTTATGCACCTCATATCGAATCCATTGATTTGGCATAAGTGCTAAATCAATTAAACTTTCATAAGTGAAAGTGGCTCTTTACTTGTCCAAATTAGAAAGATAGAATTGCCATAAAAAAATAATCTGGACATCAATTTTAATAATCTTGTATTTAAATGAAGCGGCTACATAAGAGCTATTAAGTTCTAAATATCATTAGTTAATCCTAAACACAATAGGGGCTCAATGAGGTTATATCTAAAAGTTGAAGATCAATAGGTGATAACTTCACATTTTTAATGAAATTTGTATCCGTATGGTTCATTATAGTAATAAAAGTTATATTTGAATGTGAGCATACATCTAATTGATGATAAGCTCAACCTTCCCCAAATGGCAAGGAAGTTTTTATGAAAATCATATAATGTTTTCATGACTTTTGCCCTTAAACTCACAAAATAGTCTAAGGACTATATAGTATAATATGCTTCAAGACTAAGGTCTCAAAGTATTTTATATGCAATTTTAAACTTGGTTTAAGATAATGCAGAAATAGCCATTTTGTTCTTGGGTCATACTTCAAGTCTAACTCATGGTTGTTACTCACAACCCATTGAACACTTTTTCTGGAATGGAAGAGTTTGGATTAGTTCTTCATTTAAGCCTGATATGTATCACGAGATGTACATGATCAAGTTAGCCAAGTTGATCAGGATAATTAGTTCAAGTATTTATTTTGAATCTACCAAAGAACCATATTAGTATACAATATATGTCATATTACATCATTCAGATGTAATGAGACAATGAAAAATGTTATTAAGTTAACATTACCACACTAAAATATGATGAAGTTTAGAAATGAATACATATTTACATTTATGTAAGCAATCTATTTGTGTGGTACTTGTTTCCATACAAAGGGGCTTACCTTCATGAAATATAAAGGTCATTAAATTGAAATATCTTAATAACAGCTTAGGCATTATTGGTGTTCATGTTTCATGAAAATATAAAGCCCATGATATAACTATTAAATTGTGATAGATGGAAATGAAGTTAGTGTTAATTTAACTAACTAGTTGGATTAACTTCATATTTGTGTTTTTTTTTGTATGAAGATATGATAAGTCATGCCACATATGTGTAGCATATGTTTATCATATGTGTGCATATACTTATATGATGGTTGTATTACATGTGTGTCATGCATATCATCATATATATAGTTTATATCACAACAAAAACCAAATATATGTCTAGACATAGGTTGAAGGTTGGTTTTCTTGCACAAATAACTTGCCATTGTTCATGGAGTTTGAACAAGGATAAGACCCCTAAAGTCTTGAATGTAGGTCGTTATTTAAATTAGTCATATGTGATTTAATAAAAACTTACATCCAAGTAAGAATCACATAATCCAACTTGTGACAACTTTAGCATAAAAGTCATCTTGATCTAAATTATTTGTTTAAGATCAAGGTAAGGTATTAGTCACACCCCATTTGTATGCCCATACATACATCCTAACCTATGTGACTAAGGGTTTTTTCATATGTGAGAAGTTTGACATTTGCATGGTTTGTTAAGGACATATGCTCAAAGTGGGAGTCCACATAGAGTCACACAAACAATGCTTGAGAAGGAGATAGACACCTCCTAAATAGTGATTGTCAAACATTGTGATTGTGTATACTAAGATACCATAGCACTTGATAGCCGAAGGGCTATCGCCTCTTTCAGAACATACTTCCTGCCGAAAGTGTGATCGGGAAGCCTGGCGTCATCCGAAAAAGGCGCTATCACTGACCTCGGAGGGAGCGAAGTCAAAAGCCTCCAACTTGGGACTTCGGCTAGTACGCCAGGGATTTCAAAGATGTTGCCTGCTCCCCCGGGGGGACCGGGTGGATTGCCTTCGGATATGAAGAACTGACCATTGCAAGCAGAAGAGGATCTCCCCGAAGGCGGAACCTCCGAACCAGGGAACTCCCCGAAACCATGAGCATAGCTCCCGAGGAAGGGCATCTGTGTCAAAGACGACCTCGCCCAGAGGACCTCGGAAGTACAGCATGAGCATTTAAGGAGCCTCTGACATGTCGCCCACAGGCGCTACATG
The DNA here is from genome assembly GCA_005392925.1 of Aquilaria sinensis. Lineage (NCBI taxonomy): Eukaryota > Viridiplantae > Streptophyta > Magnoliopsida > Malvales > Thymelaeaceae > Aquilaria > Aquilaria sinensis. The sequence continues at coordinate 393,311 of SMDT01000231.1, forward strand.
CTGCCTCAAACGGCGATCTGACACGCCGACGCCGTCCAGGTCTTGTCACGACCTGTCTCGGACCAAGGCTCGAGGAGCCTGCAAACAGCTACTTATCCCCTACGCCCGAAGGTACAGAAAAGATCTGACCTAACACATGTCATGATTTGAACGGGCTGGACACTCCTATAAATACCAGGAAATAAACCCTGGCAAAGGAGGATCCTGGATCAGACCCCTTTCCTTGAGAAAACACAAACAGGCAAGGCCACTAAAACCTTAGTGCTCCCCCTTTACCTTCTCAGGACACTGACTTGGGCGTCAGAGGCTCCTCCCCGGAAAAACACCCCGGGGACCTCCTAACCCTCTCTTCTGAGCTTTTCAGGCACACTCCCCTGGGAAATCTGGGCTCCAGGCGTTCTCCCTCTCAAGAAGTCATTCTAAAAGTCACAATGTCACTCAACGAAGATGCTGCTGGGCATCATTTGGCGCCGTCTGTGGGAAAGCACTCTAAGGTCGCCGTTGTTGAAACTTGGCGTTCGAAGGACAAGGGACTCCCGAGGTCCCTGTCCGCGCCTGAAGCTCAACCGGCTACTGAGCAAACCCTTCCAGGGACTTCCGCGCCCGAGGAAGAGCGTCCTCTAGTCATTACTATAAGCTTTCTACGCGACTTTCAGCATTCTGTTGTGGCTGAAATGACATAACAGATAGACCGAATGTGGCCACAAGAAACTCAGGCCCAAAGGCCTCCCTCGCCAACACGCCTTCGGGAGAAAAGCCCCAAGCCAACCCATCGTAGTTCAGGAAGCGGAGACCCGCGTGAGGAGTCTTCAACGGAAAACATGCCCCTCGGGGCACGGCTTGCGGGACAAACAGGGTCCAAGCAACCCAAAATCCCACATCGAAGGAGTTCGTCGCCTGAGGCGAAGTCCCTGTCCCCCCGACGCCGAACTCACTCCCCGAAGAGGCGCCGGCAATCTCCCTTCCCAGAGGAAGAACCTAGTGCCACGATCCTTATGGAGAGGATACTAGCGAGACTAGACAGGGTGGAAAAACAGGTAGCCCGCAAACCCGTCTGGGCCAGGCTGTCTGGAACCTTTTGTGGGGATGAGTCCCCGTTCACCCAAGCTGTAGTTGGGGCAGCCATGCCAGGCGACTTCAGAGTACCTCGGCTGGAAACTTATGATGGCCGCACTGATCCACAGGCCCATCTGACCAAGTACAGACGCAGCATGATGATGCACGGTGCCGACGACGCTACCTTGTGCAAATGTTTCGAGGTCACCCTCACAGGACCAGCAACTGCGTGGTATAATTCATTGGCTCCAGGAACCATCACGGAGTTCCAGGAGTTATCCACGGCCTTCACGCAGCAATTTATTGGAAGTCGGCCAACGGCGAAGATGCCTGTCCAAATGTTCGACATAGCGCAAAGAAATGGAGAAACCATCCGCGACTATGTCGAAAGATTCAACAGAGAAGCTTTGAGTGTCCCAGACTTTCGGCCCGAAATACGCATTCTCGCCATGACGCGGGGCCTTCGGAGGGACTCACAGCTGTTTTACGAGTTCTCCAAGGACCCCCCGGACACGCTTGGTGAATTTTACCGAAGGGCCGAACAGCACATGACGGCCGAAGAGCTGAGAATGGGTGGACCGAAGTCCGATCACACCCGGGCCGAAGGGTCCAACCAGCAAACCCGGTATCCAACCGAACAGGCAGGCCGACCTCGGAGAATGCGGGGAAGGAAACTCCCAATTTTCACACCCCTGAACACCACGAGAACCAACATCCTCATGACAATGGAAAGGCAGGGGACTCAGATTCAGCGGCCAAGGGCCATGACCGCTGATAACAAGAAGAACATAAAGAAGTTCTGCCAGTTTCACCGCGACCACGGCCACGACACCGAAGACTGCTTCCAATTGAAGAAGTATATAGAGTCGCTGATAAAACTGGGCCAACTTCGACGTTATCTGCGGATGCCGTCCCCGAAAGGGAGAAAAGAGGAGGAAGGAAAGGCAGAAGATGAGGACTACGACTCCGACAGGCGGAGGAACCGAAGTCCGAAAAGGCGCCCTCCACCTCCGGCGGGAATAATACAAACAATCACGACGGGGCTCCCATCCTCGGAAAGAAAGAGGAAGGCCAGAGAAATAGCAGTCATGGAATATCAGAGTCCGACAAAGAAACTGGCCCGCAAGGATGGTTCCGCCGTCATCTTTCCCCATGACGATCCGCTGTTGATCATGGCGAGGATAGGAAACTGGGACGTCAAGAGAGTGTTGCTCGACGATGGATCAAACGCCGACGTCCTGTTTTCACACTTACTGCCGAACTTGGGCATATCTAGCAGCGACCTCAAGCCCGTCACCTCGCCTACTTTCGGGGTAGGACCATCCGAACTGCCTGTCCTCGGATGGATCGATCTCCCCTTAATGCTGAAAGGAACTTCGGTAGATGGGACTGCTGAATTATTCGCCTCCACAATGGCAAGGTTCATTGTCATGAATGTCCCTTCATCGTACAACGCCATCCTTGGAAGACAGACACAGGGAAATCTGCACATTCGCCCTGATGTGAAGTACTTAACTGTCACTTTCGCCACCAAGGATGGAGATGCGGAAATCTTCATAGATCAGGGCGAAGTAAGGAAGGTGTTCGTCAAGGCACGAAAAGCTCCGGCAAACAACTTCGCACAAACGGTGGAGGCAAAGGCACCAAAGAAGGGCGAGGCAGAAGATCCCGCGAAAGCGGAAATGGAAAAAGTAGAACTTGTCCCAGGCCAAAGTACCCGAATAGGGAAGAACTTGGCCGAAGGTGACAAGAAAAAACTTGTATCTTTTCTGCTGGCAAATAAAGATCTGTTTGCCTACTCGCCGAAAGATATGCCAAGGGTAAACCCTAACGTAATACAGCATAGCCTTAGAGTAAGTCCGGAAGCAAAACCTGTCCGGCAAAAGAAACAGGGCATCTCAGTCCATAAAAGTAACTTTGTCAAAACCGAAGTCCAGTGCCTGTTGAACGCTAATGTCATCAGGGAGGTCAAGTACCCCGAATGGTTAAGCAACGTGGTTATTGCCACAAAAGAAGGAAGTAGTAAGCTCCGGATGTGCATCGACTTCAGAAACTTGAACGATGCTTGCCCAAAAGACTCATACCCTCTCCCACCGATAGACCAATTGGTAGACTCAACTGCCGAATATGGGCTCTTAAATTTCTTAGATGCCTTCAGTGGGTATCATCAAATAAGGATTGACCCCGAAGATGAAGAGAAAACCGCCTTCATCACCGAGGGAGGAACATACTGTTACGTCAGAATGCCCTTTGGGCTAAAAAACGCAGGAGCCACCTACCAGAGGTTGATGAGCAAGGTCTTTAACGACCAAATAAGGAGAAACATAGAAGTATATGTCGACGACATGATAGTCTAGAACAAGCTGCCTGGCGACCACGTCGCAGATCTAAAGGAAACTTTCCACTAGCTCAGAGCCTTCGGGATCCGTCTTAATCCCGAAAAGTGCATCTTTGGAGTGACCTCGGGAAAGTTCCATGGGTACATGGTATCAAAAAGAGGCATTAATGCTAACCCAGAAAAAATTAAGGCTCTGCTCGAGTTCCGAACTCCTGCCACAATAAAAGATATGCAGAGACTCACCGGAAGGATAACCTCTCTTAGCAGGTTTATTTCCAGGTATGGAGACCGATGTCGACCATTCTTCAAAGTCCTCACTAAGGCAGCAAAAAAGGAGGACAACCTCGGAAGTAATGATCATCCTTGGGATGAAGACTGCCAAAGGGCCTGGGAAGAACTCAAAATCTACTTAGCCGGTCTGCCCACTCTGGGCAACCCCGCGAGGGAGAGCCCCTTGTATTATACCTCGCCGTCACAGAAAAAGCAGTAAGCTCGGTCCTTGTGAATGAGGAAGGGCCGAAGCAATGGCCGGTTTATTATGTAAGCAAGTCCCTGCATGGCGCCGAAGTCAGGTATCCTTTGTTGCAAAAAGCTATATATGCCTTGGTGCTAGTAGGAAGAAGGCTGCGACCATATTTTCAGGCTTACCCTATCATCGTCCGAAGCAGTCTACCTCTGTGCGATGTCATGAGAAAAGTTGATCATTCGGGAAGGCTTTCCAAATGGTGTATAGAGCTTGGCGTACACGACATCACTTATGAACCTCGAAAAGCCATAAAAGCTCAAGCTCTGGAAGACTTCATTGCCGAAGTACCCACCACCGAGGACAGCCATCTGGATCCAAATGAAGGTGAGCCAGAATGGACTTTGTATGTTGACGGAGCCTCGGGGTCCGAACACCAGGGAGCTGGGGTAATTATCAGAAGTCCCGAAGGCCTAGAGGTTAATGAAGGCTATCAAGTTCAGCTTTAACGTCACCAACAATGTGGCTGAGTATGAAGCCCTCATAACAGGATTGTGCCTAGCCAGAAAAATTGGCGTGAGAAATTTAAAGGCCCACAGCGATTCCCAGCTAGTAGTTCGACAAACGGCAGGAGACTATGGGTCGAAGGACCCAACCTTGGCAAAATACCACGAACTGGTAGCAAAGCTCATTCAAGAGTTCGACACCATACGGATCGAAAACGTACCTTGACGAGATAACACCGAAGCAGATTGCTTGGCGAAGTCGAAAACATGCACCGAAGTGCTAGACCATCCAAGCATCGCAGTATTGAGCATAGTAACCTCGGGAAAATGATGGAAAGACCCGATAAAAAAGTATCTCGCAGACAACGCGCTCCCCGAAGACCCCGGCGACGCTGCAAAAGTGCGAAGACGCTCTGGCCAATTCTTCCTAATCGGCGAAGACTTGTATTGGCAGGGATACGCAAATCCACTGCAGAGGTGTGTTGGCGAAGAAGATACTGAAATGATCCTCGAAGAAGTTCACAAAGGCGCTTGTGGTTCGCACATTGGAACCGACACCCTGGTAGCAGTGATACTTCGCCAAGGGTACTTTTGGCCTACCCTGAGAAAGGACGCTAAACAGTTCATCCAGAAATGTGGTAATTGCCAGAGACACGCGAATATCCAGAGGACACCCTCAGAAATGGTAACTTCAGCTGACTATCCCTGGCCCTTCGCAGTTTGGGGCATAGACCTCATAGGACCACTCCTAACAGCACCTGGAGGCGTGAAGTTCTGCATAGTAGCGGTAAATTATTTCTCCAAATGGGTCGATGCAGAACCCTTGGCTACTATCTCAGCAAAAGAAGTGCAGAAGTTCATATGAAAGAATATCGTATGCAGATTTGGCATACCGAGGGTACTAGTAGCTGATAATGGATCCCAGTTTATAGACAAAGGGTTCCAGGGATTTATCAGTGACCTCGAAACAAAAATGCACTTCGCCCCAGTAGCTCACCCCCAAAGCAATGGGCAAGTAGAAGTATCTAACAGAACCATAAAAGATGGTCGAAAAAAGAGGCTGGGAGAAGCAAAAGGGAAATGGCCAAGAGAGCTCCAAAGCGTATTATGGAGCTACCGAACAACACCTCGAAGAGCCATAGGGGAAACGCCTTTTTCACTCGTTTTCGGTACAGAGTACATCATCCCAATCGAGGTAGTGTGACTATCAGTACGGGTGCAAGTATTGATGAAAGTGGAAATGACCTCGGCCTAAGAACCAAACTCGACCTCGTCGGCGAACACAGAGAAACAGCCGAGCTGAGAAGAAAAGCTTTTCAGCAAAGAGTGGTCGTGGCTATAAACTTGCGCGCCAGGCCGAAGGGAATAAAGAAAGGAGACCTCGTTCTCCGAAAGGCTGAATTCGAACCCCGAAGGCCATCCCACGGGGTATTTCGCGCAAATTGGGAAGGTCCTTATCTAGTTCTTGCCGAAGTACGAAAGGGGGTGTACAAACTCGGCGATGCCAAAGGCGTAGAATTAAAAAATACTTGGCATTCGGATGCCTTGAAAAAATTCTATGCTTAGGATTTCGCGGAAGAATTGTATTGTACAAATTAGAGAAATATTCTAAGTACAGAAGTTTCTTAGAAAAGATCGTAAGTGTAAATTGTACAAGCCAGAATTCCGTGAAGGTGATCGGCGTAATAAGCGCAGATATGATTTTCCGAAGTCTCTTGAGCGATCATGTTCGGGACAATGGGAAATGAAAAATCTCGCAAAAAGACTTAGCCAAAAAGAGTCTTTATTGAGATGAATATGCTTACAGAGAAGAAAGATTGCCAAAAGAAGAAGTACAAAAAAAAAGGAAAAGAAGGCAAAGGACCCTAAAACAAACTAAGGAATCTCAGCGTCCCGGGAGCCACCAGCTCCTGCGTCCTTTTCCACCACCTTCGGCCCTGGGAAAGAAAGAGGCAAGTTCAGGTGCTCAATCTTGGACCAAGACCACCGAGGCCCCTCAGGAATCTTTAAGGCCTCCAAGAAAGAAAGGTCCAGATTTGGGAACCTTCGAAGAACTTGGTGCCGAGCGAGGCAGAAGCCGTCCTGGAAACTAACTTTGGTCATCTGGTCAGATTTATCCTTCTCGACCCCAAGGGCGTCAAGGTCCTTCTTCAGATCTGCGACCTCCTTCTTTAGTGCCTTCATCTTCTTCTTCTTTAGCTCCTTCTTCAAAGAATCGACCTCGGCTTGGAGCGCGGCCTTCTCAGCAAGCGCCTACGCCAGGAGAGCCTCAGACTCTGACTTCTCCTTTTGTTGCGCTTCGTTTGCCGAAATCAGCTCCGCCACCTGGGAGCCGAGGTCAGAAATCTTCTTGGAGGAATCCTTCTAAAGTTCTTCTTTTTCTTTCAGGAACTCCTCCCGAACGGCAACAACCTCCTTCTCTGTAGCTTGAACCAGCTGCGTGTTCTTGGCAGCCAATTCCGAGCACGTGGCCTTAGTTTTTTCTATGACCTCTAAGGCCAAGACTCTGAACGCCGCCTGCCTCGCCACCCGAACTCTGAGGAAACCAGCGTACCCCAGCAGCTGCAAAGAAATAAAGGCAAAGTCAGTAAGGCAAAAAAAAAAAAAAGAGCCAAACACTTAGAGGAAATCAAAAGGAAAAAAGAAAGGCGTGAAGCATACCTGGGCAACGTGCTCGGAAACTTTAGAGGCGAGGGAATCATCGCCCGGGTAAGCCTCCGCAATGGCCCTGAAGGAGGCCTCAGTAAGCATCCCCTTCGAGATCTCTTTGGCCATTTGCTGGCAGTCTCCGGAGTACAAATTCATGTCCTCCGTAAACGACCAGAAAAGCTCCTTCGGGATCTTCCCCTTCGGGATATGGGCATCCCGAAGGGCTCGCTTCCGGGCGTGCTCGGCTGCCCAACCCGGAGTAAGTAACTCCCCTACACGGCAAAACAAGAAGCTGGTCAAGACAAGTAAATCTCAAAATTCAAAAAAGTAAAGGCACCACAGTTTGTCTGAGAAAGCGAACCTGGCGGCACTTCGGTGACGTCATCATCGGAGTCCGAGACCTCCTCGGTAGAAACCCCATTGCCTTTGCTTTTACGCCTCTCCTCGGCAGAAGGAGCCTCCACTAGGGCACCCAGAAGAGCAGGCGACGAAGTAGGACTCCGAGGAGGGACGTCGCCAGCAACCTCGGGCGGCGGAGCGCCGGCAGCTTCGGGCTCTTCACTTACCTCCTCAAGAACTTCCAGCAGAGGAGGATGAACAGTCTTCCTTGCTCATTTAGCCAAGGAAGGACCAGCACCAGTCGTTTTCCGCCTTCGGGAGGCGGCCTTCTTCATTTGCTCACCCTTCTCGGATTTACCGAGGAAAATGGACTTGTAAAAAGCAGTAGTGTCGTCGCCCATCTCTGGAAAAGAAAGAAGACATCAGCGTGAGTCCAAGGTGAAAATTATAACAAAAGGATTCGGAGATAACTTACGCTCATAGAAAGTTTCGTAAGTAACTTCCTCCCGAAGGAGTTTCACCAACCAGGAATCCTTCCCAGCGATGGCAGGAGCCGGCATCCCGAGGTCTGTCTTGTGCTCCTTCACTACCCCTAACTCCCGAAGAACCTCCTCGGTCATCAGCTTTCAATTGGTAGGGAAGGGGTAGAGAGAGCGTGAAGGGACCTCGAAACCCCAATCGAAGACAGCGCGGATACGTCTATCGAAGTCTGCGAATACGGGAGCCAACTCGGGAGTCAGCATTATCCTCGGATCTATGACGTCCATCTCCAGCCTTCCCCGAGCCCACTTGGTCGGAACGTGCGACCAGGCCTCCTCCATCTTTAGAAAGAAAAACTTTTGTTGCCACCTTCGCTAGCTGTCCTTAGTGGCAAAGGTGAACATATACTTTTTGCTCCCGGATCCCCGAGGTAGCATAAAGTAAAAGCCACCATTCGGAACCACGAAGAGCTTATAGTACTGCATAAAGATAACAAAGTGGGGTTCTATTTTGAAGACGCCACACATGCAGAGGAAGGCGTTAAAATAGCAATACGAGTTCGGCAGAAAGTGATTTACGACAATGCCATGGAACTGGCAAAAGTCGCAAATCATCTTCGGATGAGGGAACCGAAGTCCGGCCTTCAGCTGGGTCCGGAAAACGGTAACCTCGTCACCACGGTTCGAAAAGCTAAATTGGTCCGAACGTGGCAACCTGGTAATGGCGTACGAAGGAAGGAAGAACTTGGTCTTCCATTTTTCTAATTTTTCAGAAGTGCTGTAGCAAGGGTGAGACAAAAGAGGGTGCCAACTCTCAGGAATATGCATGGTCGGCTGGAAAGTGCTTTCGGAAAAAGGTAAAAAATGACTTCGAGAAAACTTTAAAAATCAGATGACTCTGGAATCAAAAACTCACCAAATGATTTGCCAAAATCTGGGTTTGAAGTCGCTGTCGCGAAAAGTTGCCGGAAAACACTGCGTCAAATAGCACCGCCACAAAAAGCAGAAGGAAACGCAAAAACAGTTGAAAGGTAGAGGGAAGCAAAAGCAGAAGCAAAAGGAGATTATGACGGGACAAATGTATATATAGGCCGAAGAGGGTAGGCGAACCGGCGTCATAAGTACTCCGCGAAGGCAAAAAGTCGCCATAACTACTCGGGGCGCATAAAAAGGCGCGCCCGCTATGTCCGATACAGCCCTCGCCAATAACTAGCTACCACGTGTAAGCCGTCACGCCAAAAGAGGGACACGCTTTCTGACAAATGGCGCGCCACTCTAGACTGACACGCCTGGTTACGAGACGCGACATTTCGCAGACCTACAAAAAGAAAGAAGTAGGTTACCTCGAAGACACCAAAAGACAGGCTATGGCTGAAGAGCCAATGTCTTCGGACAAAAGGTGCATCTTCGGAAAAAGGTATTATCCCCAAGGCCCCAAGGGGCACCCTCCGGAAGCCGACAAACCGAAGCTTCCACTTCGGCTTTTTGGAGGGGGCCTTGTGATAGCCGAAGGGCTATCGCCTCTTTCAGAACATACTTCCTGTCGAAAGTGTGATCGGGAAGCCTGGCGTCATCCGAAAAAGGCGCTATCACTGACCTCGAAGGGAGCGAAGTCAAGAGCCTCCAACTTGGGACTTCGGCTAGTATGCCATGGATTTCAAAGATGTTGCCGGCTCCCCCGGGGGGACCGGGTGGATCGCCTTCGGATATGAAGAACTGACTATTGTAAGCAGAAGAGGATCTCCCCGAAGGCGGAACCTCCGAACCAGAGAACTCCCCGAAACCATGAGCATAGCTCCCGAGGAAGGGCATCTGTGTCAAAGACGACCTCGCCCAGAGGACCTCGAGAGTACGGCATGAGCATTTAAGGAGCCTCTGACATGTCGCCCACAGGCGCTACATGCTGCCTCAAACGGCGATTTGACACGCCGATGCCGTCCAGGTCTTGTCACGACCTGTCTCGGACCATGGCTCGAGGAGCCTGCAAACAGCTACTTGTCCCCTACGCCCAAATGTACAGAAAAGATCTGACCGAACACGTGTCATGATCTCAACGGGCTGGACACTCCTATAAATACCAGGAAACAAACCCTGGCAAAGGAGGATCCTGGATCAGACCCCTCTCCTTGAGAAAACACAAACAGGCAAGGCCACTAAAACCTTAGTGCTCCCCCTTTACCTTCTCAGGACACTGACTTGGGCGTCGGAGGCTCCTCCCCGGAAAAACACCTCGGGGACCTCCTAACCCTCTCTTCTGAGCTTTTCAGGCACACTCCCCTGGGAAATCTGGGCTCCAGAAGTTCTCCCTCTCAGGAAGTCCTTCCAAAAGTCACAATATCACTCAACGAAGATGCTGCTGGGCATGAGCACTTGTACATATCTTATGTGTTTTTTTACTTGCTAAATTGACCATAAAAAGGAAATAAGTAAGTTTTCTCTTATCTTACTTATGTATGAGTTTTTTTTGCTATGCCCCTACTCACTATTGACTACTATTTAGTGATTTAAAATCATAGTATTACTTTGGTGAGCTTCCTATGGCTATGGTAATGCAATCAGATATGTTTCTCATTAGGTAATCACTAGGTTTTAAGTTACTATATCGTGAGTGCGATGGGAAATACTTTATAATGAGTTTGTAAATTGTTGCAAATTACGATCTGATTATATGTGTTATAAGTCAAGTAGTTGATACAATGTCATCTATACTTAAATACAAGTACTCAAAAGTAGTATTTGATGTAATATTATATTACTTAATGTATTACACTATTCAAGTATAAAGTGACTTCAAAAATTGATGCATTTCGAGTTTGGTACATGACAAAGAGTTTATCAGTAAACTCATAAAAGAGGCATGTTGTAGCCAAACTATATATCAACAAAGCCTTGAGGCATATAGGCATGATTAATGATATATGTATCATTAATGAACTTTGATTTGTTTAAAGATCTTTGATTGATTCAAGGATTTGTGGTGAAGACATTCTCCTATATATGTTTAACCACTACATAATGAGGAGATTTGTTGTCATGCCTAGGGTCACACGCCTAAACTTGCAAATGTCAGTTTTTCTTTTGTCTTCATATGTTTTAGGTGTTCCTTTATCCACTATCCCCATGTTCTATAAAGTATATCTAGCATAAGTGGGAGTTGTTGGATTTTAGTTCACAAGAGTAATTACTGAATTCTATAGACGCGCTAAGATATACTTATTTTACATCTACTTGGTGTGGTCACACCATATGTTGGTGTTGTCGTATTAATTTACATCACCGCTTCTAACATTAATTAGAGGTAGTTAAGTAGTTAAGTTGATATAATGCATAAATGTGACACATTATCACATTGGAACCAATAGGAAATTTGAAAATGGTGATTATGTGACGTGTATATGTACACCTTAACACATGGGATAATTGCTTAATAACCACTCAATAACTACTCTTATTATAAAGGGATATGACCTTTAGATAAAGAGAAATGTCTATCTCAATATATATGACCCTTGAGGAAGTAGTTATGCACCATAACTACCCTGGTTAGTAAAATAACATGACTTTTAGTGAAGGGTCATGTTTTAGGCGAATTTAACAACTTTTAGAAAGTGATTATAGCCATAATTTAAGGTGACACAACTCTTAAAAGAGTTGTGACTCTATGGCCGAACCAACACATCTCTTCTAAGGGTAGTTGTTACCTTATTTTAAGGGGAAGAAGTTATAGGTGGGTAAAGGCACATCTTGGTGAAGTAGTATAACCTTTTATAAAGAGTTGTGACTCTTTTTATGAAGGGTTATGGCCCTCCACAAGTTCCAATTCATCCCCTATAAATAAAAGCCAATAAAATTATATATAGAGAGGTTGCGAACATAATTTCTAGAAACTTTACTTGTTCTATTTCGGCCTACACACTTCTCTATTACCAAAAAGAAAATTCTGATTGGGTGTGAACTAGCATATTTAGTTACTTGTATTTTCAAGTTAATTAAATATCTAATTTTTGGTATTCACAACTAGTCACGTCTTCCGCAACATGCATAAAGAGGCATTTTATCAATGAGACTATCACTCGGTTCTTCTGTAATAAACAAGTATGCCTTAATTTTCACATTTATTTTATATCATGGGAATTAATGTTTTCATTAGTTGTACACTTAAATGTCCTTCACTTCCTTATCTCTAATAGATCCAACAATTCATACTAACACCAAGAAAATACAAGCTTTAAAACTAATAGCTACCAATACCAAGAAAATACAAGCTTTACAACTGATAGTTACAAACCTCATTACAGTTTTTTCAACTCACATTTCACCACCAATTTTTTTTACCATAATCCATCTTTTTTTTTTTTACCTTTTCCTCTGATCCTTAGCCTTATTGATATTCTCTAAAATACCTAGTGATAGTTCATCACAATCATCAAAGGACCCCCAGTATTATTTAAACTGAGTTTACTCACTATATTTCCAAAACCTACCCACTTTATTTTTAAAATGTAGGTGTTTTTTGTATAATGTCTATTAGTAGTTAATATAAAATTTTCAAATCCTAAATTCAATTGTAAAGTTTTTGTATTCCAGCAAGTAAGATTCCTAATAATATATAATTTAAAATATCACTTTTTATGCAGTTTCTTCCCCTGCCAATATGGAACAAGTAGATACTTTTAATTGTTTTAAACCTTTGCTCCCTACTAGTATCCAGTAACTTTTCCATATTTAAAATTGAGTTTGTTATAATTTTTTCAAATTAATTGTCTTTTCATATAATAATAACATTTCAAAACTACATGATTTTAGCTATATTTACATATTTTATTTTATATTTATGCGTTATGTATCCAAACAATTAAATAGTTACGTGTCTTTTATAAGAAGATTTTTTTTTCATTGAAGGTCAATCCATTTCCACTACTAAAGTCACAAAATTTTCCAATGGCCGTTATCAATAGATATGCGTTGGAAAATTTGAAATTAACAATACACAACCATTGGCAACAAACCGTTGATATTCTCTTCGTTGGTAATCAGTTTACCAATGTTCCAGATAGTTGGCAACTTACCAACAGTTTCACCATTGATAACTTACCAATGGCTTATACTATTGATAAGCTAACAAAGGTTTAAACCATTGGTAATCTACCAAAGGCTTAAATTGTTGATAAATTACCAATGGCCTAAATTGTTAGTAAATTACCAACGAAATTTGCATCCAATATCGAATTTATACTTTTCCACCCATTCTTAAAATTAATTTGGTTGTGTTACTTATTGTTTCCATAAGTAACTTACACATACAACAAATAAATCTACACTAATATTAATACAATCAACGTGCATTTATTGTTTAGTCATACATCATAATAAAGTCTAATAGTAATAAGTTATCAACAATTCATACAAGCTTGATAATGTAATATCTAAGAATATTCTAACAAGTATCATAGAATTGGAATGATATGATGATTTACCCATTCCAAACTAGCGTCTAGAAAACCCTATCTCATCATTATTCGAGTCCAACTTATTTGTATACTCTGGAACTGGTTGAGGAGGTGGGCAGGACAGGTTCAACTAGGGCTGAAAATGGGCTGGGTCGAGCCTGAGCCCACTAGGCTCGAGCTCAGCCCCTTCACTGTTTGGCACTACGATCCTTCCTGGTCGACGGCATAGTTGTCGAGCATGCTTTAATCAATGCTGGCCGACTGGGTGGGTGGTGTGAATGGGATTTAGGCACGAGGCTTGGGCGCTTGGGGGAGAAAGGAAGTAATACGGGTTTGGGCCTGCTGGGAAAGAAACAAAGGGTAAGGCCTGTTAGACCCATGAGTTTATAGGGCCGGATACGTTCAAGCTCAAGCTTAGCCCCTTTTAGAGTTCGAGCCCATTTTCTAGCTCGAGCTCGAATAAACCTGGCTCGAAATGCCTCAACTCGGGCTTGAGCTCGAGCTATCCCAAAAAAGCCTGGCCCTTTTTCACCCCTAGGTTCAACGATCCACAAATAAGCTCTAACTGAGCTCGATTAGACTCCAAGGTGACCCTATTCACCTCCATCTCTACTCGTTGTCTCCTTTTGAGCCACTCCAGCTTACTCTCATACTTGACATCCCTTTGTGCAATCTCTACCATCATCTTTTGCACTTGCTCATTCAACTATGGCGTTTAAGTAAGGTCAACATGTGGGAATACACTAAATCCGAGCCTTTGGCGTCCTGGCACAAAGCACTGCTCTAATCCTAAACCGAAAACACACTATCTCCTTTTCCCACCGGTTGCAAGACTAATTATTGCAACTTTATCAATCTTCTATGATGACCCTATACCGTCATCTTGTTGTGTTTACTTCTCAATCTCAGCACTGATCTAGGCCTACACAAAGATATTAAATCGTTTCACTTAATGAGATATACTATGGAGTGAGACTTAATATAAGATAGAAAAATTGTTTATTATCCTTATAGCAACTTCCTCCGATCGCTTACTAACATATTCGGCATTCTTCATTGCATATGGAAATTAACAGCCCATGAAATTAAAAACCAATGTAAGAAAGCCCATCAAATTAACACATAATTGCATAATTGTTTCTATTTTTTTTAAATTATGCCAGAAATTTAAAAAAAAAATAAAAAATGCAGATTAACACATAATTGCATCTAGAAATTAACAATACATGAAATTTCGAACATATATACAAAAACCCATCATACATTAGACAAATGCATAGGTCTCCCTATTTTTTAAAAATAAACCTAAAATTAAAAAATTAAAATAAATGAAAATATGAAATTAGCATGTAATTGTAAATGAAAACCAATGAAATTTGCAGCCTATATATGAAAACCCTCAGACATAACATCGAAGCATAATTTTCACAAATATATATCATGAAAATTTTATGATTTTTAAAGGGGGAAATGAGATAAATTAAAAACTTGCCTTTAAATTGATGAACAATTAGTGAACTCACTTCACAAGCTTTAACATTGTGAGGAGTGAAGAATCAAAGCAAATTAGTTACAAAACTAACAAAACCCAAAAATATTGTACATCACAAAATTTGTTAACAAGTTAAAGAAATCACGTATTTACCTTGATAATCTTTTAGAACAATTGTAGATCTACTTTGAGACATGGAATCCTGAGCTTAGGTGGATCGAAAATGGTCACCAATGGCGAAATGATAGCAGCTGGGGCAACCAGGCAAGCAACCATATAGTTGGGCAAGCGTATTTCAAGTTGCTGAAGGACAAGGGTAGGGTAGGTTTTTACAATACCATTACCAACGGTCTAACTGTTTTGTAGTTGCTAGAGGAAAACAACATTGTTTCATTTAATGTTTTTACCAACAATTAAAGCCATTGGAACATGCAAGGACTAGACTGTTGGCCCATTTACCAATAGCTGACCATTGGTAATTAGTATTATATGTTGCCAATAGTTTAATACATTGGTAATTATCAATGGTCAAGCCATTGATAAAATGACAGTTAGAAATCCCATGGTTTTTAATAGTGTTCAACTAGCATTTATAAACTAATATAAAACACAAACTCTACATCGACAGTTCACTTTAATTTTGTCTTTTTATGTATTATAATTAGAAAAAGAAAATTTGTGAATAATCACTCTTACTGACCAAATATAAATCTCATGAAAACACAAGCACCAAGACAAAATTGGATGAAAACAGCAATATAAAATGGAATGAAAAGACAAAAAAACCTAAAAACAAAAAATAACTTGACCTAAAAGAACCAAAGGCAACAATCTCACTCCAATACCAAGGCTCTCAATCTCCATCAGCTCATTGACGTCAATTTTGAATGTCGGAATGGCTAAGAGCACCTCCAATTTGTAGTATGCTATAGTCCAAAGATAAGGACAAAACTCATTTAAATCACCTCGAGTAACTAACAAATAGCATATCTCGGAAAGAAAATGCGAGAAAAGAAGAAGGCCAGGCTTAGGTTGTATTTGAATATGGAAAATTTTCTTATTTTCTTTTCTAAATTTTTTTATAAAATTTTGATTATATAGTTTGTTTAAGGATGTCAAAAAACTTGTTTCTAAACTTTGAAAAACTCGTGTTATAAAACAAAAAGTCTTGTTTTATATGTTTTTATTTTAAAACATAAGTTTTCTAAAATTTAAAAAGCAAAATTTTTTAGATCCTAAGAACTTATTATGCCCTCAAATTTTTATCAAAAAAATTAAAAAATATATATATAAATATTTTTCACAACTGAACATCATCTTTTAGGGTCGAGGAAAATTAGAGGAGGAGGATGTCAACCGAAGTAAGTCAAAGAACCAAGTTTGGCTGGTTAAGGGCAAGGGTAGGTTTGCTAAGATGAGAGAAAATGCTTAGGATTTTTTTTTTGTGAAAAAGGTGTTTTTTTTTTTAGGTAAAAGGAAATTATATTAAGAAAAAACTAAATCCAACCACAAAGGGTATGGGCGAGGTCAACAAACACGGCCAGTGGTAAACAGCCTCATTCGAGTAACAAAATGTGCAACAAAGTTTAAAGAACGCAAAACATAAATAACAGAAAAGGACTTAAAAGAAGAAATCAATGTTCTGACATCATCTAGCAAGACACCAAATAGGTGCAAACAGGGCTGTGAAGACTGCAACTCCTTGACTAGCATGGCTGCATCTAATTCTACCATAATCCACTGACATCCCAATGCCTTAACTTCCTTTAAGTCATACAAGATGACCAAAATTTCCACAAAAACTGGTTGATTACACCACATGTCAAAAAAAATTGACACTATGTGAACTAGTACTGCTTTGAAGTTGTGAAAGACCAATTTGATAGAGTTCTTTTGGAGGGGAGTAGAAGTGGCAACAACATCCACATTAACCTTCAAATGACTAGGCGAGGGTGGAGACCAGCTTAACTGAGGGGTTCTTGCTGGTAGCTTTGATGCTGGGGGATTTGAACTCTCCAAATTTGTACACCAAACCTTAATAGCCTCAGCCCAAAGCTTTAGAGTGGTGCACTTATACTCATGCACAACTTTGTTCCTATTCAACCACAAGTGTCATCCTATAAAAGCAAAAAATGACCCTATTTAGTAACTCTTACACAACGCATAAAGGCTAACATCCATGCATTTAGACAGTAGATTATCCCTCATCAACAAGGCATTAGCTATAGCACGCCACTAGAACAGTTGAGGCTGATGGGTTGCCAGATGTCTCCAGAATAGTTTCCAATCCTGAGCTCCTTCCCAAAAAAATCATTCCTTTAGAAACACAAAAGCAATGTGTTATGCAATTTTGACTGAAAAGTGACCTAAAAAAGTCATGCCCCAAGTAAATAAGTTTGTCTTGCATGCCAATGAAAGAAGTATCTAAGTGATACTGGACACTTCCATCGAGTGAAATAATGCCTATAACATAGGTAGCCATCAGATTGTACCATCCTTCGTCATCAACTATGATACTCTTAAGTGTTCAAGACCTAGTAATTTTATTGTGATTAGGCGCAGGGAATGACCAAAAGGTAGCCAATTATGCATCCAAATATTTATCGACACCATATGACCCACATGCCAAACACCACCCCGCCATAAAACCTTTCTGCCCACCATAAATCTTTTCTAGAAAAGGAAAATTAAGGCACAAGGCACCTCTTTAGCCTACAAGAAAATCCGAGGTGGGAAAGTATTTACCTCTAAGCGCCTTGTACAAAAGAGTGTTTAAATCATGAGAAAGGCACCGGCCTTGTTTTGTAAGGTAAGCACGATTACAAGCTTCAAAATCTCATAAATCGAAACCTCCCTCTCCTTTAAATTACACAACTAATTCCGAAAGCACCAGGTAGTGGGACTTCTGTTATACGAGGAAAAGACCAAAAGAAGTGAACTACTAACTAACACAATTTGTCACATACCTATTTAGAAAGCAGTAAACTACTCATGAGATGGTTTGGCATGGCCTAAATAACCAACTTGATTAACACCAGATGACCAGCTTGAAAAAGAAAAGAAGCCTTCCAAGCAGAGAGCTTTTTAGATTGACACACTCAATCAAGTCATCACAGATCGAGTGCCCGCCAGAGTGTTAGGACTAAAAAAAGTTGCTAATTTTTTAAGATTCACTAGTTGGTCTGAAATTGCTCGATAGGTTTCTAATATAGACAGAAGTTGGAGAAGTTGCTCCTCGAATAAATGTAACAATATAAAGCTATCATGGGTGAAAAGTAGATATAATACTAGGGGGCTAAGTCTACTAATAGCCATGCCATGAATGAGTCCTTAACTCTCTGCCTCTTGGAGCAAATAAAGATAACCCTTTAACATAGAATATGAATAAATAGGGTGGCAAAGGGCATCCCTGTCGAATACCACAGGATGGATTATATCTACTAGAAGGTTCACCATTAACCAAGATAGAGAAAGAAGCAAGTGTAACATAACTAATTACCAAATCCATCCATTTTGCATGAAAACCCAAGAGGGACATTACGTGTTCAATAAAAGGTCGCTCCAATCGGTCATAGGCCTTTGACATATTTAGTTTAAAAGTCATCATACTAGAACTTGCATCTCTTATGTTATTCAGGTGATAACACGTATCAAGGGCCATATGATCATTATTAGAAAAAAGTTGACCAGGACAAAAGCACTCTAGTTTACAAAAATGATAGAATCCAAAAAAGGTTTTATGCGATTAATCAAGACTTTCACAATAATTTTTTATAGGACATTGCATAGGCTTATTAGCCAGAAATCAGAGAGAGTCTTCGGGTGTTGCACTTTCAGAATCAATACAATGTATGTATAGTTTAGCTCTCGAGGAGTTTCACCTAAATTAAGAACACTAACAATATAATGAAAAATATCTTTATTAATCAAATGCCAATATTTCTGATAGGATAAATTTCATTTATAGCCCATAACATTTTCACGTCATCCTAAATGGGTTCTTAACATTTATTCTGTCGTCTTAAAATCCCTAACCTCCATATTTTTTATCCAATCGTGGTCCTTCCGTTATTTTCAGGGTTAACTTTGACAGAATTTTTATGAAAAATGACAGCATTAGTCCTACATTTTCTTATTCCTACTTAAATTGCCCTCATGCTAATAAATTTACCACTACAACCATCATCTCCCCTTCTCTCCCTCTCTCACAATCTTCAGCTGCCACGATCTTAGCCCATTTACCTAAAATCACATCCTTGCATCCTCATCCCCATTTGCTACTCGAAGTCGGCCAATTTACCACTACATTTGTCCTAGTTCGCTCAAGATCAATCTAGATCAAACACAGACAAAGAATTATTGAAGTTCAAATTTAAAATCCAAACCTCTCTTTATAAACCCTAACCCATTAACCCAGTTCCATCCGGTCATTGAATTGAATGATAGGAATGACAAAAAATATAGTGGTAAATTAGGAAAAACATTTTTAAGATATTTTAAATACATTTGTGATTTTTTTTCTTTTTTACAAAAGCATATATGTTTTATGATTTATTTTTTTTCTTTTTTATGCTAGATAATAAAAAAAATGAAAATTAATTTCAACCGGATAGAACCTTAATTAACCCATAATTTCAAATTAACATCTAACTAAAGCTTCAACATAATCCTAAAACAAAAACTATCTCTATGGAACAAATTTAGCATAAAAAGTTTTCAAATTAGCCCTAATTATCAAATTGAATAGCAGACATAAATCCATTACCAAAAACCAAATCAATCCCATATATATCATTTTTCCCCAAACTTGTCAAAATTTCTGAAAATGGCAAGGAAAAATCCACCATGCACACGAACAAATTCCAAAATTCATGTTAGAAACATAGAAACCATTATAAATATTATGGATAAGATTCAACTTTCTTCACCAACAAGTCATCCCAAAAATGGTAATCCAAACCGTAGCAAACCTTCTCTGCCTCCTAATACCTTCCCAGCTCCAACCATCTGCTTCAAACCAGTCTCAGTTTTAGTATTAAACTCATCCCAAGTTACTTCCTACACTTCCCTTTCTTCCCGCTCAATCTCACCTACCATGAACGTCCTGACCAGATGATCAAATCCTCCATGGACCAAGTTCGGAACTCCAACTCCTTAGGCTCCAAAATGATCCGTCTATCGGTGTCGCAAGATCAATTTTACTTCGTAGTTGAAGTGAAACTGGGCAGGGATCCTGCTGTTGTTTTGCTGTGCATGGACACTGACAGTGGGCTTACCTGGACGCAGTGTAAGCCTTGCATCAATTGCTTTCAGCAAAAGATCCCCAAATACTCACAGGATGCTTCTTCTACCTACTGGCCTCTTCCTTGCAACCACCCTCTTTGCAGGGCCCCGATCGCTGCTACAACTGCATCGACGACGCTTGTCACTATAACATTGGTTACATTGATGGTTCGAGAACCGAAGGTATTGCTTCTCTAGAGACCTTCTTCCTCCAAATCAACTGTTGGCTCTGGTGGTCAACGATGCCACCTTCTTCTCTGGAGACCTTCTTCCTCCAAATCACAAGTGCAATTAAGATATATAGATTGATTTTGAGCGAACTTGGACAAATTTAGTGGTAAATTGGCCGACTTCGGGTAGCAAATTGGGATGAAGATACAAAGATGTGATTTCAGGTAAATGGACTAGGATCGTGACAGCTGGAGATTGTGAGAGGGGGAGAGAATGGGAGTTGATGGTTGTAGTGGCAAGTTTATTAGCGTGAGGGTAATTTGAGTAGGAATAAGAAAATGTAGAACCAATGTTGTCTTTTTTTAAAAAAATTCTATCAAAGTTAACCTTGAAAATGACGGAATGACCACGATTTGACAAAAATATGGAGGTTAGGGATTTTAAGATGACAGAATAAAGGTTAGGGACCCGTTTAGGATGACATGAAAAGGTTAGGTACGATAAATGAAATTTATTCATTTATGATAAAATAAAGGTGGAAAGCCATTATGCGAGAAGATTAAGTAGGATAAATGAAGAATAGAGCAGTAGAAATCTCCTCAAAATTAAACGGCCTAGGTAGCCTCTCATTCATATTATCAGTTTCTCAACGCGGGATCTCTGAAAAATTTGACAGCGCTTGCAAATAGACGGTCGAGTGAAAAATGTAACTAGAATGCCTCACAGCTTTAGCCTAAATGTCCCCATGAGCTGTCAAAATGTGTCCCGAAGCTGCTTCAAGAGAAGCAATGTGATTTTTCCTTTAACAACCATTTGCTACCTGCTGAAAAAATTTTGAAGTACGATCACCCAATAAGAGCCAATTGGTCTTGGAACGCTGCTGCTAATAAGCTTCGTTGCACAAATAAAGAGCATGAAGCTCGGCCTCCAAATCTAAGCGAGCATGAACAAACGAATCAGAAAGAGGTAGTCTATCTATAATCAGAAAGAAGCTAGATTCGCCACTGTCCGATCCAGACAATCATATACGCAGACACCCCCTAGCAGACTTTGTTCCACATGAATGTCACACTCTGAAAACCTAAATCCTTCAGCTGACAGTCGAAGAAAGCATCCCGAAAGACCACCATCTGAGAATCCTACCTACCATTGCCTCCGTCTTTTTCTCATACCCACATAATCTCATTGAAATCCCTGGCCACTACCTACGGCTCCTAGGGGTCTGATGTAACTGAGTGAAGGAAAGACCAAGATGCCTTTCTTTGATTAGTGATCGGATCGCCATAGAATCCAGTAAAGTGGCAAGAACCTAGAGGCAAAACCATCCGACAATCAATATGTGATAAAGAGGATGGGGACACCTGAATAATTTCTTTTAACAACCACAAAATTGCAAACCCTCTACTTCGCCGACACTCTACACAGCAAAAAAAAAAAAGAAGGATAACCCAAAGTACAAGAAACCCTAGCCATCTCGTCAAAGCTCTTCCGAGTTTTGTTCAAGAAAAGCACCAATGAACGTCACATGGTAACCCTCTGCAGGGCTTGAACTGTCCGGGAAGTCCCCAGCCCTTAACAGTTCAGACAAATTAGCCTCATTTGGATGGGCAAGGTGAGTAACCGCTCAACACTGCCATAGTCTGATCATCCAAGGATTTTTGCTTCTTGCTTAAGGCTAGAGGAAACTGATCGAAACCCATCATTCAGCGGCCTTTTCAACCCTAACAGTAAGTGAACATCCTTAGCCCCCTTTTCAGGACTCCGAATCCCTATGTAAGCGGAACCACGCCCTCTTCCTGCCTTGCAGCGCCCCCTTCCCAAGCTATCTCTGCCAGCCCTTGAACTTGCCCAAAAAGTCCTAAACACACCGTCAATCATCAAACCCTAAACCCTAAACACTATATATATATATCCGTATTCCATTTTAGGAAAGAAAAGCAATAAGAAAAAAGTTGATTCTAGACTTCGTAAGAAGAGTGGGACTAATTCACGCCCCGTGACATGAGTTGCAGATTGAAATGTAACTCATATTAGCAAAGATTTTCAATGGTTATCTTATCACTTTTTTTTATTAAGTATCAATTTTACCACTCTAAACTAATTAAAAGATTAAATTTGCCATTAAACTTTTAAAAGTACCAAATTTACTACTAAACATTATATTTGAGATCAATTTTATCACCGACATTACTTATCCATTAAGCGCGTGTCAAATTGAAGAAGGAAAATAACAATTTTTGTCCTTAATTCTTCAAATTTCTTCTACTGGTGCCCTTTGCTCATCTAATGAGAATACCATCTTCTTCAAAATACTAGAATTTGAAGGTGCAAAAGGAGACTAAGGGTATCTAGAATCCGATGATGAAGTAGTGATCCATGGTGGAGACAACGCTTTTAACTAATTCCTTTATCAAACCCTTTCCCTCGAATCAAAATCATCGAATTTCAATAGAAGCAGAAGAGAATGTTGCAGCCCCTATTTCAAAATATGAAACGAAATCAGACAGTATTATGATTCTTCCAGCAACTAGGCTATAGAAAATGAGACAAATAGAAGGGAAACGGTCATCATCATCTAGCCTTGAATCCTTGAACAGTGAATAGTACCCAACTGGATTTAGACACTCGGATTCTGGCTTTTTTGAAATGAAACCCAAATTTTGCTTTACTAATCATGTCCTTAACGAGCCAATGTGGCGTTGGATTTCGTGTCTCGTAGAGTAATATGTTAACACGATCATTGAGGGAGTTAATGCTAAAAGGCTTAAGGATTTGAAGAATTGAGGGGATTTAATAGTAGGGTGGCAAGATTAGTAGCTTTCTAGCTCTTGCAAATGTCGGCAATGCAGAGTTGATTTTCAAGAAAAAATTTTCAATGATTTTCCATAAGGTCCTGTGAGGAAGATTGACTAGTCTCTTGAGTTGTAGATACTAACTAGGACAGCATATATCATCTTGTCTGACGATCAGCCTTTGGAAAATGGTTCTGTCATCAGCAAAATGCAGTGTTTGGTCAAGTTTGCCACGCTTAATGCCTATGAACGCCCGACTGTTCAACAAATAGGTGAAGAAGATGACATGATCATCAAATGAGCAAAGTTAAAGCAACAGTAGAAGAAACGTGGCAAACCAAGGATCAAAATTCAAAACTCTTATTTTTCTCCTTCATTTGACGATCAATTAAAGTTTGTGGTAAATTTAGTCTCAAATGTAAAGTTTAGTAGCGAATTTGGTACATTTGAAAGTTTGATAGTAAATTTGGCCCTTTCACTAGTTTATACTAATAAATTTGCTACTTAATCTCTTTTTTTTTTTTTGTTAAAACCAATATAACCTATAAAGTGGCTATAAGTTGGAAATTATCTCTTCTTCTTTAAGCATTAAATTTGAACATTACAATTAAAGAATAAATTTTGGGAGAGCTTTCCTCCAAATAGAGTATGATACAGCTAAGTCATATTAGTCAAGTCACAATGTAATGTAATTATTAGATACCGAAGATATTGCCCCCAAAAAAGTAGTTGGATCAATGGTTAATTAAATCGGTTTCTCACCTTGGTTTTCGTTTATGTGGAACTTCCAAAAGTTTCGGGGCTCATTTTGGTGGAGATTTATAAAAATTCACTGAAAATATTTATTTATACATGTATTGATGATTTACCTAAAATTCATAAACTAATTGAAGTCATATACTTTAAAAAACTTAAAAAAAAATATACATTTTACCCTATACTTTTTTAATACAGTTCAACGGCAACTTCTGAAATCTTAATTTATACATTATAATATCATCTTCCAGTAATTTCAATCTACATGATATTTTTTTTGCAGTTAATGAACATTTTAAATTATCAATTTTTCTATATTTCTTTTAGTTTTTAAAACAGTATTTTTTGAATGCCAATTAATCGTAAAAAAAATTACTATACAGATTGAAATTATTTGAAAATGACTACCATATAGTCTAAATTAAAATTTTAAAAATTATTATTGAATTATATAAAAAAATAGAGATAAAGTGTAATTTTACCTAAATTTCATAAGGTAAAGTGTATATGAGCTCAAATTGAGGCCCATATGATAGCTGTAGTCTAAAAGCTTGTTGCTCCTCCGTCTCTCCATTGCACGTAGTCAATGGCTAGCATATCCTCATTCTCATTAGGTGTCGACCTGGCAAGCAATGTAGGATTTGAGGTGCCAAGTGGGTTCTTGATATTTCATCTTTTGTTGATAGGCTTCATCGGGATCACAAGAAAAGTTTCACCATATACAAGTGAAATACATAGAGCTCTTATCTAAATGGGAAAAAAAGATTTGATAGCTAAATTTGTAAAAATATTAGCAAAGTGTAAGATGTGTAAAAAAAAATGTTGATAGCTGAAAGCCTGAAACAAAAAATCTAAAATTTGGTTAATGTAACAAAAGAGCCTATTTGTAATGCTCAACAAAAATTGGGAATTACCAAGCACACAAAAAATAGCTTATGGACTTTTGACATGATTTGTCTTAATAACAATATGTTGTAATTCTACACCGTTATAATACTAAAAAAATTTATAGTAAATATTTTTTACAATGTTTTTGATCAAGAAGAATCATAATTATTGACCATTTTAAATTTTTTTTATTTGTTAATCAGAAATATAATAGATAATGATATCATAACAATATGGTAATAAATAGTAGCCTGAAAATTCTTTAAAAATATAAGTGAGAAATATAGATAATGATACAAAAGATTTATCTAATATTTTTTATTAATAAATAAATAAATTTGATATATGAGTACTAAAACTAATCCATTAATTAGGAACATTTTTATGTTCCAAAGAATTTGTTTAAGGGTTTGTTTGTTCTACATAAAATTAAGTAAAAAATGGACAAAAATTTAGAAATTAGTAGCTTTCCTGGATTACATGTTATATTACCAAATAAATTATTTCAACATCCTTGGGGATACAAGATTGTTGAATATTAAAATTGATAAACAAAGTAAACTAATAAACTAATTTGAGAACATTTGTAACTTTACTGGTAATTATACCTTAATCTGCATACTCTATAGTTTTTTTTTTTTTGTAATTATTGGGGTTCCTCCTTACACCTACGATATTGGCTGCATCACAAGGCACTCATCCACCATTATTCCCACTGCAACATATCTTTGTTTATCTCTTCTTCATATGTCATGTCTCTAATTTCCTGCCCTGCAATTTTAAGATTTGTTTAATTTTGTTTCTAAAACCCAATTAGTTGTTGCCCATTCATTTGTCATATTTTTCTTTTTCAAATTGAAGGTTGGGTTCAAGTTCTCCATTAGTTGTTGCCACTCATTTCAATTTGAGGGCTTGGTATACATTAATCACTTTTGAACTCTTGGGCGGCTGAGGTAGGGAGCAACAGAGGTGGGCAGGACAGTGGTTGAGGGGTGAAGCAAGTGGTATGGTGTGTAATTTTGTGTACTTTGAGAGGGTTCCATCTAGTTGACAGCTGGTTGACGTGTTTGACCCCAATAACATGTTAACATGAATGCAATAACTCTAAATGAACTGGGTATTATTAAACCATTGCCTCCTAAAACAAGTTTTAGGAGTTGTAATATTTGTTCTCACCAATAAATTAGATGTAAAGAGGTTTGGGTGTCTGAGTGAAGTTAAAGCTTCTCTTATAATAGTTAATCCAACTAGAGTGAAATCTTTTTACCTCCACTGATGGATGTAGGTCATATTAACCGAACCAATTAGACTTTGTCTTTGAGCGGTGAGCACTAAAAGTTTCCATTGTTGTCTTTTTTAACCAAATTGACATTACGGTTCACTTAGTTAACTGAATTATATTGGCTTGTCCTGGTCCTAGTTGAGAAATAAAATCCATGTTGTTCAATTTGGTTAAAATCAGACGAACCAAATGAGCATTTTTTGCAAGATCACATGGCCCACTTGTATTTTATAAAGGATAAATAATACCAGCTGTCCCTAAACTATAGCAATGTTACTTAATCATCCCAAAACTATCAGACGTTGCACCAATTGTCCTCAAACTATTTAATTGTTGCTATTTCGTTCTGCTGTCAACTAAATCGTTAAAGATTTATGGAAAAATGATGTGGCAGCTGATGTGACATGGAAAAAAAATGCGGCTGTTGATATAGCATCACTTTTCCATCCATCTTTAATGGGTTAGTTGATAACAAGATGAAATAATAACAATTAAATAGTTTTAGGACAATTGGTGCAACGCCTAATAGTTTCAGGATAATTAAGCAATATGGGATATAGTTTAATGACAACTTGTGGCATTCACCCTTTTATAAAGTAGCCACAAACTTGATTGTTGTTGCATACTCAAATATTGGTCATATTCAACAAGAAGATCCCACCAGTCAACTCGCACAGGTATGTCAGGATTTAAAAGAAAAATTATACAATAACATTTGATAGATATTATGGGTAGATTTGGGTCTTCTTATTAGACATGAAATATCAACAAAAAAAATGTTAATTTAGTGAAAGTGTATTATCTACATGATCAAATATTTATATAAGCTGGATAAATGTCGCTAGTTGTCCCTAAACTATGTTCATGTTGTTTAATCACCCCAAAACTATCAGGTATTGTATCAATCATCCTCAAACTATTTAATTGTTGTACCAGTCATCCTATTGTTATAGCTGACATTAAAAAATGATGGAAATAAGAGGGAAAATGCATAGTTAGCCTTAAAACTTTGTAAAAAAAAATTCTATTTGAGTACTAAAACTTTACAATTTTCTAGTTCAGTCATCCTAAAATTATGAAATCCAAGTAGAGTATGTGAAGATTTCTCAATACAGGCTTCGACTTTAAGCTAATGAGTTGCTGCTTCAGACTTCATAAGACTTTTATCAAACTTTAATGTTTCTTGAACAAAATAAAAAAACATGCTCCAAATCTATATAATTATTCTGCATTATTAAGAAATTTTGTGAGGCCTTTGGTTTTTTTTATCAAGTGGACAAGGTTCAATAGGTAACTCACTAGTTTTATCAGGAAAAGAAACCATAACTGCTCTTAACATTAGATCAACGACCTAAACTTTATCTCCACGCACTTGTGAGTGGCTTTTGATTGAAACATTTGTCACTAGACTTGTTGACATGTTACAAAGTGATGACTTTGAGTGTCTAGCATGAACACTAAAAAGATCATCCTTGAACACATGGATTACTTCAATTTTCATGTTGGCATAAGAATGTGTTAGACTCTGATACATGCAAGGATTAGCATCTTCAAGAATCTAAGTATTCTTGATTTCACGAGTAGTAGGAGCCATATATTTGACAAAAAGGTCATGACAACATTTCGTGAATCTTAGAAAAGTAATAAAAAAATCAAAGTAAATAAAGGATCGACAAAAGAAAAAAATAAAAAAATGAATGGTAAGGATGAGACAGCAACAAAAGAAAAAAAAAAGAAAGAAAAATAAAAGAAAGAAAGTCTTCAAGAGAAAAAGATTTAAAAATTGAAGTGAAAGAAAAGAAATGAAAGAAACTAAAATAAATGCCTAATTAAAATTCAATTTTAAAAACTAGTCCTGCACCTTTGGCCTAATGGCTAAAGTGCTTGGGCTATTGTAGGGAGGTCAATAATTCAACTCTGACCTCCCCACTCTCTCCCCCAAAATATCACACAAAAACTAGCATTTTCTTTCCATTACTAAGGATTATTACTTCGATTCTCATCTCGACCTTGATAATTTAGTCAATTACATTCTTTATCAGTAATTGTTCACCTCCTTGTTTTTCTTTAATTCTATTTGTTGCTTTTAAAAATGAAAAATGTCACATAAATCATAGTAATGATTAATATAGGTTCTTCAATAAATCAACAAAAAAAAATTCCCAAGAAGCAAGAAGGAAAAAAGACAAAAAAAAGCTTTAAAATGGAAAAAGACTTACAAGCCTTAAATTAAAATCTTAAGTCAAATAGAAAAGTTTTCTAAATATTAAGACTGACTGTGCAATTTTTCCTTAAACTTCCATCACTTTTAATGGTTGGTATAACGACATGACAACAAGTGTAACAATGTGGTATTTTGAGGACAACTGATACAACAATTTATAGTTTCAAAACGATTAAACAACATTAAGATAATTTAGGGTTGACAAGTGTCATTTATTCTTTTTATTTTGTATTCAAACTTATTTACAAGTACATATTTGAGAGTTTGTAATAGTGGGATTGATTAATTTTCTAAAACCTGGAGGGTGTCATACCACTTTGTGACCATTAAAACTTGTCATTTCAATGCAATCTATAAATAAATATGAAAGCGGGAATATTGACAATATTGTCACTTCACAATTACTAAAAATTTAAAAAAAAAACTAGATGCCACCACATGTTATTCGGGAGATACAAATGTCCACCATTTGTCGATTTCCAGTTTTACCCCTTCAAGAGTCCACGTGTCACTATATGATTCGCGTTTGATTATTATTTTCAAGGAATAAGTTAATTTGTATCTGCAGATTATTATCTGATAGTTAACCAAATGCAATTAAAGGGAAAAAAGATTTGAACAGCCTGCAAGTTGGGAGACCATAGATTCAACCAACTCACTTAGGCATCAGGTACCATTTTCTAAATATGTATAGACATGAATAAATATATTTGCAGATAAATAGTAACATATAAGCTTGTATTTATATGTGAATTTATTTATATAAATGAGTTTATTCATTTATATATATGTGATTATATGTTTATACAATTGAACCTTCTATTGACATTAATTACATGTGTTTTTTACCCAAAAAGAAATAATTAGAACAATTTATCATCCTAACATCTGTATATACTCAATGACAGATATGTATAAATTTAATATACAAAGAATGTGAAGAATATATACGAACTGTGTGAGACTTATGCACAGATAAGATTATAAGAACTATTATTGGTACATACATGTGTACCTAATAAAAGAACATTAGGTACACATATACATATTTATTATATTTCATTTGCACTCATATGTGCACCTAAAAGAACAATATGGATTGATTTAGAAAAAATGAAACAACAATGGAAAAAAAAAAAAGTTTGACCCAAAACCTTTTTTTTTTTTTTGCCAAAACTCTTTGACTTCAGTAGATTTGATTACTATCATCACCCTAGCCTCTAAATGCCAACGTCGGCCTAAACTCTATATGGCACTGTCGCACTAACCTCATTGTCTTTAAGCTGCATGCACAGATCATCTCCCGATTTTGCTGCATCCAAAGGAAGAATATCTTGTAGTTTCATGCATGAATTGCACCACTGCTGCCATGACCCAACCCATGACCATTGTCGTCGGTGCTTGGCAACTCCCAAAAATAACAACGCAGGCTGAATTAGGATAAAGGTAGGGTAAAGGGCGACTGACAGTGGCGGATCTGCCTAGACGAGATGGTGGTGTAATTAGCAAGGAAGGGATATGGTGGGGATTAATAAATTAAATTGATAGTAGAAGAGTCATTATAGAGACACAGTGCACATCAAATAAAGAGCACACTTAACGTTGCTTTTTAATAGGAAGTGGCAAATTGTAATCATGGGAAAAATATAAAAAAATGATTAAAAAAAACAAACACACACACATAAATATTTAAAATTGCTCATGCAGTCATGCTCATATCTGAATAGTTGAAACTTGAAACTTCCTTTGAAAAGAATAGTAGTTGAAGACCTTTGAAGCAACACGAAAGTCATTAAGGCATTCACTTCCTCTCTTATCTTGATTTGATTTTATTGAAGAGTCCAGAGCTACTTTTGTATTACGTTCACCCCCCCAAACTAAGTGTTTGCCCCAAATAGGGACCATTTAATTTCATTTTCTCGTTGTTTGAATGTGAAAGCATAAAGTCACTACATATTTCTGTTATGATGAAGATAATGGTAGTAAAATATTCTTTATAATTTTATAGGAAAATGTGCAAATTTACCACTAAACTATTGGCAATAGAGCGATTTTACCATCAAACTTTTTTTTGTCTCAAATTTATTATTTATCTTCTCTGTTAGAGCAAATTTACCATTATCCATCCAAAATGCCACAGTGGCTAACGGAACATATAACGTGGCAAAGACAATGTTGAGTTTGGAGGAGTGACATAATAGAGATGGAAAATTGTTCAAATTTATTATTATCATTTTGGCTATAAAGCGATTTTGTGATTTATTTTTTTTTTGTCAAAAATTTGTCATTGGCATTTTATATTGGGAGTAAATTTAGAAATTAATGATTTAGGAAGAATGAGTTAGGGATTAGAGATTTAGGTGTCCTACGAAGTCCAAATTGGCAATGTGTTTCGTGAATTGACAGGAAATGTGTGACCAGAGATGAGTTCATAGGAAATTTTTAAAAATTCATAGCAGAAAGAACGCAACTTCCATCCACTTCAAGTCAATCATTCAATTTGGAAGCCCTATTTTTTGTGAGATGTTGGAAGTATAAACATTATCTAGCTTCAAGGGTCCGTAACTTATACATATCATTATTCATGTCTTCGCACTCATACCAATTATCGCCAATTTGAGCAAATAAAACCTAAGGCCACCTTCAACAGGAAAATGCCCAAAAGGAAATGAGACCAACAAGGAAAGTCGGTGCGTAAAATTGCTTCAAAGTAATGCTTCAGTGATAAAATTATTTCAATAGAAAACATGGATGATAATTTGAGGCAAAAAAAAAAAAGTTCTCTTTGCCATGTCACTCCTCCAACTCACCATTATTTTTGCCACATCACACTTTCTATTAGTCATTATGGTGTTTTTTTATGGACAATGGTAAATTTGCTTAAACAAAAAAGATGAGTGGTAAATTTGAGATGAAAAAAAGTTTGATAGCAAAATTGCTTTATGGCTAATAGTTCAGTGGTAAATTTTGCACATTTTCCCTAATTTTATTGAATAAAAGGTCATATGCAGAACCTAATGTGTGAACAATCTATTAATGGTCTTCTCCATGCCTTTAACCTATGACTCCTAATTAAACTTTCATGAAAGATTTTTTTTTGTTTAAAGAAAAAGACAAAAAATATTAAATTTACCATTAATGTTTTAGGTTGGGAGTGGATATGCCATTATATTTTTTTTTTTTTTGCCTAATCTCCCACTAATATTTTAAAATGGGCCGTATATGCCACTGAAGTTTCAAATTAAGAGTGGATATGCCACTGGCCATTAAAAATCTAACGGAAACTGTTAAAAAACTAACAAAAATAATAATAATAATAATAATAATAATAAATTTTGAAATTTTAGGATGATAATGCAAGTTTTAACAAACTTAAAAGACTTTTTATAGTTAGACTCTCTCTCTCTCTCTCTCTCTCTCTCTCTCTCTCTCAATCGAATGTCAACAATGAGATTAAATAGCAAAGACAGAGGAAGGGCAGTGATGGAGTTAAGGTACTGGTGATGGAGATAATAATAAGGCTGAAGTGCTAATAGCAGCTATCAAACTTTCTTTTGGCAAACATATCAAAGGTCCTGATATTTTTTCAAAGATGCATAATAACCCCAAGATTTCAAAACTTGATATTTTTACCATTTTTCATTATTTTTCTAACCGACAGTGACATATTCGGCTCATTTTAAAACATTAGTGGGAGATTTGGGCAAAAAAAAAAACTATAGTGGCATATTTACTCTTTACCCAAAACATTAGCGGCAAATTTGATATTTTGGCTAAAGAAAAACTTTCCACATCTAAGGGTAAAGATGGCCACTAGGCCAAGTTGACCCGGGCCTACCCTGGACTTAGCTCAGGTCAAACTTGGCACGGCTTTGCCAAACCTGGACTCAGCTCGGCACGAAGTGGACTCGGCATGAGGTGAGGCAAATATGGATCAGGAAAAGGATGGAAGCCCAAATCAGCTCTGCCCAGCCCACAAGCATGGTTAAGCCACCCCAGCCCAACTCGGCCTAGAACTCAGTTGAGCTGAGCTGGGTCGATTGTTTCTATCAAACCGTTGCAATGTTGTTAAAGCTTTTTGGGCAAAACCACATTTTTTCTTTTGCTATAAATAGGCAGCTTCCTCCCAATACTTCCTAGCGCCAAATATCTCTTCTTCAATCTCCATATACAATATTCTCTCATTCTCTCTACTAAGTCTCTTCAATTTTTTTAATCATTCACTAATATTTTCTTAATCCCCTCCTAGTCTCATTCCAATCTTCTCTCCATCTACAATTATTTTCTATCACTCATGACTTCACAAGGAAAAAACTCCGGCAAGGGCAAGGGTGTCGGCAGCACATATCTTAGGGGTTTTTTTTCATTTTTTTACTGGAACATTTCACAATTTTCAAGTATAAATCACGTTACAAATGATATAAGTGCAATTTAGCTTTTTCATTAATAAAATTTTCACTGACAACGGTGTTTTTCCTCAAATAAAAACATGTTTATTTAAACTACACTTGAAGAATGCTTGAAACCATCTTTTTGGACCTTTTTTTTACAATAGGAAAAACTTGGTCCGGCACAAACCCACCCCAGCGTAGGCCCAACTCACCTAGAGACTGGGCTCATAATTCCCAACCCAAGCTCGGCTAGGCCAGGTTGGCTCATTGGCCACATCTATCTAAAGGAGCCATATAATTCCAATTTCTAGGTTTTTTCTCCTTAAAAAATTTTTACTTTTTATTTTATTTTATTTTTTAAATATCATACTATACAATACAGGTACATTAGACATACTTCCTGTTCGACAATTTACCAACTACTATAATTATGATAATGAACAATAGTGCATTCATAAACCTTACAAAATGAAAAGAATATATGCCCAAGAATGTACATCACTAGATAAAAATAGCAAGTATTTTGGGACACAAAAAAGAAAAAAAGTAACTAATAAATGTTTTAAGACGAATGTAGCAATCATATGAGAAATTGCCAAGGTCTTGCTACCAATTGTCCAACGCATCATTGACCCAAGATATAAGAGGGTTTGGATCAATCGAAGGGGTGTTACATGCATGTGATATAAGGAATTAAAATTATCTTAATAATTCATTTCATTCTTGCCAGATCAAAAAGGGAAAAAAAATTATCATTTCATTCTATTTAATACAATACAATGGTACCAAATAAAAAGATATCTGATTCTTAAGAAAACGAGACATCAAAGACGGGAGATTTGAGGAAAAGAAAATTATGCGAGGGCCACTGGGCGTGCCCTACGCTTATGCTACCTCTCTTTCCAGTTCCTTCCTCCTGGATGCGAATGGCTCCCCGTGTCTCATGATCCAGAACCGTTCTATTTCTTCCGGTTTCCGACCCGGAATCCGACCCGCAATTAAGCCCCACCTGCCATACATTTCCAGTTCCACCTCTAGTTTTGTCACGGACCAATTAATGCACCAAAATACGAATGCTACTGATAAATATGGACCACAACCAGAATCGCACGGCAGAATATTTGTTTTGTTTTTTGCTTCAGCCTATCCGTGGCCCTATTTATATTCCTTTCTACTCGTCCATAAATAAGATAACAATTTGCTGGCTTAGGTTTAATTTGGGTCAGGTCAACCAAAATCAAATTTATTCGTTAGTATTAATTTAGATTTAGGTTATATTATTTGAATTTAGATTTATTTTGGGTTTAGTAAATTTCGGGTTTGGATCCGTATTATTTGGATTCAAATTTAATTTAGGTCAGGTTAATTTTGGTCTCAGGCAACTTTAGGTTTAGTTATTTGGGTTTTGGGTCAGATTCGGTTTGATATTTGAGTTTAATCAGGTTATTGCTTCATAAGTTGAAATAACTTGATTAATTCAATTTTTTATTTATATTTTGTTAAAATTTAAATTAAAGAATTTAATTTTTGATGCAAATATTTGAAAAGTTTAGAGATCTATGTTGCAATTTTTATGAGTGACTAAAATGAAATTTTCAAAATTTAGGCACCTCATAACTAAAAATTACTAGGCATAAAAAATAATCTAAAAATTTTAATCTAACTAGATATAAATATATTAATGTATAATTATTTGAATAAAAATGCCTAATTCAAAACTTTACAAATTCGATTCCTGAAATTATAAACTTGGCCATTTTAGAACATAAGAAGTTTGCAGGATTAGATACATTTAAATTATGTTGTCACTTTGAGTTATAATTTTTAGGAATTTAGAATAATTATTTAGAGTTAAAATAGGAATTAATTTAGTTTATGTACTAATTTGGAGCCTTAGAGGTCGTTTGAGGTCAGTGTAGGTGAAAAAGACGAGTTTGGATATGAATTGAAGCTTTTTAGAAATTTCTATGTAAAATAGAAATTTTTTTAGTGAATCTGTCAACTCTAGAAAATTTGAGGTAAATTTGATAATTTTATGAGGTAAAATCTGATAATCTCATAAAGTCATGGGTTAATTCAACAAATCCTAAAAATTCGGTCTTGTCAGGTTTAGGCTTTGGTCTTTTCGGATTTAGGTCATTTCAGGTTTTGGTTATTTCAGGTTTGGGCCAATACGAATTCAGTTCGATTTGGGTCCGGGTTATTTCAGGTTCAGGTATTTTTGATTTTTGGTCATTTAGGTTTTAGGTTTTTTTAGGTTTTACTTTAATCAAGTTCTTGTTCCGGTTTGGTTATGTACAACCGAGTTTGGGTCATTTACTTTTCTGGTCAAAATCGGGTCAGGTCAAGTTTTGGTTCGGATAGATCAGTTCAGGTTTCGGGTCAAGTCAAATTTTGCCACCCCTATCTATAAACGCATTGGATTGGAAAATCAATCCAGGAGTCTTTTTTGTCATTAACAATTTTGTTAGATTAAATAAAGGAACAAATCATGATTAACTAATTCAACACACAGTCAAGCATAAAAACAAGAATATAGTACTCATAAAAAGTGAGCTAGCTAGAGAGATTGATCGTTCTGGAGTTTTGTGGACCAAGTGAAGTCAGGTTCATTAAACAATATGGAGTAAATAAAACATATGACATGAAATCGGGAGTTTTTATCCTTAAGTCATACCAAGATTAAAAACCTCTATTCAATAACAATCTAAGAAATAAATTTATGAAATTTATATTCAAAGAAAATTTTTTAGGGCAAGGGTGGAGTCAGGATTTTGAATCAAGGACACTAGACTTTATTTTGAAAATATTTGAGAAATAATGCACTTTTGATATATATATATATATACTCTCTCTATCTCATAATAGATGAAACATTTTTTTGGGCACAAGGATTAAGTTGTTTGAGTAGTAAAAGTTTAAATGATGAATAAAAAAAATTCTTTTTTAGGTTTTATGCAACGAGAGTTTAAATAAATATTAAAAACAGATTCTTTATTGAGTTTTATGTAGTAAGAGTTTAAATGATGGTAGTAAAATACATTAGAAGTTAAAAAATTTCTAAAATGGGAAACATTTCATTCTATTTGAGACATTCAAAAAGAAATATGTTTCATTTTTTTTTTAGACAAAGGGAGTATTATTTTTATTTTTAATTTTTAGAATTAATATCATTTCAAATTTAATATCCTATTTATCTAATATTCAATTGAGTCACATGTTTTTTCAAAAAAATATTTTGTTGGACTTTTTTTCATACCCAACTTTAAAAAATTAAAAATCATTGTCTTTTGTGGAAAAAAAAATGTTTTAAAAGTGATTTTTGAACTTTTAACATGTAGAGTCCAATTGGTGCATACAAGATGAACAAATAATCTCCATACATAAAACAATCACTAATAATTATTTTTCAATAATTTTCATCAAATGCAACCTAATAAATTAAAAAAAATAATAAGAAATGGTCCAACTAAGGTAGACAATAAATAAATTATTATTTTTTATTGAGAATAAAAAATAATTTAAAATGATCCATCATAAAAAAAAAGTAAAACTTAATACATTATTTTTCATAAGATATAAAAATTGATAATTAGAAAACTTCATGAATGAACTATAAATAAAAAATTACCAAAAGAAAAACCATCAAATAATCTATTGAAATAAAAATAATTAACCTTTAATATTCCACTTCTTACAAAAAGAAAAAAAGGTCTCTGCATGTATGAACAAGGGAAAGTTTGAAGAGAGAGTCTGGGGCTAAGGATGTAGAACCAGCAAGAAGGAAATGAAGACCTATCTTCTTACATTCCCATGTATTTTAAAGATATAAAATACTTAATTTTTATTGAAAGGATAAAACTAATTATTTCATGTTATACTTTTTTATCTTAGTCACAAAAATTAGTATATTTAGGAGAATGTCAGAAAGAGAGAATTATTGAATCTTAGTTTTACTTTTATTGCTTAAAATTTTTAAAGAACGTTTGCTAAAAAAGTTATATGGGGACCATAAGAGAGTAAACAGGTTGTATAAGCTTTATTCCATATGACACATATACATTTTGCAAAAATTTAGGGGTGGGCCAGACACCCCTAATCCCTCTATTGGCTCCGCCCATGTGTAAGGGAACATAATTACTATCTCTGTCTTGCAAAATTTGTTATCTTTATTATTTACAGTAATTAATTCATAATTTTTTTTCTTTCAAAATTTCTCATACAAATGTAAATTTTTTATATGAAAATAGTACCTTAAAGATTCTAGTTTATAAATATATTTTTTAAAATTTTTTTATAATATAAATTAATATGAATATATTTAAGTTAAACTTCAGTAAAAAATGAGTAAAGGAGTAAACATCAGTAAATCAGAGGGAGTACGTGTTTTCATAAAAGAGACATGAGAGAGGCTGTTGCTGGTCTTGGACCCTTGGTCAGTGGTAGAAAGGGTTCCAGAAGAAGGGGAGTAAATGCATAGCGTGTGTGGTGTAGTTCAGTACTGGACTTGTACTACTTCATTTATTCAAGCGACTCCGGGTCCGAGGACCTGCTCCTGGCCCGGCCCACTTCCTCCTCTAATCTACTTGTCTCACTCAGCAGTCAGCACCCCTATCAATTACATAAATTCACTCCTACATTTTATTTCAAATTTAAATTTCAAGAAATATTTACACTTCCAAAGCATTTCATTTTAGTTACTAATACTAGTTTCTTAGTAGTATTTTTTAACAGATTTCAAAACTAAACGAAATAATGGCGTTATTTAGGTTGGTTTTCATTCGCCAGGAATCTAACAATAAGTAATAAAATAAAAGTACTCTTATTATTTTATTGTTCCTTAGCATACATATGGACCATTTACTCTCTCGTGCTAAGCTAGTCATATGAAAAATGAAATTCAGGCAACTTAAGCATCAATACAATAATCAATATTTTGAAATATTTTTTTACGAGATTTGAGGTTCAACTCCCCATCTCATCTTAGACAACCTTCCTTGTGCACTAAAAAGGAAAATAAAAAAATGAAAGTTCAAGTCCGTGTTATAATTGAATAAGCTTCGTAGTTCTTTTCTCAGATTGGGAAAACAATACTATTAGGGTAATCGTCTTAAGCGCAAAAAAAGTTGACCGAGGAATGTTTGGGGCAGCAGACAAAGGATGTTCCATATACTGCTTCCATACCTGTCACCGACGAGCTTGTACATTCGGTAAATGAGATCCTCTTCTTGCTGAGACATGTTTATGAAGTTCCACTCGATACTGCTCACTTCTGCTGCCCAGCCCAGGTCCCAAACCCAAAACAATTCATCCACCCATCAGTATTATTTTGTCAAACAGAAAGCAAAATCAAACTTCAACATTGAATAGTAATTGCTATGAGACGGATATTATAATTTCACCTTCGGAGCAGCTACTGGTCTTTTGCTGTTTCCGGCGGCGTTTGTCCATTCTGAACTCGCAGCTGGCCTGAGCAAGAGAGAGAGAAAGAGAGAGAGGATGAAGAAGGATTTGGAAGAGAGTTATGGAGGTGGGTTGCTACCTGCTGCTATGGAGAGAAAAAGGACAGTGGCAATATATATTTGAAATGGCGGAAGCTAGCTGGCCTGGCTAGGAGGGCGAGATGCTAAATTGGGGTTTAGTGGTCTAGTGGATTGAATGAGCCTTGGAAGCAGAGCTCCGGCCTTGGTATAAAACAAAAAACGAACGACAGGTCTAAAGGTCCAACCTCCAACCAAACTGCGACTGCCTGAATATAATAGGTTGACTTGCAGTTAGTTTAGTTGCCCCCTTTCCCATTATTCTCCTCTTACCCGATTTACTAGCCACACCTACATAAACAATTGTGCAACTTCATCTTAATGTGTAGTATATACCCTACTTTTTTAAGTTTCCTCACCCAAAAGTGAACCATACCACCATACTTTTTTTTCTCATATGATTGCTTAATTAACACCCAAGTGATAAGAAACTTGATTTTTCTCAAATTATATATATATATATATATACTAAAACATAGTTACATTTTACTGTAGACCTACAGTATTTTTTTTTTTTTTTAAACTTTGTCCTATGCAATGGCATAACTTTTCTTTTAGCCTATGTAGATTTTATTTCTTTTGTTTTAGTCCCTAACTTTTATATGTTTGCCATTTTGGTCCTTTTTCTCTTTTCTTTTCTTTTTTTTTTTCATGCAAATGCAATAGTTAACCCCTTACTAACTGTAAGGATGGAGTTAGGATTTTGTAAAACAAGAATTGTCCATGTCAGTGCACAACAAATCAATCCAATGTTGGCTAAGTAGCATATTGTTCTTCTACTTTTATAAGCCCCAGCTTTGATGAACAAAACTTTCAGTCCCCTCTTAGGCAACGAAACTTTTTTGAAATGCTAATCATCCAAGCGGTGGCTACATATTTTAACAAACAAGCAGTCATTAATTATGCTAGCCTCCAATCACCAAATGTGCAAGTATTGTCTTCATAAGATGACATTCATTTGGGATTAAGGGATGTAGTGGAAAATAAAGTTTTTAATACATTTATTTTTTTGGTGAAATTTTTAAAAAGGTCATGCTTTCAAAAAATCATTGAGAGGGAAGAAAGAATATATCTATAATGAGCTTTGACAACAAAAGGGGCCAAAGAAAAGTATTTTTTTCTAGAATTTCTATTTAAAATTGTTCTTTTTTTGTGTCAATAGTTAAACACCAATTTTAGTTCCTAAAATTTCGCTCTTTACCCTATTAATTTTGAAACTTTATTGTATAAAACATTATACCTGATTTTATGTCAACTCTAAATCTCAATTTTTTTCATGGAAAATTTTATTTTATCAATAATTAAACTCATTTTTAATTACTAGAACTCTAAATTTTTCTCTCTTTAACTCCAAACTTTATTATTTAATAAATATTATACTCCTATTTATATTAAATGCTAGTACATATTGAATCACTGTAACTTTAGTTACACTTTGCCTTTTTGGTCCTCAAACTTTTCTTTTGAACAATTGATCCTCTGTTTGAGTTTCTAAAATATTGTTATATGTCTTCCTAAGTCACAAACTTTGGTTATTTATAATCAAATGTCCAAAAAATAAATTTCCGTCACAAAACACGGCCAATTCACCTAGTAAGGTTCTAATGTTCAGAGTCTTATAAAGAAATATATAGTACTAAAAAGGCTTTACCCTGTAAAATGGTCATTTTGACCCAATCCAAACTAATAGGTGCTCAATTGAAGCTCTTACCCAATATCATAGATAAAAAATAATATAGATACATACATACATACATATAAAGTATAAAGGTGCATAACTATTAAATAACCTTTTTACCCTTACATTAGAACTTATTTTATTCTTTTACTGAAACCTAATTTTGTCATTATCTATCTAAGTGGAGTTATATTGGCACTAAAACACTAAAATGGATCTTTAAATTGCCACAAAACTTTTTTTTTTGCTTCAAATTTGCCTGCACATAATTCTATATTACATAATCAAGTATTGTATGCATTTTTTGTGTTAATTTTACTTTTAATGCTTAAAACTCCTAGATTGCCACTAAAGATTTTAATTTTTTTTTTTTTGCATCAAACATACTGCTTTTGATTCTATATTACTATCAAATAATTGTATCAAGTATAATAAATATTTTATAAAACTTAAATTTTCAACTTAACAAGAATGACCTAAGTAGTTTGTTCTCCTATAAAAAAAAATGTATTTAAATGTAATTTTTTTAATTAAGCTTTTTTCCAACTTGAATGAATATATACTATATAAAAGCTTACATATCTGGTCTATCTTAGAATAATAATATAATTCAAGTGTGACTCAAGTACCTATTATAAAAAAATAAAAAATTATTATTGTAGCAAAGGCCATTGGGAAAATTTCAAAAAAAAATTGAATATTAGAATTAGTTGCTTATATTATAATGAGGGGACTTCTTGCAACAATTTTTTTTTTGCATTTTTCAATGTTTTGAAATATTGAAAAAATTAAAGTAATTATTTTTTCTAGATGGTCATCCCATTTAATATTGAAATACAAATTTTTATTCTTAGCAATTAACTCTTTTTCTAAACAAAATAATATTAAAAATATTGTGTTCATTTTTTTAGAGCCAATCAAATAGGTTGTTTAAAAAAATTAAAAGTACTTTTTATTTGAATATTATATTTCATTATAGTGGCACATAGCTTTAAAGTATTTGGAGTTGTTAAGAGATGAAGTTAATAATTTTATGTTATGATTATAATTTTTTATAATAATGTATTTTAGTATTGCCATATAGGAGCTTTTATGTAAGAACTGCATTCTAGATGCACCCCATGTATTCTTTGAAATTTTGAATAAAGTTTCACACTTCTACCTAATCCATGAAAAGTTTGAAACATAAGGAGAAACAAAAAAAGTACACACACAAAAAAACAAAATTAAAAAATGAAGCCTGTAACTCTTCTGAAGTTTTTCTCTCTTCCAGTGGGAAGCGTCTAGTGAACCCTGACATTTGCCTAAATTCGAGTGAAAATTCACTACGTTTGTGTATTTCTTCGCATTTTCATGCCTTCTACCTTACAAATCTCACCCGATTCTCGCTATCCACAGTCTAATAGTTGTGTTTTCCCTTTTTTACTGTACAAATCCCTAAGTTAACCTGAGTAATTTTCTGTCAATTCAAAAGCAGAAAATTCAAATTTCTACTAGATTTCCTTCAAGTTCTGCAACCAGGTGCTATTTCAGGTTCTATTTTAGATTTTTTCTTCATTTACTTTTTTTGGCTTTCCAAATAGTTAATGTAGCGACTAACGGGCTATTCTGTTTCTCTTCAACTGGGTATTTTCTCTACTTTATGTAATTCTATCTAAGCATTTGGGTTTCTCTTGACTTACTGTTATAGGTTTTGTTTGGTATTAATATTAGCGATTAGCATTAAATTTTTACAAATTTTATTCAAAGGTAATTTTTATCTTTTAACTTTTAGCTTTAGCATTTTCATTTCAACTGTTGAAAAAATTATTCAAAACTCTAACACTAATCACAAAAACTGTTCCCAAACGGGACTATACTTTTCTCAGCGGATTAGTCATTTTTATTTTGTGCTTGTGGCTTTCTATTTGTTATCTGTACGTGAGAGAGGATTGGTGTTTTATTTTGATGAGAATTAATAGTTGTGTTTGAGGTATAGTAGCTGCTCCAGTGCATAGGATTCCCCATGACTCCATTGGTTACAATTAATAGTTGAGTTTGAAGTAGATTGGCTACTTCGATGTTTAGAATTCCTAGTGAGTCCATTGGTCAATGAGCCATGGATGATATCTCATCAAACTTATTGGTGCAATAGGGATTATTCATTTCACTGGGTCATAAGTTATCTAAGGATATTGAAAGTGCATTGCATAATGCTTTGATTATAGAAATTATTGACAAAAAGCTCTTTACTTCTACTTTCATTCAATGGCATATTGATCGACTG
The DNA here is from genome assembly GCA_005392925.1 of Aquilaria sinensis. Taxonomy (NCBI): domain Eukaryota; kingdom Viridiplantae; phylum Streptophyta; class Magnoliopsida; order Malvales; family Thymelaeaceae; genus Aquilaria; species Aquilaria sinensis. Next base: position 435,354 of record SMDT01000231.1, read on the forward strand.
AAGCCAATTGAAGGTCAAACAAAGGTTATTGGAGTGCTTGGCATGAATAGATTTCTTGTGATCTTTTCTTAATGATATGAGAAAAGTGCTTGCACAAGCCCCATGAAATTTTGACTGTGCTCTTATTTCAGCTCGATGCTTCAATTCCCAAATTTCTTATAATGAGTATTGTAGGGTTTCGAGAGCCAAAAAAGTGCAGCAAAAAGTAATCGAAACCCTCAAGGATCCAAGTAAAATAAAGTAAATCGAATGTTTAAAATTTTTACCTAGTTGGCTGAGATCTTTTGCCAAACTGTTGAGCCAAATCACAAATACTTGAACAAATGACATGTTCAAGCTCTCTATGGTATCCACACGATCCTTTCGGATCACTACGCCTCCACCACATCCCGACAGATACATTTCTTTTGCACTCACAGTGATAGCTTGTGTTCTCCAAGGAAAGGCAATAGTACAGTGCAACTAAAACCTTTCAAAACCCTTCTGATTTCGTCTTTTTTGCAAGGCTAGGGTTAAGGTGCGAAAACCCTCACTATATGATGTATATATAGTAAGGCTTAACTCCCAAGCCTAATGAGTTTTAAAAGCCTAATCCAATTAGGTTTAATTTCACGTTTAATAACGGTTCAACCTTTGGGCCAATTATTAATCCGAAATTATCATGAAACAAAAACCAAACAATTCGGCTCATGCGCAAAAATAATCCAGTTGGCTCTAAGTGTTCAACCCTATAAGCTCCTACCATATTAGCAATGATCATAAATCACATTTATGATCATAAACAATGAGCGGTATCTAGCAACACATCATTGCTACCCAAGTGATAAGATAGTTAGTGATTCGACTAAACCTCTATGATCATTATTCGTATATGTCATTGTCCCTTTGTCCAAGATATCAAGACCAAGCACAAGACATGAAATGTGTCACTTTCATATAGCCTAATCTATGGTTTCTTGATTCCTGAGTAGACTAACTTAAACTAACGATATTGATATAATACATTAACTTATCCGAGTATGGTCATGCATTTTTTTAGTCTTACTCTATTAAAGGGCTCAAAAATATCACTTCAATATATAGGATAGTCAAATTCCATCTTGACCATACAAATCCCTCCACATACTACGTGACTTACCCAATGACCATTTTTATATTCACTCAGTTACGAGTAAGATACAGTAGCATCAAAGTATGTGACTTATATGTAGGGAACCTTGATGATCTCAGGTCAAATGACTACATACACCATTGATGGCGGAGGGTTAGGCTTCTGCCGACCACGTGGGCGGACCAGCGTGGTAGTATTGTCCTTTATGGCGCATTAATGGGCGTCCCTCATCAGGACTTGAACCCAAGACTTCAGGGATTTATACTCCTCAGAGGGAGTCGCGTCTAACCATCAGGCTATTTGATGGCGAAGGGTTAGGCCTCTGCCGACCACGTGTGGGCGAACCAGCTGGTTAGACGTGACTCCCTCTGAGGAGTGTAAATCCCTGAGGTCTTGGGTTCAAGTCCTGATGAGGGACGCCCATTAATGCGCCACAAGGGACAATACTACCACGCTGGTCCGCCCACGTGGTCGGCAGAGGCCTAACCCTCTGCCATCAACCATGATCATCTTATGATTGTCTTTGGACACAACACTAACAAATATGACTTTGGAAGAGAATCGCTATGGATTCAAGTTTATAACCTCCTTGCTCTTCATATGACACATTTTACTACTAATCTAATGGGTGGAAAGCTAAGTGCTCTTTAGGAAGTTGATCTCGCCTCTACCTTTATACATAGGTGGAACTTTTTGTGTGAAAGTGATGATTGATATCTTGAAGCCTTTACTAACTTGGCTCCTATTTTGTGATCCTTCAGGAGGCTATTTTTTTGTTCAACTAAAATATGAAAAAGTTTTTAAATTATGTAAATGTTGTGCTCAGATAGGTCACTCATATAATAATTGTCCTATTTCAGAGACTCAGGCTCAACAACAACTTCTAAAATAACTTCACACTGTGCTGCACAACAAGATGCTCCTGCCATAATTATGCCTACAATCTCACCAGTGGTCTCTTTTGACATGGATGAACACCTATAAAAAATAACACCATAGGTGCAAGAGCCAATTTGCCATCATATTGTGCTTGGTTTTTATGATATTCATACAACAACATTGAAATCTAATGATGAGAAGATCTATGATAGTAGTGATAATAATTTTGTGGTTGAAATCCCTAACCCCCTTGACCACAATATAAAGTTACCCCCTTGACCACAATATAAAGTTTTCTCTAGAGAATATAACAGCTGAGCATAATCCATTGAAACATATAATAAGAGGATGAGACTTGAATTTATGCTCAGATGCCATTCCTGCTTATTGTAAAAAAATAAGACTTCAGCCATTGGATTCTTTGTTATCAGGCTTTGTTGGGGTTCAACATAACCACTGCAATGAAAGGGCTCATCTAATAGCCAAGAAAGCAACGGTTCATTCTGGTAAACAACTTTTTTCTTCTTATACAAGGAATAGTGATAACTCTATAGGACAGAGAATGAGTTCCACTAGTCTAAAACGTCTTTGATCATTGATTGAGGTTGAGTCACCAGATCCCTAGAATATGTTATCAACTAAGCACGTTAGGTCTTTTCCTTCTTGGTGTTTTTAGGTAGCTAAAAACTAGACTGTTCTTGGTTTCTCAAGCTATGATCCTCATCCGATGAATGATAAGTGATAACTCTATAGGACAGAGAATGAGCTCCACTAGTCTAAAACATCTCTGATCATTGATTGAGGCTGAGTCACCAGATCCCTAGAATATATTATCAACTAAGCACGTTAGGCCTTTTCCTTCTTGGTGTTTTTAGATGGCTAAAAACCAGACTGTTCTTGGTTTCTCAAGTTATGATCCTCATTCGATGAGTGATAGTTCATCCACATTTTCCCATTTAAGAAACTATATAGTTTATGAGAATTAGTGCCCAATTGATTTCCCTGATGCTTCTATCACTATTAATCTACCTGTCTTCGCTAGTGATAGTCTAGACTCTACATCTGCAAATTCTTTAATGGATGGGTTTGGGAGCATTGACCCTAATCAACCTCCATGGTTACCATAAGGATCCTAAGCTTTAATTGTTAGGGGGTTGGCCATCCTTCCACTATTCATTTTGTACAATGCCTGTTCCAAAAACACTCTACTGATCTTGGATTTTTTATGGAAATGAAAAATTCTAGTCTTAAAGTTACTAGGAAACTGGTTTCTAGTGGCTTTTCACATGTAGCTTCTATGGAATCTAATGGTAGAAGTGGTGGGCATTAGGTTGATTGAAATAATAATATTGTTTGTTCAATGCTTAAAGCTTGGTTGAATTTTGTTCTCCTTCAAATAAGGTATGAGCATAACCAAGAGTAGTTAGTTGGACTTGTTTACTGCAATCCGGCCACCCAGCTTCATTTAGGTACCTAGACTAAAGTTAAATCAAAACTATTATGTTATTCATTACCTCTTCTTCTTATAAGCAACTTTAATCAAGTTCTTAATAGCTTTAAGAAAACATGAAAAAATACCCACCTTATTCTAGGCGCTGATCATTTACAAGAATTCATCAATGAGCTGGCCTTTGTGCCATTGTACTGTCATGGGTCTCAATTTAGTTAAACCAACTCCCAAGTAAAGGAGATTACAGTATTTAAGGTTCTTAACAGAGTTTTTGCTTTTTAAAATTGGTGCAACATACACCCTAATGTTTCCCTTTAAAATTTGTCAATCCAGCATTCAAACCATGCTCCTTTTATTGCTAGATTCTTGGCCACTGAATAAATTTTATCATAGGCCGCACCGATTTTAGGCCTTTTGGTCTCAATATCTTAAGTGTGAAAAAGTTCTAAGGAAGGCATGGAATAATCAACATTTAGGCTCCTTTATATTTCAATTAGTTTCCAAGCACAAAATGGCTATGCATAATTTGCGTACTTAGAACCGTCAACATATGAAAGACATCCTGAGGTGTATTCCTGATCCTCAGCAAAAACTTATTTATTTACAATCTTCCCTAGATTCTTACCCAATGGCCGATGAGATTAAGTAAAGTCGTGACCTTTTAAATCAGTCATATGAAGGCAAAGAGAAGCTACGGGCCCAAAAATCTAGAATTAATTAGCTTGCCCTGGTGATTTATATACCAAATTTTTTCATACTGTCACCAACTTCTAGTATGGCAGAAATTGCATCCATGCCTTCAAGGATCCAACAAATAGTTAGTGGATTGTTCAGCAGGATCTGATCAAGGCTCATATACACCAATATTTTGTCCACTATTATGATACTCAAGCCAATCCAAATCCCGAAAGACAAATATAAATATGTTGACACATCTAGAAATAGTTTAGTTCTGATCAACATCAACTTTTTTAAAGCCTTTAACGGATACAGAGATCCAGTAAACACTCTTTCAATTTGGCAACTTTAAAGCCCGAAGACCTAACAGGTTTTAACCCATTGTCTTCAAGAAGTATTGGTCGTTCATGGGACCTTCAATCCTCAATGCCATCAGATTTTTTGTGCAGAGAAGATTTCTTCTAAAAGAGCTCAACAGAATGCATATTACTCTTATCCCAAAGTTCAACAGCAAGAAACAATCCATGGTTTTTGTCCGATAAGTTTATGCAATACAGTTTATAAAATTATAGCAAAGTTTTTGGTCAACTATATGAAGCCCCTGCTAAATAATCTAGTCTCTGAGAACCAAAATGCATTTATCCCTGGGCATGCTATTAGGATAATATTATTATAGCTCAGGAACTTTTTCAAGCCATCAAGAGTACAAGCAGAGTAATGGCCCTCAGGGTTTCAAGGTGGCTCTTAAACTAGATATGAAAAAAACATATGACAAACTTCATTGAAGTTTCATTAAGACAGTTCTTCGAATCATGAACTTTCATGATCAATGGGTCAACATGATCATGCAATGTGTTTCCACTATATCCTTTTCTATTCTAGTCAATGGCAGCCCAATAAAGTGATTTAATCCGAAATTGGGAAGTAGGCAAGGGGATCCCATGTCCCCTTAGCTTTTTATTTTTTGTGTGGAGGCTTTCTTAAGCTATCTGACCTATCAACAATCCATTAGACATATCCCTAGTATCAGAGCGAGCATTTCTGGGCCCAGTATTAATCATCTGTTTTTTGCAGTTGACTGCTTGATCTTTTTAAGGCTAGACATTAGAACGGTTGATAACCTCAAGCAATATATTCTTTTGTTCCAGGAAACAACAAGACAAAAAATTAATTATAAAAAAATCAGAATGGGTATTCAGTTGGAATATTCCCCAGAGCTTAATTGGTCTGTTTTGCCTAGGAATTTTTTTTTATTGTGACATGTCCCAGAATTCCTCTTTTGAGTTGTTAGTACCAAAATTTGACTCTAAGTTTTCTTCTTAGAAGTGGAAGTTCTTAAACCCTACTAGAAGACTCACTCTTATCTAGGCCATTTTGTCTTCTATTCCTATTTACATCATGTCCTTATTTCACATCCTTGTTACGAAAAGTGATAACCATTCTAATCTATGGTTAAATTGGCAAGGTTCAAATTAGGAGAGTGGTATTTATTTTCATAATAAATTCCTTCTTTCACTTCTTAAAGGCAATGGAGGATTGAGTATCTAAGACAAGAGAATATTTAATCAAGCCCTCCTTGCCAAGTCCTTTTGGATAATCACGCATAAAGATCCTAGTTCACCGGTGTTTCATGCTTTCTAGGCTAAGTATGGTAGAGACGAATATATTTGGAAGGCAAGTGTAGGTTCTAATCCAGCTATGTTGTGGAAAAGTTTGCTTATTGGCAGTGATTGCCTTAAGCCAAAACTTTGTTGGAAAATTGGCGATATAAGATAAATAGATGTTTGGCACTATTACTAGATTTTTGGCTTCCCCCCAAACAACCTTGTCAATAACAAGTGTAATCTTTCTAAACTTAACCTTGGATCCCTTTCTAGACTGATTACTAAAGTCAAAGATTTTTTCTCTTTGAACTGAACCTCATGGAATATTCAACTATTATACTTTATTTTTTTAAAAAAATTGGTTTGGGCAATCATTAGAAGAACCAAGAGAAGAGGGGAGGGATCGAGCTATAGGAAGGGTCCCAAAATGGTATGTTCATGACAAAAAAAAAGGCTATGTCTTAGGTTAACTACAAAGCATCTCACAAAATTTGAGTTTTTCATATCTGCCCAGCACTCATAAATTTCTGAAAAGGTTATAGGCCTTAAACATTCTAGCAAAATATAAGACTTTTGTCTGGAAGTGCATTAACAATGCCTTGTCGAATGAATCTAAGCTGCTAAAGAAGGGAATTCCAATTTTAGCCTACTATCCCCATTTTGATGCCTTGGAAGAAGATATAACACATTTTTTTATGCATTGCCCAACATCTAGAAGTGCATTTCTCAACCTAAATTCAATGATGACTTCCTTCTATGGATAATCCAAAACCTTTCAGACAACAGAACTTGGCAATCTGAGGCTCTAGACAACATTATTGTTATTCTTTGAAGCATATGGATTGCTTGTAACTCTAAGGTCTTTCTAAATATTGTTGTGGATTCAAAACAAATCATTCAAAATAGAGATTTCTTCATCCATGAAACAAGGTTAGTAGTTCAACATAAGAGTCATATTACCAGGACTTTTCTTCTAGACCTCCTCCTCGTGTTAAATGCTGGGCCAATAATCTAACCACCACCTACCTAATAATCTTCCAAGTGGATGAAACTTGGAATCCTAGGACAGGGATAAGTGTGATGGCTTGGTCTTTTCGAGATCCTTTGACTACCTTTTCTTGTGATTTCTACTGCTTTCCTGAGGAAAATCCATCTATGATGGGCATGAAGATTAGAGCTTTTCTTACTGCAATGAAGGCCGCCCGTTATTATAGCATGCATAACATAATTATTTTAATAGATTGTCTGGCTAAATTCCTTCATATTACATATTATAATTATATCCTTTTGGACATGTCAATGGGATTCATCAGCTAATTAAGCAATTTGGAAGAGTTTTGATAGTGGTGGTTTGTCAAACAACAATAGATCGAGCACACCGATTGGCCTCGATGGCTATTAGGTTTTCTTCCTCTGTTTAATTTTTTTTTTGTTTTTCATTTCTTGTTTGTCTACCCAAAAACACAAATCTGGATGGACAATGAGGGAAAAGAAAAAAAAATGGCTAAGAAAATAATTAGCAATGCTTAGAAAGTTAATTCACTTTAACTTAAGTCAACTTTAATCCAAAATCAATTTTTTTTGCATTTTTTAACCCGAAACCAATTTTATGTAATAATTCATTTGAAAGTATATTTTTATGATATCATTAAATTTTTATGAATTTTTTATTTTTAGGCATTAAAAAATAAAAATTCATAAAAATTTAATGAGATTATAAAAATTATATTTTTAATGAATTATTACATTTACATAATATTAGCTTTCAAATGAATTGACTTTAGGCAAAAAAATCTAAAATAAAAATAATTCATTTTAGATTAAAGTTGACTTAATTTAAAATGAATTAGCTTTTAGCAGTGCTTATAACCTTATATATCAAGTTGTCAGCTGATTGAATAAAATTAATGTAACAAATTTCAGAGAAGGATCACAAATACATGCTTAAGTAAATAAGAAAAACATTTTTCTCCACCATTTAATCACATAGAAATTTAAGGCAAATTATTAATATTATCTTTTTTTGCATCTTTCTACACCTTTCAGAATTTGGAAAATGATAGAAGATTACCATACAACAAACTCAAATCTAGCTACCTTCCACAGCTGCCACAAATTAAGTGGATGCAAACAAAGTGAACCATAAAACAATAGCATCCAAGATTCATTGGCTATGAGATAAAAATGAGGTTTCTTTTCAACCGCCCGATACATACAAGTAATTGAACCAGGTTTCCATGGCGAATGCAGCTGATACTTGTGATTTTGGACATGAATTCATGTAATCGTTTGCTTGTATTCATAGAGTATTTTTTTTAATAGGTTTGTTGGCTCAAATCCAAGAAGCCTAAGAATTTTAGTTTGTCTATGATTTGGCTGTAGTTTTCCTATTTGTTTAGGATTTAGTTGTCCTATTTTGATACAGTTTGGGTTTGTGTGTGACCTAGTAGTGTTTGGATTTTGAATATGAGAGAAAAGCCAATGTGGTGAAAAAGTAATATGCGAGGTTTCAGGATAGATGAGAGGTCCGAAGGCCAAAGAAAGCTAGAATGAAAAGCCTTTTGTGATTTCCATACCTCATAATTGTGTGAGGGCAAGATTATGGGATTATCAATAGTGTGTAGGGAATTCATAGGCAAGCGTAAGCATTAAAGGCATATCTCTACTATAATCTCTATATTTTTGTTTAAGTGGATTTCTCTTATCCGTAAATGTAGGTTAGTTAATAGTTGAACCACATTAAATTTATGCATGTTTACTTTGTCATATTTTATGTTTCCCTGCGCTTGCTGGGTGATTGATAATTTTTTTTCCCAACAAGTAATGTCAAAGCTTGCAGTCTTGTCCTGACATCAAAGCTTGTGGTTTAGTTCTAGCATGGTGGAGCTTATAATGCGTCCTTGGTCTAGTAGAGCTTCTATTTGTATGTGTTGATGCTTATGATGTTGATGTTTTTTATGTTTGCGGTCATTTCTGTTCATTGATGTATTCATGTCTTGGTGGTTTTTGTTATTCGTAGTCATGGTTGTTTGTTCATGGTTACGGTGCTCATGTTTATGAGGATTTTAGCCAATGTGAAGATTGTTGAGTTTGTTTGCTCAAATCCAAGAAACTTAAGAATTTAAGTTTATTTAGGATTTGGGTTTAGTTTTCCTATTTTGATATGGTTTAGGTTTGTGTGTAACCTATAAAAAAAACTTTTTGTATTAAGATTTTGAATATGAAAGAAAAGCCAATATGGTGAAAAGGTAAAATGAAAAGTTTCAGGAGGGAAGAAGATCTGGAGGCTGGAAAAGGCTAGGGCTAGGATGATAAGTCTTTTATTATTCTTATATCTTATAATTGTGTGATAGCAAGATTATGAGGTTATCAGTAGTATGTAGAGAATTCATAGGCCAGCGTGAGTATTAAAGACATCCTTCTACTGTAATCTTTATATTTTGGTTTAAGTGGATTTCTCTCAGCTATGGATGTAGGTTAGTTAAGAGCCGAATCATGTTAAATTTGTGTATGTTTGTTCAATCATGTTTTCTATTCTACTGCATATGATGGATAACTGCGAATTTTTTTTTCGAACACTTTTAATAGCACATTCGAATTTAGTGACACACCCTTCTAGAATATTTCCTTGAATCTATCGTGCTCCAGCAACATTTTACCATAGAAGTTGTTGCCTACTTGCTTGAGCTCTTCATTGAGGGTAAAAGAAAGGAAGACTCTGAAGCATAACTGAAAAGTCATGCGCTTAAGACTATTGGGGTGCCACCTTTGTCAATAATGTTGTTCTCTCAAGACAATAATTCTCAACCCCCATCACTCTAAAGGATGGTCAAATGTCTAAAGTTTAATTGCTAGAAATTCTTCCAACAAGATTGTTATTAGAGACACATGACGCACGGAGATTGTTATTGGTGCTCATTACTTGTGTTGGACAGGTCGAGTGTGTGTGTGTGTGTGTGTGTGTGTGTGTTTGTGTGTGTGTAGAGAGAAATAGGGGGAGAGAGGGAGAAAGAAACATGTACAAGGTATATTAGGGTATTTAAGATTTATAAAAAGAAAATTAGGAGAAAATCTACATATTTTTTGAAATTTATAGGGCGTTAAGTCACAATTTAGCAAAAAGTAACATATAATACACTTGTAGAGAGTCGAATCCCAGCGGAGGCGAATGCCAGAGATGGGTGCCAAAGCGACCCAACCCAAGACCAACCAGGCCTAGGTTTAGGTCATGAAGGGCCGGGAATGGACCAGCTTGAGGCAGAGCGGTCTTGGGCCAGTCCCGAGTCGAGCTTGCAGGTTTTTAAAAAAAATATATTTTAATTAACTAATTATATATGTAATAAATATTTTTAATAAAAAACACCACATTTGATGTAAGTTTTATTAAGTAAAAAAAGTCAAATGGCACTTATAAATAATAAGAACGAGCCTTACATTTTAAAATGGAAAAAAAAGTTCCAAAAATAACAAAAAAATAAAAACCTATGATCTGTGCTTAACAACATAGTCAGATCAAACAAACTGTATGTATGAAGGAAAAAAAAAATCAAGTCTCTTCATCGGATATTACCTCGTCTTTCGAACTCTTTTTGTCTTGCTTCCGAAATGCTACGAGGCCCCAATCTTGATTTCACACACATACTTCCACTGCCTCGGGCATTAATCTTAATCGTTTTTCCAATATCATTCATTTTTTTGGCACTAAATGCTACCTTGGATGCTACAGTGGAGACTGGAATGACGAGAATCTCCTGTGCAATTATCGACAAGATCAGAAACCTTAGTTTCTTTTGTTTCCACCACTCCAATATGTTGACGTCACTTGGCTCGAACAATGTGTTGAGACAGTTATCGACCTAAGCTAAACCCGATGTCATCGGTTGGGGACACTTCAGCATTTGGAGGGCTGGGTTGAATCTTGATGAGATTGATCTCCTTCGAGTCTCATTTTGAAGGGCTTTAGATCTTACCTTATCCGAATGCCGCTCACAATATAACTTGTATAAAGAATGCAAGTACTTGGAAGCAGTAACAAACATAACCAGAACATTTATATAAGACATTTCGAAATAAGAATGATAAATGTCTTCAAGCAATGTGGTCGTGTCAATTAATATGACATATGGGTCAAGCAAATACGCAACTAAAAAGATAGGTGGAATGTTTTCAAAATACTGAAGCCACTTAGCCCGCATGGCTTCGACAATCAGTTTCAACAATTCATCATCTTTAAATTGATATAAAGCATATGTAATATTGCACTAAATGAAGAAAAACTTGATGAATGGTTGGATAGTAAACACTAAAGAAAAATTCAGTTGCCTCGTAAAAAAACTTAAGCAATTCACCAGTTTTAGAATATTTTTCTCATACTTCAGTCACAAGGAATTCAAAACCCATCTTTAAGTTCATGAAATGCGTCAACAAATTTGCATACGGGTATGCATATTGTAAAATCAAATATGTGGAGTTTTAGCGGGTTAGATAATCCAATTTAAACTGCTTCCAAGAAAATGGTTTTGATTTTCAAAACAAAACCTTTTGAATTCATGAAACACAGTGGGTCTTAATTTAAAAAACATTAATAAGTTCCAAATAGGCATAATTTCATTTTTAAGAACTTCTAAACCTTTTTGCATACAATGGTTCAAAATAAGGCACATGCATCAAACGTGAAAGAATGTACCATTTAGAGGTGATTTCAATGTTTGGCTTAAAAGGCTAGCGGCAACATCATTGTTTGAAACATTATTAAATAAAATGCACAGGACTTTATCAGCATAAAAATAATCATATAAAGTTTCAAGATGCAATTATATATGTGATAACCAGTATAATCAATTTCAATGACTATAAATGATAAAATTCATTTTTGCATGACCCAATTAGAATCAATCTAATGAGAAGTGACACAATAATATAACTGACCTATAAGTGATATCCACATGTCAAAAGTAAATGTCACATAATGATCAAGAGCTGAAAAATAAGCTTACAAATTTGATTTTCTAGCTTCAGATTGTTTAAAGCTTTCCTTCCTAGCTGTTTTCCTAGATACTTTTTTAAATGTAGAATTTAATTGTGATTTAATCCAATATTCTATATGCACATCTTCAGCTTATGAAAAAATGTTTTTTAGTAAGTATCATTCAATTTATCACACAGTCTCTACAAGTTTGTTGGTTAAAACAAAATATACCTGATCCATCGATGCCAGTCGTACTCCCAAGTGTGTTTGTCTTCCAGAACTAGTGGTGGCACTAGGGAGGATATTAAGATGTTGATTTTCAATGTAGCGCTTCAGCGTTTCGATGCCATAATTCTTTTTATGCATTGACTTTTTCCCGCAATGTTTGCATTTCCGGTACCTCAACTCTCTTTCATGTACAAGCTCATAATGCTCTTAAACCCATGCCATTAGTCTCGAGAATTTACCTTGACCTTTGGTTTCCTTTATAGCGGATCCACGACTTGTCAGCGTCGGTTGTGTTGATGGATCATTGGCCATCGTAGCATCCACTTTTTCAACATCATTATTGGATAATTGATTGTCAAGACCCAAATCGTAATTCATCATATTGATTCAGGCATCATCGTCGTGCAACTCCTTGATTGAGATGCCTTTATCGGCCGGTCAAGAACAGTGACGGAACAAGCCTCAAAGACCGATGGTGTGAAAAGATGAAGTCTTCATCGACTTGCCCTTTCATCTTGAAGCCATGACTCAAAAAGTAATAGAAGCAACTAATGCAAAATTAGGAGGAGATTATGAATATATTAGGAGGAGATTAGTAAGAAATTTGGAAAAGATTAGCAAAAAACGGTAACATGCTTAAGAGAAAATAGTAGAGGAAGAAGAGAGATTAAATTTTGGCGTGAGGGTAGAGTGGAAATGACATTGGTATTTATAGGAGAGGGCCAAAAATTATTAGAGTCTTTCAATTTTAGTTGTCGGGAGGGAATTTTTTGGGTCAAATTGAAGTAGAAAACCATGAGGGGATTGAATGTGTAATTAACCCTTTTTTTATTTTTTTTGCTGTTGGAGAAGGCATTGGGCAACGACAAGCCCGAACCAGACAGACTGGTCCTGGGCTGAGTTGGTCCCGATTCAAGCTAGTTTTGGGTCATGTGCGTGTCCGTTCCATTTTGAATCTTCCTCCCCCTTCAGACCTAAGTTCAGCTCACATCTTTCATGGGCTCATTCCGGTCCAGGGCACGGTGGTCTTTGGCATGGCCAAGCTGGGTTTAACTCCAGGGCGGTCTCAATTTGGGCCGGATTAGACAGGCCCATATCCCACCTTTAGCGAGAGCTGTCCAAACGCACCTTACGGACAATTAATAATATATTGACTTCCACGTCTAAGATGTACTCGTATTATTTTTTTTGAAAACTTCTAGTGCAAGCTCGTAACTAAAAGTTATGAGTAGTGTCCTGCTATCAACACGTCTAAGTTTGGAAGACACAAGTGTGTGTATCGTTCCTTTTCGGTCAATGGTAAATGAAATATCAATGCACCGATCTTACATAACATATGCACATGTAATAAAAAATGGAGTTGCATGAAATTAGTTATTTGTATCTCAACCACAACCACAAACACAAAAATGCAAAGAACAACTTTATCTAGACCCATAAAAATTAAAGATCCCTAGCAGCATGATTCATGATCCTAGTGCCCTTTAAAATGTGTTGTGACGTTCATTTTTTGTACGTGACAATTGATTTCTATATGTTTTGGACAAAGACTCCAATAGTGGGCTTAGCTGACCAATCCTTTTATTGCACCAAGCAAAAGCTATTATATCATTGTGCGAGATATGAACAAATAACAACTGTTAAATCAACAGCCAGCCCCCTAAATTGTCAATATAGCCCATTTCCTGACTCCATCAGACAGTTATCATGTGCAATTCACCAGTTAATCAATTACAGACCGTGACGCGACCTTAGCCCTTGCAAAACATGACAATTTGAACAACAGGCTAATGCCCTTTTTTTTTTTGCAGAAACGGAAATGCACGGCAACTAGAAGAACGCAGGCGCCTCCTCAACATAAGACAGAAGAAACAAGGCAGTTATAATCTCAACTGACCGGGCTCAGTCATAAGCCCCATAACTCGTAAGTTCACATCATTCACACCATCACTGTCTCTAGGAAAGAGTATATAGAAACAACATTTGACAACATCATCACAAGATTGAGGAGCGGAATACTACTTATCAAGGTGAAGTTAAACTTTGTTGCATTCAAAATTCTGTAACATTGCTCTGAGGAAACAAGATCCTCCGAGAGATCAGAAAAGATAAAAAAAATAATCCAAACCTTGTCCGATTTCCCAAATTGAAATGCCAGTTCCCCATCTCCGTGCTTCCTCTAATCGCAAGTTTATTGACATCAATGATGGATAGAACACTGCATGTTTAACACCGTGATCATCAACGTAGACGAGGAAATGCTCTGCACTGTCCCTTTCCCAATGAATTTGGGGCCTGTTCTTATCCAATAATGAGAGGTAATCTCGTCCTATGATAGTGCCACCACCACCAGTACCTGCTAAGAGTGAACAAACTAAGTCCTATAATTCCACATATAAGACTAACTCCAAAGTATTCCTACCATTTTCATGAATAGCATCTTCCATCTTCTGGAACTTGTTTCTCATACAAGAATGATCAAAGAATTCTTACTAGAGTCATTGCTTATGATCTCTAGCAAAACCAAGGGTAACCTACATAGGTTCCACAAAGTGAATAAGAGCACCAGAATTTTGAGGAAGCTCTTGGATAATTGAGATGCTGAACAAAGGAAACGCTACACAGGTAATCTTAGCTACCTTTCTCACAAATTTGTATTCCTTAGTTCCTCGAAAAACAGATATTGGCATTGCAGGTTTTTTGTTAGTTTCTTGTCTTAGCTTGGGTTTACACTGAAACTCTTCATACATGCCACTTTCTCTTGGACTAACAAGATGCTATAACTCTGGTGACAGGAATACCTTTGGGGTTGGGGTGTGGGGCGCATGGATTAAAATCTAGAAAGAAGGTGTCCTACCTCCAGAAACAGTGAAATCATTTCCGTAGAAGTTGATACCAAGAAATATCTTGCGAGCTATACTTGGAGCATGGCTGCCACTTGGACCAAGAAGCAACTGCAGGATTAGGCGAATCCATTGAAGAGGAGCATTTGGACCTGGGCTGTGAGGACCTGAGAAATCATATGTCATGAGCGAGAAACCATCCACAGCATCAATTAAGCTCTTAAGATCTTCTGGTCCAAAATCATATTGCTGGAGCTTGTCTGAATGTGGAGGGCCTATAACATAGATCAACTGAAGATGATGCTCATCTTTCCAACTTGATTTCGCAGAATGCAATGCATGTCCAAGTTGTTTTATGAACTTCAATGCCTGCATGGAATGAGAAAGAGATTGGAACCGAAAAATCAGAAAACACTACCTAGGTCAAAAGCAACGACAAAGGAAGCAGGCTAGCATGACAACTAAACTATTAACCAACATATCTGCCTCATCTGTCCTGATAATTGATTTGTGATATCACATAAGTAAGATTACCAAACTTCGTAGGTCTGGATAATGCACAATATATGATGCCCATCTGGACCAAGACTCCAGAACTATGCCATCATATTCCATTTCCCTGGTCCATTAGCAAGACCGCATGCAAAGAGAAATAAGTTACCCAAAGAACAAACAGGTCTCTGGAAATGGTTGATTACTAGAAGAAGGCTACTTGGTGGAGGTGCCATCTGGCACAAAACGCAAAGACTAACCTGCACTCTGATACAATGAGGTTGATAGCTTTGTCCATCTGTTTCTTCTTTCTAAGCAATTCCAAAGGATTGGCTTCAATAACAACTCTAGGCAACACCTATGCATCAAAGGAAGTATTAAAAAACATAAGAAAACAATGACCCCCAGGCTAACACTGATACATTTATGATGAACTCGAGGAAGAGAAGAGCCCATGTTTTCCAGAATCAGTCATAAGTCCTGAATGATAAATGAATTTTCTGCAACTCTCCAACAGCATTTGCCACAATTGACAGAGTTCCTTTACCTCCAGCTTTACCCACTGCTGAATATCTCCTCGACTTTGCAGACCATAGAAATAAATTATGGGGGCTGCATTTAGGACCACCTGGGGGACAGAAATCAATGGCTTGCCATCATACTCTCAGCACGATGTTCGGGGAGGCTCACATACCAGCGTGACACATAGTTCCATATTTTATTATTCTGGATGAGGGCTGGCCAGTTGGGGGCACACTCAAGTTCAGTTGCACAGCACAAGTAAGCATGTTGTTTTTATACTTCATACCACAAAGAATGACATCCACAACCTTTGCACATGTCCAAAGGAAAGTGACGAAAGGAAGTGCATTTACCAGAGCATCTCCAATCATTCGAAGTTCAGACATCCATCCTTTATCAGCATTATGTCTTCCCTCCAGAACTAAGCTTGTTCCTTCACTGGCAACAGATTATACACTCGAATTCAAACAGCTTGATTCAGCCAAAAAAAACAAAGGAAAACTTGCATTCAAGTATATTTAGAAGTACTCCAAAGTCAAATTTACAACAAATTGTCCAACTTTACAATCGCTGACTCACCTCTTCAGCTCATACCACACAGGCGACAGATGAGTAAACTTAGAATTGAAGAGTTTGGCCATTTCATAGCCCCGAGAATTCCTGCAAAATATTGTTTGGCCGGAATAAACAACAAAATCATCTGAAAAATGTAAAGATAAAAAAAATCTCTGCATCCCCAAATGAAAAGAAAAGCTAGAAGACATGAGAGCCTACCAGGGAGTAATATAAGCCAGAACCGGGTTCGTGAAATAGCGGCTCGAAACATTTTCTCTCACCTTAGAATTTTCCTGAATTACTTAAAAGATACACGAGAGTGGATTCCTTCATAACAAGAACAAAGAAATGAAAGCGAGTAATTGAGATCTTGGGAAAGCCATTCTCACGTTTAAAATCTCTTCGTAAGTGACTTGGGTTTTGATGAGTCCTCGTTCAGGCACTGGTGCTTCTGACGGAGAATTCTTAGTTGAAGCGTATTTGATACTGTATACGAGTACAGATGTTGCGGGTATGACGACGAAGAAGACAACAAATATGGCCAAAAGGTTGCGATCCGAAGCCGAAGCCGAAGCCGAGTGGTTGGGTTTTTCTTCCGGCGCTGGCGTGTCAGATCGTTGGCTTCTCGGGTTTTGTTTAGGTCCGACCCGGTGCTCCCGCCGTCGAGCCATTTTCTGGTTCCCAGTTTAGTCTATTTCCTGCTCAACACGAACAGGCCCGGCCGACTCCAGTCAGCGAGTAGAGGTTCAAATCATTAGAAGCCCTTAACCGTTCACACCTTCGAATTTTATACGACTAACAAACTGACCACTCAAACAAGCACTCCCTCGGGAAAAAAAAAAACTTGGCCTCAAATGTTAGTCAGAGTAAATGCGCAATTGCCACCTTAAACTGGCTGAGTGTTGTAAGTTCCATGTACTTTCTGTGTAAGAAAGACCCAGCGTTTTTATAAACAAGTAGGGGCGAGCATGGGTTGGGTAAACCCGAAACCGAAATCGAACCACCCTCATTGGGTTGGGTAAAAATTGATCATGGTTCTCGGGTTGGTTCCATATATAGGAGAACCGACGGTTTTTGGGTTGGTTCTGGTTCCATATGGAACCAACCCGAGGTGGAACCGAACCCGAAATATATATATAATTATATAATAAAAATTATAGTATTACTAATATATCCATACACACACACACATATTTCTTTGAAGTATTACGGTGGTTATTTTGTGTTTTTATATTAAACTCTTAAACTGATGTTCCAAATTGAAATAGTATGAAAGTTGCGGGATCATTTACGAAAATTCTCCATATTTACTTAAATCACTTTACTTCATAAACCCACCACTCCTAAGTCATTTTGCTTTCGATCTTTCATTTCAGACTACTCTTTACGACACAATTATGATATTTTTTTCATTTGAGTCATGCAAAATTAAAAATTTATGACATCAACATATTTTAGGTTTTGATACTGAAGAAGATGGTCTTAAAGGCTCAATTTTCCATATTGAATGTCATACCAATATTGGAATTATTGGAATGAAGTAAACTAGTTGAGATAAAAGATGCCCCACAAGCAACTCTTTTGAACTATTTTTGTAAGAACAACATTTTAAATTTTTTTGAATGTATCTAAGTACATATATTTAAATATTAATTTAATTGTATATTATGTTGAATATGTCATAAAACTGATTATGGATGTAGATTTATTGAATTTTGGTGTTGTTATAGGTATATGGTCTAAACCGAAAAACCCGAGAACCAGAACCGAGAAACCCAGAACCATGGTTCTGGTTCTGTTCGGTTCTCGGTTTTGGGTTGGGTAGAAAATTTTTGGAACCGAGGCTATTTCGGGTTGGTTCGGTTCCACCATAAAACCAAACCAACCCGACCCATGCTCACCCCTATAAACAAGGGATTAAAACATCTTTTTCTAAAGTATAGGCTTTACAAAAATATTTGACCAAATTTAAGGACATGTGAGAATGCATTTACTATTAAAATCTAAAGAAAATTATAGGTATTTTACAATTTTAGGGGACTTTGACATTTGCTAACCACCCTTTAGTTCCAGATCTGCTTTCTTAGATGCACACAACTAGGGTTACATGTCAATAATAACTAACAAGGTTTATATATCTTGCACGTTGGGGGCAATTTAATTTGTAGTATCATTTTATGTAAATATAACAAAATAATCACTAAATAATAAAGGTTGGAGATAAAAAAGCAAAAATTAGAGTTCTAACAATTAAACTGGATTTAACCACTGATGGAAAAAAAAATTCCGTGAAACAAAAAAAAATAAGATTTAGAATTGAAATAAAATCATGATCTAATCTCTTTATAAATTTTTGGGATTAATAGGGTATGAGCAAAATTTGTTAAAATTTGTTAACAATTAAAAGTGGTGTTTAACAATTGGCAAAAGAAATGAGTAAAATCCACCATGGGTCTCTTAATTTATTTTTTTTTTGTCTCAAACGAGTACACTATCTTAATATTGTCCTACCAAAATACCCTATCTCATATTGTGTGTCTCAATTAGGTATTTTCAGATTTTGCTAATATCGCATTAATTAATATTAAAATAAATATAAAATTATAATTTTCGTGCTTAAAATTTTTTAAATCAATCATTTTAACCCTCCAAAATTTTTAAATCTCAAATTTTCTCGCATTTCTCTCTTGGTCTCCGGCGCGGCGAGGCGAGGAGACGAGCCAATCGCAAAGAGGCAAGGCGAGCGATTGAGGAGACGACGAGAAACAGTTGCCAGCAAAATCGATGGCAACCCATTCGTCCAATTTGCTTCAGCCTTGTCCAACCATCTTCGGCCTAAAGAGCTATTCAACAAAGATCTGGACGCCATCTTCCTTGACCAGAACAACAATAAAAAGAAAATGAATCAAAGGCGAATCGCAAATTCTTCTACAAATCAGAGGCGAATGGCAGATTTGGCTTCGATTTCCTCCAAGTCCGGTGAAATCAATGGCCGCCTTCTCCTCCAACTCACTGCCTGGGTTTTTTTCCACTGTTGCCGGATCTGGTCGAAGTGGCTGGAATCGGCTTCGCCCTTGCCCTCACCGTCACCGCCCTCATCGACGCTCACCTGAGAGATCGATTCGCACTTGCTGTTACCGCCCTCACCGATGCTCACCCTCACCGTCTCGCCGTCAATGCCCTCTTCGCCAGATTTCATCACTAACCATCGCCATGAATCTGAGGTTTAAAAAGCAGTAGAAAAGAGGCCTGAAAAATAGTAGAATCGTCGTGAATTGTCGAATTTCATCGCCGGCCATTTCGAATTGGCCTGACAAACAGCAAAAAAGATGAAGATAGGTTGGGTGGAATCTGAGGTTTAAAAATTTTGAGGTTAAAATGATTGATTGAAAAAATTTAGGGACTAAATTTGTTATTTTATATTTCTTTTAGTTTTAAACAATGTCACATCAATATTTTTCATCCAAATATGAAATTGACAAAAAATACCTAATTAGGGCACGCAATATGATATAAGGGACTTTGATAGAACAATCTTAAGGTATGATATAAGTTAATGGACCCCCTGTGGATTTTACCCTACAAAAACGTAATAATAAACTGTATAAATTAGGGGTTTAAACTGAAACTTCTAACTAAAGTCTTAGAGCAATCCAAGTCATTGCTAAAATTAGACAAACTATAATAACCAAAAATTTTCTGTAAAAGATAGAAATAACCTTCCTAAAAAAAGTGATATTTAAGTATTAGTACAAAAATCAAAGTAAAGCTTCAGGACCAATAAAGAAAATGAAAATACTATAGGTAATATGGGTTTAACATTGATCCAATAAACACAAAAAAAAAAAAAGGAGAAGAATGACCAAAATAGAAAACATATAAAATTTAGTGACTGAAATAAAAAGATTTGAAAGCTTAGGGACTAAAACAAATTTAAGCAAAAAAT
Source organism: Aquilaria sinensis (assembly GCA_005392925.1). NCBI lineage: Eukaryota > Viridiplantae > Streptophyta > Magnoliopsida > Malvales > Thymelaeaceae > Aquilaria > Aquilaria sinensis. Next base: position 455,630 of record SMDT01000231.1, read on the forward strand.
GCCAAAAAGGCCAAAAAAATGGAGAAAGCCCTTGTATTTTTTATCTTTGACAACTGCAATCTCCAAACTTACTGATTTATCGACCTTGCCACTGCCCTTGTACTGTCTCTCAAGACTTGATCCTCAGATAAAATAGCTTAGGGACCAAAATGAAAGAAACAAAATCTATAAAGGGTTAAAATGGGGTTAGCCCATTACTTAGGAAAAATCAAAAAAATAAAAATTAACCATCGACTGAAAAAAATTCCATGAAACTCATATTTGGAGTTAACATAAAATAAAGGTCTAATCTATTTACAATAAATTTTTTAGATTAATTGGGTAAATAGTAAGATTTGTTATCAATTAAAATTGTGTTTAACTATTGACAAAAAAAAAAGTAATAAAAACTTTTACAAAGTGGGAGTTTAAACTAAAAATTTCAAGCAAAGTCTCGGAGCAGTCTACGTTATGACCAAAATTAGACAAATTATAGTGACCAAAGTTTTTTTGTATAAAATAGAAATAACATTCATACAAAAAATGATATTTAAAAATTGATACAAAAGTCAAAGTACAATTTTGGGACCAATAAAACAAATGGAGATACTATAGGTAATAAGAGTTTAATATTGATTTAATAAACAAAAAAGAAAAATGGAAGGAAGAATGACCAAAATGGCAAAATGATAAAATTTAGGGACAAAAATGAAAAAAAATTGAGAACTTTAGGGCTAAAACAAATATAAGGAAAAAATGACAAAAAGAAAAAAAAAACTAGAGAAAGTCCCCAAACTTGCAAATTTATTGAACTCGCCACTGCTCTTATATTGTCTTTTAAGGCCTCATCATCATATGGAATAGTTTAGAAACCAAAATAAAAGAAAGAAAATTTGTAGAAGACTAGAAAAGAGTGAGACCATTACTTAGTAAAAAGCAAAAAAAAACAAAGGTATTGTTCATGAATAATAACCCAAGTCAGCAATTAATATATAGTTATAACGAGGTACAATGACTTATGTGTTGCTGTGAATTCATTTTATGGTACCATTAACTAGAAATATAGTTAAAATAAGTATTTGGCCACAATTCTTCCTTTAAATGATAAGCTTTAACAATGATTAAACATAAAATTTTCAGAATTTTTTAAATTAAATCATTAATTAACCTATGTGGGTAGAATTTCTAAAGCTTTTGTTTCCCTCCCAAACTAGAAAATCAATATTTGTTCCACCAAAACTTGCAAATATATGATAGAAGAAAATTTTTACAACAAAAAGGTTAACTAAGATTCATTCAACATCTAAATTTAATTATAAAAATAAATTGAGGAGAAAGGAAAATAAAAACATACTCATTTTGAATTTGAAACTATAGGGTAAAATGTAATGCAGCATTTAGAGCTTGCTTAATGCCTTTTATGCTTACATTTGATGAACTGTTATCACTATATTTCAATTTTCATCCTACTCAAACCTACAAAAGAATTGTTGGAGTGACTAGATGGAAATAGGAAGTTGTGTGGAGCATAACATATGAGATTATTAAACTTGATACATCAAAAATCTCACACCGAAAAAGTCACCAAAATAGCTATTACTTAATGCTTATGAAATTTCTTGGACATAAAAGAGTACATTTACTCTAAGATCAAAAGCTCTAGGTAAGAACCAGATAATGGTCCTATGGCTCTTGTGACTTAAGCAGTGTCACCTTCATATTTAATTACTACAGGGAAATAAGAGAACAAATAATTAAGAGAATGAAACATTTGTATGACAGTCTATTCATGATGTAAATTGAATGGGAACAAAAAAAAATAAGCATAAGGAAAAAGCAAAATGCGACCAATGATACAACAGTGTGCTAAAAGCAATCAGATTAATTTTGAGTGTACAAAGGTATTCATGTAACTCTTCACAAGTATGGGTTAGTAAAAAGAACATGTTATTAATAACCAATACATCAAATAAGGCGCCTGATGAATATTAGAAATCAATGAAAGAGGTGAATATAGAGTTGATATTATAATTGAAAAAGGGGGATAGGATAGCAGAAACACACTAGAGTGCTTGTAGGAAACCAATATACTTGATAATCAAAACTGTTAATTAGGATTCTAAAGAAAAGTATATCTCTCGAGTAAAAACAACTAAATAAACTATAGACCACACCATCCTTCATATGATATAAAGTATTAAAATTGACTTTCTTAACTTTTAATAGATATCATCAAGGGTCCAAAACTTATGGAGGCAAAAGAGATCCTTAGACCATTGGCAAAGGCATAAGGTTAAGTGTGCAACAACTTGAGAACATGGAAGTTAAATAGAAGATGCACATTGAGAACTTACATAATAAAACTATGAGAACTGAAGAGAAAATGCACTCTTTTATTTCATCTGAAATTAAAAGAAGTAAATAGACATAAATAACCTAAGTTAATTTAACTGCAATAAAGAAAATAATAAATAGTTGGCAAAATATAACAAAAGAAAGACAAATACATAAATAACCATCTATTACTTTTAAAAATGAGAGATTTACTTTTGCTTATCTTACTTTCTTTACCAACATGCAACCTTCTCCACTTGGTGTTTGAAATCTAATTATTGGAGACTAAAAAATGTAAATGAGGCAATACCTGTGGTTTTCAACAAAATGACAGTAAAAAAAGTAAAATGAGCAGATAAATGCAGTACAACTATTTATTCCAAATTGGATAAGCAAAACATAGAAATAACCTATTGATCTCGCACAGTTGATCTTGCAAAACCTAAGAGGAAAGAACTTCGTAGCAACCAACCAAATATACCTACCTTATTTGATCCCTGAAAACTTGATCATCCTTGAAAACTTGATCTTCTAAAAAACCCAAGTCCTCAACTAACAACTCCCACCTAAATGTGAAAGTTAGACATCAACATTTCTTCAAGAATTTCATTAGATAGCTAATAAAAAAGCAAAAAATGAAGTTAAACCGAAACTCCAAATCACCTACTTCACTTCATCTTCTTCCTCTTGCTAGTGGTTGATATTGGTTTACCATCAAAGAACCATGACACATTGCTTACAGAGAATGGGCTACTTCTATGACATTGGACAATTGTTGACCACCTATCTCTTTCTTGATCGACCAATAGAGTACTCGACTCCTCCACTTTTAGGGTTTTCTCCTGATGACAATGATGACTAGTTGTTAAGGTTAACCACGTTGGATAATCGATGGCCAGCCATCATTGTTTGGATTGACAAATAGAGAACTTGACTCCTTTGTTTCCCTTATCCATGACAAAATGATAGGTTGAAACTCACGGTAAACGTGGGAGTAAGTAAAGGGTAAAATTGGAAGGCAGAATGGGCCAACAAAAAACAAACTTTGGTTGGTAAAAAGTAGGCTAATATTAGCCTAAAATATGGGACTATTCATCAACAATAACAAATGTTGGTATTTAGAATATAGTAATAATGTGTTTTTTGAGAATTAGTATGGGCCTTCACTTATGGGATAAGTCAAATATGCTCCCTACCTTTAATGTCTATATATATTTACATTCCAATACTACCTTTATAGTATAAAACAAGTGTAGACACATTAAATCTTGTATTTCCTTTAAAACTGAAGGTATATATAAGTTAAGTACCAAATATATACAAACTCGATATATAAAGGAAGTGAGGAATCTATACATATGATGTTGACATATATATAAATGACATAACATATATGTTACCAATATATTCAATGATAAAGAAAAAAGTGTGAACACTTAAAATTTCGCTTCTTACAAAAATTAGATATATAAACAAATTGGATGACATATATGTAAGAAACTCATTATACAAAACAAGTGATAAATATGTATAAAACATGTTAAACATATGAACAAATAAGATTAGAAAAATGTTATATATATATTTAACTGTATATATGAGTTTAATATTTCATCCCCAAAATAGATGTAAACGCATTAAAATATGTTTCCCGCCAAAATCAGAGATATATATAAATTAGGTGATAAATATGTATGAGTTCCAATATACAAATAAAATAAGAAACAATTCAAAAAAATAATGAGAAATATGTATAAATTTTGGAAGGCCTATGCACAAATGAAATTCTGAAAACTATTATTAATATATTCAAATATATGCACTTTGAATATTTTCTTACATAATATTTTATATGCATATTAGACTTCAATTATTTAAATATTCAACTACATAAGTTATTTCATAACTTGTGTATATATTTTGTCTTATGTGTACTTAAATTCAAATTCATTTTAACATAATATATGTGTATAAATCATATGACAAATATGCATCACCCTGACGTATAAAGAATATGAAAAATATGTATTAATTATGTGAGATATATGTATAGATAAGATCATAACATAGATATGTACAAACTTATTTATGTACATGTGATCTAATATATGTACAAGTAAAATCATTGGAATCTGAATACACAAGTAAAGTCACTAATATGTAGAAAGAGTTTCAAATATATGCACAAAATATAACTTTAACTCCATTACTCTACATAAACAAATTTTTTTTTATTGAAGATTAAAGTTGGGGGCAAATTACAAATAACTAGAAAAAAGATGGAAAAAGGTATAAATTTACCATTGACGTGTTGACCATAGAATAATTTTGCCATCAACTTTTTTTCATCTTAAATTTACCGTCTATATTTTCTGTTGGAACAATTTTATCACTAAAGTAGTACTTTCGAGTTTGAAACAAACTACTCACCCCATCAAGTCATCAACTAATGATAAGAATATTCCATGGGAGTAGAGAATATTCTATAAAAAATGGAATTGTGTGGCATTTGATACTTAAAATGACAACTAACTCATTAAGACGCTGTTGAAAATTTAGAAATGAAAAAATGTGCAAATTTACCACTTTCATTTTAGCTATAGAGCATTTTTGCCATTGATTTTTTTTTTTTTTTTTGCTGCAAATTTGCTATTGATATTTTACGTTGGGAGTAAATTTATAAATCAAGGGTTTGGATGAATGAAGTAGGGATTAAGGGTTTAGGTGTACTACAAACTTCAAATTGACATTGTGTTTCATGAATTGAAATGAGATTCATGACCGGAGATGAGTTCATAAAGGAATTAGATGTTCAACTATGTTTTGATCCACTCGTGGTATGGAATTGGATGGTCTAAGTTTGGACAGGCAGTGACCATACAAATTCTCAAAAATTTCCATCAGAAAGAATGCAACTCCTACATACTTCAACTTGATCATTAGATTCATAAGCCTTGCTATTTTTTGTGAGAGGATAAATAGCACTTATTGTCCTTGAACTAAGACCCATGTTCTGGATTCATCCCGAAATTACAAAATGTTACACCATTTATCTTGTCATCAATTGCAACTATTAAAATGGACCAAAAAAAAAGTGAAAAGCTAATGATGACCCTTGAAAACTTTCCATCTACCTTGGAACCTTGAAACTTTCCTTCTCAAAACTCTTGAGAATTCCATAAAACTTAGCCCTTACAATTCAAACAACTCTTCAAAAGACATAGCTAAAGCTTAGCAACAAAACAACTTCATATTTCCCAACTTCTTTTTTCCATAAGAAGAGAACTTCAAAAATCTTCATTGAAAATGAAACTAAAACCTAACTTGCTACCTTGGGATAGTTCTTTGCTCCTAAAGGTAGTTAATTTTCCTTTTGGTCACTATCTCCAAATTAAGTTAAAATTTTAAAGACCTAAATTTTACCTAATTCTTTAAGCTAAATATTTTAAAAAAGAAGGCAAAAAAACTAGTGTACCCAAGGGTAATTTTGTCTCTAAAGCAAACCTCTGTGCAAAAATTAGTAGATTTGGTCATTGAAGAAAAAGTATTAGGTGCTTTGTCTTTGGGAGAGAATTAAACCCATTGAATAAAAATTCATTTACCATTCACTCTAGTACAAGTTATATGCACCCATCGAGATCAAGGAATCCTTAGGGAGGACTTGCAAAGCCGGAAGCCTTGGCAGAGATGGAATTGTCACCAGCGGTAGTGGCTGTTGGCACTGTGGAAGAGGTCTGGCAAAAAATAAAGTCTGAAGCAAATGACCGACCTTTATAACCACTTATAAAAGCTCCTCTTTTTTTATGAATGGCTTATCTGGGACTAACTCTTTGGTAGCTTATTCAAGAACCAGCGTGTGGCATCAGAACTGGATCAAGATATGGGAAAGAAACGATGCTTTCTTTGCAATCAGATGAGGAAAATCCATTGCTAGAGTTTATTCCTTTTTTGGGCTTATCTTTTATGCTCAAATTATGGATAAGGGTTTGGCTAGTTTAGGGCAAGGGTGGTTCTTTGCGAGGTGCAAATCTTTATAAGAATGCAAGGGGAAATAAAGCCAGCAGGTCGTCTATGGCTAGGAGTGGCTTATCTGGGACTAATTCTATGGTAGCTTATTCAAGAACCAGCGTGTGGCATCAGAACTGGATCAAGATATGGGAAAGAAACGATGCTTTCTTTGCAATCAGATGAGGAAAATCCATTGCTAGAGTCTATTCCTCTTTTGGGCTTATCTTTTATGCTCAAATTATGTATAGGGGTTTGGCTAGTTTACGGCAAGGGTAGTTCTTTACGAGGTGCAAATCTTTATAAGAATGCAAGGGGAAATAAAGCCAGCAGGTCGTTTATGGCTAGGAGTGGATGATCTGATCAGATGGGGGCAAATCATCGAATTGTGGGATTTATGATATGAGAGGGGAGAGATGAGTTTTGTTTTCGCTCACCACCTAGTCCTCCTTGGCGTCCAAGTAGAATCGGCCTATTCGAAGGCAAAAATGCTTGAGCTCCAGCCAAGGGTGCTTCTACTGCAGATTTGCTGGTGATTGACAGGGAGCAAAATAATGCTTCAACCCAAGGGCTTGGAATCAATGGCGAAAGATGCAAGAACTGAATAGGCAAAAAGGGTGAATGGTTAGGAGAAAATGGTTTCACTGTGAAATGTAAAAGTTTTGAGTTTTCAAAGGTAAATGAAAAGTTTTCAAAGGTCGGTCTGTAACCTTCATCAAGAAATAGCCAGAAAGAAGTGAGTCTAACGAGGAAGGTCGGTCCGTAACCAAAATCCATGGTGGTTCGGCTCAAGGATTTTGGTGCTTTCTTTCTTTATTGGGGAAGAATTGGCTAAAGTCTCAAATTCACGTCATTCATCTGAGTAAGCATTCTCTTTGCCACGTCAAATTTTCTGTTAGCCACTGTAGCATTTTTAAGATCAAATGGTAAAACTACTTTCACAAAAAATATGGATGGTAAATTTAAGATAAAAAAAGTTTGATGATAAAATTTTTCTATAGCTAATACATCAGTGGTAAATGTATACTTTTTTCCAAAAAAATGGAAAGTTAAAGCCATAATAAGCCCAATATTCCCTTCTTCTTCCTAGCTCCTAAGTTGCAAACTTCAACAAGTTCTCCACTAAAGCTGCAACTCCCATAACCACAATTCCCTACTCTCTACCATTGTCCTCATCACTATCAAGAATTTTATACCTTACTTTAAATTTAATTCAGCTTATGCACAAAGTTGTATTTGATGGAGATATTGATTTGGATCCTCAAAATCGGGTGCTTTAAAAGCTACGCCAACATCCACTAATTCTTCAATCAACAAAGTTCGGGAACTTATTTAAAAGGCCAGCTAGCAAGTTTAATAATTCATAGAAACTAAATCCTAGACACTTATTGGAGCATCCTAAAGTAGTGGTTGTAGCAGGTGATATAATTGGTGTCGTTTATGAAGCTTGGCTACCAAAGACGAGGTTCATGATTGGAAAAAAATAGAGGAGTTTAAAACTTTATCTATACGTGCAATCAATGATCAAGGACATATGAGGAAATAGATTAAAAAAGAATGGATAAAATAGTAATTTTGCACGTAGGACTTTTGTAAGTAGGGATGATCATTCGGTTTATTCAGTTTAAATCAAATCAAATTTATTAGTTTATTTGGTTTTCGATTTTAGGTGATAAAAAACTGAAATAACCAAAATAATGTATCTAACCAAGTTCCAACCAAACCAAATCATTTTGATTCAGTTTTGGTTTAACCCAAAATAACTTAAAAAATCATGCTTTAGGCTTCATGCTAGTATATTAATGGCAAGCTCAAGGCAACCTTACTCCTTTATTGTGTTGCTTTCCCTTTCCTTAGCACAATTGATAATTCTTCATTGTTGTTTTTCTTGACTATTTTCAGATCCAGTGAATTTGGCCGTGAAGTTATAGTGTCCATTTAATGGCCGCAGCTGCCGGAGTCAATAATGCCATTGAGTGACTGTGGCCGATTCTTAAAACTAATGGTGAAGGACACCATTTAGTAGAAGGAGTTGAAGACAATAAAGAGGAAGAGGGGATTGAAGATGAATAAGTTGATAAGATGACTAATGAGAAAGGTGAGATTGAGGTGAGCAGTTAGCGAGTGCCGTGAGAGATGTTGGGACTTAAGGTACATATGATATAAGGTGTTGGTTACAGTTATAAGTAAATTGGGCTAGGGCTAGGCTAGGAAAATTCCAAATATAACAAGGATAAATTCAGTTATTTTGATTACTAAAATAACCAATACTATCCACCGAAATTGAACCAAAACCAAATTTTTGTATTTGATTTCAACAAAATCAAACTTAAAAACTAAATTAACTGAACCAAAATTTTTAATTAATTCAATTTTTAAATTTTTTCAGTTTAAACTGAAAAATGATCACCCTATTTGTAAGGTCGAATGTATATTTTTACCTTCTATCGCCATTTGCTTGTTATCCCTTTTTTCTTTCTTTCTCATTTCAATTTATCAACAAATTAACCTTATTCCCCTTCTCAATTTTTTACCACTTCACTAAATCTTATATAATTTGACTACAAGACGCTACATCTAAATTAAAACTAATCAACTATTACAATGAATTAAACTTATAAGTCGTTCAAGTGGTTGGATAATGGCAAATCCAAGCGTGGCAATTCGGGTGATAGTTTACCATAACGGTCAACAATTGCATCAGTTCTTTGATGCCATCTCAGCTATAGTAATAGAGGCAGTAATGGTGGTGTTCGCCAAATAGAATAAGTTTGTTTTCCAAAACCAACTCTAAGGAATTCTTAAATTCTCATTTCTCAACTATTTATTCTTAAAGCTGCACAAAATTGTGGAAACTTGTTTAAATTACAATTTTATCATGAAATTGGCTTTTCCAACTATTCTTTTTTTAAGAAACAAAAGACATCAAATTTAGAAGGAAAGGTAAAAAGGTAAAGGTTATGGAAAAGGTAGCTAGCCCTAATTGTGTTAATATTAGGTTTTACCTTCTTCAAAATTGGAACAAAAAGTATCATTCAAAAGTTATTCCACAAAATAGTGCGAAGTATTACTTCAACATCTCAATCAGGTTGTGCTTTTTTTTTTTTGCAATAAAAAACAGAAGAAGATAAACATAGTTAAAGGAACATAGAGACAACAATATTATGAACAAGGGACACCTAAGATCTTGGGACCATTATCACTTGGCATCGATCCATAAAATTCATCAGGAGAAGCATGTGTTACAATAAATTTGCAATAATAATGTTGATTGTGAGGGTGTCAGACAACACCTCAATTAGGTTGTACTAGATACTTTATCTTTGCTCTTAAAATTGGCACATTCTCGCCCGACTTGGCAAATTGTACATTGGTCTATTGATTCAATAAGTCATAAAAAATACTGATAGTTTTAATCTTTTATTTACATAAAAAAAATTTTAGAAGAGAATTAAATTATTAAAATTATTTTTTGAAAGTAAAAAAAAAACTAAAATTTTCATAATCTATTAATTTTACTTGGTTAATGAGGCAAAGTACACTATTTGCTAACTTGAGAGGACAAAGTGTCTAATCTAAGGATATAGTGTCCAGTATGTCAAACACTTGGACTTGTTTTTAGGTTATTAGTTAAATTGACAATCATTTATATTTTAAATAATTTTTTACCTATTTTAAGGCATTTATGTGGGAGATTTTGAAATATTTTTCATCATAAATTTTATTAGAAAGATCATGATTATAGCTTAATTCTTGCAATTTTATATCTAGCATCATGGTGGTGGAATTAGGGTAATGGATGAATGGAATTACTTCTTCCATTATGAATTAGTACTTATATTACTTGAGCTGTTTCATGACACACTTGCCCCTATAAAATTCCTTAGCCTAACCTAAGCATTTGGCCTTGCCCAATCAAATAAAGCTAGATATTGATAGGTTGAAGTTGAATTGTGTTATTTAAGAATGACCTTTGAAGCTAAATTCACACCTAGGGCCTCTGATAACCATGTTAGTTGGGGAGACAGGACATCAACCCCATGGGTTCCATTCCTTTTCCTACTTCCCCAACACAACAAAAAACACAATTGTTGATGATTTGATTACCTTCTGGATGATAAACAAGTAGACACTTCCTTTTTATATAACATAAAAAACTAAAGCGTAATAGACAATAGAAGTCTATCACACAAGGTTATCAAAGTTAGGATTCTAACTAGAGTTGTTTTGGTTTTTATACAGTCATAAAGTCATAAAAAAACATAGAGTTGTAAGATTCTATCAAAAAAATTTTAAAAAATATAATTATTTGTTTTTTGGTATATAATGCATCAGTTCAAAAAAATTTAATTTTTTGTTTATGTAGAATGGGTGACAAAATTAAATATTTTGGAATAATACATGTTGAAATAAAAAAAGAACTCATCTGAAAAAGTATAACAATCTAAATAGGAAAGTTCATATGCCACAACATTTTTACTTATTAATAATATAATATCATAAAAAAAGTATCACGTAATGTATAACATTAGAATTAGGATATAATGTGTTGTTAGCTATCTGACCTAACTTAGATGTTTTGGGTTAATACATATAAAGATTTTAAGTGTGGAGATTAAACTAAAGTTAAAATATAAGGTAAAAGGCTTCTTTGGCATTTTTCCATTTTTTGGTTACAATTTAGAAGAAAAGGAAGATTTCTCTGCTACGAAAATAGAGGTGAGATCCCAACCATGGCCGACTACTGCCTAGACAAGGCGGGCGAAAAAGTCAGAGAAGATGTCGATGGGCAAAGTTTAAATGAGAGAGGAGCCAAGAAAGAGAGAAAGAGACAGAGAGAAACATAGATATGTTGATGATGGTTATAGGAAGAAGGTGCTAACAAAGTCAATTAAGAGGGGATAAGGGAGCTATGGGTGGCTTAATGACATGTCTCCAAGCTTAGTTGGCGAAAAGTAGTATAGTTGTTGATGAAGGATGCTGGAGATGGTGATGTTGGTGCAGCACCTTTGAAATCAGAAATTGTATGCTCTTTATAAGCATGGGCTTAGGTGGTATGATGTAACATTAGCCTAAGCTAGAGTAGTAAAATTTTATTTAGTCTTAACCCAATAAGGTGAAGTCGTAAGAACTGCTAGTTCTTATGTTTCCACTAGTAAAGTCGCGTTTCTGCACGACTTTACTGCCAAAAGCATTTTTATGACTTAAATCGTGTTTTTAATAACCATGTTATCACACATTTATTACCATCCATGATGGTAGGCCCCACCAATAGCCTATATATGTGATAACTGTCTATTTTTTATCATGATGCACCAACCTTCAAAATGAAATAAAAGCCAGTTTTTAAGATAAATCAAGTGAGAGCCGCAAGATTAAATAGTAAAAATAATAAATTTTTTCACCTAGAATAACATTGTAAGAGAGGGTAACAAGAGAAATCATTAATATCTTTACCATAAATCCTACTCGCAATTTAGCTGTAGAAAGGAGAAACTTTTTCTATAAGTCAGAATTTAAATCATAGCTGACGATAAGAAATAGTTGATACCATGTCAATTGACTAATAAGCCATTAATAAAAGTAACAACTAAAGCATAGTAAGATTTGTCATAATTTCTTTTAATTATAATGGAATTTTTCTTATAAGTGAGGCTTGGGCTAATAAGTAAAGACATTTAATTATTACTAATAAGTTTGTTGGTTTAATGACGTAATACATACATTTTTTTTCCAGGGTTTTAGTTTTTGTTTGTACAACAGGTTTCTAATTCTTGTCACTCAGAAATAGACATAACTAAGCCAGGGACACTAAATTATATATTGGGAGTTCATGATATTTTCCATTAATTGTTTTGTATAAAAACTCAGATATATCATAATTTTGAGTGGTGATGGTACCTTTTTTATTAACTTTTAAATAAATAGTATAGTCTTGTTGTCGAGTTTTATGAATGGAAAAGTATGTTGTAGGATAATTTACCCCTCAAGGGGATATGGCCTAACTCAATTCTAAATTAATTAGGCTTAATATTGTTATTAAAATATTTTTAACAAATAAACCTAGAAAATTAATTATCATGAAGGTCCAAAATTCAAATTATTATTCTCACTAACTTCTGTGTTATGTACCAAAATAGTGTAGTTAATTATTTTTAATCCTCCATCCATTCATCTCTGTCGTCATCTCTCTTCTCAGAATCTGAAATCCCCTTCTTTCCAAAAACTTTTGCATTTTAAAAATCTATCAAAAGGAACCCTGAAAATTGAAATGCTCAAGCTCCCTCGACCTCAAACGCCACCTAGTTCTGGAGCATCGCATTTGCCTCTCGTCTCCACAGTTTTCTTATTCCCTTTCCCTGATCCCCCCCTCTCCCCTTTCCCCCTGTCAATTCCAACATTTTTGTCTTCTTCTTTGGACCTCGAAGTTTTGCCCTTGAATGTTTCCGCCTTTGTTCTTTCTCTATATCCTAATTAGGGTTTTGATTCCTCGCCGCCCATTGTAGTGCTGCCTTTTCTGTTCTTGTTGCTTCCCTCTAGGGTTTTTTAGGTTCATTTCTGGGGTTATTGAACAAGTGGAAAGTGATTTGTAAATTGTAATTGGTCGGTATTTTCGAGAGCCTGTTTTTTGGAAAGATTCCGAGGACTCCTCATTTGGTGCGGTGCTGTGACCGGTCTGTTCTTCGAGGAAACTTTGAACCCACCAAAAACACGTTTCCGGTTCAGAAGAACAGAGTGAAGGAAGTGCTGTAATTGGTCTGGGTGCTGCTGATCGTGCGGTGTTTAGTTGCGCTTGTCAATCACGGGCCGTGTCGGTGTTTGGATTGCATGGGCAAGTATGAGGGGTGGGCGCAGCCGGCGAGCGGGCTATTGCCTAACGGCTTGTTGCCAAATGAAGCGGCCTCGGTAATCCGAGCTCTTGACACAGAGCGGTGGATGAAGGCTGAGGAGAGGACGGCGGAGCTCATTGCCTGCATTCAGCCCAACACTCCCTCCGAAGAGCTTCGAAATGCCGTTGCTGATTATGTTCAACGCCTTATTATGAAGTGCTTCCCGTGTCAGGTGCTTTTTTCTGTTTTTGATGTTGTTAATTGTTTGGGTTGTTTCTGGTTCTCTTATTAGCAAACATGCGGGGTCGTTTCTAAATGGAAAACAATGAGGTACTTCATCCCCGGTGCATTAAGTGAGTTGATGCTGCTGTTTCTTTTGAGTTGAATGCTTATTGGTAGTCGAATAGAATGGAATTTGGATCACCATATGAGCAGATGAAGACAGCCTTTAATTGTTCACTGCTATATTCTGTGAACATTTCTTTTGGGGCACATTTCACCTTCCAACATATTCTTCAATGCGCATATTAACCCAACATACATATGTCAACAGGTTTTCACTTTTGGTTCTGTACCACTGAAGACTTATTTACCTGATGGGGATATTGACCTGACAGCCTTCAGTAACAACCAAAGTCTTAAGGATACTTGGGCTCACCAAGTTCGTGATATGTTGGAAAGTGAAGAAAAGAATGAGAATGCGGAGTTCCGGGTAAAAGAGGTTCAGTATATACAGGCAGAGGTAAGTCTGGTTGCCATGATCATTTAGCTCCTAATTTTAGTTCAACTGCGTATACTTGTCCACTTTGGTTCCTCATCCATATGATTGTGTTGATTTTCACTTTGATTCTGCACCCAGCCCCGTCTGCATTCACTTGTAGTCAGCCAACACCATACATTCATTTATGTATGTATGTATGTATATTAATCTTCCTTTTAGGCATTATTCACATGATCCAGTTTCTGATGAGTAACTGTTTCTTTAACAATCAAGCCGATGAATGATAAATCAATGTCTGAAGTTTGGAAGGGGATGATGAAAATTAATCAGACTATTGAGAGAATATATGCTAGAATATATATTTATGTTATATTTGCTTTTTTGGGACCAGCGTTTAGCAATTAGTCTTCTAGCATGGTGGTGGCTTTACCGCTTCCTTATAAGAAGTAAGAAGTCTTTGCTTTTTTCAATTTGCTGTTCTCAAAGAGAGAATTGCATACATGCTCATGCCCACATACATGTATTCAACCATTATGTCATAATAGAGCAAATGAAAAGAGAGGAAAAGGTTCCTTTTGTTTGATCAACTACTATCAGATGCTAGTTCCCTTTTTCTTATATGTACCCATGCATACATATATACATACATGTGTGTGTGTGTGTGTGTGTGTGTGTATTCTAATCTTATCTCTTAGCATGATGCAAACTTATGTTATGTTGAACTCTTTCATGTTAGGTCTGAACAGTTGGAGTTAGAAGGGGGGGGGGGGGGACTTCTGATTGTTTTGTTAAACTTTTAATTCTATAAGTCCTAAGAGTGATAGAATTCAATTATCAGCCACTTCTGACTGTGTTATGATGTTCTAACGATTTCTTTCCATTATTCTTTTGGTCCCGCTATTTCTCAGAAGTTCAGGTGGATGCTTTCTTCCCCTTTTTCTATTCCTTTTTTTTTTCTTGGGGGGAGTTAGGGTGGCTAGGCTAATAGCATTTGTAAACCATGAACGACACCGTGAATAATTCAACAGGAAAAACATAAGAAAGCTTTTGAAAGGAGTTGAAAGCCCCCTGACCAATAAAAAGGAGGTGGCTGGAGTTCTCTAGATTTTGGATCTTTGTATATAGTAAAACAGAAGCTTTTGAGCCTTTCTGGCTGAATTTTGTATATAGTCTTTGTATGACATGGGGACAACTCTTTCACACTTTTTTGATACATTATATTTTGATGTTGAAAAATGTTTATCTCAGTATCATTTGGTTTAGCCATGAATACTTGTTATTCTTTTTCTATTCTTGTTGTCCTATTTATGGACTCCCTGTGTTTTTATTTTCCAGGTCAAGATAATCAAGTGTCTTGTCGAAAATATTGTGGTAGACATATCATTTAATCAGCTTGGTGGATTATGTACTCTTTGTTTCCTAGAAGAGGTGAGTGTGAAATTTGCCAAGACTAGAATCCTGTGGGCGTTAGTGATATATGATTAACTGAGTGCTTGTTCATGTAGGTTGATCATTTGATAGATCAAAATCATTTATTTAAGAGAAGCATCATATTGATAAAAGCTTGGTGCTACTATGAGAGCCGTATTCTGGGTGCTCATCATGGGCTTATCTCCACTTATGCCCTGGAAACCTTGGTTCTTTACATATTCCATGTTTTTAATAATTCTTTCTCCGGACCACTTGAGGTAACTGTTTTTATTTGAATTTATTTTATCCTTTATCCACCTTTGATCTGATTGAGGTTTGTTGCTTCCCTTGATTGACTAGGTCCTTTATCGTTTTCTAGAGTTCTTCAGCAAATTTGACTGGGAGAATTTTTGTGTTAGCCTCTGGGGTCCTGTACCAATCAGTTCACTGCCAGATGTAACAGGTATTTGTAAATGTGTAGTTGGTTTAACATGTTCGCTTGACTTTGAACAAGGCCAACTGCTTAACTTTTTTAAATTATGATTACGAATGGAACATCTTGCAGCGGAACCACCAAGAAAAGATGGTGGCGAGTTACTATTGAGCAAGTTGTTCCTTGATGCTTGTAGCTCAGTGTATGCTGTTTTTCCTGCTGGGCAAGAAAATCAGGGACAACCATTTGCTTCTAAGCATTTTAATGTGATTGATCCGTTGCGTATAAACAACAATCTTGGACGTAGTGTTAGTAAAGGTACTTATATTTGGAACCTTGTGGCAATTACTTTTATGACTCTGTCATGAGAATTTTCTCCTTTCACTAGTTCTTTTCTCATTAGGTTCTGATAAGATATGTTCTTCTAGTGTAGTGGTGGAAAGTGCTACTCATCAGCTTCTCCTATCTTCTAACATAGATACTGCACAAAGATAATTATCAACACTTAATGTCTCTCTCAGTGTGTCTTGTTGTGTGCAAACCTTCTCATTTTACTTCTTTTTGTAGGATTCATGCTGCCAACCCCAACTAGTTGGGATTAAGGCTCAGTCGTTTTTATTTTTTATTTGATTCATGTGCAAAAGCATGTTAGAATTCTTTTAGCAAGGTCATATTATTGCATCAGTGTTATACTTTGACATACCTATTCCTATAAGTTTAATTGACTTCTCTTGTTGGGATATGCCAACATTATCTTATTGTTGATGATTGTTATATGGTTGTTTAATATCCTTTCTTCAGGCAATTTCTTTCGAATACGAAGTGCATTTGCATTTGGGGCTAAAAGGTTGGCGAGAGTACTTGATTGCCCTATAGAGGACTTATGTTATGAAGTGAATCAGTTCTTCATGAATACATGGGAAAGGCATGGTAGTGGCCATCGTCCTGATGTTCCCAAAAATGATTTGGGTACCCTGGAATTCTCAAATCAAGACCACATACACGACTCTGACAGTTCTAGGATTACTTTGAACTGGAGAAGTAAGATTTCTTCTCACCGTGGCATGTTAGTCGATGACCTGGGAGTACATAATTTTCCATCTGTGCAAGGCAATTGTCCCATGGAAAGAACTCGGACTGCTGATGTCTCTTCAGTTTCTCGTACTCAAAGCCAAAAGCTATATGGAAACTCCAGCATCCCGCAGATCTATGATCAAAGAAGACCAGATGCAAACTCCAGTCAGAAGCCATATAATGACAAAAGCAGTTCTCAACCAGAGAATTTAATGAATGATATTCATGGAAGATATCTTTTTGTCAGGACTCGTTCTAGCCCTGAGCTCACTGATAACTATGCTGAAGTTTCTGGGAGGCTCAATACTGGTAAACCACAGGTCACTTCTACTAACATGGATATGAGCATGAGAAAGAACACTGAATCTGATAGGACTCCGAGCAATAGTAATAGGTCTTCAACTGGTGATTCTTCCCCGGCTAGGCAGGCTTCACCACATCAAATTGTTGATGCATCTGCCAACACAGTTGTTCAATTAAATAGTTGCCACAGTGATCTAGGATTAGTTGGTGGGCGTGCAGAGTTCACATCTTTTGCTGGGGCACAGGGAATGCATCAGGAAGAGCAGGATCTTGTCAACATGATGGCATCTTCTGCAGCTCATTATTTTAACGGGCAAGTGCATGTTCCACTGAATATAGCGTCAGGTCAACTGCCTCTTCCTATTAGTTCTTCTGTTCTGGCATCAATGGGATATGCCTCAAGAAATTTTGGTGGATTTTTTCCTGCCAACATCCCTTTGGTTGAATCTCCTTGGACCACAACTATGCATTTTTCTCAGCCCATGGTTTCCCCACAATTGGCTCAATGCTTTCCTGGTGTCGGGATGGCCCGAAATGCAGAAGATTCACCTGAGCCTGGTCTTGAAAACTTTCGTCCAACAGGTATAAACCCTGGGGAAAGGGAGCATGACTTCTTTCATGAGCGGGATGAGAGCTCTACTACTAGTTTAGACCTTGATAATGGAAGTTTTGAAACCGTTAAGTCAGATAATAAGCATCATTCAGCTTCATCTGGTATTCCTGTGTCTAGGGGAATTAGCTCTGGCACCTCTACAAGAGCTGAACAAAAGTTCACTAAAGGAACTCATGGATCAATGAGGAAAAACCATCAAGACAGTTTTCAGTATCAGGATAACAGAAATAATAATCTTTATGTTGATGAAAGAACAAGAAATTCTAGACCCACACTTGCTTCAAGTAATACCTCCATGAGAAGTAAAACCTCATCAGAAAGTTCTTGGGAAAGTCCATCAACAAAAGAATCAAAGCCCTCAAGGGATAAACGAGGTAGGAGAAATACTTCTGGTGTTCAGGCTACAGCACATACTAAAGGTAAGAGCGTATCTGAACACTCTTCTCAGACTGATGATGATAGCAGAGAGTTGAATTTGCAATCAACCTTGGGGACTGAAATGGCAGAAAATTCAGGATGTCAATTGCTAAGCTCATTGCATGTATCAAGACTTGAAACCCCTGAATTTGAGCAGGGTCAAACAAATGGCAGTGGTACTGATTCACTTGTACCTATCACTCCAGTCATATTGGGATCTGGTTCACAGCAAAAAGCTGTGGATGGCTCTGGTTTTGTTCCTTTTGCATTTTATCCTACAGGACCACCTGTTCCCTTTGTTACAATGCTTCCATTGTACAATTTTCCAACTGAAACAAGACCTGATGATCTGTCTGGCCATTTTGATGGGCATGATGGCCTGGAGCACAATGGTTCTGGTCCAAATTTTGATATATCTGAGGGACTTGAGCAGTCTGATGTGTTTAGTACTTCTACATCAACAGGGTTAGCTTCTGTTGAGCAATCTGAGCAAAAGGCTGACATTCTTAACGGTGACTTTGCTAGCCACTGGAAAAATTTGCAGTACGGTAGATATTGTCAAAATAATTCTCGATATCCTGCATCGTCATTGTTTCCTTCACCTGTTATGGTCCCACCTGTCTATCGGCAAGGCCATCTTCCATGGGATGGTCCGGGGAGACCTGTTTCAGCTAACTCAAATGTCTTAATTCAGCTTATGAGTTCTGGACCTCATCTTGTACCTGTTGCTCCTCTACAATCTGTTTCTAGTAGGCCAACTGCCAGTCCTTTCCAAAGATATGTTGATGAAGTGCCAAGATATCGTGTGGGGACTGGGACTTATCTGCCAAATCCTGTAGGTTAACTTTCCATTTTTAGTTAATTTAGTATCTTAGTTACTTTATGAGTTCAATTTAACATTCCTTATCTCTTAAACCGGGAAGAGATTAAGAAATGAAAATGAGAAGCATCTGATTCAAGTTTTCCCACTTAAATTATCATGTATTCCCACTGTCTCACTTGAGTTTCTTTGTAGAACATATTTCCACAAGTCACTCTACTAACATGTTGTCAAGTAGATAGCTTTCTGTTGTAGAGTTTCACATTTCTATTTCTCAGCGTTTATCTCTTTGTAGGTTTCACATTTGTTCTATAGTTATTCTCTGTTGGATACTGCTTAATCTTCAATCAGCATTTCTGGTTGAAGTATAGCCCTGGCCATTAATTTTTCACTACTCATGTAGCGGTTTCATTTTGCTCCAGAAAGTTTCTGTGAGGGAACGTCACTCTGCAAGTACGAGGAGGGCAAATTATAGTCAAGATAGAAGCGATCATCATGGTGATAGAGAAGGAAGTTGGAATATCAATTCAAAGTCACGTGCCACCCCACGCAACCATAATCGTATCCATGCTGAGAAACCAAGCCCCAGGTCTGACCGGTTCATGGGCAGTGAGCGCCGAGCTGACAGGCCATGGAGCTCTCATAGGCATGACTCTTTTTCTTCAAACCAGTCTCAGAACAGTCCAGTCAGAGCAGATCCTGGACAAAGTGGCCCTTCTAGCATACCTTATGGTGTGTATCCACTTCCTGCCACAAACCCGAGCGGCATGTCATCAAATGGACCAGCTATTCCATCAGTTGTTATGCTGTATCCTTACGATAGTAGTGCTGTCTACCGTTCCCCTGCAGAACAGCTTGAGTTTGGGTCTCTTGGTCCTGTTGGTTTCTCTGGTGTTAATGAAGTTTCACAAATGAGTGAAGGATCCCAGTTAGGTGGCGTATTTGATGAGCAAAGGTTTCATGGGGTGTCTGCCCAGCAGGCTTCGCTAGATCAACCTTCTTCACCTAAGCTTCGGAGGTAATATTCATTTGGGCTCTTTCGGGTGGTATCTGATTTGCAACATTTGTCAGTTTTCTTCTGAAGAAACAGTTCTTGAACACAATAGCCAGGGTGCCAGTTGTCAGTGGTGTTGGTGGATGGTAAACTTAATGAGCAATGATAGAGGGGCTGTATAAGACTTGATGATTAGTTCTAACCCAGTGCGGCCTCAACACAACATAAACCTTCTGCAATCACTCTCTTTCAGCAGGTGTTTCTTCTCTTAGATTGTGGTGGGTCATCGCTCATTCCTTCCAAACAAACCTGATGATTTTGGTACAATGAGCATGAATCTCCATTGGCTGCCAAATCTTTTATCGTTATTGCTCTTATCCATTGCAAGCTACCTGATCTTGTTGATTGGATTCCTTTCTGATGGATCTAATGTCTCATCTGGACAGGGGGCCTTTGATCTTCATTGCCGTATCAGATGGTTTTGTTGAAAATCAATTCAAAGATGAGAATTTCTCTCATCTTGCTTTTTACAGATGAGAGAGTGATGGTTGTCATTGAGCTGATGGTAGATTTCAGTCTTGGAGAGAAGTCAGCTTCTCAACTGAGTTTTGATTATCCTGGGAAATTGTCGCCCACACATACGGTATGTGATTGTTGTACATTATGAGTCAGTCGATACGTCTCATTAGGCGCTCATGGTGCAAGGATGTAAACAGAGTAGTGCCGAAGTTGGATGTTGGGACAAGGGGTTCAATTCTAAAGCCAAGGCTCAACACCTTGTCACTGAAAACAGGAACTTAGGTGTACAAGTTAGCTCCAATGTATCAGCAACGGTATTTAGGATTTCATACACAGGTGGTTTTAGATTTTGGTTACAAGAGCAGTCAACTAGCTTCCTTTCGTGAATTTACCGACTCAACAAGTTAGCAATGTAACAGTAACATGGAAAAAATTGAAGTAGCACGGGAATGGGCCCTGTTCCCCCGACACACAGACATGGGGATGTCAGAGTGATCCTTCATTCTGTCTTCTGTTAGAAATATTTCATGGGTAAAGTTTAATCGTTTTTTCTGCTTATGATTAACGGGTTGGATTCAACGGACGCAGGCTCTGTAACATGTTTGCCCTCCCGCAGTTTTAATGTTAGATTACGGATCACAAAACATGAGTAGAACTGGTCAAGTAAAATGAGAAGTGCCTCACACAATTTCAATATCTGAAGTCTCAGTTTCCTTATTCAAGATCTGAGCTCACTCTATTTTGATTTGGGTAGATATAACAAATTTTTCGTTGAAAGATACCAAAAGGAGGAGATTTCTCACCATTGTTTTCATGGGCCTAAATTTGCAACCAGCATTATAATGTTAGTGCAATTTGTTATTGTACCGTCAAAATGGTGCCAGCTTTGGCCACCCACCATGAAAATTTTGATTGCGGCTCTTTCTTGCCCCCACCTGAAACTAGCACTTGCCTGCCATCCCTTTTACTTCCCCAGCTCTCAATTAGACTGCTGTTGCTCAAATTCATTGTGGTATGTCATACTTCTTCCTTTACATTTTGTTTTTTATGGACATGTTTTCTTGTTTCCAAAGTTACCGCTGCTCGAAATGAAAAATACGCATTTTAGATTTTCACACTCAATCAGGAAGTACAAGAAGGGAACAAAATGAGATGCACAGGCCTGCAAGTAACACTTTGACCCCAATTCCCTGTCGAGAGGATGTGGCTAGAACAATACTACTCGCCTGGACAATGGTATTAGTGATTGTTAAAGTTGATGCAAAATTCATGGGCGGAAAAAATCATACATCTAAATCTTTAACATAAAAGTTATTTATGGTTAGCTTTTAATGCTAATTGTTAATGTTTTTCCCCCAAATAAAGCCTATTGACATTCTCAGAAAGGGTAAATTACAAAAGCCCCCTGTGGTTTGATATAACCTACATTTTGCCCATTTTATTTTCAAGAACCTACACTTCACACCCTACTTTATTTGTACTATCTGACAACAACTTTTGAAACCATAAATTGAACTGTTTGATAATCATGTTCCGGTAATTTCAATATTTTTAATATTTTTTTCATAGCTAACCTATCTTTAAAAAATATTGATATGCATTTACAGGGAAAAAAATGCATTTATAGAATGGAAAAATTGATAATTTAAAAATGTCTATTAACGATAAAAAAAATATTGAAAAGACCGACATTACAAGAAGATGATTATCGTATAATTTAAATTACAGTTTCAAAAATTGTTATTAGACAGTATAAAAAAACTAGGGGTAAAGTGTAGATTTTTAAAAATAAATGGGAAAAATTGTAAATTAGGGTAAACCTTAAGAGGTAATTGTAACTTTCTCTCTAGAAAACTTTTTTACCCTATTTCTTTTACACTTTGCAGCCGGTGGTAGGAAAAATGTCTTAGTTATGTCATTTGAGTGGGCACGGGATGAAGGTGGATGTTCAAAGTTTGACTTCAGCCTTCACAATTTCCCCATATAATATCAATTAACGTTGATTCGGGTGTCCTTCATCTCTTAAAAAAACAGATAACTCATTCTCATATATTATAGAATATCTCCCACCAAAATGCTTCTATATTAAAAAAAAAAAAAGGAAAGGTATTGTCTTAGAAGAAGCTGATAATATAATTGTTAAATAACTACAAAGCAATTGCTAGTTAGTTTAAAATTAGTAGTATATAATTACTATCTGCTTCAATCAAAGTATTTTTATTTTTATTTGTACTTTTATTGAAGGTAAATTAGTATATTCAAGGCGTTGACTAGCATTGACTAAAGATGCTAAAAGAGGAGTTAGAGTAGGTTTTGAAACTTCATGGTAGTAATTGTAATTTTCACCAGAATTAGGTGCTAACCGTAATTACTCAAAACAAAACAAAACGGAGAAGACGTCAGGGTAAACTGCTCAGGTTGTCCTTAAACTATGCATTTTGTTGTTGTTGGGTCCTTAAACTTAAAAAAATTACAGCTTAGCCTTCCTAAACTTCGGAAAATGTTTGCAATTCTAAGACATCATAGCAGCTCCGTTGCATTCAGAATTGTGCTGACTCTGAGGTCTTGACACACAATATCGAATGTTGAACAAGTAGGATTTTGTGGAACCAGTTTACTACACCTTTATATCATTGTATTTTTCACAATTCATGGTTGATAACTTGTTATATACTAGTGGAGACACTTTCAAGATCTGATTACCTTGCTAATCAGAAATGTGAAAAATCTAGCAGATTTAGTGTGAATCTTGCTTGCATGTTATTGAGAATTGTGGTCTTGTAGTGTGGAGGCATTTGGCCCTTGTCATGTGTCGAGACATTTATTTATCTTTCGGATGACAGTAATTGCTCACAAAGGTAAAGCTTGAATGGTATATGGATCTTTAATTTCTACTAATCTATGTCCATTATGTTTTAACCGTGAAGAAACATGCCCGCCACTTGTTTTTCAATTGTGAGTTTTCTTATTAAGTCTGGAAAGAGATGTTAAGCTGAGGGATGCACCTATTACCTGGGAAAGAGATATATGCACCTATTGAAAATAGTATTTTATTATCGAAATATCTCCTGATTATGCTGTGAATCACAAAAATAAGTTTATTTATGAGTTTCTGTTTTGTTTTGATCTAGATTTTGTCGATTTCCTTTCTTAGGCCCCTATATCTTATTGCAAGTGTCATTTGATTGTTTTGATTAAAAAAAATGGCACATATATCAAGATATTCAAAAAGAAAAATTAAAAATTTATAAATATTTTCATTTCATTCACAATTCGTGCTAACCTAAGAAACAAAACTTAAAAAGGATATATCAAATTTTGCACAGTACTCATTCGATTCTAGTTGCCAAGAGAATGCTTCTCCTGTTTGGGGTTGCCTTGCTTATGGTTGGACTCCTAATCTTATCCATTGGGTGTAGGGGTAGAGTTAAGGGCTGGGGGTCCCATCCCTAAATATTTTTCTTATTTTATGAATTATTTTGAAAAATTAAATAAAAAAATATGTATAACTTAAAAAAATAATGATTTTAACTTTTATTCATGCAAAAATTTATAACCAATATTAATGTATTAGCCTCACATTTTTACTTACAGTTAATAGTTCAATTAATTTTTAGATTTTCTTATTGTCACGTCAGTCAAATTGTTTCTTAAAATTAAATTAAAATTGGATTAGGATGTGAGGAAAAGATAAGTACTCATATTGTCTCATATATAAAAGCTGCCTAGTTGTCTTTATTTTTTTGTATAAGAAATTGAGATAGAGAGACCGTACAAAATAATGAGAAAAAAAAAACTTATGGCAATAAAGAATCATGAAGCATCAAGTAGCATTTTTTTTTTTGCTTTTTTGTAATTTTTTTGGCTTATATCAATTTTATCTAGTGGGTTTTGGTGGTGATTTTTTTATTCGTCCAAACAGTTCAAAATTACTACTGCTATGCTCAACAAAAAAAGTCCCACCTCCATTATCCACTCCACCCATCCCCTAATTTTTGTGAGTTACTTTTTCAATTTTTTATTTCTTTATTATTAATTTTTATTATTGATTTCAGTAGATTTCATTCTAAAATTACTACATGACTATGGGGTTTGAAATTAGTAAATTTTAATATTTTTAGTCGTAAGGAGTAGAATTATAATTTTCATATATTTTTTTCCTATAATTTAAATAAAGTTATTTTTATATTAAAAATTCACAAATTCCACCCTCCCCAACTTGAAATTCTAGCTCTGCGTTTGATTAGGTGGGTAATGGTGCTTCAATTGATATCCTGTATAATTACTGGCTTCCTTAGTTCACTCTTGCTTTATCTCTATGGAGAAATCCTCATGCTACCGTTACCCCTTTATGCATAAAGGACATTGTGCTTTCAAAGTTTTCCAAATGAAATTTTCATTATTTATTGAGTCTTTTTCCAAATGAGGGGTAATTCGAGCTATTTCTCAACTTCTTATATCTCGAATTGCAAGAAAGGCTATATTTCTACTTGATTGGCTTCATTAGCCAATAGGATAACCTGTCATCAAATTTTCATTATTCCTCTCATATTTATAAATTGTGGGCAGTAAAGGATTCTTATAAATTTAAACTTTTTCTTTAGAAATGATTTAAAAAATGCCTTGCCTACAAGGTAAATCTTGCAGTGTGAATGCCTTCAGCCTCTATGCTATGTCCTAGATGTGGATCATTTGATGAAACTCTTTCTCACCTATTCTTTTAGTGTGTTTCCTCTTACGCTGTTTAAAATCAATCTCCTCACCTGCTTTTGGGAGATTACTCTAATGGTTTTCAATTTTGGTTTCAACAACTGCAAGATAATAAAACATTCTAGTATTCCTAATACTTGCACGTGGTGGTAGAAACTCTTTGGGTAATTTGGCTAAATTAAAATGAAGCTGTCTCTAGTGATCCCTCGTTTGACGTGTCCAAGACTCTTACTCAAATAGACTTGATTGTGGATGACATTTGGCTTTAAGAAGGATTAGAATTTTTTTATGTACCTAGTATGCAGACTTTAAAGCTATTTTACTCTTTTTAGAGTTCACATCCATTTGCTCGCCTTTCTGCCTATTTCGCATATTTTTAACAGAAAAGTAGGGCTAAAAACGAGTTGAGCAGAGCCGAGTAATAGACTGATCATGTTTGGCTTGAATAATTTATCGAGCTTAATATTTTGTTCATGTTTAGATTGAAAATATTACAAACGAGCTGTGAATGAGATTTTATTCGATTGAGCTCGAGTTGAGCTTAAGTTGTTCGCTTAAATTAAGGAAAAAATTTAAAATTAAACTGAATCGAGTTGAGTAGTAAGCAAATCGAGCTTTGTTTGAATTGTATATCGAGCTTTAAATTTTATTCAGACTTGGCTTGATAAACTTTTTGAACAAGTCATGAATGAGCTTAAAACCGAGCCAAACTCGAGGCGAACTTGAACTGTTTGTTCATTTTTCACCCTTAGAGAAAAGTACCAAAAAAAGCACCCTAGTTATTGCATTGTACCAATTGGGTCACTAAAGTTGTTGGTGGTTCCAATATCATTACTGACGTTAGTGTGTGGTTCCAAGTTGTCCATTGGCCATTATTGTTGCTAACCTGTAAACGAAAGTGTGAGTGTGCATGTGACGTGGCGTTTTTTATCTCGCCACAAGTAGAAGCTCAAGCTTCTAGGTTGTGCCAAACAACTAGTTTGGTAAGGAAAATCCCTAATCTGGTTTAGAAAAGATTGTTGGTTTGGTGAGGGAGAAACAAACTTGCTTAACTCGTTTAAGATCACTAGTGGCTGGCAATCCCATTTCATCTATTTTTCTCTTAAAGTTGTCCAAATCTCTGGCACCAATCGTTGATTTTGCTTGATCATTTTCTCCGACACTAATTGTCGATTTTGCCTAATCGTTTTTTCCGGCACTGATTGTCGATTTTGCCTAATCTTTCTCTCCAACACCGATTGTCAATTTTGCCCAATTGTCCTCTCCAGCACTAATCGTCGATTTCGCACTTGATTCCAACAGTGCCCCTGATCGTCTTCGACCACCTTGCTGTTGAATTGCTGCTCTTGTGCTGAGCCTTCCTCTTCCACTGAATTCGCTGCTCGATTCCCTCAAATTGCCAATTGAATCTCCACTCGGATCCTTCTTAAGTCGCATCTTGCTACTATTGAAGATGTTCAATTGGGATTATTGTGAGCAATAGAAGATATTGGAGGTGGAAAGGAAGTGGGGGAGTTTTGAGTTAGCGATGGTAAGATAAATGAAGGAAGACGGTGAAGCAGGGTGGAGAGAGGGAAGACTTAACTACCTTTATCCCTAATCTTATTTGCCAAATCATTTACATGTTTCGCAAAGTTCGCATGTCGTTTAATCCACGCGATCAGATTTTGACGAAATATTTGTCTATTTGATTAAAAATTCTAACTGCTAGTTACTTTGGTATGTAAACTAGTACTCATTCAAAGGTTCAATAATAAATTTGGAACCAAAACATTACTTCAGTAACGACATCGGAACCACTCACAACCTTTGTAACCTAATCGGTATAACGCAATAACCAGGGTGACATTTTTTTGTACTTTTCCCTATTTTTAATGTGGATACCGCTTGGAGATCTACTCATCTACATTCTATATTGCAGCAGTAGCTTAGGTTTTCTTTAACCCTAGTAGATCTATAGGTTCCAGCAAGAGCTTTAGAGTGGCTCCTTTGCACTCTCCGTTAGCAACAGAGCTACAGTGGCTACTTATACAAATTGGTTCCATGTTGTTACTATTTGGTTAGATTGTATGTAGGTTTTTTTTAGTATGTCATATCCTAAGGACGTTTATCCGGAAGAACAAAGTATTGTTCATTATACTTGAGGCATATTCAATGAAATAAGTCAACCTTTTGGTTATTTTGCATGACACCTTCTTTGAAGTTCATTCCATTGCTTATTTTTTATTTAGCTTATTGCTAGTTGTTTTCTTGTTTAGATAACAAAGAAAAATTTTAAATTGCTTACTAACTACTCATTCCGTCCCAAAATTTTTGCCCTATTTATTTTTGGTAATTAATATATGATTTTTTATTTTAAATATTTTAATATATAAATAGAAAATCTTTGTATATGAATCATAATTCAAGATATATCGTTTCTAAATATATTTATTTTATTTTATTTAATAAACAATAATATGAATAAAACTAAGTCAAGATACAACAAAAAGTTAAATATATCAAAACTTCTGAGATGGAGGGAATATTTGATAGTGAGTTTGTAGAATCTACTTCCTTATAAATCTTTGCAGTTGTAACATTAGTTGTTGGCCAATACTGTAAAATATGCATCATAGGTCTGAATTTTGTTATCTGTGAATAAGAAATATAATTGCGAAATAAGATGATACCAATATCATGTTTTTCTGTTATGATCACCATTACGATATTTAAAATGTTGCCTAAAATTTGGAAGACTTTGCACCTTCGATCATAACTCCTAAGTGTGTCTAGATTGTGGAGAGTTTTTTTTTTCTTTGTACATAAAATTTAATTCAATCTATCATAAAGGTAGTGATGAGGGTGACCAATTTTACACCTAAGGGATGACAAAATTTGTTGCACAAAGCCCGAAAGACTTTGGCTACAATTAGCCCAGTTTTAGACTCCTCGAGCCCAAGTTAACCTGTGGTGCCCCTTTACGTCCCTACTTTACTGGTTAACAACACAAGATGCGGGGCTACTTGAATTTAAAATGGCCCCAGAATAATCGTCTAGTAAGTTGTACTTTTACTGTTGTGGACTTTGCACCCCGGCATTGTCCCAAGAAAAAATTGACGGTGTAATAATTTGTAAACCCGGGACAGGTGCTACAAGAGCCATAGTTATGGGCGTAAGAGTGGTTTTCCCTTTTTCTTTTCCTCCGTCCTCTGTCTTCATCTCTCTCTCTTCTCAGATTCTATCATCCTCTCCCTTCCAATAAACTTTGCATTTTTAAAACGAAGGAACCCTGAAAATTGAAATGCTCAAGCTCCCTCAACCTCAAACGTTCTGGAGCATCGTATTTGCGTCTCGCCTCCACAATTCTTTTTCTTCCCCTTCCTCTGATCCGTTCTTGTTCCTCTTTCATTTCTACCATTTTTGTCTTCTTGCTTTGACCTCAAGCTTTGCCTATTGATTGTTTCCTTCTTTCCTTCCCTTTTATGTCCTAATCGATTAGTCGAAACTTGAGCTACTGTCAGGATTTTACAGTTCCCATTAAGGTTTTGATTGCGTCGCGGCGCATTATACATAACGCTGCTCTTTCTGTTGTGTTGCTACCCCTCTAGGGTTTTTCTTGGTTCCATTTTTAGGGTTATTAAAGAACTGGGAATTGATTTCTGAATTTTGATTGGTTGGTGCTCTTAGGAGTCTGATATTTGGTAATTCTGAGTTGCTCATTTTCGTGCGGTTTTGTGACCGTTCTGTACTTTAAGGGAACTCTGAAGTGCGCCAGCCAAGCGATATCCCGGTTATAGAAAAGAAAGCACTGCAATCACGAGCCAGTCGGTGTTTGGATTGTATGGGCGAGCATGAGAGGTGGGCGCAGCCAGCGATCGGGCTATTGCCTAACGGCTTGTTGCCAAATGAAGCGGCCTCGGTCATCCGAGCTCTAAACATGGAGCGATGGATGAAGGCCGAGGAGAGGACCGCGGAGCTCATTGGCCGCGTTCAGCCCAACCCTCCCTCCGAAGAGCTTCGAAATGCCGTTGCTGATTATGTTCAGCGCCTCATTATGAAGTGCTTCCCATGTCAGGTTCGTTTTTCTGTTTTTAATAATTAGAATAGTTGCGTCGTTTCTGGCTCTGTTGTTAGCAAAAGTATGGGTCGCATATGCAATTACATGGTAGAAGGACTAAATCATTTGTGCGATATCTGGTGCACTGAATAAGTTAATCTTACTATAGTTCGAGTTAAATGCTCTCTGGTAGTCACATAGAAAATGGAATTCGGATCATCAAATGGAGAGACGGAAACAACCTCAGATTGTTTACTGAGTTTGGTGAATGTTTTCGATTACACATTTTGCCTGCCTATATGCTATTTGATGTTCATGTTCATCCACATTTATATGTCAAGTGAAAACAGGTTTTTACTTTTGGTTCTGTGCCACTGAAGACTTATCTACCTGATGGGGATATCGACCTGACAGCCTTCAGTAACAATCAAAGTATTAAGGATACATGGGCTCACCAAGTTCGTGATATGTTGGAAAGTGAAGAGAAGAATGAGAATGCAGAGTTCCGGGTAAAAGAGGTTCAGTATATTCAAGCAGAAGTAAGTGCTATTGGCTTCCTATGACCATTAGGACTCAGTTTTGGCACAATTATGTATGCTTGGTCACTCTGGTTCCACACCACACAATTACATAACTTTTCATTTTGGTTTTGCACCCACCCCCGACCACATATGCTTCCAGGCTACCAACACCATCTATGAATCTCCCTTTCAGCATTATTTGCAATCCAATTTGTGTTAAGTCATTTTTTCTTTTCCTTTAAAACCAATGAATGATAAATAGATGTTTGAACATTGAAAGTAGATAGTGAAAGTTGCCAGATTCTAGGATTCTGATAAGAGAATATACTAGCATTTATCTTGATGCTTTACATTCTGTTATCAGCAATCAGCATTAGTCTTAAACCGAGGTGCTGGGTTTACTGGCTCCTTATAGCAAGTAAAAAGTCTTTGATGTCATTCACCATTTTCAAAGAGAGGTGCGCGCGTAAATACACACACTAGCACAAATATTAACAATGAATGCAGTAAATGTAAACAGGGCGGAGAGTTCCGTTTTCTTGATCAACTATGATGAATCTTAATTATTATTAAAAGATAACTATTTGATCCTTCATCACTGAACATGGTGCAATGTTGCATTCAATTATTTCATGTCGAATTTGAAGAAGATAAGTGAACAATTTTGGTTAGGTTGGGATAATCAGTAAATAATTAAAAGATTTCTGATTCTATTGCTTACCTATGTTTAGTACTGAGTCTCGTGAGTGATGTTCTTCCATTATCAGCCACTTGTAATATGTAATTTTGGTGTTGTAATGTCTAGGTTATATTCTTTCCTGTTAGCAACTTGTTGTGAGTTGTTTGTGGATGGGTTTTAATTTTTTCACAGGGGAGGTCGGGGTGAGGTTGGCTGATGGCATGTGTAGGCTATGAATGATGCTCTGGATATGGCAAAAGGAATGAAAACAGAAAGCTTTTGAAAGGAAGTGAGAGCTCCAGGGCCCTTGAAACAAAGGTGGCTGGGGCTTCTTAAATTTTCAATATAAGAACATAAAACAGACGTTTTGTAGTCCTTTTGGCTAAATTTTATATATCGTCTGTGTGAAATGGGCATAAACATTTGATGCTTTTCTAATTACATCTTATTTTTCTGATAACAAAGTTTAGCTCAGTGTCATTTGGTTTGTCACTGAATACCTTATCATTACTTTTCTTTTCTTTTCCTCCTATTTATGTTCTCCTTATATCTATGTTCTCCAGGTCAGGATAATAAAGTGTCTTGTGGAAAATATTGTGGTAGACATATCATTTAATCAGCTTGGTGGATTGTGTACTCTTTGTTTCCTAGAAGAGGTAAGCATGACATCTGCTTATCCTTTTTCTTTTGGATATTAAAGAAAACTTAAGTTATTTCATTAACCGGTTGTTTGTGAATGCAGATTGATCATTTGATAGATCAAAATCACTTATTTAAGAGAAGCATCATATTGATAAAAGCTTGGTGCTACTATGAGAGTCGCATTCTGGGTGCTCATCATGGGCTTATCTCAACTTATGCCCTGGAAACCTTGGTTCTTTACATATTCCATGTTTTCAATAATTCCTTCACTGGACCACTCGAGGTGACTGTTTTCTCTTTGAAACCTTTTTAATCATCAATCCTGCAGTTTTCTGATTGAAGTGTTGTTACCCTTGCTTGGCCAGGTTCTTTATCGTTTCCTAGAGTTCTTCAGCAAATTTGATTGGGAGAATTTTTGTGTTAGCCTCTGGGGTCCCGTGCCAATTAGTTCACTACCAGATGTAACAGGTAGGTGCAAGTGTGTAAGTCATTTAAGGTGTTTGCTCCATTTTTAAAAATGGGTCCTGCTTACCTTTTTGTAATTTATAATTTTGAATGAAACATCTTGCAGCGGAACCACCACGAAAAGATGGTGGAGAGTTACTACTGAGCAAACTGTTCCTTGATGCTTGTAGCTCAGTTTATGCTGTTTTTCCAAGTGGACCAGAAAATCAGGGACAACCTTTTGTTTCTAAGCATTTTAACGTGATTGATCCTTTGCGTATAAACAACAATCTTGGACGTAGTGTTAGTAAAGGTATTTACATTGCTGTGACTCTGTCATTGAGAATAGTCTCTGTCCTTAGTTCTTTTCCTTATTAGGTTCTGGTATTGTTCTTGACTTCTCCTTCTAGTGTTTTTGGTCAAAATTTTGCTCATCAGTTTCTCCTATCTTCTATGTTCTATACTGCATTCAGATAATTATGAATGCTCCCTGCTCCCTGTGGCCCATATAATTTTCAACCCTGGTGTTGTGAGCTTGTCCTTGGGAATTTTCTCTGGTCATCAAGTTCTTTTGCTTACCTTCTGATAAGATTTGATCTGATTCTATTATACCAGTGAGATGTCCTTCTGTGTTTCATCTATTTTTGGTACTGCATCCAGATATTATCTTACCCCCCCCATCTCTACCTGTTTGTGTGTGTGCGTGCGCTAAAAAATGTTGTTGTGCTCATGCGCCTAAGTCTTTCAAGATTGTTGCAGGCTGATCTTGTTATGGTGTGAATGTTTGTTCTTTCTTTTCCATGTTCCATAACTTTTTTTTAATGGTGCATACTGGTTGCAATGTGGGAGCATGTAGTCATTGTTTATAATTTTTTTTAATGAATTCTTATATGCTTTCTCCAGGCAACTTCTTTAGAATACGGAGTGCATTTGCATTTGGGGCAAGAAAGCTGGCGAGACTACTTAATTGTCCTAAAGAAGACTTGTGTTATGAAGTGAATCAATTCTTCATGAATACATGGGAAAGACATGGTAGTGGCAATCGCCCTGATGTTCTCAAGATTGATTTGTGTCCCATGCAATCATCAAATCTAGATCACGCAGATGCCTCTGAAAATGTTAGAAGTACTTCAAACAGCAAAAGTGAGAGTTCGTCTCATTGTGGAACATTAGCTGATGACCTGCTGCAGGCACATAATATTCCCTTTGAGCAAGGCAGTCATCCAGGGGAAAGAACTAGGGCTGCTGATAGTTCTGCAGTTCCTCATATTCAAAGCCAAAAAATTTATGTAAACTCAAACAATCGAAGGATATATGGTCAAATCAGACAAGATGGCAACTCCAGTCAGAAGGCACAAAATGACAAAAGCAGAAGTTCTCGACCTGAGAATTTGTTAAATGAAATTCATGGAAGATATCTTTTTGCAAGGACTCGTTCTAGCCCTGAGCTGACTGATAACTATGCTGAAGTTTCTGGAAGGCTGAATATTGGAAACCCACAGGCCAGTTCTACAAATTTAGATATGACCATAAGTAAGAATACTGAATCTGATAGGACTCCGGGCAATAGCAATAGGTCTTCAACTGATTCTTCTGTTAGGCTGGCTTCACTTCATCAAGCTGTGGATGCTGCTGCCAGCACAGTTGTTCAACTAAGTAGGAATCCCAGTGATCTAGGTTTAGGTGGTATGGCGGCAGAGTTCCGATCTTTTGCTGGGACACAGGGAATGCATCAGGAAGAGCAAGATCTGGTAAACATGATGGTGTCTTCTGCAGCTCATGCTTTTAACGGGCAAGTGCATGTTCCTCTTAATATGGCATCAAATGAACTGCCTCTTCCTATTACTTCTGTTCTGGCATCAATGGGATATGCCTCGAGAAATTTTGGTGGTTTTTTTCCTGCAAACCTTCCTTTGGTTGAGGCTCCATGGAGCACCACCATGCATTTTTCTCAGTCTCTAGCTTCCCCACAATTGGCTCAATGCTTTGCTGGCATTGGATTGGCGACAAATGTAGAAGATTCAACTGAACGTAGTTTTGAAAATTTTGGTCCAACTGGAGTAAACCCAGGGGAAAGGGAGCATGGCATATGGCGTGAGCAGGATGGGGGCTCTACTGCTGGTTTAGACCTTGATAATGGAAGTTTTGAAACCCTTCAGTCAGATACTATGCATAATGCAATGGCATCTGGATACAATTTTGTTCCTTCATTGAGAGGAAGTAATTCTGGGACCTCTACAAGAGCTGGAGAATTGCTCAGTAAAGAAAAGAGGGAGGACCTTCAAGAAGATTCTCAGTATCAGGATTACAGAACTGATAATCTTTACATTGATGAAAGAGCAAGAAGTTCTAGATCCACACATGCTTCAAAAAATACTTCTCTGAGAAGTAAAACCTCATCAGAAAGTTCTTGGGAAATTCCATCAGCAGAGGTCTCAAAGCCATTGAGGGAAAAACGGGGCCGAAGAAATACTTCTGGTCAACAGGCTACAGCTCATCTTAAGGGCAAGAGCATGCCTGAACACTCTTCTCAGACTGACTATGATAGCAGAGAGTTGAATTTGCAATCAACCATAGGGCCTGAAATGGCAGAAAAAAATTCAGCAAGCCAATCGATCAGCTCATTGCATTTAACAGGTCATCAAATGCCAGGATTTGGACAGGGTCAAACAAATGGCAGTGTCACAGATTCGCTTATACCTATCGCACCAGTTATGTTGGGACCAGGTTCACAGCAAAAAGCATCGGATGGCTCTGGGGTTGTTCCTTTTGCATTTTATCCTACAGGACCCCCGGTTCCGTTTGTAACAATGCTTCCATTGTACAATTTTCCAACCGAAATGAGGCCTTCTGATAATCTGTCTAGCCATTTTGATGGAGATGATTGCCTGGACCACAGTGTTTCTGGGCCAAATTTTGATACATCTGACGGAAATGAGCAGTCTGATGTGTTTAGTACTTCTACCACAACAGCGTTAGCTTCTATTGAGCAATCAGAGCGAAAGGCTGACATTCTCAATGGTGACTTCGCTAGCCACTGGAAAAATTTGCAGTATGGGAGATATTGTCAAAATTCTCAATATCCTGTGCCTTCATTATATCCTTCACCTGTTATGGTGCCACCTGTCTATGTACAAGGCCGTTTTCCATTTGATGGCCCAGGAAAACCTGTTTCAGCAAACTCAAGTCACTTCACTCAGCTTATGAGTTCTGGACCTTACCTTGTTCCTGTTGCTCCTCCGCAGTCTGTTTCCAATAGACCTGCTGCGAGTCTTTTCCAAAGATGCATTGATGAAATGCCTAGATATCGTGTTGGGACCGGGACTTATCTGCCAAATCCTGTAGGCTTGCCTTTCCAGTATTTTAGATAATTTGTATCGTAGTTACTTTGTTTCTTAATTGAAATTCATATTCCTCATCTCCAAGAGCCAAAAGATTCAGGGGAGCTAAAGGTGCATTTGATGCGCATTTTTCCAAATTTAAAGTTATTAAAATAAACTCACCATGCATGCATTTTCATATTGACACACTTAAGCTGAACCTCACTCTGCTTAAATGTGGTTGAGAAGAAAACTTTTTGTTGTAGTGTTATCACATCTCTACTTCTCAGGGTTTATTGCTTTGTAGGTTTGACATTTGTTTTCTAGCTATAATCTGTTTGATCAGCTGGTTCTTAAATGAGAGTCCTTCAGTTTCAGTGATTAGCCCAGGCCATAAATTTGTCACTACTCATACACACTTTTGTTTTGCTGCAGAAGGTTTCTGCTAGGGAACGTTACTCTCCAAGCGGAAGGAGGGGAAGTTATACTTATGATAGAAGCGATCAGTGTGGTGATAGAGATGGGAACTGGAATATAAATTCAAAGCCACGTGCCACTGCACGAAACCATAATCGTATCCACACTGAGAAAGCAAGCTCCAGGTTAGACCGATCGGCAGCCAGTGAGAACCGAGCTGACAGGCCGTGGAGCTCGCATAGGCATGATTCACTGTCTTCAAATCGTTTTCATAGCAGTCCGGTCAGAGCAAACGCTGGACAGAGTGACCCTTCTAACATAGATTATAGCATGTATCCACAACCTTCCACAAACCCAAGTGGCATGTCATCTAATGGACCAAATATTCCATCTGTTGTTACGTTTTATCCTTATGATAACAGTACTGTCTACCATTCCCCCGCGGAACAGCTTGAGTTTGGATCTCTTGGTCCAGTGGGTTTCTCCAGTATTAGTGAAGTTTCACAACTGAGTGAAGGAACCCGGTCAGGTGGGGTATATGATGAGCAAAGGCTTCATGGTGTCTCTGCCCAACAGGCTTCACTGGACAAAGCTTCTTCACCCCACCTGCGGAGGTAATATGTCTTGCACTTGTTCCAGATAGTTTCTGATCTGCAACATTTATCAGTTTTCCTGTGAAGAAACACTGCATCAATCCTATAGCATAGCTGCCAGTCAGCAATTTGGTGGGTAGAACCTTTAGCTGAATGGTTGTTCAGAGAGGCGTTGTGTGAGGCTTGCTGATTGGTTATAATCCAGTGCAACCCTGACACAACATAACTGCCTGTGATCATTCTCTTCCAGCAGGTGTTCCTCATTTTGGATTATGGTGGGTTAACTCTCATCCCTTCCGGACATTCCTGATGCTTTTGGTGCAATCAGCATGATTCTCCATTAGTTGTCATGTTATCTTATAAGCTTTTTTGCATTTGTTTTGTGAGTCTGATCTTTTGGATTGGCTTCCTTTCTGATGTGATATAATTTCCTACCTGTACAGGGGCTGTTGATTTTTATTGCCATGTCGAAGCTTATGTCTAGAATCAATATATGGTGAGGATTTCGGCCCTTCTGCTATTTGTCAATGAGACGGATTGATTGTGGCTGAACTTATGATGAGAAGACCGGGGGACTAGAAACTGTGGATACTCTGACATTTCAGTCTCACGAAAAAGTTAGCGTTCCAATTGAAAAGGTTTTCTGAGGAGATTGTCAGCCTCAATACGGGTACATGCTTGTATGTACATTTCGGAATCAGCGGGTACTTCTCAGTAGGTAGTCATTTTGGAAGGTGGTAAGCAGAGAGGTGCCAAAGACAGATTCAGGAATCAAGAGATTCAATTCTAAAACTAATATTCATTACGTCGTCACTGAAAATAGGTACTCAGCTTTAGAAGTTAGCTCCGTGATATCAACAATGTGGGTTAGGATTTCATACACAGGTGGTTCTAGAATTTTGGTTAGTAGGAGCAGTTACCCCCTTTCATGGGTTTTCCTGTCGACAAGTTAGCATTGTAACAATAACAGGAAAGTATAGCTTACTAGCACGGTTGCACAGGTCCTGCCACAACTGTAAACTGGCATTATATCCTCGAAACTCTTTTGAACGAAATAGATTTAACTGAAGCAGTTTTGCGACGCTGTAATTAATCCTCTTCCCTACTCCGAACGGTACTAGGATTGAGTTGCAAAACATCAGAATTGAAAAATAGTGATGAAGTGCACAACAGAAAGTTCGTTTAAGAAATATACCGAAGTTGGTAGAAGTGGTTGAACATTTATTTTACATATATGAAAATGAGTTGAGCTGAGTCTGATAATCCATGTTCAAAGTTTAGCTTGAGTTTGAGCTCGATCAGCTGGTAAACAGGGCCTAAAGCTTGACTTGAAGTAGCTCATATTTGATTTGGCTGTTCAATAGGCTTAAAACTTGATTTTAGGATTGAGCTCAGTTCAAGGTTTGAGCTCAACTTAAAGAGGATATTAGAATTTTTAGAGTAGGATTTTATTTTTATAATTATATTATTGAGTAAGATTATTTTTTTTATAATTATATTATTTTATCTTAGGCTCGTTAGGGGGCTTGACTCATTTCTACCGCTAGCACAGAATCTTACAATTTGCAATGAGTACACTAACTTTTGATAAAATTACACAATTTTCAGTGGTTTGATATAATCTACATTTTGCCCTATACCTTTAAATACAAGCACTTTGCCCCTATTTTGTTTACACTATTTGATGACAATTTCTAAAATCATAACTTCAATTGTTTTATAATTATGTTACAGTAATTTTAAAATTTTTAATATTATTTTTCACATTTAACTGACATTTAAAAAATATTAATATGTATTTATGGGGAGCCAGGAAAATGCATTCATAGGGAAGAATAGATAATTTAAAATATCTATTGACTTTAAAAAAATATTGAAAAAAATGAAATTACTGGAATATTGTTACTATACAGTTAAAGAATTTTAGAAGTTATTGTTAGATAGTGTAAAAAAAAAAAGGCAAAATGTATATGCTTTTAAAAATAAGGGAAACAAAACAAAGTGTAGGTTGGTCAAATTACAAGGAAATTAGCGTAAGTTTCCCTAACTTTTTTATGTAGCAAAAGTTTGGTTCACTTTGGAACTTATTGTAAAATAATAATAATAATAATAATAATAATAATACTAATAATAAATTTTCATTTTTCTTAAGCCTTATTCAGGGAGCTAAATAAAAAGAGGGTATTTCAAAAAAAAAATTTTGTTTGAAATTAATATATGAAACTTAAGACTCGATTTAGCTACTAATGACTTGAATCATATTTTTTTTTTCTAAAAAAAAATTATAATTTTTATGCATTTTTTTACCAGCTTAAAAATTAATATAGAAAGTGGATTTTGAACTTCAATCTGTAAGATTACCTAGTATACAAGTTAGATAAATAAGCATTATATTTAAAAATAATCAATATTAATTACTTCCTCTACCTAAGTCCTTTGCATCATTTACTATTCACAATAATTAATTCATGATTTTTTATCGTCAATATTTTAGTATATATATAAGTACAAAATTTTTATATATAAATGATGAATGAAAGCTTATAGCTACATATATATTTTTAATTTTTTTAATAAATAATGATATAAATAAATTTAAGTTAAAATTAAGTAAAAAAATAAAATAGAAGCAGGAACTAGGAGGGAGTATTTATCAATAATCTATCCCAGATATACTCTCCAAGGGGTCGCTTTCATGCTCGTGGTAAAAGCTAAAAATAAAGGGGAATCGATCCAGAAACCCCTATTTCCTTTTTCACCTTCATAGTTGATTGGCGGCATCGGCCAACCACAAGTCCCAACGAATCAATCCTCTTAACCCTTAGGTCTTTAGGATTATACTCAATTAGCGTTCGCAGAAACAGCAAGATTGGAGCTACACCCATAGCAGATTGAGACTAGATTGAGCAATTCTGCTCATTTAGATCCTTGGACTAGAAGGCTAGTGTTTCCCATCGAGCTCAGACAAGGAGGTCAAGTTGGAGGGAAAGGTCAATATTGGGGATGTGGCTGCAGAAGGCGAGGGGGTGAGAGGTCAAGGGACAAGGTTGGGAAAGGAGGTGAGGAGGCGGTGGAGATGGATCAATCGAAGCTGGAGAGGGACGATGAAGGGAATGGCAGAATCGGGAAGATGTGGGAAGTGGTAACTTTCTTATTCTAGATGCTGAATTGATGTGGAGCAAGAAAGAGGGAGAAGAAGCATATCATTATGAGCAAAAGATCAATTTAGACTGGTGTAATACTTACACTCTTTGTTGTCATTCGATAATTCTTTATCTATTACCATAGTGATCGGTCTAACCACTAGATATGATATTTCAATCATGAAGATCATACGCAAAATTTTTTAACTTGATTTAGTTTGTAAGTTGTTATAATTTATCCAGTAAAATTTGAACCTTTGAAGTTTATAGAAAAAAATGCCTTTATCAGCAAAAGATATTAGAAATTTTCAGTTGATCTAGGAATTGACATATATAATCTAGATGATTAATATTTTAAATCCAATCATTGGTTTATTATAATTTTGATTCTACTTGAAATTATTAAAGAGTGTAACTAGTGTGAGCGGTTACATTGGTGTAAAATGATCGATCTTTGTTCTATTCTTATACTGTTTTCACCTAAGATGACGAAAGAATAACTAGTATGATTTCATTGTTTGGATAGGAGGAAATAGAGAGGGATAAAGAGTTGTTATCTATACATTTTTATCCTTTATACTTTTATTTTTCACCTCTTTAATTTGTGGAAAATAACTTATTCTTCTTATTCTCTTTTATTCTCTCTTGTTTAGAAAAAAATTCTCAAATCACCTATTATGCAAAGCGGAATAGAAAACTATAATCAAGTAATCACACAAGAATTAGCAGTTCTTAACTAGCCTATATTCATGAATAAGAGAAGTTTACTCGAATAACTATAAAAAATATAGCTGAGAAATACACTTATTGCTCACACTAGCTTATGGATTATTTATACACTACTGGTAACTATATAATTTTGGCTTCACACAATTATAAGATATAATAATCACAAAAGGTTAATCATCCTAGCCTTATTTGATCTCTGAACCTTTCCTCCCTCCTAAAACACTCACATCTTATTGTTTCATAATAATTGATTTTTTTTTTCTCACACTCAAAACCCTAACATAACAAGTCTTTTTATAAGTCCCTTACAAATCCAAACCATATCAAAATAGGAAAACTAAATTTTAAATAAAAACTTAAACTCAATCCTAAAATGAATTGGACTACCAACAATTTCAAGTCCTCTTCTTCTATGAATTTGAGCCAATTACCCCAACACCTCCCCTTGCCTTCATTTATTAATTGAATCCAAGCTACTATTTGACATTTAAGTATTTTAAAAAATTAATGGACAATAAAAGAAATTTGAGTCTAATCTTTAAGAAATTTGATAGAAATAATAAATCTTTCAATATTTATTTTTAAACTTCTATATGCGACTAATCTAGCCATCAAATGTAAAATAACGAGAAAAGGGTACAACTTCAAGAGGGAAAGAAAAAAAAATGCACGTATAATATTTTTCGGCATATAATATGATGGACGAGTTGTTAGAAATCTAATTGACACGTCTCAGAATTGAAACAGTTGTCATGACCTTTTGTCTTCTAAATTAAAGGCGGTTCTCAAACAGCTTCTTAACTTTCTAGCCCATGCATGGCGGTAATTATTGCAGTTGACGATGAATTAGATTGTGATTCAGACGAGAAATTTGGATAGGTGGGGAACAGAACAGATATCCTGTTGTTGTTATTTTATAAATGAATTGTCTCTCTTGAATTTAAAGAGATATATTAATCAAATTGAAGTTAGAAGTTAGAGGGTACAGATTAGGGCCAAATTTGATAAGGCCAATCGTCGGGCAGAGTTTAGGTTTGAATGGCATTGCCATGGGTGGCCCCGCATAGGCCAGTTGGGCATAATTCTCAAAATATAGAAGCTGCATGGGAACTAGCTTTAGTTTATGGACTAAAATGTCGTATTTGTTATTCTTTAGGGGCCAATTAGGGAGTTAAGTCTTAGAAATTGATTTTTTTTTTTTTATTTTCAGGGACGATATTTGACAAACCAAAAACATCACTCCTTTGGATTTTTTCCTAACAATAATGCCTTCTAAAAATTAAAATTTATTTACCTTATATTAAAAGCATTTTTAAAAAGCAATTGAGTTTTTCTCAGCTATAAAAAATAATTATATTTCACAAAAAAAATTTAAAAGTATTTTCTGAGCTTCTTAAAAATTTAGATTTCAATTAATATAAACTTGGATAAAATATTTCAATACAGAGAAAAAAAAAATTTATCACTTCTCTAAAAGTCTCAACCAAACCAACTGCTAACATTTTTAGACCAACAAATCACAAGTTAATGTTAAGCATTGACAAATCGGGCTCACAAGATTGATAATAAGCATTTCATGATAGGGTAGGTCTGATACATTTATAGTTCTGTACAAGTGTACATGTTATAATCGGATTGCAACAAATCTTTTTTAGTATGTGCTTGGAGTATAATTGACTCATTAGAATCATTATTATAAGGTTACATCTTAATAAAGATTTGTTACAATTTATATATCTATGTTCTTTTTGTAGTCAAAATGCATTTTGCTTTTACTGCTCTTTCTATGCAAACAGAAAATTTAAAATTTTTCAAAAGCGTAAATGTTTTTAATAGTTCCTTAGCTTATTTTCATGTTCTAAAATGGTACTGTATCATAAATTTGTCTTATTAAAGTATCCTATATCATTTTCAAGTCCCACTTGCATCTTTCTGTTAATTTGAGCATTAAATTGGATTTGAATTGCTGACTCGACATTAATTAATATTAAAATAAATGTAAAATAACAATTTTCATCTTTAAACTTTTCCAATGAATAATTTTAAATCTTCCAAATTTCCTAAACATCAACACCAAACTCAAACTTTTAAAATTTCTCTTTCTAGGCACAAAAACATCAATAACTAACCCAAATTAGTGAAGAAATGAATTGGTCCAAATTGGTTTGAAGAGTAGATTGTGATTTTAGTTTGAAGAAAAAAATTGGTGTCAAATTGCGACTGCCACCTATCTTTCTCTCAAAAGCCAAAAACTTTTCTCAGATCTCTGCTCGTGCCAAAATGGAGAAAATAAAATTCCTTGGATCCATCTGCCTCGGCTTGCTGTCTTGACCTTAAACCATCTCCAATGACATCCGAAGCAGTCATAACTTTGACAACTTTAAAATGGTGGCGTGACATTTTCAAGAAAGATAATGGCAGAAATTGGGCTTCAAAATGGTGGACAATAGAGAGAAGAGAACAGGGCTTCCGACTGCAAGGTTGAGAGAAATTAGGGTTGAAATTCCGTTAAGGCCTAAACGAACGAGGCTTGAATGATACCTATGTTCGTGCATGGTCTTGCATAGTGGTGATTGGCTCACATGCTTGCTGGCTTGGGACGTCGCTCGTACGTGGGTGTTGATTACTGCCTTTCTGCTGACTCAACTTTTCTTATTTTTATTTCTATTTTTCTCTTGTTTGTTATTTACATAACCATTGTGTCAACTCCAGTATATGTAACAGACTCCCATATTGCGTGGGAATTACGAATGAACTAGTTTCATAACCCGTCTAACGGACGGGATTATTGTTATTATAAAATAATTATTTGAATAATATAAGCAGTGAAAACTTAAAAAACTCAGTTTCAACTGTACAAATGAAAAGCAGTTAATGTTAGAATATGGGGGGAAAGA
This sequence comes from Aquilaria sinensis, assembly GCA_005392925.1. Taxonomy (NCBI): domain Eukaryota; kingdom Viridiplantae; phylum Streptophyta; class Magnoliopsida; order Malvales; family Thymelaeaceae; genus Aquilaria; species Aquilaria sinensis. Next base: position 498,216 of record SMDT01000231.1, read on the forward strand.
CACAATCATGTAGTATAAGGGAATTATATTTGAGGGAATTCAACTGCAACATCACAATTCTCTTCAACTTCAATCCCGTTAACATTGAAAAAATGATAGAGTTAGAAGAACGAAGATGTGTAGGGAGATATTATGTAAGAGATGTAGGAATGAAGTTAAAGGAAAAGTAAGATAAGAAGGAAAATATTTACCACTCATGCGCTGCGATCATTTGCCATGCAAAGTCAAGTGTAGTGTCCTTCTGACACTGAGAAGTAGGAGGCTGATTCCGCAAGTCCAAGCTGTAGCAAGGTTGGATTAGGAGGGTGACAGTCAATTAAATCAATAAATGGTAGGATGAAGTACATTAGAGATTATACTTACAGTGCGGAGGCAATTTCAAATTCAGTAGTTGGTAAAATTGAGAAAGAGGACAGTTCAACGACAACGGAAGGTGAAGTACTTGTTTCGCTGCAGAAAAGTGTTAAGTATAAAACAATTAAAGTAAATAATAAAAGAAGAAAGCAAAAATACAGAATAAGGAGAAGATCATACGCATGCATAGATTGGACTCACATTATGGCCAGAGGTATAGTAACTGCTGGATCCTTGGTAATAGGAGAACATATTTGTATGTGTTGCGTTAGTCGCTGTTAAAAAAAATAAAAAGAAAAGATGGTGATGTTAAATTAAATGGTGTAAGTACAAGCATGATTAAGCAAAAAAAAAAACCCATAGGATCATACAAGTTGTTCTTTAAGTTGAAATGCAAGCTCCTCTTCTTGTTCATTAATTGTGTAAAACTTCTTCAGTGTCAATGGAGAAGAGGGATTGTCAAAGTTAAAAGATGTGAGGTCAAACTCAAGTATGAGCTCACGATTCAAGGATTGTTGAAATCGAGCTTGAAGTTTTGCAATTCCATCAACCCGAGTAATTGGAATGAAAATGTTAATCAAAACAGTATTAATGCAATTTGAAGAACTGGGAAAACAATAATATAATGTATAAGTGGAGAATAAAGAAACGAAGATGAGGGATGGAAAGAGGAACCGATTGTTCCAATGAATGGAGAGCTGCTGCTGTAGAGCCAAAAAACTTGGTAGCCACAGAGTCAAGCATCATGAACAAAAGCATCCCGGTGGAGTCAAAAACTTTGACAATTGCCTTAAAGCTGTGATGAAAATGGAAGCAATAATATAATTCTTATTGTTGAAAATATAGAATAATTAAAACAATTAAAATGAAGTTTGAATAACAAAATATGGGTACCGTAGAGGTGGGGATTGGTTAATAGTGTTTCAATCAGAATAGAAGAAAGTTAAACCAATAGGTTCAACTTTTTTGCAACATTTCTTACATGCATAATACCACCAGCCTCGATCAAGGAGAAGCTTTGAAATTGTTGCACGGCAGGTGTAATTATTGCACTTTATAAAGAATAAAGGTTGTGATTTGTAAGTAGCAGTCAATTTTGATGGTTAGTAATGGAAAAGTAAATTAGGAGTTTAGCAACGTACATGAGATGGTGCACAGGCAAGTAAGCTTTTGATTTCATCAATTGTTCTCCGGCGGTCATAAAGTAGTCTAAATTCTGGGCGATGTGCAGCAGGGGAAGGAGCATAATGATGAACAATTTTGGTGGTAATTGATGGGCTAAGATGAGAATATATGTGTTTCGTGAGTAGGAATGAAAATAAGATATGTAAATTATTTTTAAAATAGGAGATGAACGATAACTGAAATAGAGTACAAGGGTCGTACGATTGAAGGAATTGATTGACTTCTTCAATATTAATGTTCACATAAACCTTTGTACCGGATGTGGATGCAAGATTGTATTGCCCTGAAAATTTGGAATAGTAAAAGTTAATAGTAAATGGGTTAATGAAGTAAAGTGAGAAACTGTTTAAGATTGACTTAATAACACACCTTCACATAATTTAACTGAAGTAGATGTGACAACCAGAATTTGCTTGGTACATGAGTTCTTAAGAGAATTGTAATCAAGCAAATCTGCTTGAATTCCCCAAAAAGTTATACACATAGTTGACCCACTGAAATGTACATGTCATATGTGAGTACGGAGTAAATGTATGTAGAATGAAAAGTAGCAGGAATATAGTTGATGTAGTACTGATAAACACAATTACCTTAGATCTTCAAGCTTAATAAGATGTTTGTGGGTCGATACGCCATCATTGCGTATTCTTTGAGTGATATCACCAATTTCAGTAAGATTTCCAACATCTACAATGAAAAGAATATCAGTACAATTTTCCAAAATTAAAATAGCAGTTCAAGTTCCAAAATTTAGGAAGTGAAACACATACCACATAATTGAATATTTACAAGGTGACGGTGATGGATGTCCTAAAACGGAACAAACTCAAACTTGTAATGTGGAATGATAGGTACGGGAACACTGACCGGTGTGATTTTTGTACCAACACTGAAACGAATTATGTTTTCATTCGTAACCGGTCTGTATCGCTGATCAGCCTTAAAGACGCTGAAGTTTGAAATGATGTACACACTCCCTTCTTGTATCACAGGTGTAAATATGGAAGCTATTGAATTTGCAGCCATTGCATGGATGTGATCATTCTATAAGGAATCATTCAATTCACATAAAAAGTAAATGGTTAGGCAAGGAAATCTTTTGAACAAGAATGGTATAGTAGTAATAACATGTGGAGGAGTGATACCTTCTCATCGAGCAATGTCATTGATATACCAAATCGATCGTTGTTGTTAAAGTTAATTGCTTCCCATAAATGGGTGACTCGTACCCTGATTGTCCATCTGTAACTGTGGGGAGTCAATTCCCTTATGGTACTTATCTGTGGTGTCATCTTTACCTGTAATTCTTAGAAAACAATGATGATGGTATACATTGGTGTAGATCAAACATTTAGAAAATATGGAGGCACAATAAGGTTAAACATGCAACAATGCATATATGTACAGTGAAAATCGATAAAGGCGCTAAAATACTTCGTGATAGATAATATTTTTTGTTGTTGATTGATTAGGTGGCTCTGTTTGGAGAACGACCCGAAAACCAGAAGGGCCAGTGACACGGGATGCAGCCACATACAGTTGTCCGTGAGTGAACACAGGTTGTGGCAAATATAGACCCACATGGCTAAAAGTCTGACCTTGGATTTTGTTAATTGTCATCACAAAACAGACCTTTAATGGGAATTGCCTCTGACAAAATAAGAATGACAACTCAGTGTCAGAAGGAACCATTTTTACTCGAGGGATAAAAAAACGACGACCAGAATTAAGTCCAGTTATAATTTCTGCTTCAACGACCCTCTGTGCCAACCTTGTGATAACCAACCAAGTGCCATTGCATAAACCAAGAGTTTGGTTTAAGTTTCTCATTAACATAACTGAGACACCAACCTTCAGACGCAGCTTATGGTTAGGGAAACCTGAAAACTTGAAGGTATTGAGGTACTTTGTGGGGTATAATAGTTCATGTCCTTCATAGGTATTAGAGACGGGTGAAACCTTATCAGCACTAAGGAATGTTTCAAATTCACCGGAGAGCATACTAATGATACGATCATTGACCTCATCAACAATATCATTAGTGGATGAAAGAATAGCTCGTTCCTTCAAATATTCAACATTCTCATACCTCTGAAGCAAGTCTGGATAAGTCGATGCAATGATGTCAGTAATAGGATCAGCAGTTTTTTGGATTAAGTACTCTTCAGGAATGTCAACCCATGTGGGTTCATCCTCATCCTCGGATAATCGTCGTGCTGGTAAAGAACCGTCCCCAAGTTGTAGAATCCATTCATTAAATCTAGAAACATCAGGTGCTGTAGAGTTGTTTAGACGCATATTCTGGGTTAGACAATATAGCGTACATTGGGACCAAAGTGGAGATGACAGTATAGATGCTCCAACTATATCTGCCCTGTTACCATATGGAATAATAGGTAGAATCTATTTAAAATCACCACCAAGGGCAACAGGTATTCCACCAAATATTTTCGTCGCAGCAGTAGGATGAACCACAGAAAGGATATCACAAAATGTGCGATCCACAGCCTCGAATGTATACCGATGTGCCATTGGAGCTTCGTCCCATATAACCAAACTGGTATTACAAAAAAGGTCTGCCATGGGGGTTGACCTCTTAATATTGCATACTGATATATTGTCTGTAGGAATAGGGATCTTAAACCTAGAATGTGCAGTTGTTCCTCCAGGCAGTAGAAGTGATGCAATTCCAGAAGTCGCTACTACAAGGACAACTTGGCCCAATGATCGTAGCTTACAAATTATAGTGCGCCATAAGAAAGTTTTACCAGTACCTCCACTACCATGTACGAAAAATAGACCTCCATTATGTGACTCAACAGCATGAATCAAAGACGAATAAACTTGCCATTGGCCATCATTAAGGTTCGAAAGCAAGGCATCATGTTCTGCAGCTAAAGCAGATCTATCGTAGTTCAGCTGTTCAAGAAGCAAAGAATTTTGGAACAACATTGTATCATCAACCTGTGGGAATGGCATAGTAGGAAATTCTCTCAAACTTCTTCCACCCGATTCATGGCTTGTTCGATGTTATATAGAGCATGATTATGTTGCTCATCAATAGTCATAATCAATTGCGAATTGTTCAATAACCTCCTTTGTTGAAATAAGATATCTTCAAATAGAGATGCAACATGACGTGTCCAAAGTGCAAGCGGGTCATCAATACGGCAAAATAGTAAGAATATCATAAATAATTGTCGTAACTGGTTTCCTGAAGCCCAGGTAGATGCCTCGATCAAACATTGATGCCATTCTCCATCACCCTCAAGAAGACCAAGTGCAGAACATGCCTCTCTATAAGTTGAATATATAACCCCATTAACAGTGCGAATTTCCTCGTATGATCTTGGGCCCTTAACCACATTAAGAAGCATAAGTAGGTAAAATTTCTCTCCTGCAGTTGGGTGAACAAAATATAATCTTCCTATGCTTCGTCCTCTACGACGACGTGTCCATAATTTGCTTTGCCTATTCCAAACAAAATGTTGAGGGAATTGAACATATGTTAATGTAGGGGCAAGGTCATCTTAACCATTACAGTGCATCCATGCTTCAAATTTTGTCATACTTTCTTCATGTGCACGAACAACACCATGAAGGTCATCGTCCTCTTCATACACAACATTTTGCTCACTGGGTAAATGAAAAGACAACTTTTCTACAGAAGGATGATGCTCATGGATAAAGAATCCAAATATGCGCCATATTGTCTCGGAAGCCGAAACAAACCTACAATCCATAAATTGTTTGATCTCGTCATGGTCATTTCTATTTGACCTATTTGTGTTACCCAAAGCAGTACGACGACTTTCCATAACAATAGTGGACATGTCAGAGCCCTTGCAAACGTATTTACATAAATACTTGACACATATATCCATATTAGTGAGCTCTACATTAACATGACAGTCATTCTTAACACAAAGATCACGGTTATATGGGATAACTGAGCGATTATCCAATGGTATCCCCTTAATAAGTATGAATCGACCATCACGCCTCCGACGGTAAAGAGGGAATCCATCCTCGTTGATCTTAGTCTCATTTTGGAATGACCGTGGGTAGTGCTTCGAATGTGAATTGTTGACCATGCAAGGACAGCGTGGATTAGTGGCACCACATGGACCATGAAGCATGTGGGTAACAACTACTTTATATCCGATAGGATCTTTCTCTTTTTCTGGTAGTTCCACAGATATAAAGCTATCGATTTTTGCAGGAGTGTTAATCTTGTCATCAGGGTGTAGGAAAAGAGCAATGTGCGCATGCGGCAGACCTCGCTTTTTCCATTCAACTGTGCAAATGTCACCAATGACACGTCCAAAGTGTTTTCCCTTAGTAATATCATGTCTGAAATTCTGGAGTTTCATCATGAACACACGACCTACAATGTTAGGTCTATGTTCTGGAGGTTGGCCCGGGATTAACTTAAGGAAGTTCTGGATTTCAGGCCATTTTGGATTACAAGTAAAAGTAATGAATAAATCAGGGTACCCCAAAACACGGCATATAGCCATTGAATCTTGATAATTTTGTATCATATATCTAGGTCCCCCAACAAATGAAGATGGGAGTATGGTTATCCTACCATACAATGAAGCATCTGTGTCACCTCGGGTAACTGCATCTTGTAGGCCACACAAGATTTCAGCTCGAAAACGCTCCTAATTCTTTCTAAGCCAACGGAATCGAGATTCAAGAGTAACACAGTAATCATCTACAGCATATTCATGGAATAATCGACCACCCAAAAGAATGAGTGAATGGACGTTATGACGTTGTTGTAATTGGAATGCATAAAACTCCCTCGGAGTTACTGTTCGTATATGGGAGAGGCCGGCATCGATTGCCACATGGCTTATTTCTAGATGGAAATTATCTTCTCCATATAAAAGGAATAGAAGGAAATGTAGTGCATAACGCTTTGGGTGGAAGAAATCAATAGCACGTGGTTCTGAGTTCCATGGGTACACTAATATGTCTCTATGACTACCATTCTCCTCATCAATACCATCTAATAGGCCAGTAACTTCATTAGATGTAGGGAAATTATATCGTCTATCCCGTACCCTCGAACTTAAAAGTCGGATACACACAGGTGGCTGTGCTGTTTCACCCAACCGATCCCGAGCCATTCTGAAAAATCTTACCAATTCATTGTGCTGATCAAACATCTGTATCAATCCATCAATGATAATGTGATCATATTCAGTGTAAGCCCCATCACCGAAGCTCATTATCCGGTTGTATGTCTCATGCTTAGTGTCATACATATATAGTTGTGCAAATCGAGGACGTTCTCCACTATTAGGATACAATGATCCACTGTGGTGATAATTCATTCCACAAGATCTGAAAATCGGTGGCCCTTGTCAATCATTTGTTGTCGAATCCACATATGCACCAGTGGAAGTGAAAGAAAATCTACAATTAATTTCCCGAATATGCTTCCAAAAATACCTTGACAACTCATCCCCATTATAATCGAAAAAATGACGTATGAATTCTGGTGGTGGTGGGGAGTGGGGAAAGGAAACCTTCCCTTTCTTGCAACATAAAGAGAATTCAGGATTTACAGTGTGATGCGACTTGTTACTTCTTTTTTTATACCACATAATCGCACCACAGTGGGAACAAATACAAGTTGGAGGACCAAGGTCTTGATATTCAAAACATGTCCCTAAATTTATTAACATAAGATGATGGTAAGTATAATAATGGATGAGGACAATGTTATGGTAAGAAGAGAAGGGAGCATACGTTGATGGTCATCTGTCTGCATTTGTAGGGTATCAGGCAGAGATTGGTGAATTCCTTCAAAAGTTGTGGATGGAATAAAAAGTGTAATGAGTGGAAAGTAAAAAATGAATGATTAGGTATGAAAGGAATACATAAAAGAGGATGCAAATATTAGGTAGGGAACTTAATTTTACCTGGGACATTAGGTAGATCATTGGTAAATGATGCAATAGGGACACGTTCAACGGGAAGATCTAATCTCCTCTGACTCTTATTCCGTCTTATAATACAAGATGAGGTTTCACCTACTTCAAACACTCTAGGAATAGGATGTAATGGTGAAGACTGGGGTTGTAAAGAAGTGAAATGGTTCCCTTGTACGTTGGTAGGTGGAGGAGAATCAATAAAATCACCAACAATGGGCATTTGATTTGATATATCCGCTAAAGGGGGTCGAGATGATGAGAAATCATGAAATGAATGAGTTGAAATATTAGAATGATGTGGGGTTTGAGAGGTGGCACCAACTGGTACACTTGGTTACCTTATGTTAGAAGGAGGGTTTTCCTGAGTAGATCTGTTAGAAGTATGAAAGTCTATAGTTGCAAGTGATCGACGAGAAAGTCGATGAGCACGTCACAACTCAATGCGATGTGCTCTCCGAGCACGAGAATCCATATTGTCACTAACGCAATGCAGTGGAACTGTATCAATACATAGCATAACTGATAAAATAACATGGGCAACGTAACAAATGCATAGAAAATAACTAAAATATAAGAGGAATGCATTAAATAAAGTTAATCGCAAGAACATGCTGTAAAAATAAGAACAAATATAAGAAGAAAGAGTATTGAATAAGAATGAAAGGAAAATGATATTGAAACAGTCAAACCTAAAGTTTAAACAGTAACAACATAAATACTAACACATTAACCCTAGCAAGGAAATGGGGAAGCCTAATCATATCGATGAAGCATTAAAATTAGAGACCTATACTCATCAATGGCAAAACATTCATAATAGAGCCTTGGTCATCGATCTCATAGTAACTCATACTCCATCTATTCACTGGGGGAGTAAGGAGGATATAATGCACACACAGACCACAACGGAGACGACGAATACATGGGTCAACAGTTTCAATGAAAATACCACACTTATGAGTAGGCCACCTCTGAACAACTGTTCCAATAAGAAAATCAACTTCATGTCGAAGATAATGGCTACGTTTTCCCCAAGAGTTCCCTTCTTCTTCTTTAAGGTGATGAAAATATTGAATGGCTTCTTCCACATAGAATGGACTTCGAACACTGGAAAGGAGTGCATACAAATGTTTTGCAACTGGAATCCCACGGAGAGATGCTATATAAATGAAAGATAAACCCTTATTGAAAGATCCGTGTTTGAAATAACAGAGAAGGCCATGAACAAAAAGAGCGATTGGGTGACCGGAATCCTTAAAAGCATTGAACAAAGAGGAACCACGATGTTGGTACCAATTCCACATCACCGATGAGAGATCAACTGATTGGAAAATAGTGGGCAGGGTGAACGCTAACGCAAAGGAACAATGGACAGAAGCTAAACTGGCAGCCTGTCGGGGGTCATCATGAAGGACCCTGGACAATATGACAGCGATAATCTCTATAGGTAAGTGAAGCATAGTAAAGAATATATCTGCAGAATAAGAAAAAAAAATGTGTGGTTAATGCAAAAGTTGGAAATTAGGTTAACATAACTTTGAAATAGTTTATGCCGTGGGAAAAAGTAATGCAGAACATAAAAAAAATAAGAATGTAAAATATGTATTTAAAAACACAATTTAAGTGACAAAACATGTATGCTAACATTTAATAAATGAGGATATTATATAAATGTTCCCCTAATTTTGTATGATTACTTTTATTGGAAAAAAGTAATATTTCAATATTTATGGTAGAAATAGGAAAACAATATTGGGCAATATAAAATAAAATTCATCATTTGGGTATTAGGAAGCCCAACAAAAGGAATGGCAAAAAAAAAGTTAGGCTTCATAACTTAATAGGCCTGGCTATTTATGCAAAAATGAAAACGTAGGAATAAAATAAAAATTATGAGAAGGAGTTGGAGGGAAAAAAGCCTTTTCAGAATAGACCTAAAAGGTTCAACTGTAACATGTGAAGTGATGGGGTAAGATTGGAAAACGCTTGAGAGAAGAGGTACTTAAATGTAATACGGGTAAGATTGGAGAACCTTAGATAGTATGACAAAAATAATCTTAACAGGTAAGCAAAGTGTAATAAAGAATTTATCTGCAGAATAAGATAATTTGGTTAATAGGAAAAGTTGAAAATTAGGTGAAGATTATTTTGAAGTAGTTTTGAATGCGCGGAAAAGTAATATAGAAAATAAATAAATAAGAATGTAAAATATGTATTTAAGAACACATTTTAAATGGCATAACATGTATTGTAACGATTAAAAAATGTACCCCTAATTTGAATATAATTATATTTATTGGGAAAAAAAGGAATATTTCAATATTTTGAAATACAAATGAAAAGATGTTATACATTCTGAATAAATAAACTGAAAATATACATTCTAAATAAATAAAGTAAAACAAAACCAATATTCGAAAACCAATATTATGGGAAATAAACATGAAAAAATTGTAGTAAGTGTCAATATTTTGAAATAATGGTATGTATGAAAATAATTATGGACAAAACAAGTGAACTTTATTGGGCCATACTTAATGGAATTTAGAATGGCAAAATACGAAAGCCCAATAAAAGTTTAAGAAGAAAATGTTGGGCCTGGGTAAGAAGTGGGCTCAATAAGTATTAAGTGTACTAATATGAAGACCCAAACTTTTTTTTAAAAGAAAACTATACAATAGAACGGAGTTTAGTGATGTAACTGTTAAAGGTAGCAGTATGGGATAACAATGGAATGCGCTTAGGAAGTTTAGGACATTTATGTAACACGGGTAAGAGATGAAGGAGGTAATGTTGTAATTTTTTTTCTAATATCTTATAAAAGCCGAAAATTTAGGACAGAAGGCATTTTAACCCACCCTCTCTCTCTCTACACCTTAGGAATTCTTTGTCTTCTTTCTTCCGGTAGGGCTAGGGTTTTGTTTTGTCTATGGTGGCGACGCCGTCGGATGGGTTTTCCGGTGGTTCTCCGCCGCATAGATGAATATTATAGCGGCGGCGATGCCGCTAATTTTTTTTTTCCCCAGATTTTCAATTTTTTTGTAGCTTTCGATTTGTCGTCGTCTCCTAAACAACTTTTTCTGAAGCGGCACTTTCAAAATCAAAACTTTTTTCGTAGATCTCTACTGAAAGTCAGGGTTTTCCGATGGTCCTCCGCCACAGGGATGAATTTTCCGGTGGTGGTGCCACCGTGAATAATTTTTTGTTCCCAGATTTTCAATATTTTTGTAGGTTTCGATTCATCGTCGTCTAGCGAACAAATTTTTCTGAAGGGCCCGTTTCAAAATCACAATTTTTTTTCATAGATTTGTAATGAAAGTCAGGATTTTTTCATTTTTTGTAAACCAGTTTCCACTGTTTTCATAAGATTCTTGGTAGTCTGTCTTCGTAAGATTGTTACATATCCTATATCAAAATTTCTCTATAGCTGTGTTGTGAAAATCCCTACAGTTTATGGGAGATCTGTTATGAAAGGGTTTTTTTTTTGTCCGAATGTACTAAAATGTTGGTAAATTGCATGGGACACTGGAGGGACGACCTATGTCGCTTCCTTCGAAGGTTCCAATACCTATGAAGGGTAGAAATAGAGAATCCGGCCTTTGATTGGGAAAAGAAGGGCCAATAATACGTGGATGGGAAAGAATCTGTGCATGCAAAGGTCGTGCCCCCCCGGTTGCCAGCGCATGAGGTTTACGGGCCGCCATCCGTGGCGGGGAATTGTTTTAGAAGGTAACGCATTAAATTTGTAATACAAGATTTCCTTTTTATTTACGTATTGCACATATATCATTCACTGTACTAACAATTTTTTCTGGAATTAATGTATGTACTGAGTGAGAAAGGCGAAATTGGTGGAATACCCAATCGTAGGAATGGAGGGTGACTGATCTGGGTCTTTACACTTTGAAGGTAAACCGTAACATTTTTTTAATTAAGAGATAGGCACAATTAATATGGAAACGGTTTGGAATGTCTTAATGTATCTATCTTAATCTATTTGCCATGTTTTGTAGTGAACCTATCTGTTATTACTTTAGTCAACATAGGTTTGATTATGTACTAACGTGTTCCATAATAAAATTGTCGTAACCTAGGGGAAAGGCAATGTGGTTAAATAAGATTGAAGTAAAGAAGTTAATATTAAAATGTAGGGAAAAAATAGTACTTAAAATTCATATGAAGAAATAGGAAACATAGCCATGTCCGAAAAGCATTTAAAAAAAAAACATAGAATTAAACCATTGCCTAGTCATTCCTAAATATATTAAACGACCTTTAGTGATAAAGGTCATTATCAGATGAAGTACTGGCCTCGGAAGGGTCAGTCTCCATACCCTACAAATTTCTTCCTTGAAGTGCATCCAACTGGGCTTTTAGGTACCCAATTTCGGCTCGTAGCAGATAAACCTGCTCCAAGTACACGTTGACCATGTTTGCACAGTTGACCCGAACCAGCCTCATTTCATCCTTGAGATCCTTATTTTCCTTCTTTTTCTCCTTAATCTCCTCCTTCAACAGCATATTCTCATCACAGTTAATGTCATGAACTTGAAAGTTGTAGAAACCCTTTAGCCTGTGGATTGCAGCCGATGCAGCAGACTCCATAGCAAAAGGTAGAGTCCTAAAAAGCTGCCCCTTAATCTGCCCAAATCGTTTTTCACCTGCCTCCGTCTTGCACAGCTCAATTTCAACAGTAAACCTAAACTTACCACCTTCTAAAGCATTTATGTAAATGGGCCTCCATATCTTAAGTCTCTTGCACACGTGGTCTAAACTTTTCACGAAAGGTATCGAAATCACAGGAGTGACGTCCATTAAAACTGTAAAATAAATTATGGGTATGAAAAAATTGCATTTACATTCTTGTGTTAACGTAAAAAATAAAACTGTAAAACATAATTTTTTTTCATCTTTTGATTGAAAAAATTCCAAAGTTTGTAGTTGGAAACAGTGGAACCACGTTGCACCTTCCCGTAGGAAATTCTAATAACAGTAGTAACACTCATATTCTAATAACCTACTGTGTTTGTAAAACTATTAATGCCTAAAAAATTAGTACCAAATACATAAACAGGCAGAGATCACAATGCGCAAGACATGTGAAAAATTAAGTAGCAAACATAGTGATAGGAAGTAAGAACCTGGTGAATGGATGTGAAAAATCTAATCTTCTTCCTCTTGATGTTGGGTGTTCACTGGAACAAAATGGAGTTAATTAGTATGTATGAAATAATAAAAATTAAAGGACTGCAAGTTCTATATACCTTTTCCAACCAAACCGAAACTCTTAATTGTGTTCTCCCACGGTGTAAGTAATCTGTTAAAACAATTGTCCTTGATGTCAAATAAGTAGAAACAATAATCTGATAAGCAGAGTACATAAAAAAGAGTATGGAACTAGAGGTATTACTTAATAAAGCTGTTGCTATCCAATTTTTTTCCTGGGCGCAGGTGCAGTTGCTTGCTTCCTAAGCTCCAATTTGCTATTGTCAACCGGGGCTCAACTTTCTGCGTTGATAAGTCCTATGGAATGCTTCAGAGCGCAGAAGAAGATTATGTTTATTGTATAATAGTATTTATACTTGTAGCATATCTGTACTGGTTAGTGCATGAAGTGGTGGTTTCGAGGAAGGGGTAATTGAGGGGATCATGGGCAACGGGTACGATTTAAATGGTAATCTGTTTAAGTTCAAATTAGTATAACTGACACGATTTGAAGGGATAATATGATTAAATTTCAGTATGGGTGAGGATGTGGCTTGACACGTTTAAACAACTGAAATTGAAAAAAAAAATAACTGTAAAGAATGTGGATGAATGTGGGTAAAAAGCGGATGTGAGTGGTGGTACAACTGTAAAATTTAATTACATTTAACTCATGTACAGCTGTCAACCTCTCATATAATCTGTAAAGGATTAATTTTCGTTAAAATAGTTAAACTGAAAAATAGAAATTTTAGTTTTTGGACGCGTGTGCTTCTGTAAGGGTTAAAATGGAAATCGACAAGTGTCAACTTATGAACAATTGGGGAGCACACATGTCAGTTTAAGAATTAACTACAAATTTTTAGAAATTATGAAAATACCATTGTGCCAGATTACCTGCTTTCATATATATATATATTGTTGACCATCTTTCGTTATTCTCTTCTAAATGTTCCTCTGGTTGTAAGTCTGTCGAACCTCGGAGTCCATTCTCGCTAAGACGCCCTGGCTGATACCTGCCGCCTTCATTTATCTTCCACCATTTTTAGTTTTATGGCACCAGAACGTTGCTTGGTGCTCGAAAGGATCTTGGAGGGCGACGGTTGAAATTTCGTCACTGCATGACCCAAAATTGGCAATTCCAACGCCACGAGATCTCCGATCTGCTCGTCGTCTGGTCATGAGGATGCCACAAGCAAACTAGGACAATTTGGGGTGGTGGGTTGGTGGATGAAGATGCCGATGATGAGGCGACAATTTGGGTTAGTGGCTGCGAATTGCGATGAGTCGGGTTGATGGCGAAGGAGAGGTGGAACTGAGATCTTGTTAATTTTTTGCCTGCTTGGAGTTAATTGTTATAATTTGGGTTAGTTCTTGATGTTTTTATGACTGAAAGTAAAAATCTTGAAAATTTAGGTTTGGTGTTGATATTCAATAAGTTTGAAAGGTTTAAAATTTTTAATTGAAAAAGTTTGAGAACCAAAATTTTTATTTTTTATTTATTTTAGTGTTAATGAATGTCATGTCCGCAATTTTCATCTGACTTAATAATAAAATTGATTAAAAAAACCCAATTGAGTCACAAAAGTGAGGTATGATGCTTTGAACAAATTTAACGAAGGGTTCCATTTTATAATTATATATATATATATATATATATATATATATATATATATATATATATATATATATATATAAGAGAAACCCACTCATTCCGCAATACTACTTCCTTTAAAATTACTTTCATAGTACATTTGCAGTATTAATTTTATAATTTATTTGTACTAATTAATACTTAGGTCCTTATATAACTCACTCAAATTCACCCATTCTCCAAGATTGTTTATTTTACCATTAATTACATGGTATGTTTGTATAGTTTAATAATTTAGGCCCTCATATAGTCATAATTTCAAAATTTAGATTTTGAATTGTAATTCTTAGTGAGCTCTTTCTATCATAGTAGAGAATCTTTGAAATTTTATTTTTCATATGTTTTAGTAATCAAATATATATATGTATATATATAAAGGAGAGACTCACCTATTTCTCAAGACTGATTCCTTTAATATTAACTTTATAATACATTTGTAGCATTAATTTCAGAATCCATTTGTAATAATCAATACTTAGGTCATTATATAGCCCTCACTCCAAAACTTACTCATTCTCCAAAATTACATATTTTACCATTAATTGCATAGTGTATTTGTATTGTTTAATAACTTAGGCCCCCGTATAGTCATTGCTCCAAATTTTAGATTTTGAATTATAATTCTTGGTGGGCTCTTTTTGTCATAATAAAGAACTCTTAAAATTCTATTTTTTTATACATTTTAGTAGTAGAATTTAAATTCCTATCATATTAGTATAATAAAGCAACATTAGCTTTTGTTTTCTTTTTAAAGACTCATTAGTATTATTGTCCCTCAATCAATTGTTTTAAATAGATTCTATCTCTTTGTAGCCATTTAGTAGCTTTAATTTCCATCAGAATGCTTTAATTACAATTTTATTTTATTTCAATGGTATTAATATTGTTCATCTAACTTCCCTAAAAATACTTCCTTTAGCATTAACTTCATAGTACATTTGTAGTATTAATTTTAGAATTTATATGTAATAATTAATACTTAAAGCCCCTACATAGCCCTCATTCCAAAATTCACAAATTCCCCAAGATTACTTTTTTTACCATTAATTAACCAATTGTTTTAAATAGACTCCATCTCTTTGTAGCCATTTAGTAGCTTTAATTTCATCATTACAATTTAAGTTGGTTTCAATGATATTAATATTGTCCATTCAACTTCTCCAAGAATACTTCCTTATATTTGTAGCATTAATATCATAATTCATTTGTGATAATTATTACTTAAACTCTCCCTATATAGCCATCGCACCTATATATAGGTTCTTACATTTTCTTTTAACACACACTTAATATTATCATTCATTTCTTTCATTTCTTTCTATCATCTCTTGCTACCTTTCTTCATTTCTTCACTAATTTATATTTTTAGATTTTCATGAATGCCAAAGATAAGCTAAGGTAGTTATTTAAAAATACTAATAGATTTTCTTAATTTTTTTATTTCTTTGTCTTTGAATTCCTACAATAGATGAACATGTTTTTTTTATGAATATTTTCTTATTTTTATAGCCCCTCGACGAAACAGGTTACATTAGAGAAATTGTCTCCTAAGAGGACTAACTGAAATATTCAAGTAAAGGTGTGTCATTTCTGGGATTTTTTTAATTTTTGAAAAGGTGACCAATTTATTAGTACCAATTTTGTGCTTGTGGATGAGAAAGTATTTTTCTCCTTATCTATTCTATTGAATTTTTCAATTTTTTCTTCTCTCCTTACTATAAGTATATGTTCATGATTTCTTTTTAGCTACTATGTCTTTTGTTTATACATGAAGGGTGTGGTAATTCATGGGTTTATCAAAAAAATTTTGGCATACAAGTTTAATGAGAAGCTTTGTGAAGAAAGTATGTATATCTTCAAAAATTTCACAGTTCTTTCAAAAAAGAAAACTTATCGAATAATAGATGTACACTCATTTATTATCTAAATGATCTACCTTACTCATAACACACAAATCTATTATGTGAATCATGAGCCTCATGATTTTCCCATGCACAAATTTGAGTTTGTTGCTTTTGATCAACGTAACACATGTGTAGACTAAGAATAATTTCTTACAAGTTTATCTAAAAGTTTTAAAAAATATAATAAGATGCTGCGTGTACTATCTATATATCAAAATTACCATTTATATTTGTATGCTAAATGTTGTGGAAGTTGTTGTAGAGGTTTATTCTCTAATACTACTTCTTTTAGCATTAACTTCATAGTACAATTATAACATGAATTTTAGAATTTCTTTACAATAATTAGTACTTTGGTCTTTATATAGCCCTAACTCCAAAATCCACTTATTTTACCATTAATTGCAAAGTTTGTTTAGATTGTCTAATAACTTAGGCACTCATTACTAAACAATGAGGGTATTCCAATGGCCATTTCCAACGACTTCGCATTGGAAATTGATGAATTTCTAGCGCAAAGCCATTGGAAACACAACCATTGGAAAACCATGCGTTGGAATTTGTCATTCCAATAGCATAAATGAAAGCCGTTAGAAATTCCAACAGTCAATCATTAAAGAAATAGCCGTTGGAAATTTCCAACAGCCATTTTAGATGGCATAGTGTTTTTTTTTAATCGGCTTTTCTCAAATTTCCAATGGTTAAGACCATTGGAAATTTTCAATGGCTTAGCCCATTGGAAACTATTATCATTTTTCCAACTGCTTAGGCCGTTGGAAAGTATCTTCTTCAAGCTTCAATTTTTCCAACGGCTTAGGCGGTTAGAAAATTTTCCAACTACTTAGGCAATTGGAAAATTAAGTTCAATTTATCCCAATACTGTTTGTCTCAACGTCAAACCATTACAGTCCAGCTGATTATATCAAATGTTGTCAAATATTGAACTGATATAACATAAATGTAGTCATAAATCCACATAAAAACATACATAATTCAAATTATAGTCGTTCCATTATCCGAATAAGTTTCTTATTGACGCTAAACACACATAGTAGCATGATATACCTCATCTAATCTTCATCTGATCCTGAGGCATATACACCATCTTCAGCAGGCGCGAGCAGAGGAATGCCAAGTGATTAACATATGTACTTCATCTCAGCTCACTGTTTCCTCTTAAGACGCTCTAGTTTCCGCTTATAATATGAAGTTTGTTGCGCGGTATGTTCCGCTACCACCCACTATACTTGTTCAGTGAATTCCGGTGTCTAAGTGACATCAACATGTTTTACAGGAGTATTCCCTGGTCGTTGTCATCCAACCACAACATGTTGTTCTGATCCAAGGCCAAATACACGCCCTTTGCTCCTACCACCAGCAGTTGCACTCATAATCGTAACCTCATCAATGTCATGTGAGCCTTCTTCCTTATCCATTAGCTGCGTTTGTTCCTTGATCTCAACAGTTATCTTTGCCTTTAGAAGCAACGGTAAAGATAGGTTATTAGTGATACTCTCATAAATGGTATGTAAAAAGCTCATATATAACTAGCATGATAATTACCGCCACTTGTTCAATCCGTCTGTTAATGTATTCCCCGCTCTTTTTCTTATGAGTTTGCTGTATGACCTTGAACAAGCCAGGGTCCCTCTTCTCTGAATCTTTTTCTCGCTTCATTGGTTGTTAGTAAGATTAATTTTATTACAACATAAATAACTTGAATTATTTGTAAAAGAGGTTAACAATTTTACCATTCGCTCTTGGTGTGCAGTAATTGAAACAGAGCCTCATGTATATGTAGCACTAAATTCGCCAGTAGAGGAAGAGTCCTGCGATGATGATGCTTAAATTGTCTTACCCTTAGCCGATCGCTCGTGAAACTCCGGTGTAGCCCACCATTCCTCCATTTCTGCATACTGTGCGTCGGTCATAAAAAATGCCCTTGCTCACCGTTTCGGGGAATCTTTCTTGTGGCAGAGGTCTCCCAACTTCGATTAGTAATGATTAGCTGCCATCATATGCCAAACGCGATACACCTTGTTATGGTGAGCTGGATCCCATTCAAATAATCCTTGGACGTAAAATAATTTTGACGGAGTCGAACAATTGCCAACATGATTGAAAACATTGAAATTGTGAAAACAAAGTGGATACCTCAAATACACGACACCACGCCTGAATATCTATTGGGCTTGCGCTCGTCCAGTCATGATATGACTTGAAGTATGTGGTGAAGCATCTAGTCACCAACCGTGTTGCTCTTGCTGGAATGAAGCTACATGGAGTGCATGTTCCAACAAAATATATATAATTTTTTTGGTACTAAACATACTACAGGTAACATAAACTATTATTGTTGAAAAATGGTGCATTACTTACGTGTTACTGTGTGGTATAATCCGTAAGTGCACCTGAATCGGGGCTTGGGATACCGACGACTGACCATTGAAATTTGCACCATCGGGTGAAGCTACAAGGGCCGGAATAGATCGACTTACAGTATGACCGACAAACTCAGTGCGAATATCACCTGTAGGAGGGTTGGGATGTGGAACAGTTGTTTGGTCTGTTAAGGGATGTGAAGCTGAATGGCGGGAATGCGATTGGCCTGCCCTTTCATGTCTGGCAATTGGTTCTGCTAACACTTCTTTCATCTGTTCAAATAGGCCTTTCCCTGGACGATGTGTATACGTCGCATCTCCTTTAAGTGGCATCTGCATTAAATTAAAAAACCATACAACAGTTTATGAAGATAACATATGGGAAAAAAAGTCATTCCATTGTTATTACACCTACCACAGCAAAGTTGGACTTAGTATTTACATATTAAAAGTAAGTTCACATTCACATTACATATTATAAGTAATGTCATGTTTACATTACAGTCAATGGACATTGTCGTCATCAGATTGTGCCTCTGAATCGCTATTTTCAGTATCCCCATATTCAAATTCATCTTCTTCATCACTTGCTTCAAGGGACTCTTCTTCAAGAGAATTATCGTCATGTGGCAAAGTTCCTTCCCTGATCGGCATGTCATCCTCTACAGCTTCCCCCATTCCTGTTTCTGCTAAATTGTCGATTAGGTCATCCATAATTATGAGAGGATTGTTTAAGCTGCCCAATAATTCTTCCTGAAATGCATCTTCGACCTCATATACATTATAATGGACGATACGTCTAGGTTTGATTTTCAAAATGGCTAACCACCCTATATTTTCACGTGACTTTGTTGGGTAATGGGTGTTGTAAACTTTATTAGCTTGAGAGGTAAGAATGAATGAGTCAAACTTCCTATATCGGCGACCATCACGAACCTCAACTATATCATATTGTTTATGAACCCGAGTCGCACGATTTGGTGTAGGGTTATACCAGGCACACCTAAACAATACAACATTTTTCTGTGGCCGTTCAGGATATTTGAGTTGAATGATTTCTTGTAACACCCCATAAAAATCACTTTCAACCTCACTTGATCCTGAAGTCCTTATACATACTCCATGGTTATAAGTTGCTTTGTCGCGACCCAAGTCGCTAATATGGCACTTGTACCCATTTATGAAATAAACAGGCTAAGTCTCAACACAACATGATGGCCCGCATGCAACATCCCACAAGAAGCGGTCCATGATATTGTTACACACATCATCCACCTAGTTACATATCAATAATATGAATAAATCTTTCCCTCGAAGTGAAGAATGGCTCAAGTTCAAGTGTAGGTAACTTACATAATTTCTAAGCCATGTACCAAAGTTATTCTCAATGTAGACGTCCAGGTCTAACATAGCTAAATTGGGTTCATGCCTACGCACTTCATCAACAAACAAACTACAAGATATATATAGAGGTCAGTGCAGCATAAACTATTTGAGTAGAGTATATAAAGAAAAAAGGTGTTATGGCTTAAGGTTTAATTAGAGTTTAGGGATATAATATATCATATATTATAATGTATGTATCATTTATAGTATAATGTATCATGTATAACCAAACATATTAATATTATTATTATTATTATTTATATATTATTATTATTATTATTATTATATAAATAATTTATATATCCCTAACACATTAAAAGTAATTTTGGTTTTAATACATATTGTAAGCTTGGATCTCCCTAATGTATTATTATTATTATTATTATTATTATTATTATTACTATTATTATTATGAATATTACTCTACTACTACTACTATTACTACTACTCTTATAATAATAATAATAATAATAATAATAATAATAATAATAATAATAATTATTATTATTATTATTATTATTATTATTATTATTATTATTATTATTTACATATATTAAATTAAAAGTGAAACTTAATCAAACAAACTTATTTAAATATAACAATATAGTACCTTTATATTAATTCCATAAATTAAAAAATATAAAAAATAAATCCAATTAAACAATGTTAGTTAAAACTAACAATACAATGATTTTCAATTAAATCCTTAATTCAAAAAATTTCATACACAAATATCCCACCCAATACTATACAAACTTAATTAACACTAATAGTATACCAATATACTATGAAATCCCAAAATTAAAAACAAATATATATACTACCCAATAAAAAAATTAATTAAAAGTAATTATATCCTAATTTTAAATTAAACCCAAAATTAACAAAAATTAACAAAATCGGAAAAAATTCAAAATATCAATGGGTAAACTAAATACTTCACTTCCAACTATCAACAACTACAAATCACATACATTTCACATATTTCAAACCAAATTAACTCAGGAAAATCCAAATTTATTTGCATTTTCCTTTAAAAATATTAAAAAATGAGAAACAAATATTTAAATAACTAACCTCAAATCCGAAAATGAACTTCAAAATTGCGTGGGAATGGATTCGAATCTAGAACCACAAGCAAAATCTTGCACCCATTATCGTGGTAAACTTCAAAGAAATAAAAAACCCGAAAATCCGAAACGAAAAAGAAAAAAAAAAAAAGAAAAACTAACTAGATCTAGAAGTTTGAGCCCCAGAAAAAGCCAACACCGACGTCGAACAACCTGTTTATGTCGTCCCTCAAGCTAGCTTTTGTGAACTGTGTGCTTGTGGGAAAGGAATAAAGATGAAGGAGTGAGACAACTGAAGACGAAATGAACCAGAGCTGGAGGTTGAAGTCGATTTAAATTTTTCATTTCCAATGGCTTAGGCCGTTGGAAAAATAAAACAATACGTAGCATTTTATTTAACGATTTTCAAATGGCCTAAGCCGTTGAAAAATGGCATTGAGGCTTCATTATGCCGTTGGAAGCTTAAAACACAATAAATGTATTTTCCAATGGCTTTAGCCGTTGGAAACAGAATATCCAAAACAGCGTTCAATTTAATGCATTTCCAACAGCCTAAGCCGTTGGAAAATGGCTAATGAATTATCTACTCTCAAATATTTTCCAACGATTAATAATTCAATTATTTTCCGTTAGCCGTTGGAAACACTAAGTATGAAGAAGACCTTCTCAATGAAATATTTTCCAACGGCTAGACCGTTGGAAAGGGCATATCCATAACGCACCATTTATATTCCTTATGGTTCCAACTGCTAGACCATTGGAAAATTCTTTTGATTGTCTCTAACGGCTTTATGTATTGGAAATTTCCAATAGTGTGAAAGTTGGAAAATTGACCGTTGAAAAATCCCGTTTTTTTAGTAGTGACTCATATAATCATGGGTTTAGAGTTTAGGGATTACTGTTTTAGGCCAATCTTATTTTTTATTTTTTATTTGAAGTCTTTCTTCATATTTTTTTTATTATTCTTTAGTATTATTTTTGTAGTATTGTTTGAGACTTTTTTAAAAGCTATAAAAAGTGACAATAACAAGCTTCAAAACATGAATTAATAATATAAGTCAAGCTTATAATTTTTCTAATAGTTTTAATTACTTTTTACCCCAATCTTAGGAACCTATTCTTACCTAAAGTTGTTTTAAATATAAATTTCCTAAAATAGACATATTTTTATAAGTAAAAATTTATTTAGTTTCAATGATATTGTTCAACCAACTCCTATATATATATAGGCCTAATGGACACTTTGCCCCCTGAATTATTATAACTCAGACCTTTTGACCCCTGAAATGTAACTCGGGCTAACTCGCCCCTTAAACTTTAAACTTTGGGACCTTTTACCCCTTGAGTCATTTAAGTAAGTCACATGTCATCACGTGGGGGGGCACTTTTGACGGGAATGAGTGTTAGCATTTTGTGAGGACTAGAATGAAAAGAAAATAATAGAAAGGAACTAATTAACAGTTTTCCCAATTAAAACCGAAACTTGATGGGACTGATTCAGGCGCGAAACGTTAAACGTTTCGCGGCAGTGGAAGTATCTTTCTGTAGGGGAAAAAAAAAATAGCAAGTCTGCAATACCTCTGAAAGCATATTGACCAGGCTTTGGCTCGTGCAAATTCCACGGTACATATGTTTAGATGGTATTCAATCCTAATGCCTTCGCTCTTAAAAGTCTATCTTCCCAGTACTACATCCATAGACCATAGTTCACAAACATAACATCCCACATCAAAAATCAAAGAAGGAAAAAACTAAAGCCATCT
Source organism: Aquilaria sinensis (assembly GCA_005392925.1). Classification (NCBI taxonomy): domain Eukaryota; kingdom Viridiplantae; phylum Streptophyta; class Magnoliopsida; order Malvales; family Thymelaeaceae; genus Aquilaria; species Aquilaria sinensis. Next base: position 521,066 of record SMDT01000231.1, read on the forward strand.
TTGCTCTTTTCCCTCGAAAGAAAAAAACCGAGAGTAAAACCTCAAGAAAAATCAGGAAATAATGCAAGTCGCCGCCAATTATCTAGAACGGCTCGCCATCTTTCCAGAACATGTCTTCTGTGATTTCAAACTTTCCGGCTGCGCCATTCTGATCAAATTGCAAGATTCACCATTGGAAAGTGAATTCCAAGCAGAAAAGTTAGCAAATTTGCAATTCTCGAATTCTAAAACGCCTTTCCAAGTACTTACTTTGCCGTGATGAGGATGGTGAGATTGAGTAGAGAACGAAGGCAGAAGGGTGTAGACAGGAAAAAGTTTTCTGACCCTCTTCGTTGTCCAGCTTTCAGCCAACAAATTACACCTGCAGCGAAGGTGATCTTTGTCGCGATGCCTCATCCTTGCAATAGACCTTGAAGATCCGGTAGAGGCAGTGCTCATCATTGTCGCTTTAAGCCTCTCTTCGCCCTTCGCTCTGTTCGCACCAGTCGCTCTGTTCGCTTCGTAGATTTTTCTCTATTTCCAGTTTTTAATTCATCGTTTAAATGGGCCAATGAATAATTACTTCATTTTCTTTTCCTTTTTTTTTCATTTCGGTCCTTATCAAACGCAAACACTCATTTCTATCAGAAACTCCCCTCACATGACGACGTTTAACTAACTTTAATGGGCTCAGGGGGTGAAAGTTCCCAAATTACAAAATTTAAGGGGCGATTCGGCCCGAGTCATGTTTGAGGGGGCAAATGGTCTGAGTCAATATAATTCAGGGGCCAAAAGGGGCAAAAGGCCATATATATATATCATACTTACTTTCAGCACATACTCAATATTATCATTCATTCCTTTCATTTCTTTCTGTCATCTTTTGCTACCTTTCTTCATTTTTCACTAATTTATATTTTTAGATCCTCCCTAATGCCAAATATGAGATAGTTATTTAAAAAGATTGATAGATTTTTTTTTATTTCATAGTATTTGAATTCATAGACAAATATGTTCTTTTATGAATCTTATCATACTTACTTTCAGCACATACTCAATATTATCATTCATTCCTTTCATTTCTTTCTGCCATCTCTTGTTACCTTTCTTCATTTTTTCACTAATTTATATTTTTAGATCCTCCCTAATGCCAAAGATGAGATAGTTATTTAAAAAGATTGATAGATTTTTTTTATTTCATAGTATTTGAATTCATAGACAAATATGTTCTTTTATGAATTTTTTTTTCTTATATATATATATATAAACGAGAAACTCACCCACTTCCCAATATTGCTTGCTTTAACATTAACTTCATAGTGCATTTGTATCATTAATTTCAGAATTCAGTTACAATAATTAATACTTACATACTTATATAAACTTCACTCTAAAATTCACTAATTTTCCCAAGACTACTTTTTTTATCATTAATTGTATAGTGTATTTGTATTGTTTAATAACTTATGCCCTCATATAGTCATGACTATAAAATTTAGATTTTGAAATATAACTTTTAGTGAGCTCTTTGTGTCATAGTAAAGAGTCCTTAAAATTCTACTTTTTATATATTTTAGTAATTGAATTTAAATTTCTATCCACTTAGTATAATAAAACACCATTAGCTTTTGTTCCCTTCTTAATGACTCATTAATAATATTGTCTCTTAATCAATTGTTTTAAATAGATTCCATCTTTTTGTTACCATTTAATAGCTTTAATTTCCATTAAAATGCTCTAACTATAATTTTATTTGGTTTCAATGGTATTAATATTGTCTATCTAACTCCCCTGAGACTACTTCCTTTAGCATTAACTTTATAGTACATTTGTAGCATTAATTTCAGAATTCATTTATAATAATTAATACTTAGGTCCATTAGAATGCTTTCATTAAAAATTTATTTGATTTCAATAGTATTGTCTAACTAACTCCTATATATATATATATATATATATAGATTTTCACACTTGCTTTCAGCACACACTCAATATTATTATTCATTCCTTTCATTTCTTCCTGTCATCTTTTGCTACATTTTCTTCATTTCTTCACTACTTTATATTTTTAGATTCTTTCCAATGTCAAAGACGAGGTAGTTATTTAAAAAGATTGATAGATTTTTTTTTAATTTCATAGTATTTGAATTCATACAATGGAAAAATATGTTATTTTATGAATTTTTGTTTACTTTTATAGTCTTCCAACAAAACATGTTACATTGGAAAAATTGTCTTTTGACTGGATTGACTGGACTATTTAAGTAAAGGTGTATCGTCTATAGGATGTTTTAAATTCTCGAAAAGGTGAACAATTTGTCAGTACCGATTTTATTCTTGTGGATGAAAAAGTATTCTTTTCCCTTTTTTTTTCCTTCCATTCTACTGAATTTTGCAATTTATTCTTTTTTCCTTACTATACAAATATGTTCATGATCTATTATTGTGGACTATTCAAATAAGGGTGTATTGTTTATGGAATGTTTTAAATTTTTTAAAGGGTGACCAATTTATCAATACCAATTTTGTTCTTATGGATGAGAGGGTATTCTTTTTCCCTTTTTTTCCTCCTATTCTATTGAATTTTATAATTTATTCTTTTTTCCCTACAATAAATATATGTTCATGATCTATAATTGGCTACTATATCTTTAGCTTACATATGCAATAAGTGGTAATTCATGGGTCTATCAAAAAAAAATTTACATACAAGTTTAAAGTAAAGTCTCGTAAAAGAAGTATGTATATTTTCGAGAATTTCATAATTTTTTCAAAGAAGAAGATTTACTAAATCGAAGATACACATCCATGTATGATCCACCTTACTCATAAGTCATAATACACAAATTTATGATGTGAACTATAAACCTCATGATTTTTCCATGTATAAAATTGAGTTTGTTGCCTTTGACCAACTTAACACACATGTGGACCAAGAAGAATTCCTTACAAGTTTTCCTAAAAGTTTTTCAAAATATAATTGGATATTGCATGTACTATCTATATGTCATTATTTCAATTCCTTTATGCATGACAAATGTTGTGGGAGTTGTTGTGGAGGTTGGTATAATAGAGCAATAGATAGTTAATGGTGATTCAGTTGATACCTTAACCATAAAATTACAGAATTTGAAATATTTTATACACCATGATGTTCAATGTTTTCCTTTGGACCATTTGTGTATATTTTTTTTTTCTAATTTCCATTTTTTTTTATAGCGGGAATAAAATTCTATTTACATTATAGACAAAGTTCTCCAAAATTTTTTTGGTGAAAAGGGGAGAAAATGAATTATCTTGTGTTGTAGGAGTTTTCACTTATTTAGTTGTCAAAACTTTTCAAAGTTTCTAGCATATTATACGTTCTCTCATCCATATTTAGCTTTACTTCTCATTCTACTATAATGAAACTTTTTTAACTAACTTATTTTTGTTTATAGGTCAACCAAACTTAGGAACTTCAAGATCAAGCAAAATTTATTTAAATATTCAAATTCCTGAGATTGACATTATAAGAGATTATTTTATGTAATTTTTTAAAATCAATTTTTGATTTACAGTATATGTCTTACTTTGATTAATAACTTACCACCCATGATTTTATATTATATTATATTATATATATATATATATATAATGTTTAAAGTACTACAAGATTACATAGATGAAATTAAGAAAGATTTGTAATCTTAGTAGCTAATATCTATTTCATTACAATTACATGTTTTATAAGGAGTAATGTTTTACATCAAATAATATTATTAATAGAAAGTGAGAGTTTGGATAAGTTTTGTATTATACAACTAGACTGGTAAAAGTATCAAATTTTTCATTAATATTTACGTCAGCGCTCGAATTTGCCACTATAGTTTTTTTTTCTTTTGCCCAATATCCCATTAATGTTTCAAAATTCACTCAAATATGTCACTAAAGTTTCAAATTGATGATGAATATGTCACTGCCATTAAAAAAGTTAACAGAAAACATTAAAATGATAAGTTTTAAAATTTTAAGGTGATAATGCAAGCTTTAATAAACTTCAGATATCTTATATAATTAGTTTCTCTCTTTCTCAAAGGTCATCTACTACCGCCGCCTTCTAAAGCTTCTTCGGCTACCGCCCGCAGTGGTTGATGATAAAGACATTTTCAGCTTTTTCTCCTCCCATCGCCACCGGTGAGATTCGAGAGGAAGAGCTGTCTTTCTTTCACATGAAAGCACTCCCTCCGCTATCTTCAATGCTTCCCTCTGACATCTCCGATACTTTTTCTCCTCCCTTTCTTTTTCACACCTCCACTAGAGGTGGAAACCAATCTTCCAGGATCTCCAGTACAAAATACGAAGCTAATGCTCCTGGAAACTTCAATTGTTACATAGAGACTAAATCCGGAGAAATTCTTAAGATTTTGTTAATTCTAATCCTGAAATCAATCCAATGAAATGACTGGCTAGATGCTTTGCCTATAATCCTTCACTGGTGCTCCTGCCTTGGTCTAACAAGATGTTGCCGGAGGTAAGGCTAGACCGAGCATGATTTCGGCAAAGGTGAAGCTGGAGAAATTCCTGACATTGGAGGTGAGTCTAATTACCTATTACTCTTGTAATTTTTTTAAAATTACATTATCATCCTAAAATTTCAAAACTTCTTACTATTTACATTTTCCTTTTTTTTTAAACAACAGTAATATATTTGAGCCAATTTTAAAAAAATTAGTGGGAAATTGGACAACAAAAAAACCCATAGTTGTAGATTCGAGCCATAGCCTAAACATTATGTCAATTGTGATACTTTTACCCAACTACACACAAACAATAAAAAAGAAACTTACATTCTAACATATAAACCCAATTTCAATACAAGGAATGATTCTCATACATCACATGGGTTGTTCAACTAGTACAAAAATAAGCCAAGAAACCCCAATGAAATTTATCTTTTTCCAAAATAATGCATTTTAAAATACATTTTAATGGAACCGATCATAATTACAGTTTAGTCACACCTTATAGATAAAAAGAACATTAGAGCGTACGGTAAATTACCTGCATTTATAGAATGGCGCTGACGTTTCAGTATTGCGAAATAAAAAGATAAAAAGAATTATATAACAGATTTTCAGTACAACTAACTCATTCAGAATGCTGCGACTCTCGTATCGAGCATCTTCCGCGGGAACGTCAAAAGGATTAAAGGGTCAGCGCTTGCTAATAAATTGTGTAGTTCGATAAGAAGCATTCATTTGGAACGCAAACCAGGGACGTTCCTAAGACCCATCTTGTTAAGGACGAGCTTGGGAATTGCTGGAGGGGCATCAAGCCCCATGCATCGACTGAACTCATTCGCCAGTTTGACCAGTCCGCTTTTGTCCCTCCCCACATTCTTATCTGAATTGTAGTAACCAAGCCACGCTTGGTACGCCGCCTCTTTGCTCTTCATTTCCACATGACAGAGAGCCTTCTCCACCTGCTCAATGGTCATTTGTTAGTATGCTCCAACGTCTGTAAAGCCCCCCCTTCTTTTTCCTCAGAGAAGCTCATGATTTCAGTTCATTAAAACCCCCATGCAATGAAGATAAATTCCATAAATGAGAGCGAACAAACTACTAAAAGATAAAAGCGTGGCATAATTACCTTTTTCTTTGTCTCCAGATCCACCAAAGGTAAAGGAGCTTTTGTTATCGGCAAATCCTTGATGGTTGATTTGAAGAACTCCTCCCACGGTGCAAGCAACAGCATGCCTTCACCTTCTTTACCTTTCCGACCAGTCCTGCCTAGCCGATGTATGTACTGTTCTCTACCAGATGGCAAGCCAACCTGCAATTGCAAACAAAAAGGTACTGAACTGTGGAATTTAGATAAGCAAGGATACCTCAGGCACATCATATCATGATCAGCCCACAGTTTAGTAAAGTCAATCTAGTCCCATTTGTAACATGAAGTTCAACTTGTCAATTAACAGCCACAATGACATAAACTTATGCAAAAGAAACATGAACATCAAGAAGTTATTATGCTGGATGCGTTTCTTGAAGCAATCCTAGAGTGAGTGAATTCCATTTGGTTGCATGATAATGTTCATACTATAAATCATCTTGTGCAGCAGAATGAAGTAGCATGGACTTCCAAGTCCAAGTAAAATCATTCAAGCAGAGAAGATAATTTACTAGAGACCACATAATGGCTGGTACAAATTTTTTTACCTGGATGACCAGTGTTATATCTGGATAATCAACTCCACGAGCAGATACATCAGAAGTCACGAGAATGAGACCCTTGGACTTCCGGAATTCATCAGAAACCTTAGTTCTATAACTTTGCGACTTTCTAGAATGGATCTCCCTAACATTCAAATTCAGCTCAGACAGCAGCTCAGCTACCAGCTTTGTCATCATAGCAGTTGTGCAGAATACAATAACCTACAACAAATATTTGTTATGTCACAATTGAGGAACATGAATAAATAAATGCATGTAGAACTAAACATCTAAAATATAATCAGGGGTTGCAGCGAACCCCATAAAGAAGTCCTAATCACAAGACAAAATTTCAAACCTTTTGTGAACTGTCTCCTTCACCTACGGACTCCCTATTAAAATCCCAAAATCTCAGCAAACTGACTCAACTACTCTGATACACTGAACACATCTACCAAGAGTATCAAATCCAAGATTTTTTTTTTCCATTTCTAGGGGCATATATGTAACATCACAAGATAACATAAATTTGCCACAAGTGTCATAAATAGAAGATGATATGGTATTGAAAGTAGTCCGACATCTATTTTAAGCTGTATACCTAATCAACTGAAAATGAAGAGTTAAAAATGGTAATCACTGGCAGCCAGACTAGGAAAATTTGAGAGAAGAGTTTGACAGAAGTTTTGGACCAAGGCAGGTTCTACCATCAACTCTGCTGACCTATTCAATTCAAAACTTGAATATAAGACAATCATTGCGATTTTAACTTATAAGACATCTTGCATATTATTTACCAATAAATTGTATGAGTTCTAGATTAGGACATTATGCCACGATAACTTCGGTTTTTTTCAGAAAATACCCCTACAACTTTACTTCTCCACATTATAAAGGGCATGTGAAGGATCTGCTTGTGTCCACACAATAAGGTTTAAACTTTAGGTGGAGCTTTCACCTTCCAAGCAGCGTGCAAGAAATGTTTTGCTGACCAATGCTGACTAATGTAAATCAGGCCTTCTAGCAGAAGTTTCAAAACCTACACCTTCCCAGCTATACTTTTCCCATTATTCACTACAAACAGTTTTTAAGTCCATAAAAATGCCATTACTTTGTATTTAAAAGGTCCACAAAACAACATTACCAAAGCTCTAAACAGATTCTGTATTGCACTGGGAGCAGGTAAGCCATACCTTGTAGTCAACATTATCCGCAACATGATCTTTCAGAAGAGCATACAATATGGGGAAATGGTTCTCTAGTGAAGCTACCATATATGTTTGTCTGACCTGGGAGGGTTTAATTGTTAGGAAAATTGAGTATTCAATCTCTATATTAACAGAAAAATTGAGCAAAAGATAAGACTCTACCTGAGAGTTTGTCTCCTCACTGCCTTCTTCAACTGTATTTATAAATTCATGATCTCTTTTCAGAGCAATGTGACACATTTGGAGAACCTTTACATCACAAGCAAATTCAAAGTTATTTTGAAGTTATGCCACCATTTATCTATAGAAACCAAGAGATAAGGACCAACACCTCTCTAGGAACAGTGGCAGAAAACAAAAGTGTTTGTCGTTGTTTTGGAACAGCAGTAACTATCTTCTCAATCTCCTTACGGAAACCCATGTCTAGTAAACGATCAGCTTCATCCAGTATGAGGACTTTCACGCCCATCAACCTTGTAGCAAAGCCCGCAGTATTCTCAATATGGTCTCTGAGCCTTCCAGGAGTCGCAACAAGAATCTAGGGATTTAAATTAGTTGGGAGAGAGAGGAAGAAGGGGGGGGGGGGTGTGGGAGGAGAGAAGAAATCAATATTCCCCAAGAAAGATGCCACAATTAATTATAACCAATACTGAGAATCAGAATATAGATGGCTCTATAAACGCATGCCATCATCCCACCTTTCTTTTACCGGCACACTATAGTTCAATTTTCTAGCATTAAATTCTCATACTATCTTGAACCATGAAAATTATCAACGTAAGTGCTTGCGGACAGGAAAACTCATTCTTGAAAAGTAATGGCGCCGTTGATCATAAAATCACCTGACAAGGGTTTGCTTGCATGCGCTTCTGTTCGACAGCCAGTCTTGTGCCCCCTATGACAACTTGAACTCCAATAGAAGGATGGTACTTCAATAATCTATTTGCTTCTACAGAAGCTTGAATAGCAAGCTCTCGGGTTGGACATATTATAAGCACAAGAATTGGTGGTCGCTTTACATCACGATCGATAGGAGGTGATTTTTCCACCACTTCAATTGATGGAACCTATGATCAACAGTCAAGTAAACACACCCTAAGTCTTGACACACATGTTTATCATTAGTGAATGAAGGGAATGAATATTTGATATTTATATGAAAAGACAGGATAAATAATGAACATGAAAATAAGACTACATAATAGAAAGTCAGAATGAAACATGGTTGAATCTGATAATACATGGAGAATTTACAACTATATGAGGCATCTTTCCTGAAAGGATCTATGCAATTTTATAGCAGATAATATTCCTTGCACACTCAAAATAGATGGTACCTTACCAAGAAAGCTAAAGTCTTCCCAGTGCCAGTTTTGGCTTTAGCTAACACGTCCTTGCCTAAGAAAGTTGAAAAGGATAACAGCTATCAATGTATTAGCATTTACAATTACCAAATTAAAGTAGATAACCACCGGAAGAGTGAAGATTTTCACGGCAAGTAGGGAAGACTTTATCGCAATATTTGCATCAAAGGATTGAACCTATAAATGGTTGGCTATTTTACAGGTAGCTAAAAAATTGCACCATCACATAAAATTGTTGGAAAAAATATCAGAACATTCTAGGCCATTAGAGAAACACAGTAACACTGAATAATTCTTTTCAGCAGCCTAATCTCAAACAAGTTTTATAACCATGGAATTTCTTTAATCATGCCCAAGGAGTCCAGCTTCCTTCAAAATAGTGTCCTTGGGAGGGAGGAAAATGCACCCAAAGACACTAGTTGTCATCCCATTATACATTCTGAGTTTCCAAATCGCATCTGAGGCTGAATATAAGGGATAGCATTCAAATAGCTCTTGTTGATGAAACTTAGAGAAGACTGTCTTAGAAGCTTTGGGCATACTCAATTGGGGTGAATATCTTTGCTCGGGAAAAATACACTAATAAAAATCTTGTTTTCTAGAGTTCATCGAAGAACTTGCCTATAGCCAGGTAACCAAGAAGACAAGGTTCAAGGGCCAACCAACTGGTTGAGATTAAGGCCTAGTTGAATGATTGGTTAACTATCCATAACTTTTTCCCCATTATACGGTTCAAAGATTCCAGCCAACCACAGAACTCTAAATGCTGCCGTTTTGCCCTGAGTCTGTGATGATAAGTACGATAAATACTTTTGGTGCATATAGCATCCCAGGGGTAGTGTTTCAAATAGCAGGTTGTCATATTCACATAAGTCCCTTTTTTAAGTTTTTAAAGTACCAAAAATGGAAGAGAGAAACCACCTTTCAGGATTACAGGAAGAGTTGCCGCTTGTACAACAGTCATCTTCTCAAATCCAGCATCCTTGATTGCCTTTAAGGTCAAGGGTGAGATCAAACACCGGTCGAACCTACAGGGATACCACAAATTAGATAATTGCTTACACTTGTAACTTGTAAGTCTTCTCAACACCTTAAGCACGTATGATAAGTGATGTTAAAATGTTAACATAAATGCTCAGCCAACTGCCAGTTCAATGTTAACGATAACATTTTCCAACAACTTATAGTGGCATTAGCAAATCAACTCATTCATCTTTCTATGGCATGAAACAATATAGCTGATTTGACAACCAACCTGTTGTTGCTTAAATAGGAATCAGATTTAACAGGAGAAGTTGGCACATTCTGGTTATCACCCTTATCCAATCCAAATGCAGAGCTAACTTTCTTCTCCAAAGCTTCTCCTCCAAAGTTGCCATCTTCATTGTCACTAGCATCTTCTTCGAGCAAATCTGTAATCCCACCCATCATTTTTCCTCCATTATCATAGGACTCATCATCGTCATCACCTTCTTCTGCTTCTTCTTCCTCTTCAGTCACATTCAGTTTTCTACTAAGATTTATCCCCTCTTTCACAGATTTTCGAGCACCTAAACCTCTCTCTCTCCCATTTCCCTTCAAGTAATCCATATTACCACCACTTTTCATACTCCCGCCACTCTTTCTCCTCGGATACAGCTGGTCGTTCCCAGAATTGTCATCGTCTTCTAACTCACTATCGACCAGCTTACTGAACCTGGAATTTCTCGAAAATGAATCGAGAGACCTTACTCGAGAGCTCCTCCCATTAGAATTCCCAAAATCATTCGAATCACTCTCTCTCCGCCTCTTCATTGAACCTCGATTCCCCTCTTTATCTCTACTCCTCGTCCTGTTGCGTGACCTATCTTCGTCCATATCCTCCTCGTCACTAGTTAGCCGGCCTCGCAACGAGTTGGTCCTCAAATCGCTGATCCAGTTGCTGAGTTCGGCCTCGTCCTCGATCAAGCTCTTCGAGGCGCGAACCTCTCTGTTTCCTCCACGAGAGAATTCGGAGGTCGATTCAGCCCTCGGTCGAAAAGGTCGAGTAGACAACCGCCGTACCACAAATGGTTGGTTCTTCGAACCAAGAAGCCGGTCCTTGACGGGGAAGATCCGACGGAAAACGGATATGGGGCAGCGAGAAAGAACGGCGGGGCCTGTTCTAGCGAAGGGAAGGGACGGGCCGACGAGGCAAAGCAGATTTAAGTGCATTAATGCCTATCCGCTGGTCAGTTCGCCCGATTTCGGTAGGCGTTTGGAGGAGGAGAGTAGGTTGCTTTCGAAATGCGGCGGAAAGATGTGAGAGTTGCTTTCCCAGGGTTTAAGCGTTAAGGTTTAAGCTTATCCTCGTCGTGCCTGGATGGTGGATTCCTTTCGGCCCAAGTTCATCTTTCACCCCCAAACTTTTGTAACTCAGACACATTCATTCACCTGGCCCGCAGTCATAGTTCGGTATCACTCAGTCCTCAAATTTTATAAATTAGAGCATATAAGCTCCTTAATCGACAGAAATGTTGTTTTTATTTATTTTTGGACACAAACAGAAACTATAGTGCATACACCAATCCATAATGATACGTAGCGTTTTGCGCACAGTTGAAATGATTTCAATTCTTCATTTCCTACAACACAATAATAGTAATTCAAGATCATATTTGGACGATAGACCCCTAATAATTTTTCTAGTTCGAACTCCATTTCTTATGGAGATTTCCTGTTGTAGGTTAGGGAAAAATAGTTTTAAATTTTATTTTAAATCATGTATAAATTACCATACATACATGTATAAAATTTAAAAAAAAATACCATTGGTACATATATTTTAATACAACTACTAATTTTGTTTCCTTCTTTTCATTTTAAGAACAAAATTCGATTGGTAAATTTTAACATAAATATTTATATTGTTCCATATATTCCATTTTGTACATGTTTTTGTATCAAAATATTATATATATATATATATATATATATATAATTAGAAAAATTATAATGAAATTAGAGTACATATAAAAAGGTGTAAGAAATTATTTTTAATATTTTTCATCTTAAAATAATATTTCAATTGCCCAAACTATATATTTAGCCCTTAACTTAACCAATAACTTAACTATATATATAGTTCTTAGAGGAACACGTGTCCTTGGCCAGGCTTAGAACTGCTCAGGACAAGCCGACTTGATAGCAAGTATGAATAACCAAGCCACCTTACATGTGGATAAGCCCTCGTGTTTCCAAGGAAATCGTACACCCAAGAGGCTATAAATACCCCCTTCGTTCACACCGCCAAAGGGGGCCAAATCGCATTTTTGCATAAACCTCTAGGCCACAAGCATTTTCTGAGATCCAAGTCAATGGGTAACCCTGCCCATGGAAGCCAAGTTGAATGTTGACCAAAGGTTACCTCTTGAGGAAGAAGCTCACGGGCCATAAACGGCTCATAGGTCTGAAAGGGTTGCTAGACAGTCATGGCCTTAACCTCTCTATTCTTCAACAGAAAGACGATTTGAAGCCCAAGACCAAGGATCTACCGTCGGCCAACTCAAAACCCTCTTGGCGAGACAGGAAGAGCAACTTGTCCAATTCTGGTCTAAGCTTGCACAAGCACAAACAATGAAAGGAAAAGAAGCCAAGCCGACCTTTTTTTGTCTTACCATATAGCATGCACCTATCCCCGACAAATTTATGCTTCCACCCCTGGAGGTCTATAATGAGACCATTAACCCACACGATCACGTACAAGCTTTTTTTAACAAGATGAAATTTATAATTGCAATGACTCTACGCTCTCCCAAGCCTTCCCGACCACCTTCAGGGGCCTAGCACATAAATGGTTCTCAAGCTTACCTCATGGCTCGGTCCAATCTTTTCCTCATCTCAAGAGACTGTTTAACAACCACTTTATGGGGAGGAGGGGGCAAATAGTAAGAAAACAATTCTCAACCTGAGGGCCATAACCTAATAGAAGGGTGAAAGCATCAAGGAGTACATTTTTTAGTTCAACAAAACTACAGTTCATGTCCAAGGATTAGCAGACAATGTAGCCATGGTATTAATTATTGGATGACTCAACATAACATCAACCTTCATCAGAAGCTTGGCTAGGCAGGAACCAAAAACCTTACAGCAGTTCTACAATGGAGCTTATCAACATTGATGATGTCATATAAGCTCATCGAGCGGAGAATCGCCCAGACCTTAAGGAGTTGAAGAGTAAAAAATAAAAGGTTGATTCTAGAAAATGTTAAGGATGATTAATGAGAATGCCACAAAGTGACCAAACTACATGCCAAGAAGCCCTGATACCCCGTCTCTGTGGGTCTGTGCGGAGACTAGAGGTTTCTTATACGCTCTTCAATCCACCCTAAAAGCATATCGTCAAGATCATAGAGAAATATTGAGATTTCAAAAGACCTAACCCTATAAGAGTTCCCAAAAGCTGGAACCCTAAGTTCTACTACAAATTTCATCAGGTAAAAACAGTAGCATAATTCAACATCACTTTGACCATGTAATTCGACATCACTTCGACCATTAGGTCCCTAATTAACTCTTAATCTGTAGGACCATGACCACTTGACAGAACATTGCATTGGGCTCAAAAATTCCATTGAAGAATTAATACGGCATGGAAAATTAGCCCAGTTAGTCAAAGTGACAACGAAGGAACCACAATGCACCTATAGAAGCATCACAGAAGATGGAACTGATGGCAATAAGCCTTCAGCCAACAGTGGCCATCCTATCATTCACGTGTTGATAGACCACCCTCGTGATGGTGAAGACACATTTAATGTGCATTACCCGAGGGGTCGAGATGTTCCATTTCTTTCTCAGACCGAAGACTTCAGATAACTAATTGTATTCCATGCCACCATAGCAAGTCACCTTATCAAGAGGATATTGCAAGATATAGGGGCCTAACTAGACGTAATCTACAAGCATGCACTGCACTGGATCACATGGATCCATACATACGAGCCATATTGAACTTGTGCGGCAACAATGTGTACGGAGCCAACAACCGACCTATACCTATTGAGGGAGTTATCGTGCTTCCCATAATTGTTGGTGAGCTACGGAAAGGCAAGGTAAATATGAGGCAAATGACCGCCCTAATGAATTTCAAGGTCATAAACTCACCATCTCCATAAAATGTGTTTTTTGACTTTCACTACCAATTGGCTTTCAATGTTCACATCCAATCAAGGACCCTTGAAGTCAAGTTTCCTACCCCTACAGAGAAAGAATGATCTCGTCAATTAATCTGAGAAGGTTAGGTCTCCCCGACCACCTAGTAAGACACCTCCGCCAATTCTGTGGATACGTATGAACGAATGACTTAACTGGACTAATGTTAGAATTGTTCGATTTCAGAGATGAGAGGGCTCCCTGGTTGATGAGCTAAAAGAAGCAGTCATTGATCTGTTAAATCTAAACAAGACATTGAGAGTGGGAGTCAGCTTAACACCAGAATTGCAGTCTGAGTTGACCACGTTGTTACAGGAATATCGAGATGTGTTTGCATGGTCCGTGGTTGATATGCTAAGAATCAACCCTTAGGTCATCATGCATAAGCTAAGTGTGGACCCTAAAGTCTGACTAGTTGTTCAAAAGAAACGATCATTTACCCTGAAATAGTAGTAGGCGATATAGGCTGATATCAATAAAGTTCTAGCCCCAGACTTCATTACCAAGGTCTTCTATCTGACATGGTTAACTAACGTGGTGTTGGTCGAAAAGCATGATGGCAGTTAGAGGATGTGTGTTGATTTTATTGACCTGAATAAGGTATGTCCAAAGGATAGCTACCTACTTCCCCACATTGATGCGTTGGTAGATGCCACTTTAGGGCACAAATTGCTCAACTTTATGGATGTGTACAGCAGATATAACCAAATCTTCATGGACCCCAAATACGTTAAGACAACCTTTGTGACCAATCTCGGAACATTCAGATACAAGATGTTGTCGTTTAGCCTAAGTCTTTGACAGACATAATGGCTATAACATAGAGATGTACACCGATGACATGTTGGTGAATAATGTAAAAAAGTCAGACCACATATCTGACCATAAAGAAACCTTCAAGACACTCAAAAAATTCCAAATAAAACTGAACATAAATACGCCTTTGGAGTTTAATCCGGGAAGTTTTAGGATTCATGGTCATGGAGAGAATGATGGAAGCAAATCCTGAGAAGGCCCAGGCAATCCGAGAAATAGTGGTCCTTATGAATTTGAACACGCTGCAAAAAACTACTAGAATGCATAGCAATGCTTGGATGTTTTCTCTTTAACTCCTTGGCATGATGCTTGCCCTTGTTCAAGCTCCCTGGAAAGAAGCGGTTTGGATAGATATCTGAGCATGACAAGGCATTTGAAGGAATCAAGTCTCATTTAGCCCAACTCCCGATTTTGCATAAGCTAAGTCATACAAAACCACTATTGCTGTATGTTGTCGTCTCTTAAGAAACCAAAGTGTCTATCCTCATCCGAGAAAAATGGAAACTCCAACTTTCAGTTTATTTTATCAATAGGGTTTTCCAAAGAGTGGGACCCAGGGGTCCAGTGGTGGGAAAGACTACCCGAATGATAATGATGTCAACCCGTAAACTCAAAGCATATTTCCAAGCACACCAAATCTTTATCGTGATGGACCTTCCTTTAAGTTGGTGCTACACAAGCCCCAGTTATCTAGGCAAATGACGAGATAAACTATGGAACTCATGGAGTACGACATTGAGTACCACTACTAGAAAAATCGAATTTAGCGACGGTTTAATTAGCGACGGCAAAAAACCGTCGCTAATTGGTAATATTCCAGTGAGACTTTAGCGACGGTTGTTAGTCGCTAAATTTTAGTGACGGTTTACCGTCGCTAAATTAGTGACGGGTACGTGTTGCTAAAATTAGCGACGGCGCACCGTCGCTAATTAGTGACGGTTGACCGTCGCTAAAATTAGCGACAGCATACCGTCGCTAATTAGTGACGGTTCACCGTCGCTAAAATTAGCGACGGCTATGCGTCGCTAACTTAGTGACGGTTGGCCGTCGCTAAACTAAAAAAAATAAAAAAAAAAAAATTGGGTTCTCATGTGGTTATCATTTTTTATGATAAATTGTTATCTCATTGAACATAAATAATTGTTTTTGAATACACTACCAGAAAAATGTAAATATTATAGCTGAAAATTGTGTGACGTCTCAAAATCTCACACAACATAAAATATTTCAGTTGATATAATACAAATGTATTTAGATTGTAGATATTTTTTTCATCACGAAACAATTTTAAGATCCTTCTATCCAACAAGTTACTGTATATTTACCATTACAACAAACAATTTTGTTTAAAGAAACAGAATAATAAAATTAGCGACGGTTATGCGTCACTAACTGGCACTAACTAGCGACGGTTACGCGTCACTAATTAGCAACGGTTACGCGTCACTAATTAGCACTAACTAGCGACGATTACGCGTCACTAACTAGCGACGGTTATGCGTCACTAACTAGCGACGGCTACGCGTCACTAACTGGCACTAATTAGCGACGGCTACGCGTCACTAACTAGTGACGGCTACGCGTCGCTAACTTAGTGACGGTTGGCCGTCGCTAAACTAAAAAAAATATAAAAAAAAAGTTTGGGTTCTCATGTGGTTGTCATTTTTTATGGTAAATTGTCATCTCTTTTAACATATTTTTACAGACACACATAGATATATAAAATACTTCTTTATATATATGTATTTGTATGTATATATGTGTGTATATATATATATAGGGATGTACAAATTAATGCAAGCCATTCATTTATAATTTGATTTATACAAATTAAAGTATTTATGGTGCAAGAGATTATTAAATAGGTTTAGAGTAACTTATGTTGGTAAAGTTTATTAATTATTTTTTAAAAAATTAATACATTAACCATTTTTTTTAATTTTCTGGCAGGTTTAGGGAAGGCTAGCCGTCGCTATCTTTAGTGACGGCTTAAAGTCTTTAATTTAGTGATGGTTATGCGTCACTAACGTTAGTGACGGCTTACCGTCGCTAATTTAGTGACGGTTATGCGTCACTAATTTAGTGACGGTTATCCGTCGCTAACATTAGTGACGGATTAACGTCGCTAATTTAGTGACGGTTATGCGTCACTAAATTTAGTGACTATTAACCGTCGCTAATTGGATTTAAGTTGTTCAAAAATTACATACAGCTTGCCCTTGGTAATATTCCAAAGACTAGCGATGACTAATTATGACTGGCTTTTTATGAGATTGTTCATTCTTTTTTTTTTTCATTTGTTTTGATAATGATAAATTTTAATTGCTTTCAGTTTATTTTTCAATGAAAATGTATGGATCGATGTATCCATGTGTGTATAAAAAAAACTATAATTTAGACTAAATTTTGTTTTATGGTTACAAGATTTTTCATTTGTTTTTAAGTAATTAACAAAAAATATAGTCACTATACTCTTTTTATGGTATCTCTTAATATTTTTTAAGTAATCATATTTTTATAATCATATTTTTATACTAGCGAGGGCCATTAGTCGCTACTCCTAAGCGATTTTTAGTCGTCGCTATACAGCTACTAAGTTAAACGGCAAGTAATTCTACAACATTTTTTTGGTAAAAATTGAATATTTTTATTGATTTTTAGGCTTGTTAAGTTAAAAAAATAATAAAAGTACTTTATTTTTTTTATAAAAATAAGTCTCTAAAAATTATTTTTTAGAATTCTTAAAATGTAAAAAACTTTTTTTAGAATTCTTTTACAAAATTGGCATATTGTAATTTAACAAAAAATCATGTTAATTAAAATTAAATTAATTTGAATATGTTTATTGGCACAAGAGGCTTAGCCATTTTATAATATATTGGGATCTAATTTAGCCTAAATTTACATTCTCTAATTATATAGCGAAGGCCACATGTCGCTAGTATTAAGCGACATATTGCCGTCGCTATTTGTTGCGACGGTTCACCGTCGCTACTTCAAATTAAATTTGCCTTCTTCAGCCTTTCTCAGATACGCTACTAACTTCGAAATAAGGCGACTGTCGTCCCTTCTCTGCTTCCCAATCTACGATCGGTCCTCTCCACCCGAGCTCTACGGCCGCGTCCTCACGGTCAACTACGATCGGTCCTCTCCACTCGAGATGGCGATGAAGGTCGTGGCGGAGTGATAGTGCTTCAAACAGTGGCGATGGGCAGGGGCAGAGCGATGGCGCTTCGAACGGTTGCGATGGGCAAGGGCGGAGCGATGGCGCTTCGAACGATGGAGACGGTTGAAATCCCAAATCTCCGGATGAAATCGCTGGTTGAAATCACAAATCGTAACGGTTGAAATCACCGGGCCACCACGAATCGAAGCGCGCTTGCAGATCTCCGATGGATGAATGACGACAGCACTTCTTCAAATCGAACGATGGCGCTCCTCCAATGTCCACCCCCTCGGTTCAATTCTCCAATGAATCGTTGCCGAATAATCCTGGACACTCCGACGTATCTTCCTCTCTGCCACCATTTTCTCCCATTGCCACCGCGACTAGGTTTCGGTGAGTCGGCAACACTATCTTAATGGTATTCTCAAATTATTGCCATAGTAATTAGTTGGCCTTCAACTAGAAGTGTCGAAAGTTGAAATTTAGTGTGTTGGTAGCATGACTAGCAAGTAGAAGTGACAACTAGAATGACTAGTCAATGTTCTTTAGTGGGATCTTTACCCAGGATAATGCAAATCCAGAATTTCCAATGAACATACATAACATATTGTTTGGTGCACCTGAACTGTTGGAAACCTGATGTATTGATCAATGGCCTTCCGTCTGTACAGCGGTAACTCTAACAACTCTAGGACTTTATAATGAAGACAAACTTCAGTCTACTGCTTGTTTCTCTTTTTTAAAACAATCTCGCTCTTGGGACTGGCAGAAGCATGATTGTAATTTGGTAGCAGTTCAGCATCTTTGCTAAATTTTTTACTTTAAATGCGTCTTGAAATGTTACAGGCCACAGCAAATGTATTGCCTCTAGAGGAAGTCATTGGAAGTGTACTAAAAGCAAAGTGGGATCATGAGAGAACAAAGTTCTCCTTGCCACCATTGATGAATCTTGTGAGTATTATGACGTCCACTGTTTGCATTCATTTTAGCATAGTAAGCACTCCTATTTCATGCATGTCTTTTCACCATTTACATAGTATTTTAAATAGTGTTTTGAAAAATCTGATTAATAAGTTGTCTGATTTTCATATACTATTTCCTTTTTCTTACCTCAGCAAAAGATCATGTATCAGTTTATTCTCTCTTCATTCTAGCCTCTGAATATAAGGGTATTCTTTATTTCCTTGCTTAATCCTATATCTAAGATAAGATGACACTGATGCATCCTACCTAATCCAGTAAGCCATTTCATGTTGCAAAAGTTAGTGTTCTATCTGTGGTTGCAGAAGTAGTTAAAATGGGTGATGCATTGAGCTCCATTTAAGACCTATTACATTGTATGGGTGAATGTCTACTCACGCGGCCTAGGTTCAAGCACAGTGTGACCGTGACCTCGAAAAGAACGTTCCTTGATCTCATTATTACTTATGTTCTTTATTGTTGAATATATAACTGCATGGTAATGATGACTTTCCTGCTTCCCAGCTGCTAGGGGAGCCTGGAACTGGTGGATCATCAACCCCATCCATGGTAGGTGCCGTAAAAAAATGGCAGAAGTTGGAACCTGAAAAATCAAAAGAAACATGGAGAAAGTTATCAGAGGCAAACTCAGAACTGGAAAGACAACTGAACATTTTGAGAAGATTGGCCGAAGAAGACTGGGGTGTATATAGAGACGTGATTGACCAATGCAGCAGGCTCAAATCAGAAAAGGTATTTGGTTATTCTGTGTTTTTCTTAACAGCAAACTATTGAGATGTTGAACTGTTCTTTTATTAGAACACAAGAAAAATATTGAGTATGATTGAACAGAGTGATACCTTTCATTCCGAGGATTAATCAGTATTTATACTTGTAAGCAGTTAGATGTGCTACCTCAATAAGTCAAATCATACAGTCAAATCATACAGTCATCTTGTGTATGATAAGTTTGATAACAATGAATTACCTGGCATTGTATAAATGTTTGTGTTGTGTTTTTTTCTTTTGATCACCTGTAAATTGATTGTCAGTGGGGACATATCTCATTTTGAATTCACTAAAAATAGATGAATAGCGCTTCTTGGTTTTCATTTGGTCACTGTACAGAAGAGGAGGAAGAAATTGAAATGCTGTTGGAGAATTATCTGCAGACGTGTCTTGTTGGCTCCTTGTTTTGACTCGTACACTTATCTCAGTATAATTCTGATATCAACCAATCAATTAATTAAGCTGTAATCACATGTTTGGGTTGGTTAAATAAATCCATTGTCTCTGTTCTCTTAACATGATAATATAAATTACTAGTTTTCCAGTGGCCATCAGCCTTTTAAAATCCACCTCCTTTATGGGGGCTTAGTTTTGGCTAACGCAAGTCGATGGAGTCGATAGGTTTCTCTTCTAATAAACAGATGAAGAATCAAGATGATGCTCTGACCACACTCTCAGGGTTGTTTTCACTTGTGTTCTGAAATGTCTAGGTTTGGCATAACAATTGTGGAGGCACTTTGCTGACAGATTTAAGTGTGTTAATTTCTTTACCATGTAAAAATTGATGGGTGGAATGGTTAGGCGAGACAGGGTTTCATCAGTAGAAAACACGACATCACCAGATGCAAATGAAAAAAATAGACCTAAACCAAGATGTTTGTGGATCAAATCTGGAAAAAGCTTAGAACGGATTTTGACCTATTGCAGATGTGAATCTTGCCATGGTCAGGCAGAAAAGGCTTCTTGATTCTGCAAAAGAAATGGAAGATTCAATCTCTGTCAGTCTAAGGTTAGTCTGAAGCTTTAGTTGAAGATATTTTTCATCTGCTGCTTCATTTTTTATTTCCATTGTTTCACTTGGTTTTGTTTTATGCTATCTCAAAACCAAAATCTAGGCTTTCCTAGCATGAACTGTGTCACCGAACAAACAAACACACACACACACACACACACACACACATCTTCCATCTCTTTTATTAAATGGAAAGAGGAAACCATAATGATGACAGAACTTGAAGATTGTCTGGCTTTTCAATTGCTCCAAAGCTCCTCTGACATGTTAAACTGATACCATTGTTTTATGAGGCTGATTCTGGTGCTTTTTCTTCCATTCTTTGTTCTCTTACTCTCCCTTGGTGTTAAATTTATTTTCTTGCCAGCTCCCGGAGGCTTGAAGTTAGCAGAGTGGAGTTACTTCTCCAGGTCGGCACTTTTTGCGTGGCAGCTGGTGCTCTACTTGATGGTATTTACCTCCTTTGGCTAGAAACTGTTTTTGTTTACACCCTAGAAATTTGTTTTTGTTAAACAGTTCTGCATTAATTTGACAAACGAGAAGCTGCAACAACATTTCAATCAGGTTTGTTCAGTAATGCAAGTCTGCTATTTCAAATTCCTGTCATTTTTTAGGCTATTTCTTTTTTGTTTGTGATACATACATGATAAGTATACATCATGTTTTCAAAATGGAGCAAGAAGAATATAAAAGGGAAGAAATTACCTGGAGCTGGTACAACAGAGGGTGGAAATGTCCTTGTTGCTGAGGTGACTGAGCTGGTACGACAGATGGTGTAAATTTTCTTTCTTTAAAGGCTTATTAAGTAGTCCCTGTGCTGGACTTGGTTTATATTTTATCTTTCGTTATAGATACTTGATCTTGTTATGTTGCTGTAAATGACGATGTGGGAAGTGTTGATTTTGTTATTAAGTGCCACTATTTTTTCCAACACTACCAAATTGGTACTACTTGTGTTCACTACTTTTTATTTATATCATCTTCAACAGAATAAAATAATTTCCAGCACCCTGTTTAGTTCCAATATTAAATTTTATCATGAAAATAATTCTAAGAATCAAGGTAATCTCTTTCTATGGCTCTTTCAGTTTACTGTTAGCACTTATCGAGCATACAAGGTTAACTTGGAGTTTTTTTATCAAAATAAAAGATAGGTTAAGTTACAACAAATCATTCAATAAACTGCCACATGCATAATGTAACTGATCACACTAAGTAGCGACGTACGTGAGTCACTAACTACCTACCTACATTAGTTAGTAACCACAATAAATAGTGACGGTTACAAGTCACTAACTAGCGACAGCTACACGTCACTAACTAGCGATGACTATGCGCCACTAACTTCACAAACTAGCGACGGTCACAAGTCACTAATTAGCGACGGCTACGCATCACTAACTAGCAACGACTATGCGTCACTAACTTCACTAACTAGCGACGGTTATACGTCACTAATTAGCGACGGCTACGCGTCACTTACTTCAGTAACTAGCGAGGGTTATGCGTCACTAATTAACGACGGCTACGGGTCACTAACTAGCAACGTCTATGCGTCACTAACTAGCGACGGCTACGCGTCACTAACTAGCGACGGCTACGCGTCACTAACTAGCGACGTCTATGCGTCACTAACTAGCACTAACTAGCGACGGTTAAGGGTCACTAAGTAGCGACGGCTACGCGTCGCTAACACGCCGGCAGACACTATTACCGGAAAATTAGTGACGGCCTGTTTTGCGACGTTTAGCTGTCGCTAATTAGCGACGGTAACCGTCGCTAGAAAATTAGCGGCGAGTGAATTAGCAACGGGCGTTTTAGCGACGGTCGGCCGTCGCTATATAGTGTGAGTAGAGGTGGCATTTTGA
This sequence comes from Aquilaria sinensis, assembly GCA_005392925.1. Lineage (NCBI taxonomy): Eukaryota > Viridiplantae > Streptophyta > Magnoliopsida > Malvales > Thymelaeaceae > Aquilaria > Aquilaria sinensis. The sequence goes on from SMDT01000231.1 coordinate 543,594, forward strand.
ATTCTTAACTAGTTGGTGGCTGAACGCAATACCAAGGTTAATACTTTACGGAGCAAGCTCACCCAAGCATGGGAGGAGCTGAGCAAGATGGTGGAAAAAGTGCACTTGGGAAGCGTAAAGCTGGGAAGCTTGAAGGCTTGGGAGGCATCAGTTGAATCAGAGAGAAGGAAGACCGTGGACAACTATAAGGAGGTGTTAAGTTCTGGACTGAGAGGACAACCTTTGTGGCTGATAAATACACGAATGGTATGGGGGACGTGACAATGTGATGTCCTCCAGCATCTATTCCCTAGGCTCGATCTTGGTCTTTCTTGTTTCTTTCAGATGTGGACGGCACCCGTGCTAGTTATGCCCAGCTCGGGTTCCCCTTATGACCGCTTTGTTTAGTGAGGAGTTTGCTCCAGTGCCCTCTTACAGCGCTTATTAGGCTGAGAATTTAGAGGGGGATCATTCTCTAGCATCCAAATCCCCTGTAGAATTGTCTCATTCGTTCAATAGAATTCATCCCTACAAATCCCGAGATTAGGTCAGATGCCAATAACCCCTACAAAGTCACCCTTTACAAGATCCTGAGATAAGTAGAAGATACCTAATAAATGAGGAAATAAAGGTTTACCTGAATCTCCATGGGATGGGGACGAGGTTCTATAGGGCTTTCTCATCCTCGAACAGGATAGCCCCATTAAGAATGGTCTCCCCCAAGCTGAGGTCTCTATGCCTAGAGCTGCCTTCAATAACTATCCAATTTGGACAGAAAACCCCTGCCCTAGTGGGGTTAACACGTGCCTTTTAGTAGGCGAGGTAAACCAAGTTCCGTACAAAGTAAGTCAATGAGGGTTAATCTGAAAGGGGAGCAACTGGATCCAATGGAGGAGGATGCAAGATGACATTAGGCTCAATAGAAGTAATCCCGGGAACCGTGTAGGCCTGTTTGGTTGTAAGGCCGAACTCAGAAATGGTCATTGAGGATCAAGGGAAAATCCCGAGTGTTGGTGTCATGAAGGAAATTGGACTGCCCCGACTCAAAAAGATCGAGGTAACCTATATCATTAGGACCTCCCATGATGAGCCATTCAGGCATTTGGCATACAATAGGTGGTTCTTCCAATGATGCATGGAGAATGAAGCATTGTCAAGGAACTTGCTCTCGGCATAGGCAGCAAAGTAAAGGCCGCCTTCAACAACTGCCTTAATGGAAAACAAACTCTTAAAATAGCTTTATTGAGGGCTCAAAGCCCAACTCCAAACAGATTTTCATGGGGGCAAATGATGGAGGAACTCCCCGTTCTCGAACAAATGGTGATAGCAACCCCTCAATTCTCAAAGCGACCTGCTTGAGTGCATGAGAAAAGCAAAGCATCCTTGGCCAAGCTTAGAACCACTCAGGATTAGCAGACCTGAGACGGAAAACCAAGACACCATACACATGGAAGGGCCCCCATGTTTATAAGGAAATCATACACCCAAGAGGCTATAAATAAACCATGTTCACACTGCTGGGGGGGCCACATCGTTTTATTGTAAAACCCTTGACCTCGATCCCCTAGCCTGACTATCTTAAATCTTTTTGCTGTGACCACAGCTCAATGAGGACTTCCTAGAAACTTACTTTCTCTGTCCATTCACTTCACTTAAAATTCAGAGATCATTAGAAGCTATAGTTGTGGTTCACACTCACTTAAAGGTTATCATGGAATGGTCGCTCATCTAAAGGCCTCGTCAGGTTTGGTATTCTTGCAATCATTAAGACAACCATACTCGACCATTATGATGTCCTTTCACTCTCCTTAAATGGCGGATCCATGCCATATTATTTTGAGCCTATCATGGTTAGCTCATTAACAACTGTGAAGAGAAGAATTTCCATTTCTTGCGCCACCAAGAATAGCTGGCCCACTAGAGTGACCAATGTCATGCCATGGATCATGACAGTTTCTGCCAAAACACTAGGTTGAGATTTCCTAGCTTATGCAATTCTTGGGAACATCAACTCTTATCTTTACAACAAAAAGCAAATAGGGAAACAAAACCAGTGCCGGTTTGTTATAATGCTAACATGAACAGTTCAAGCATTTTGTGCTTGCTTGGTTCTTTTGACACGACAATTGTTCAAAAGAAAGTGGTGGTATTTGACCGAGGAACAAGCGTACAGGTGGAAAATCATTTGTTAATTTGTATTTGCTACACAAGGCTAACGTTTGCTATGTGGGTGTCAATTACAGTGCTCACAATATGAGTTCCATGTCTATTGTAGTCCTTCCATGAGGGGAATCAGTTCCAAAACTTCAATCACTTTTCTATTTAAGTTTTAAAATTTTACGGGAGAAAGGTAAAAAAAGTCCTATAACTTTAACAACGTTTCTAAGTAAGTCTTAATTTTCACGACTTTTTGTTTGGGTCTTATATCTTAAAAAATGTGATCTCTATTAGTCCTATAGCCAGAAAACTTGTTGGAAATCCTATGTGGCAAATAACGGACATTAAAAATAAGGGGGAAAAAAATCAAAATTAGACATCTAACTTTGTAACTTTTCTAATTAAGTCACCAGGTTTTTATTTTTTTCACAACTCACCCCCAGAACATATTCTCTTCTGGTGCCGTTGTCTTTTAAACATAAACCCACTACATTTTCTCTTCTTTTTCCTCCTTGAGAGTGAAGAACAAGGAACAATTTTCTTATTTTCTAATCGAAAAATACAAAATTTTAACTGATAACACTAGTCATTATCCAAAAATTAAAAACATATAAAGCTTCTAGAAATGAAGAATTCCCAGCAGAAAGCGGAATAAAAGCCTCCTACCAAGCAACTGCCGGATCATGTTCCAGCAAGAAAGCTAGAGCTGAATGACTTTAATCCCGATCCAGATGTCAATGGCTTGACTATACTGCTGCAAAATTTTTTAATTAATTAATCTTTCTATTTATCGATATATTCATTAATTTATAAATCCCTTTTTTCATCATCAGCAAAATCATCATCATTATATTATTATTGCTGATATAAATATCATTTCTGTAGCATACTTATAGCTCATTTTTGTAAAATTTTATAGTTTATTCTTTCAAGCTTCCATAAAAGCATGAAGAATTATTATGAAAAAGATTATATCATCTTATCATGAAATCCATAAAGTACAATGAAATATTACAAAATTAGCTGTGAAATATTAAGTAAAGAGCTATTTAATACACTATTATTGATTAATATTTTTAATTTTTCATCTGACTTGTACATCAATTGAAATTCTATAATTTAATAAGCTCAAACAATATTTTTAAAATATTTTTTAAAAAATATTATGTTTTAAAAATTTTAATTTTATAGTTGGATAACTCATAAATAATTAATTAATTTCTAAAATAAATTTTTCAAGTGATTGTTAAGTAGGTAAAATGCTAGTTTTTAAATGGCTCAAGTGATGTAATATCCTCATCCTCATGGTATATTCCTTTGACGTAACAACGATCAATGACATCAAAATGTAGAAAATATAATAGTTTATTTAGGAAAAAAAAAGAAGAAAAAAAAAAAGAAAAAGAATAAATGGTTTATTTTAAACTTTTTCTGAAAATTTCAGGCACAAAAGCAATAACTCAACCTGCACATTTCAATTAGAGTTACATAGTTCTAATTTTCTTTTGAATATAAGGGTGAATTACTAGAAAATAGGGACTTAGTGACTTAATTAAAAAGTTACAAAGTTGGATGACTAACTTTGATATTTCTCCATTGTTTTTAATGTGTGTTATCTGCCATATAGGATTTCCATTAAGTTTTCCAACTATGGGTCTAACAAAGACCACATTTTTTAAAATATATGAGTCAAATAGAAAATCATGAAGATATAGGACTTACTTCAAAAAGTTGTAAAAGCTATAGGACTTTTTTCTTACCTTTCCCCAATTTTTATGAGTTATTATTTGAGCCCTAAAACTTTCAAAATGTGAAGGGAAGGTTAAAAAAAAGTGTTATAACTTTTGTAACTTTTCTAATTAAGTCCAATATCTTCACGATTTTCCATTTGACTCATATATCTTTGAAAACGTTATCTATGTTAATTTTATAGTCGACAATGTTGATGGAAATTTCATGTGACAAATAACAAACATTAAAAATAAGTGGAAAATATCAGAGTTAGGTATCTAACTTCATGAATTTTCTAATTAAATCATCATGTCCTTATTTTCTCTCAACTTACCCTCTAGAACCATAAATATTCCTTTCTACCACCATTGTCCTTTAAGCATAAACCCGTTATATCCAGTTGCCACTCCACTACCACCGATCATCTCTACTCACCATCACTGCCCCATCTCACCCCACTCTATCATTTCCAGGTATTGCCACCCACCAGTAATGCTATATTGAGGAAAAAGAGATCACACATCACCCCTTGTCGTTACTTTCTTCAATCCACTACCATTTGATGACATTGACCGTCATCCACCCTTTTAAGAGATTGCCACCACTACCCAAACAAAACCTAGGCCTCTGATCGCTTTATTATCGTTGATGAAAGGGAAAGCACTACTTCTCTTTTAGACACACCTTTGCCTTGAGAATGTAGAAATCAAGTAAGAGTTTTAAAATGCAGGAAAATATAGAAAAGGTGTTTAAAATCAAGCAAGAATTTTAAAACACAGAAATGTGTTTTCATATTTACATATTTACAAGTGAAATAAATATGATAGATTTTGATAAAATTGCTGAAGTTCAATGAATTAAGGAATATGATTGTTTTTGGATTACTAATGACTTAATATTTTTGTGTGTCAGATGATTTTAAATTGGTTTTTTATGTATATATGAACTGATTTGATGATTGTAAAATTTAACCTGAAATACAAAGAGTTGTTGGGCACGTGCTAGAGCTAACCGGAGAAGGTGGAGCCATTATGGGATATAGAGTGCTTGCTCCGAAGAACTTAATTAGACAAGTTACAAAAAATAGATGATTGATTTTAATGTCTATTATTGGCCACGTAGGATTTCCAACATGGCCGTTGGCTATAGGACTAACAGAGATAATGTTTTTGAATATATAAGACTCAAACAGAAAATCGTGATGGTATAAGACTTAATTAGAAAAGTTACAAAACTTATAGGATTTTTTTTTTTACCTTCCCCCTCAAAATGTGTAAATAGTTAGTCCTAAACCATTAGTCACCTATTTTGAGTTACTTTTAGGACTAACTGTTTATACGTTTTGCAAATTTTAGGACTCTAATAAAAATTTACAAAATTTTAGGACTTAAGTAGAAATTTGTAAAAAATTTAGGACTGAAAGTGGTCTTTCTTCCTCCGACTTGAAAAATATTCTTTTTAGAAGTAATAAATTTTAATTTTTGTTTATAATTTTTACATTTTTTTAATTTTTTTTAAAAAAAAAGCTAAAAATATATGTTTTTTTATAAAAAATAAAAATAAAAATAATTTTTGAATATCTTAAAGAATGATTAATAGTTTCAAAGAACAAAATGTCACTTTTAATCCTAAATCTTTTCCAATGTTTCTATTTAAGTTCAAAATTTTTTATGAATTTCTATTTAAGTTCTAAAACTTTGTGAATTTCTATTTAGGTCCTAAAACTTGTAAAATATGTAAACAGTTTGTTCTAAAGCCCAAACTGGGTAACTAACAATTAAGATTAGTGATTTACACGTTTTGAAAGTTTTAGGACTAAAATAGAATTTATAAAGTTTTATAGCTTAAATAAAAAAATGATCAAAATTTTAGGACTGAATATGTCCCCCAACTCCGTTTGTTTCTTCTAGGATGTTCCTCTCAAGAAACTTGTTGCTCTGTTGTTTTGCAGTTTTAATCAGTAAGTATTCGATATGGGCTTTCAGGGACATCAATGTGGTGCTTGGCCCAAGCTCATCAAGACTTGTTAAAACTAGCTCTTTGTTTGCGGAGGAAGTTAAAGTTAGAGATTGCAACTGGAAGGTTCTTTTGTTTATGGGCTTTTGGTTTTTGTGTTTGACCATAAATAACATGTGATGTGATCTACCTATTACTTATAGGGTGTGGTATACCTCATAATAATGATCTTAAAACCCTAAGCCTACCTTGTTTCAAATTTAGGAATAACACACACATTTTTATTCTTGTGTGATGTTTATTTACAGGTTATGAATTTAGGCCTTAATAACCTTTGTAGTATTACTCCACTTCGTAGTATACAGAAACGAACAACAATTTGTACTAACATACAATATACTAACAAAAACATGAAACAAAACAGTTAAATTTAATAAATCAAATAATTGCACAAGGTGAAGCTGCTTTGAAGTTAATCAAGTAAATGGCATAAATGGTATCTAACCTTTAGTTATTGTTTCCTTTTAGTCCCAAACTTATTGAATATTTTGTTTTTGTCTTAAACCTATTATAATTGTTTCATTTTAGTCCCTCACTAAATGAAATTTATTAAATTAAAATAATTTTCTGACATAAACTTTTGAAATTTTAATTTTAATATTTGATAATTGTCTTCTAGTAAATTTAAATAGTTTAATATTTTTTTTACAGCAAATAAACGATTTAAATTAGTAGTTTTTTCTTTCTGAATGAAATAAGTTCAATTTACAGAGAGAAAAAAAATAATTTAAATTTTTCATTAACTGTAAAAAAATTATTATACAGATTAATTTTATTGTAAGACAGTTCAAATAGTTTCAATTTTGATCTAAAATGTTGTTATTAAACAAATACTTTGAGTTAACAAATTTTATCAAATTGGGATCAAAATGAAATGTTTTTATAGATTTAAGACTAAAATGAAACATGTTTAATAGGTTTAGGACTAAAACATAATATTTAATTGGTTAAAGATTAAAAGGAAATAATAACTAAAAGTTAGGACCATTCATGAAATTTACATGAAGTTAATTGCTTCCCTCGACAATAAAAATTTACCTGCCATTGACCTGGGTGCTATAGGTGGATGGCAATCTTCTTGCCATGGAAGAGCAAAAAATTGGACCAAGTTTGTTCGTTGATAAAGCACTTTCTTTAAAGTTGGTTGCACTTTCCAACAACGATAAAACCCCAAACAAAAAATCCCCATAAGAGACGGGTGGACCCAGGTTTCTTATGAATAATGGTCAAAATAAATATTTTTCTTAATTATTGTCCTTACAAAAAAAATTTGACCAATTTTAAAGATTAGCCAAAATAAATTTATCTTTGAATTATAAAAAAATTACAATTATTTTACAATTTTAGAGAGGCCCAAGCCCCTACTAGCCTCTATTTAGTTCTGCCCTGATATGGAGTTCAAACTAGAGAAATCATCAAGGCCCTATAGCTCCAATATCATTTTCAATGGGCATTACTAAGTTAGAGAAGGAAATGGAGAATTATACTCATTTCAGCAATGGGTAGAAATCTTAGTCCTCTCTTGTGCATGATTATGTTAGAAAGTTAACTGGGTTCTTCATGTTCACTCTCATTTTTGTTTAGGTCCTAAAATAAGTAAAAATAATGTTTATATCGGCCAATTTAGGGGTGTAATTGAGTCAGGCCTTTAAAAGGTAGCTTGAGCTTGAACCCAAACTAAGCCTTATCGAGCCGGGTTTATTGAGCTCGAGCTCGAGTCTCATTTTAAGCTCGAAAAATTATAGGGCCGAGCTCGAGCCCGATGCTACCCGGCCCTAAAAGAAAACGAGCCTAGGAGGCCTGCGATATATAATATTATTAATTTGGGTCTGCCTTCTAGAATTCTTAAAACCCAAAAAATGCCTAAATACTACCCAGCCCAATTGCCCAAACCTATGTCCCCACTCCCCAGTCTCGTCTCGTTATTCTTGGAGTCCCCAGTCTGGCTGCCTGTAGACTCACCTGGCTGCCTCCCTCCCCGGTCCCCAGTCCCCAGTCGCGCGATTCGTGAAACGGAGATGGCGGTGAAGCTCCGACACCCAGCCAATCCCACATCTCACCGCCGAAACCAAGCTCTGTCCCTCTTCCTTCTGTAAATTCCTGACGACTGACAACCCAAGCCAATCCCAAATCTCACCGCCGGTGATTCGCTCGACGAAGAGTGGAAGACACCGCATCAATCTTCGTCTTCCGTTGATTGCTGGAGCTTGAATCGAAAGAAATCCGCTTCCTTGTGCTGCGACATTGCTGTTCTTCCTCCCATCCGATCGAACGCTTTCTCCCACCTCAGCTGTGCCCCAATCAGATTCTCGTCCTCTCGAATCCTTGTCAGAAAAAGTACGCGAAATCAGAAGTTTCGATTGGTCGATGCTTGTTTTGACTTGCTTCTGTGTGTAGCCCAATTCTGTTATTGTATCTTTTGTTAGTTGATTTTATTTCTCTTTCCGGGAAATTAGTTTAGTTATAACTAGGACAACGATTTGTGTATCCCTTTTAACAATGTCAATGTTGATGCCATGCAGAGAATTTCGGATGCTTGGTTTCTGACAGACGAAGCTAGTCATGTGGCTCACTGACCCTTCGAAGAAGATAGGTTTCAATCGGCACATCCAAGTTGGAGACTTGGTTATTGTCTATGAGAGGCATGACTCGATGAAGGCTGTTAAAGTCAGCGAGAATGCGGTTCTCCAGAACAGTTTCAGGGTATTTAAGCATTCGAATTGGATTGGGAAACCATTTGGTTCCAAAGTGCTGAGCAACAAGGGTGGCTTTGTTTACTTGTTGGCCCCAACCCAGAGTTGTGGAGACAGAGACGCCGCATCGATCTTCTTCTTCCGTCGATTGCCAGGGGTGTAATTTCGGGCTTAACGAGCCTAAGGGCTGAGCTCGGGCTTAATTCGAGCCGAGCTCGAGCCTGAAAATTCGGGCTCAAGCATACCGAGCTCGAGCTCGGGTAGTACCGTTAACCTAAGGGGCCGAGCTCGAGCCTTAAGGGCTTGGGCCCGGCCCGGCCCATTTACACCCCTAGGCCAAGTGGAGTATCTATCCCAATTAGCAAAATTTGATGGCAAAGTGGTACTAAGTTATAATTTAAGGGTTTATAGATTCTAGTTACAAAAGGTTGGAGGTGAGATATGACTTTAGGTCGATCCGTTAAGGCTGAAAGCCTGAAACAGATGTGACAATGTCTGCATATAAGAAGTGGAACACATCGTTTTGCATATTGCAAGTGCTATTTTCCCCATCTTTATTTGTTTTTTTTTTTGGGAAAGTTACAAAAACCCCCTTGATGTTTGGCCTAACTTACACTTGTCCCTTCTATTTTAGAAAACTTACACTTTGCCCCCTGAAATAGTCACATCATTCAAATTCACTATTATGCAAGTGAGCCAAATACCATGACTGCCCAATAAGATTTGCAAATTGTGCAAATCAACCATAATATTCATTTCATACCACCTTCAATCCATTTTCTCTAAATATATGATATATTTCTAAAAAAATTTATATTTCTAAATAATTTATATCTTTGTAAGGTTGCTAATAATTTCAAGATATATAATATATTTCCATTTTTATAAACCAATAATTAATGATTGTGATTAATATTAGTATTTACTTGTTTAACATTTTATTGATTTTTTAATTAGTTCAAATAGAGAAGTATCATCTTTTTTTATAAATATATTTTAACTAGTAAATAATATATTAATTAGGCACATTATTAATTACATATCATTATATCGTTAATTAAGTACATTTTTTAGACAAATGGTAATTAATGTTTTTTAACTTTCTAGCATATCCCATGAAAACATTAACAAGTTATACTTATTTTTTTTTACAAAAAATTAAAATTTTAATAATTCTTAAAATATAACACTTTAATAAGTGTGAAATTTAGTTATGCATTCAATAAATGTATTACACATTTATTTTTTTTAGTTACCATTTAGTTATGTATTTAATAAGTTCAAGACTTTTGTTCCCGTGGAAAACCTTAAACAAATTTTTAGTTCAAGCTATAAATTAAATTATCAAGGAAGCCATTATCAGTCTTCTAAGCATAAAATTAGAATATTAGGTGGAAATTTATTGTGGATATTTATTTTTTATTTTTTATTCTTTAAATTTTATGATCTTTTTTTTCGTTAAAATGTGTCAATTTTGGTTTCAGCTCCCTTTTCCCCCTTATTCCACCAATTGTATCCTACAAATATTGGTAATCTTGGTTTTGCCTCTCTTTTCCGCCTTACTCCACTAATTATATCCACCATGAATTTCCACCAAACATTTCAATCTTATACCTAGAAGGTTGATGATGACTTCTTAATAATCAGTTTATGACTTGAACTAGGAACCTGCTTGAGGTCTTTTATAGAAAACAAAAGCCTTAAACTTATTGAATACACAACTAAATGGTAATTAAAAAACAGTAAATGTATTATATATTTGTTGAATGCACAACTAAATTTCACATTTTTTAAAGTAATATATTTTATGAATTTTTTTACTTTTAATTTTTTTTTTGTAAAAAATAAGTATAGCTTATAGAGTTTTTCATTGGGTAGGGTAAAAAGTTACAAAGCATTAATTACCGTTTTGCTAAAAAATTTACTTAATAAATGATATAATGTTATGCAATTAATAATGTGCTTAAATTAATATATTATTTATATTATGTGTTGATAAAAAATTGTAGAATGTGAATATTTCTTTCATGTGGTGAAAAATTAGTTTTCAAAATAAAATGAGTTTAGATAAAATATAGTTGTCCTAAAAGATGATACTTTTCTATTTGAATTAATTGAAAAATAAATAAAATGTAAACAAGTAAATATTAATGTTAATCACAAGCATAAACTATTGGTTTATAAATATGGAAATATATTATAGATCTAGAAATTATTAGTAAATTTATAAAGATAGAAATTATTCAAGAATATGTAATTTAATATAAATATATTATATATTTAGAGAAAATGGACTGAGGTAGCATGAAATGAATATTGTGTTTGATTTGTATAATTTGTAAATCTTATTAGACAATCATGGTATTTGCCCCACTTGCTTAGCAGTAAATTTGACTGATTTGACTATTTCAGGGGGCAAAGTATAGGTTTTCTAAAATAGAGAGTATAAGTGTAGGTTACGCCAAATATCAGGGGATTTTTGTAACTTTTCCTTTTTTTTTAATGCATTGTTTTAAAACTGTTTTGTCTCTATTAAAAGTTTACGATAGATATACAAGACATAATACATTTCTTTTTCAAAAATAAAGTCATCAGCCTATTTTTGTAAAGGTATTTCTTTAAGAGTTGTTACACTGTAAGGCGGGACATGTGCAGTCTCTTGGAACAAAAATGTAACGAAAGAAAATTTAAAAGGAATAAAAAACATCTAAAATAAGTAAAATAAACATATTCTTTTCAAATATTTAGATATTCTCTTAAAGGTGCATATTTTATTTAAAAATGTAGTTTAAATATGTCCACAAACTAAACAGTAACGTTAAAGTTAACGACTATCCCCTTATATATATATATATATATATATATATATATATATATATATATATATATATATAAGTTGAGTTAATTAAGTTTAGCAAGATTAAAGGAATTTCAAAAAGAAAAATGTCAAAGATAATATTTTGAATTTGAATCATTTAAAAATAATCTTAATGAAACTAATTATCGTGTAATTATATATATATATATATAAGTTGAGTTAATTAAGTTTAGCAAGATTAAAGGAATTTCAAAAAGAAAAATGTCAAAGATAATATTTTGAATTTGAATTCATTTGAAAAATAATCTTAATGAAACTAATTATCGTGTAATTTCATTTTATTTATATTTTTTTAATATGGTGATATTGTGGTTGGAGGGTTTCATACATTAGGACCTCAGTTTTATATAATAGATAACTAATTTCATGCATTAAGAATTTGATTTAGTACTGGAAGAGTTTTCTCTATACTTTATAGGAGAAATGATTATTCAATGGAAAAAAATGATGATTCAATTTCGTATAATAGAAACTCATTATTTTATGATAGTAACTCATTTACATTCAATAGGAAACCAGTTTCGTTCAATAAATATCTAGTGTTGCATAACAAAGTTTTTTATTTTATATAACATGAAGCCTCTTTTTGTACATTAGGTAACCAATTGCATATAATAAAATCTCAATTTCATATACAACATATCAATTTCATACATGAGGATTTAAAAAACTCAGTTTTATCTATAAATTGCTTTCAAGTTCTATTTTCCTGTCAACTGAAATGTTGGATGTATCTTCACATTTTATTGTAGTATTTGTACACTAAGTTCTAAAAAATTTACTTAATTCCACACAAATAGTTCTTAACTTATTACAAACAATTCTTATTTTCTTGAAATTTATTTCAAGTTTTATACATTATTTAAACTCAACACTCATGTAGTAATTTTGTACATATATGAACCAAGTTTTTGTACAATCAAGGGTGAGCGAAATTCTGGTTATATATGAAATAACCAAAAACCCAAAAAAAAATATATTTTTGATTACCTTTTTTAGGTGTAATTTTGGTTTTCGGTTGTAACCAAAAGCTGATGTGCAAGTTTGGATTGATTTTTTGTTTGCTTTAATTAAAATTTAGTTAGCAGAATAAACCGATTCTTTCCTTTATTGGTATTTAAGTTCAAGATTTGGAAAACATTATGTATAAGATAGATGTTTACTATGTGTATATGTGTGATGTTTGAATTTGGAATGTGAATGCATATACAATTGGATTATCCTAAACAAAAATTGAAAAGCTGAAAAAAAAATTCCTACAAATTGATTTATTCGATTATTAGTACACAAGACAAAAAATGAACAAATTTGGTTATTGAGTTTTGGTTAAAATAAAAAAAAACAATTGGTCATATATATATATATATATATATATATATATATATATATATATATATATATATATATATATATAGATATATATATATATATATCTATATATATATATATTAAAAAAATAACTGAATATAAATGAAATATAACTAAAACAAGAAAATGAAATTAAAAATAAATTTTTTCATTTTAGTCTTGTTTAATGTTCATTTGAGTTATTTATTTATTCTTTTACATTTTTTTTTATAAATGAACAAATAAAGTTGAGTAAATGAAAAAATATATATGAATAAAGAACATGATCTTTTTAGTTTTATTTCTTGTTCATTTAAGTCGATTCCTTGCTCTTTTTAGTTTTTCCTATAGTGTTCATTTTTCATGAATGAATCTTTCCTTTTTAGAATAAATCAACATACAAATAACAAGAGCAAGAGAAAGAAAAAAATTTAAAAAAAGTGGAAAGACAATTACCAAATAAACAAAAAAAAATAAAAATCAAAATAATAAATAAAAGAAAATAAAGAAAAAGATGTTGCAATTTTTTTATGCTATGAATATGTTCTTTTAAAATCCATAAAAAATCTAAAGCAACAAGGAAAGATAAAAATTGAAAAAAAAAATAAACAAAAAGGTAGAAAATTTTGAAAAAAAAAAGAATTATACAAAAAATGAAAAAAATAATAAAAATGGTAAAAATTTGACAAGTTTGAAAAAATGAGATTTAAAAAAAAGGATTAAAAATAAAAAATTTAAATTTAAATAGAAAAAACTAGAAAGGAAAAAAATGAAAAAAAATTGGAAAAAAAAAAGAAGTGGGAAAAGCGGCAGATAGATAGGCTTAGTAGCAATATTGTCAAACTTGGCCCAGAGGGCAATCTAAAGTGGTGGCCGAGTGGCGGGTCAATCTGCTTGACCGGTTCAGGCGATTGTACCAACCACAACACATATCAATACGCAAGCATCCTTGCACCCCCGCCGAGTATGTCCTGTTGCTATTTTACAAAATATGCTTCGATGGCAACTACAAGAATAAAATTTTCCAAAGCATACTTCAATTTTTTTTCATACATAAAGTATTTTATATTAAAATGACACTTAATTTAAATATGTGTATGGTCAATCATTCAAATTTCAATATTCTAAAAGCATGCACTTATAAAAGTCTCAACATAGTTATAGTCATGACTTTTTTTTTTTTTTTTCACTTTAAAAATTTTGGTCAACCAGTAAAGCATCAACTCAAAATAATTGATTCAGCAAAATGGCCAAGCCCACATAGTAAAAAGAAAAGTTCCAAGCCCACAATAAATTCAGTCTTACCTAGGTAAGTCGTGCTAAATGGGTTACTAGTCTTCTAGACCTTCCAGGTTTGTCCTAAGCAAGTTTAAAAGTGCTACTCGGTTTGTAGTGCCCTCCATATCGTGGTTGAATTGGCCCAACTAGCTAATTCAGGCTAGGTTTGATAACATTGCTTAGCAGAGAATTGGAACCATGCCACCACCAATATCCTTAAAAACATGCTAACTATTAGATCAAATGTAGAGGTTTGTCTAAATCTTGCATAATTGGTAAAGTACATTTTTTGTGCGTTAAAAAGGACACAAGTTTGACCCTTCTTCTAGTAGATATAAGACACACACACATATATAAAGAAATCATTTTTTTAATTATTTGCTTGACAGTAACTTTATCTTAATAATTTGAGCTTTTAAATCACATCGTTCTATTTAGAAGGAACGAGGTACAAAATGACTTGTGCGCTGTGACAGTCATATAATGCAACAATATCAAGTGTAAATAAGATGAAGTGTAATTAAGGAACACATCATTTTGATTCAGTGCCTATATTGACATTTAGAGCCTATATTGGTGATATCATACATAAAGAGAGATGTAAGGGGAAAAAAATCATAGTAATTACATGGGCAACTGATTTATTAGGTAATTTGCATAATATTCAATATGCATGACTTATATAGATATCTGATATGAATAGTTTGATTACATATATGAAAAGTACATGACTATAACATGTTATTCAAATATATGAAGGAATCGATTATTAATAATAAAAAGATAAGATTGAAACACAAAATTATATTTAATTTATGTTATTCAATTAATGGTTTAACCATTAATGTAGTAAAGGTAAAAAGAAAAGAAAAAAAAATTGACTAAAGCGGAACCAACCGAAATTCTACAAAAAAATGGACAAATCAAGTGACTAAAGTTTTGTTTGAGAAAACAATAATGAAAAAAAAATAGTTTGGGGGCCAAGATAGAAAATAAATAATTTAGGTATTAAAAGTTTAACAGTTGACTTAATAAAAGTTAAGAAAAAAACTCTATTTTATTGAAAAAATTAAACAAACTATAGTGACCAATGTTTTATTTTAGAAAATAATATATATAAAAAAAAGAACCAAGAGATCAAACAAAAACACTATAATTATGTAGCATTAAGTTTAGGGCCCAAAATGTCAAATCGATCAAACTCAGGGTCTAATATGGGAAATGAAAACAATGCAAGGACTGGAAACACATTTCACCAAAAAGAAATGTGAAACAAAATGAAAGTGAAAGAACAGCATGACATGCCTTCAAAAAGCTATTATCTTTTGAAAATTTGAGCAAAATTCCAAAAACAAACAATCGCATCCAAAAAAAAAAGAAGAGGAAAAGAAAAAGGAATTAGGTGGACGAACAGGCCGTAACCCAGCCTAATACCAAGAGGCAAAAGTGAAAACACACTATAATTTACTGTATAAATGAATAGTAACCCAAAACGGTAATTAGAATACAGTATAATAGCTTAATTGAGTCATATTATTGGTTTCTTTCACCATTTTTTCTGGTAATCCTCACCATTTTTGTTTTTACATTCTTAGGTCTCCAATTGTTAAAAACTTAAAATGACATAAAACCAATAATTTCTGTTGGAAAAGAAATTGAGAAAAATAAATAGGAACACAAATTAATGAAATTATACTATATTATAAAGAATAAAGAGTTTTTACTGTTCATAAACAGTAATTTTCCAATGTGGCCTTTTTTTTTTTTTTTTTGCTTCTTCCAACTTATGGTCAAACCCCTTTTTTGGTCTCTAAATGTTTCACATCTGCCATAATGCTCCATCACTTTTTCTTGTTGTTGTCAGCTAGAGGGTAGACCATTTGTTAATGGTGACATGATTGTTATATCATAAAGATTGGGAACATTACTACCCATAATAAACATTATAGGGACCTAAAAGTATTTTGTCCATTTTTTTAACACATCAGGGTTTTTGCAGAATGGTCAAATCTCTCATTTAGTCCCTGGATATAACATTTTTGCCTTAATGGTTCCCAACTTTCATAATCTGTCATAATCCTTTTTTGCCTTTTCGCTAATCAAACTTTTTGTATATACTAGAAATCAAAGGTTTTTAAGGAGAAGGGAAGAGGACTATATTGATCCCTAGTCGCGGGTATAAAAAATTTTTAGATATGCATTTATTAACCAGATTAAATACCAAAAGTTCTTTTTTGGCATTGTTTGACTCAGAGTTTTAATTATATACGTTTAATTCAAAGTTTTAATTAGCTGAAACAACTGCACACTTTTTATAATGCATGAGTGTTTTACACATATTTGATTTAGAGTTTTGATTAGTTGAAATAAGTAAGCAATTTGTATTATGCATGAGCACACAATTCTTAAAAGGTTTTATTTTATCACTAATTCATTAGTGAGTAAAAAATTTGAAAAATCTATGCATGTAACTTTCTAAACACTAGAAACTTTCTTTCTCTTAATGGTTTTATTGAATTGATTAATAGAATTGCTTTAATCATTTTTCATCTATTATCTTTAATGCTTTTTTGATACTATATAAACACATCTTTAGTTAACTACTTTATGTGCTTATAATTGTTTATACTCAGATTTTACTTAATGTAAAGATAAGTCTTAATGGTTAAATTGTAAATCTATTAATATAAATTAAGTACAATTTTGTGTTTCAATCATATTATTTTGTTATTCATGATTGTGTTTTTCAATATGAATTGTTCTCTATGGTTTAATAAAATAATTTGGTCCATAATTGCTAAAATTGAAATTAAATTTTTCTAAATAAATTTCTCATTGATATTAAATATTAGAATTTAAGTTGATAAAAGAGAGAAATTTTTAGTGAACTATTTTTAATGAAAGAATTATACATTTCAAAATACATATGATTTTATGTTTCTATTTACTTAATTTCAATTATTGATTAAGTCAGTTCAGCTTTAATTAATTTTTTTTATATTTTTTAATTATTTATTATTTAAAATTTTTAACTCAATTTATTATAAAAAATACCTTCTACATAATGTGGTCAAACATTTCTCATATAAACTATTTGCCAGTCCAAAACTTTTTATGTTATTGTATTAAAAATTTTAAATTATCATCTGACTAAGTTAGCAATTTAATAAAGTTAAATGGCCCACAAGTTAGGTGCAAGTGGATATTTTTGAACAATAATACTCTTTTATTGAAAGACTGAAAATAATAGTCAGGGTTATAATTTTCCCTAACAGGAAAAAAACTAATTAACATAATTTCACATTAAAATTTATTCTAAAATATATTACTAATTCAGAAAAATTTAAAAATTATAAAGATTTAAAATGTTTAGTTAACGAATTCAAGAATGAGTTTTAAATTTTAATGTCAAATGAAAAATAAAACAACCAACACAAGCGGAGAGTTGACGAAGACAGTGGACGTAAGATATTTAACAACGTAGAATCGGCCCCATGGGCTTATTTTATTACTTATTGGCCTAAAGCCTTTTTTGCCCCTTTGACTTTGTTGACTCGTACCTTTAACCCCTTGAACTTTAACTCGTTTGACTCACCCCTCAAACTTTGAAACGTGGTACCTTTTACCCCCTCAATTCATTTTAATGAAGCATGTGCTATCACGTGACTTACTTCCGTCGCAGAAATATCAGTTTTAAATCTTATGTGACCTAAGTAGACAAGAAAAGTAATATGAATGGCCGGCTGTGGGTTTCCACCAAATAATACGAGAGTTCGCTTTGTTTATAACATGAGAAGAGCATTGAAACAGAGCAGACGTTCTTTTCTTCAAACCCTAGACCCAGTATCCTCAATTCATTGCAATGAGCAAAAATTCGGTCTCTTCTTCGATACCCACCACGAGGACGAGCCATGGAGGTGAAGATGCCCCTGTTTGTATGTGTAATTTAAAGGCTGCAAGCTGGACAACTAAAAAGGGACAAAACATTGGAAAACGATTTTTTGGGTGCCCAAACTATTCTGATGAGGTGAGTTTCTATTTATTTTGTTCTTTTTGTTATTTTATCTTGTTCACGGTTCAGTAATTTCTATTAGATTTGATGAGATGAGTTTTTTGATATTTTGAAATAATTGTTTTTTATGTTCGTCAATTCCTATTTTGTTTTTCTATGTACATGGATCCAACATTGCATCTTTTTGTGTGGGCTTTTGTTTTTTTTGCTCTTTGTTTATTAAATGGCTTTTGGTTTGCTTTAGCCTTTGTTGACTACAATTGTCGATAGATAATTAAGCATTTTAAAGTTGCAACTCAAAATCTATTAGTTTGATTGATTCTTTGTATCATTGAGCACTATTATTTGCTTCTGAAATTAGTACAACCGAATGGTGCAAAATTGTGGTTTTTTATTGTTTGAATGTTTTTCTAGATAGTTTATCTAGTTACTTGGAAATAGAATAATTGAAACAGGTCCGGTTCCACCTTAACTGAAATCATTTCAGTGCAATATACACATTTTGTATATATACTACTATTATTTCAATGTAATGTGCATATTTTCTTTTTGGATACTTTTGGTGGTTTGAATTAATTTTTTTTTTTGTAGTTCATCAAATGATTTGTAACTATTTTTTTTTATACAAAGAAGACGATGTAGGTTTTGGGAATGGATTGATGACCCTTTTCCACCTCAAGCAAAGGCCACAATTTTAGAGCAATGTATGAGGGCACAAGAAATGGAATATAAAGCAACAATGCTGGAGTTGAAGTTGAAAGAGGCATTAATTACAGGAAGGAGTAGAAGTGAAAGCAATAACCAAGAATTACCTGAGATAGTTGCTGCTCTTTCCTTACAACAAAGTAGTTTGAGTGAAATTAGGGGATATGTCAGGAATACTAGGGCAGTTGTTTGGGTCATGTGTGTTGGATTGGCTTTTTTATTGTTATGGAATGGTAGTAGTAATTAGCCAGAATACTACGTTTGTGATGAAATTGTAGGGTGGACCTGAAATTGTAGGGTGGACCTTGAAAGTTATGAATCATGTAATGTACATTGTTTGAGTTAATGTTATTTAGAGTTGCTGTAGATTTTTGTCAGGTTTTTATTGGTTTAATACAACTTGTCTATTGTTTTTTTACTAGCTTTTACTAGTTTAGTTGCTACAGATTTTTTGCTGCAAGTTGTTGGTCACTGCAGGTTTCTTGTGATGCAACTTGTCTGCAGCTGATTATCTCTCCTTTTGACCACAACTTCAGGATGATCTCTCTTTTTGTCAGGTCTAGGAGTGCATATAATTCCTTTGGAGATGCGGTTGTTTTTGACACAATGTATAGACCGAATCAATATCTGGTTCCTTTTGCACCTTTCACTGGGGTTAATCATCACGGTCAGCTGGTTCTCTTTGGTTGCACGCTAATTGTTGATGAGTCAGAATCTTCATTTACTTGGTTATTTAAGACATTTCTATCTGCAATGAATGAGCAGCTTCCTGCCTCCATCACAACAGACCAAGATAGAGCCATTAAAACCGCAACCCAACAAGTCTTTCCAGGAACTCGCTACTGCATTTGCAAATGGCATATGCTGAGGGAAAGCCAAGAAAGGTTAGCACATGTGTATCTCTGCTTGATAAATATGATCTCCAAAAGAATGAGTTGCTTCAGGCAGTGTACAATGCTCGTGAACAGTGGGCTCCAGTATATTTTCGTGGCAATTTCTTTGCTGCTTTTTCTTTTAATCAAGGGGTGACCTCATTTTTTGATGGTTATGTAGACCAACATACTTCGTTACCAGTGTTCTTCAAGTAGTATGAAAGGACCTTAGAACATTCATTGGAAAAGGAAATTGAAGCAAATTATGGTACAATATGTACCACACCAGTTCTGAAGACCCCTCACCAATGAAACAACAGGTAGCAAATTTGCAATTATCCATCCTTGCTAGATTTTGTAGTTACCTTCTAGCAGATGATCCTTAGCTGTTTGTAGATATGATACATGGCTTGGCAGACAACACAAACACCCAATTCATAACCACAACATTTTGGCCAGAACTTGTGAAAGTTGCTGATCAGATTTATGGAGTCAAACACAAAAACAGAGTCAGCAATGTTAGTCTTGTTTCCATAGACAAGGCTTTGAACATCATAGAACAGGATCAGTTGGAGTAACAAAGGTTGGAGCCTTCCATCTATTGATATTATTGCATATGCCAAAAGAGGAATATACCACTCAAGTTGAACCTCAATATATATATATGTGTGTGTGTGTGTGTGTGTGTGTGTGTGTGTGTGTTCAATATCAGCGAACAAGGCAACATATTCACTTTAAGCAGGTGCTAGCATATTCACATTAAGCAGGTGTTTAAAATCTGAACTTCAGAACCAAGGTTAAGGATTCAAACACATTTCAAATATGAAGATTAACTTTGTACTCAGCCTTGCAGGTGAAAATTATTTCTCTAGCAAAAAGTCATTCTTAAGGTCAAACCTTGCAAGTAGAGAGGAAATACTAGAAAATGCCAAACATGTGTACTTCTAGTGAAATGTTCTAGCAAAGTAATGTATCTTACAGTTTAAAACAGAACCAGTGGCACTAGGCTAGTCAAAACCAAACATTTTGGATTCTTGCTAAATTTTCTATCACATCACACATCTTCCTAATATATAAATGAACAGCAGCAGGTCTTCACCGAAGTTGGCAGCCTAAAAAATATGTTGAATTCTACTACCCAGGCTGTAGATAAGAAAACAGTAAGTGTTAAAATTTGACATTGATGCTGAAATACATATCAAAAGAGATAATCACTTAAATGTGCAGATCCCTTATAGGCAACTTAAGCCTCTAATTGCAACTATTTGCTTGTGTTAAAGGTACTTGTAATAAGTGAAGGGAAGTTTGGAAGTAACTAAAAATCATGAACCATGAATTAAGTCATAAAAAGAAAAAGAAATTCAAGAACATACTTGTGAAGTTTGTTGGCTGCTTGTTTGAGGAACGTCATATTTTTTCCCACAAGACCTTGTGTTATGGCCAACTTGATTACATTTTTTGCAGTGTATTTCCCGACCATGTCGTGAAAGCTTGACTTGCCTTTCTTTGGTTCATTCCTAGATTTTATCCTCCGCTTACAAGGCCTCCTAGGCATTCGCTTCGGCAGTGGAGGTAGAAGAATGTCCTGTCCACTCTCTTCCCAAAAATCTTCACCAGAAATTGGTTCAAGAGAGTACTTATAAGCTTTTAAAAAATTCTCATTTTTGTAACAATCCCTCACATACTTCATAGGATCCTCATCCTTGGATTGAATTGCAGCAGCAGCATGTACACATGGTATCCCACTAATATCCCAACCTTTGCAATTGCAAGTTTTCAGACGCAAATCCACAGCATATTGTGATCTCCCAATGCTAACTTAATATCCCTCATCACTATTACTCATCACTTTCCAAAAGTAACTTTGCTCAATATTTTCATTTACTTCCTTAATGATCAAGTGACCATACTCTTCCTTCCATTTGCTTGCAGCCAATCTTCTTTTCATGTTTCTCTCAAACACATATTCCCTTATCTCTTCTAACATAGAAATAATGGGTTTGCTCTGAGCAGAAATTAATATAAAATTAAATGCCTCACAAATGTTATTATCAACACTATCACATTGCGCTGTAACTGAAAAATATGTCTTACACCACAACTTTGGATCGACACGTAGTATAGCATTTTTGGCACCAACTTCCATTCATTCTATTTCATCTAGCCTCTTTCTTAAAGTTGGCTCGTTTGGAGCATTTGCAATAGCATAGAAAGCAAGCTTAAGATCTTCACCTCGAAAATTTGGATACCAATTGCTGTATATGTGCCTAGCATATAGCCTATGTTCAGCTCTTGGGAAAATGACTTCAACAACATTAAGAAGTCCCTATAATAACAACATACACTACTATTAATTTGATGGATAGCATAAATTACTAAAACCTGAAAATGAAAACTATTTCTCATGTAAATGGACAAACAAATGTGGAGTTTGTTAACAAACAAAATCAAATTTAAATTATTTTCAGGTACCGTTACCCAAATGTGCAATTTGTTAACAAATGACATCAAGTTTAAACTAATTTCCTTGGCAAGTTCTATTAGTTCGTTAAAAAACCTGAAGTTAAAAGGTTATGAGATCATGTCATGTTATTTACTATGGAAAATTTTCATCTACTGACCTGCACAAATGACTTACAAAAAAAAAATATAACCAGCTGAGAAAATGAAATAGCACCATTGAACAAGTAGAGACAGTTGCTACAGTATACATACAAATTAAAACCTGAGACCATAAATAAAAGGAATGTATAAAATTGAGAAAAAAAATCAAACTAACCTTTTGTTGGTCAGACATAAAGATCCAATTGCATCCATCTATGGTTTGGATATCTGCTCTTACGTGTTGTAGAAACCAAGTCTAAGATAAAGTATTCTCTACCTCAACAACCGCCTACGCCAATGGATACATTTGATTATTTGCAT
Organism: Aquilaria sinensis; assembly: GCA_005392925.1. Taxonomy (NCBI): domain Eukaryota; kingdom Viridiplantae; phylum Streptophyta; class Magnoliopsida; order Malvales; family Thymelaeaceae; genus Aquilaria; species Aquilaria sinensis. The sequence goes on from SMDT01000231.1 coordinate 566,187, forward strand.
CTTTCTCTATGGCAGTTAAAAGTTGACCCTTTACTACTCTTTTTAGAAAACAACCATCAAGCCCTATAAATTTTTGACAACCTTGTAAGAAACATTTCTTTAATGCTGCAAAGCACACATAGAATCTCTTGAAATATGGTGGAATTCCATGACCTTTGTACTCAACTTTAATATCAACACTATTCTCTGAATTTGAAGCTACCAATGCTTTTGCATATTCATGCCCAACATCCCTCTCTACCTTTTTTTTAATCATTGCTTTGGCCTTCTTGCATATGTTTCTAGAAACTCTAATTCCCAACACCTCCCAAATGGTTTCCTGGAGAAAAGAGATCTTTATTTCAGGATATTTTGCAACAAATACTTCAAAATTCTGGGCAATCCATGGTGCTTTAACTTTAGAAATTTTAAACACCTTATTACAGTTATGCTTCTTCCTATACCTCTTCACCATGAAATATATTTTACCTTGGAACTTTTCTCTTGATGCAAATAGGAGCCATTGAGAACCTTCTGACTTACACTTCACCCTAACTTGAGAAGGCTCATTATTCACATAATCATAGTCTATTTTCTCGGTTACACAATACTTCAATAATGCCTCCTTAAATTCATTATGATTAGTGAAAGTTAAGCCAATTGAGAAATTAACTGTGGCTAACTTTGGATCATACCTTTTGAAATGATTCCTCCTCCTTGACACAACTTTCACACCATCTTCATCTGTTCCGAAACGGAAGCTTCCAAGATCATAATTGTCTAACTCATTACAGCTTTCAGTTGCTGTCTCACTGCCACTGTTGTCATCACCTTCACCTACTGCCTCTTGATAATTATAGGAAAAATTTGGAAATAAGCTTGCCAAACTAGGATTATTTACCACAACACCACCATAATGCTTTTTTATCTTAGATATTCCATCTAATACTTCTTCATCAGAACCTTGTACTATTGTTTCATCAAAGTCGTCAAGTTCAGTTTCTAATGCCACATTTTGATCCTCCTCTTCATCATCACTATCACTATCATAGCTAGCTTCAGTTTGTTCCTCAAACAAAACACCTTGTTGCCCGACATCTTCTTTAACTTCCCTTTCTTCGAAACCTGTAGTTTCATCCTCAGATGTAGGAAAATCGCTGCCCCTTGGGTTTTTAAGTAAATTCTTATCTTTTTTAGTCCCATGCATGGAGTGCTCCACATATACTTCCACTCCCCTATTATTAATTGCACAACCTACCATATCCATTGTGTTATCATCATTATTTAATACCCTTAGGCATTCATTAAGACACAAATTGGGTACCCGATAGTACATGGTCTTCAAATCTTTCCCATTAAACCCAATTTCCTTTAGCACATCCATAATGCACCAACAAGTCATGCTTTCACTATCAAATTCTTTAACACATTTCAAATAATTAACATATCTTACATTTGGATTCTTCAATAATATTCCTGCATAGTATAAGTCCACTTTAAATTTCACCATCTACAATAAAATAAATAACATTGTATATTATTTTGTTAATAATCTTGTATAGCCTTAACAAAATGCTTTCAATAAAATATGACACAACACCATGTCCACTAATTTACCAAAAAAATACTCATATATTTACATACAAGTCAAAACTACATAAGCATCCAACCAAATTTCCTTTACGCACATGCTACTTTATCAAAACCTATGCACACTGTTGTGAGTACAGATGATGGGAAAAAGAATCTTACTTTATAATAGTATTAATGCAATTGTTTCTCACAGGGCTGGCAATGCAAAGACATAAAGAACTTACCTTTTTCTTTCAATGGCTGATAGTGTCGAATTTGAAAAGTTTGATTATACTCAACTCGTCTTTTTTTGATCATACTCAACTTGTCTTTTTTCTGATTATACTCATCTTTTTGGCGGTAAGGTTTTCACTCTCACGCCTTTACTCTACTCCCGTATAATTACGTTTCTTTGGGTATAAATACTACTTAAGTCATTCTCCTTTCATTTATTATCCATTTATATCTTCCTAGAATCAAAACTAACATTTAGGCAATACACGTCCCACAGGTTACTAGACAAGTCAAGTTTCCGTCGGTCAAAGGGGTAAAAGGTACCACGTTTCAAAGTTTGAGGGGTGAGTCAAACCGAGTTAACGTTCAAGGGGTTAAAGGTATGAGTCAACAAAGTCCAAGGGGCAAAAGAGGCTTTTCGCCTTACTTATTACTATTTGCGGAAGGGTGGGCCCAGTGGTAGTACTTATTATCATGGGGACTTCGCGGGCTTGACTCTTTCCATGTCCTGCGTGGACTGTGTCTCCGTTTTACGCTGACTGGTTTTTTTTTTTAGTTTTACTCCCTCTTCTATCAAGTATCTATTAAATCATTTAATTTGATACAGAAATTAAGAAAGTTGAGAAAATTTATGTATTTTTTTTATTATTTTAAATTTTTTTATAAATAAATTAAAATTTAAAAAATAATATAATAAAATAATTTATTAAATATATAAATGTTATGAAGATTTGAAACTGTCGAAGATAGAACATGTTGAATAGTTTTGAGACGCTTCTCTGAAACATAGGAAATTATTATTATTATTATTTTTAAATTTACTGCGCATTTTCTCGTCTCTTTCCCTCTCTTTTCCATCTCCTGGAAGGTGAAGAAAACGGGGACCAATCTATCCTGCGACTTCCTCCGCAGCAATTTTTCCTTCCGGATTTTCTGTCGTCTTTGAAAGGTATAACAAATTTTACCCGTTGAAGTCATTTAAGGTTCTCACCTCCCGATTGTTGTTGGGACTCGGGATGGGGACACAATAAAGGGCTCTGTTCCTGCCTGGTTTCATGCGATGATATCTAGGTAACGACCCGAGTTTCATTACAAGGGGAAACAAAGATGTGCTGGTGAGAACATCTGTTGTCGACTTTGTTGAGGTGGGCGGGTTTTACTGATTCCCGAGACTCAGAGCTGTGGTAGCCTCTCCCACATGAACTATTTCTTCTTCTTATAATTTTATTCTGTTATTTTCTTCTTTTAATCTTTTTCCACCTTTCAGTTCAATTATTGATGAAGTGAAGTGAAATAAGTAGATGTTGTTGAGGTCATGTCAGAGAATTTAGCTTTTCGGACCGATGGTTGCTGTTTTGACCTTCTCAATTAGCTTTCTTCAAGGCTTGGCTGCTGATGGGCTTAATTTTGCTACAGTGAATTTGTACGCCTGATTCTTAAGTTGGTTTCTTCGTCGGGGAGTTTGTAGCCAAGGTTATGGCTTCAAGTGTAGGCAAGTTCGTAAGGTAAGAATGCAGTATTTGCTGGTATGTGGTTCAAATTGGAGAGTTCCTATCTATGGTATTGAGCCGGTAGAAAACGTTTCAAGGATTTGCAGTAGTGGCCATCTAGGTTTCCTTTGGTTTGTCTGATTTATCTAAGTTAGGTTGCATGTTTCTTGGATTTTGGTTGTTGTTACTTAATTGAATCATTCATATATGCTGCCTTAGTTTTTAACATTCTACTTTCTGTTGATCTATTCAGGTTTGAAGATTTTAGTCCAAAAAGTTCTTTTAGTTCGGAACCAAGGTCTTCCTCTGATACGTTGTTGCCCGGGAAGGGCAGTGGACCTTTAAGAGCTGTTATGGACAGGATCCACAGAGGATATAAAGCAGGTTCTGCAAGGATTAAGAGCTTGAAGAGAGCAATTAGCTTCAGCTTCCATTCTTTTGGTGGTAGTAGAAATGGTAAAGATTCAGTCAGCAGGAAGAAAATTCTAAATCCACAGGGACACTTCCTTCAGAACTGGAATAAGATATTTCTACTTGCATGTGTAATTGCTCTGGCCTTGGACCCATTGTTCTTTTACATCCCTGTGGTTGATGGAGTAAACAAATGTCTAGACTTGGACAAGGGGATGGAAATCAGTGCTTGTTTGCTTCGTACATTTATTGATGCATTTTATGTGCTTCATATGATCTTTCAATTCCGAACTGGGTTTATTGCTCCATCTTCTCGGGTTTTTGGTAGGGGCGAGCTGATTGATGATCCTTGGACGATAGCAAAAAGATACTTGTCCTCGTCCTTTATCATCGACATTCTGGCCATTCTTCCACTTCCACAGGTATGTGCCTCCTATGGCCAATGCAACGGTATTCTGGCATTATGGCCAACCTGATGTTGATCTTTCATCTAACTTTTGTGTTGTTATGCTTAGTTGGTAATTGTGGTTGTCGTCCCCTCACTGGAAGGCCCCATCTCACTATCAACAAAGGAATTGCTGAAATACATTATTTTTATCCAATATCTGCCGAGAATTATCCGAATCTTTCCCCTTTACAGAGAAGTCACGAGGACTTCTGGTATTGTCACTGAAACAGCTTGGGCAGGAGCTGCTTTGAACTTATTCCTCTATATGCTTGCCAGTCATGTACGTTTGACATGGATTGTGAATAGCTAATGTCACTTCAATAGATGGTTATTGTTATCTGATCAGTAGCACAATTTGAGAGTTCAGGTAGTGGGAGCTGCATGGTACCTGTTCTCCATAGAACGGGAAGATAGCTGTTGGCGGGAAGCTAATCACCTGGGTAATGCAAGAGATCTCTACTGTGGTAAAAAGGGTCAAAATGAAAAGTTTAACCAGACATTAGTGGATCTTTTGAATCTACATTGTCCTTTTATTGATCCTGGAGACATAACAAATAAAACTGTCTTCAACTTCGGAATATTCAATGATGCACTTAGTTCACAAGTGGTGGAGCATAAGGACTTCCCAAAGAAGTTCTTCTACTGCTTTTGGTGGGGTCTACGCAATTTAAGGTTTGCAAATATGTACTTTTCCATAAAGTTTCTATTTGTTTCTGGATTTATGTTCTTGATGTTGCTGAATATAACCAGTCTCTTACCCATTTTTCTTCCCTTCCAGTTCTTTGGGTCAAAACCTTAAAACGAGCACATTTGTGGATGAGATAATTATTGCCGTCTGCATATCCATCTTAGGACTTGTTTTGTTTGCTTCACTTATTGGCAATATGCAGGTACATTTTTGTAAACGCCACTACTTTTAAAGCTTGTATCTAAACATGCTGCTCTTTTCTTGACATTTATCTAAGTATGCAACTTATTGTTTATTTATCTTTACAGAAATATCTACAGTCAACAGCAGTAAGAGTAGAAGAGATGAGAGTGAAAAGGCGAGATGCTGAGCAGTGGATGTCCCACCGAATGCTCCCAGAAGACCTGAAGGAACGTGTTAGGCGCTATGAGCAATACAAATGGCAAGAAACCAGAGGGGTTGAAGAAGAGTTTCTAATTCGTAACCTTCCTAAAGATCTTCGGAGGGATATAAAGCGTCATCTTTGCTTGGACCTACTCAAGAGAGTGAGCGTTTTCTCCATCAGGACTTGCGATACATTTGTTTCACATTAATAAATGTTTTAGTATGCATGCACAAATATAGATATCAAATCCTTATGTCAAGCCTTCGCTCAAACTTCCTTGATAGGTGCCTATGTTTGAGAAAATGGATGACCAATTGCTAGATGCAATGAGTGATCGTCTGAAGCCAGTTCTCTACACTGAGAAAAGCTTCATTGTTCGAGAGGGCGACCCAGTAGAGGAGATGCTGTTTATCATGAGAGGAAATTTAGCAAGCATGACTACAAATGGTGGAAGAACTGGCTTCTTCAATTCTGTTTACCTCAAAGCTGGAGACTTCTGTGGAGAAGCAGTCCTTACTTGGGCATTGGATCCTCAGTCCTCTTCCCATTTGCCTATCTCTACAAGAACAGTACAAGCAAGGACAGAGGTGGAAGCCTTTGCTTTGGGGGCCGATGACCTGAAATTTGTGGCAACTCAGTTTAGACGTCTCCACAGCAAGCAGCTTCAACATACTTTCAAGTAAGGCTTAATAACTACCTCCTGTCGTGGATGGCTTTTCTCGTGGCTTTTATTATTGGCAGGAAACTATGGTTCAAAACAGTTTTTTTAGGAATTTGCTTCGATGGACCAGGACCAAATACCATGAAAAACTTAACAGAATTTCGTCAGGATAAGGCCCCCAAGTACCCTAGAAGTTGATACCTTTAACATTTAAATCCTAAATGTTTTAAGATTTCAAAAGAAATCGTAAAACTTGTCCTATTCAACTCTATTAGTCCTATATGTGATAACAATTCAATTGGAAAATGTGGAAGTTAATATTTTGATATTTATTAGATATTTTTTCTGAATATTAAATTCACATAATTTTAGTATAATTGACTCACGTAATGAGATGTCAACCGGCTAATCAAGTTGTCAATAAATCAGCAATCAGGTTTTGACAACTTACTAAGTAAATTCCTTCCCGAAAAGATTCTTTGTCTAGCTTTATTCTTTTTTCATTTTCCTATAGAAAAGTGTACTCCATTTTAATTGTCGAGTTTGCTGAATGAAACAGAGTCTTGTATAGGACTTACAAAAATGAGAATTGAAAATGTTAGGACTTACAATTGAAAATTTAAAAGATTTAGGACTTGAAGTTGAATATAAACAAAGCCAACTTTGAGGGCTTTTGGTGTATTTATTCCAGATACATTATGTGTGCACCCCTCTTAACCCCAAAGTTAAGAGTTCAAGTCCCAAGAATTGCAATTAAGTCTACAATGCTACCTAACCTAAGTCTTCAAAGCTCTCTTCAACCCTTGTACTTAAATAAGGATCCAGTGTACAGAAAAAAATAAAAAAGAATTCGTTGACAATATAAAGGTTTAATTAAATAAACAGAAAGTATTTGGTTCAGGTTCTGTTGTGGTTTGGTAGAAACCAAAGGGAACTGAACTGAACTGGATGATGGTTTGTTTCAGTTCTTTTGGTTTTTCTTGGTTTGTTGAATTCCCCAGTACAAAGAAAGCATCTAATGTACTAACGGTCACAACATTGTGTACCTTCCACCTCTCCCTTCATCACAGACAACTTCCATATCATTCTTTTCAGGTTACATTCCGTGCAGTGGAGGACCTGGGCCGCATGCTTTATACAAGCAGCTTGGCGCCGGTACTGCAAGAGGAGGCTTCTCAAGTCCTTGAGGGAAGCAGAAGATAAGCTGCAAGATGCCTTGGCAACAGAATCCGGTAGTTCAACAAGCCTCGGTGCCACTATTTATGCGTCGAAATTTGCCACCAGTGCACTGAGAAATTTGCGGCAACATGGTTCTCACAGCACAAGATTGCAGCCGAGGTTGCCTCTTCTACCGCAGAAACCGGTGGAGCCTGATTTCAGCACTGAAGGTCGCTGAAGAAAGTATTCCAGTTACCGCACCTGTAATAGTATCAGAAAGAAGAAATAATAACTGTAGCACGTGTATGAATGCTAGGGAGCTTGCTTGTGATCCAAGCACAATATTTGCAAAGATTTCCTTGTCCTCCTAAAATTGTATTTTGTGGATGCAACTTGTAATTGTAAGGGTCTAGAGAGAAGAAAAGCAATGCATGTAAATTTTATTAATGTCTTATTTTGGAAAGCAAATAACAGAATTTATGATTAAAGTGAAAATATGTTTGGCGAGACAAATTTGCTGTTATTGTTATTATTATTATTAATCAGAAGTGAGAAATGCGTTGTTGTTATGACAAAATTAACGGGAGGAAGATATAGCTAATATATTTGTACGAGGAATTGTTGAGAGATGGCTGAATCAGGAGCCCCGTGTGATGAAGCTAGGATTTTTGCTCATTGATATGGTAATTTTATCGTAATATGGGCATGACTTGACCTCATATGAGGCTTGCCTTACCCTACAGTGACCCTTGCTATAGTACGTCTAGCCTTGCTACGTTAGTTTTCTATTTGATCATATACGTGACTCTGCATCCTGTCCAGTATCCTTAAAATACCAAAGTTTCATATCTCCAGCCAGAGAAAAACTATAGCTCAGAGAGATGATTAGCTTGAACACCAGAATCCGAATCCATTTTACAGCTTTTTTATTCGCTCAGTTTGGCAGGTCTATAGATTCAAGCATGAAAGATGGCACAAGTACAAGTTCATGTATGTATGAAGCCTGGGAAACCGGAAGCTGTGGAGATGATGACAACAAGTTAACCTACTTATAAAAGTCAGCGGTTGGCACTTGCTATTCTACTGATTCAAAGTCAGGGGGATCGTGAAGAAACAGATTTGCCGGAATCTGACAAGCCACTCAACTTCAGTCAGTTCAAGTCACCATAAGCGATGTAATAAGGTTCTTTATTACATAGTAAAATTATTTGGACCAATAGCACAAATAGATAAGTGCTGACCTTAGAAGTTCATAGAGACATGAAGGGATAGCCTTGAAGAATAGTGTTCACAAGCAAGCACTCTACTAAAATCAATCCTGATTAAAAAAAGTTTGCACATTAACTTCTAACACTTGGATGTCATTTATGCAGAACCCACACAGATAATTCTCTTTTCATCAAACGATACTTTTCTCTTTTTTTGTAAAATTTTAAAAGTTCATTGCCATATTACTGCTGTTAACTATGTTGGTTCTGATTCCACCCTCTCATTCCATGTGCATAAATGTCCGTTTGAGTCATCGTGCTGGTGCGCACATTTATTACCACAGATGCTTTCACTCTCCTGCTGGTTTTTTTTTTATTCTTTATGTTCCTTTTATGCTGTACTATGTAGGCTTTCTGCTTCACGGGTACAGCCACTTGAAAAACACAAATGTGGAATATGTTACATCTTAAATGAATATGTCTACAATATGGATTCTATTGGTAGGTATATTCCATCTGAATCAGACACACCAATGATATTCAAAACGCAAAAATCTAATGATTAAAATTCTACAACGACTATCTTCTTTCCCTTTGTGTAGACTAAGAAGTTGGGATGAAATATTCTGAATGTTAGGAGTTGAAACCTAAGATAACTAAAACGGAACAAAATATTCATTAGTACCTATAACCTTTGCATGTTGCGAGTTGGATTGTGCAGCTTATACAAGCTGCTGAGAGATTCTAATTGAAACAACTTCTCCTTTGGCTCCGGCTTTCATGCAAAGGTACTTCACAAGCAGTCCTGCATATGAGTGAAAGAATTGATTGGATAGGAGAGTTAACTGAATAATATTAATAACTCAAATCTATAACAGGAGTTGCCAGGTCTAGCAACCAAGACTCGTGTGTTTGGATGTTCCGGACTTGTAGTTGGTAACTACCTTCATTTGGTTGTAAATTGGTGTTTATTGCAACAGCATGCAGAGCAATTATTGCCTTCGGTTGGTAGTCCTCAGGTTTTCCAATCCATGATTTCAAATCAAAGACTCCTGCAGGTTAGTTTGGAAATTAAGAATTCTCAACTTCAACAACAGGAAAGAGCATTTGAGCTATACTTGTTAAAACTACTGGATAACTGGGGTAAAGTAAATGAAATAGAGCTGGAGATTATGGAATTACTATCATGATTGCTGTAAAAGAAGGAAAGGATTTAAGGTGTTACTAGCAGTTGTCATTTTGCTGAGGTACTTCAAGTCAAAAATCCCACCAGCAGCTTCCCCGACATGCTTTCTGACTTCATGGGATCCAATAGGCTCATATGTCCAGCTCCCATCCAGGTAATCTTTATTCAGGAACAGCTCAATATGCCTTACGTCCAACATCTGCATGGTTCCTGCAGGAATTCTCATTTTGAACTTCAGGTCAGTATTTCGTCAAAGTTTGTAACTCCCTAAAGTTTTCCTCTTTCTATTACTTGGCAAGTAACTGCTAATGAGCATCTTCTTGACAACTAGCACTAGACCCTTCCAATTCTGCAGCATGCAGTCATTCTTCAATTGCAGCATCATCCTGTCTGTGCAGGACAAAGCTGTGAAGAAGTTTCTACGCCTCATTATAGACTTAAGGCCTACCTCTGCTCCACGGGAAGTGACCTCTCCAGCACAAAAAAATACTCGGGTACCATTGAGTGGCTTGCTTACTTTTGTTAAATGTTGGTTACAGTCAAGTAACCTGTCCCTTCCCCTCCAGCCCCAGCACACACGCAGACTTAACGTTGGACCAGAACAAACACTGGTTAGTAATTTCTCAGAAAGGCCCTGAGCAATTTATTGCTTACCTTCACAGTTTTCTTGCTGGCAGACGGGGCATCTAACAAGCTGTAGATCTGAAACATCAATCACACTCAACTTGAGTGCACACTGGTTTGTACTTAAAAATGCGTGTCAAAATTCTGCAACCTCCCTACTGCAAAATAAATTGGAAAAATAAAGAACAAGGAGATACCTGCAATCCAGATCCCGGTTTTGATGTTTCTGAGTACACATGCCCCGGAAGACTTCAGCATATCACTAACTGTGTTGTCTCTGGGAATCCTAGGTGGAGGATGCAGCTTTTTGGTAAGGAACGCTATCTGGGAGTCGAATGAAAAAGCTCCAATCCTCATCCAATCTGACGATATACGATGATAAACGATCAGATGCAATGCTCTCTAGTTTCAATAAGGACAAGCATTTTGTATATGTAGAATGAAGAAAAGCTCCTCGTCATCCACCTCATTAAAGTTTCAGCAAGATAAGCGCTTGATTGCAAAGATTCGAGTTTACTCGTGATTGAATATGGAACTACTTATTGAAATAGAGATGCTGCACAAGGCTTGGATTTAGAAACTAAAAACATATACAGAAAAACTTGCTTCGAAATCGGATCAACTGTTCCCAATCATTGATCATATTTCAGCAGCAGCATAATTTGCTACTAAGATCTCAACAGGCAGAGGGCTGACAGAGAGGAGAGAACTGACCAATATGCGTCTTCTGCTCATGGAACGCGTAGGAGTGGCTGTGTCCATCTGCATAACCACGCTGATCAGAGCAACAAAGACCAAGTCCAAAACTAATATGATGTTCTTATAGGAAGCACAACCGACTTGTGCCAGATACTACCGGATATCATATTTGGATTTCATTACCAAAAGCTGAACCATAGAGCTTAGACCAACTGAAGGACGTCTGCCCTGGATCGAGGACTTGAAGATCACGCAAACACGCATGTTTCCACACACAGTCATGCATCACAACGCTGTAGAACCACTTGCTGACTGCTGCCAGCTTCACCAAGGACTTCCCGTCCAAAAATTTTGCTACATACGTCCAAATATCCTCCTCGTAACTTAAGCGAAAAGAGAACAAGTATTAGACATAAGAATTTCAAGATTGTATGGAACTCAAACATTAAACTTCGCTATAACTTCCAAATATCTCCTCGAAAATTTGGAGAATAGAGAACAAGAATTAGACCTAAGAATTTCAAAATTGTATGGAAATGACCATTAGCTTTGAAATGACGATATGAACCCCGTCCCGGCGAGCGAATTAGAATGATCCAGCTAGTCACCAATCCAATTATTCTGTTTCAACTTAACACCAAGAATCCAAGACTAATTGCTAGTAATAGTTGCAGAGCTTAAGGCTAATTTCAAGCTAATAATAAAAACATAAGCTCATTTCAGGGCCAGGAGTTGAAAATCTAAACAGACGAGTTTGAAACTGAGCTTCTCTGTGTATCGATCGATCCGGATCGTAACCGATTTTTGAAATCCTTCGCAACATGCAAATCTTTTGGCCAATTTCATTTTCTCAAACCGCCTTGTCTATGTTAAAAAAAAAAAACTACAAGCCTTAAACATTGATATTGTTTCACAATAAGACGGCAATGAGATCAGCTTCGGTTTTCAAATGGAGTAGCTTATATGCTTGACAGAGCTCAAAATCACCGGAAATCAGATGAAAATATAGTTGTTGGACTCAAAAGTCCAAAAGAACAATAATAAAAAGAAAATTTCGATTTCGAATTGCAATAACAGATCGAAATCATGAATAGCTAAAGGCGGAAGAGAGAGATTACCAGTTAAACACAGAACGAGAATCATGAACAACGCAGCGGGGAGACGAGCAGCTGAAAATTCCAGTTGTTCTCTTCAAGCGCTTCGCCATTTTCTACCTCTTCGCTCTCTCTATCTCTGGAATTCGGTCATTCCAAATTTGATGGGACTTCAGCTCTAGCTTTCTCTGTTTCGTCACGCATGTTATATTCGTCTCGCGCGAAACACCGAAAAAAGCAATAAATTCGAAAAAATGAATTGAGTTCGTTGATCGGGTCGCTCCCATTTCGAATTATGGGCTAGGCCCATTTGGAACAAAACGACGTCGGAATGTACTTGCATCGAATCTAACTAAACCCTAGAAATTAACCAGCTCCGAGTATTCTCGACTCGAGTCTCCATTTCTGCAGTCACCTGAGTTCTCACTTGTCATTCTAGCAGGACCGGCGGCTAGAATAAACATCTGTTTGGTTGCCGAGAAAGAGAAAATCACGATGGCATGCAAGGAAATGATGGAAGAAAAGTAAAAGGTCTGAGTAGGAAAAGAGACGTCGACGGATAAGGGGAGAAGAGGAGAGGGCCCCGGTCGTTTGCTCGGAGCAATGGCAAGAGACCGTCGCAACTTCTCCGACAGAAAAACACAAAAAAGGTTGAAATAAAAGGCGTGGGCTGCATTCTAGTATTGAATTATAGCCTAGACTTCTCCTTACATCTTTCACACGTTTGTTTTTCGTGTGCGTCCCCTGCTTTTCATCGTCTCTCCTACACCGTCGACGTTCCTTCCTGCGTTGATCAAACCTTCCCGCTGATCCTTCGGCCGTCGCTTGTAATGTCAATCTTAGAGGAGGCTCTTTTTCATTTTCTTTTCTGGGTCTGCCTTTTTTTTTATCAGAACTAGATGACCTTAATTAGATCAGTTTCTAGGGTGACTAGGTGAGCTTCTCGTCATATCCCTCGCTTCCTTACATTTATTGCAGCTGTAGAAGATGTGAGGGATATCCTCCACTTCCATGGAACAAATATGACAGCTTGCGGGATGTTAATACCTGGAGCTTGGCATGAAGAGAAATCCTAAGACATTGTTAGATCTTTGGTAACTCCAAGACCAATTCTCGTTGCAGGCGCATTTTTCTCGGACTTACAAAGATGATGAGCAGATTCACAGAGTTTACCATCCTTGAAAGTTTCCAAGTATTAGTATCAGGAGCAATGGCATTCACAGTCACATGAACAGATCTGATTTCAGATTTTAAATCCTCAGGTAACTCCATGGAGATCACACACCATAGCCACTTGTACTACCATACAAATGTTCAACAGTAAAGTCCTCTTCTTGCCTAGCAAAGGACCCTACATTCTGGATCTATTGCTTCCTGTTCCAGCCAGTCATGAAACCACCAAATGGTATCATTACCATTACCCACCGATCTTTTTAGCCCTTTATCACAGGTGTTATTTTGATCAGTTTCTTTCCAGGTGAAAGAAGTAGCCATTGTTTGTTTCTTCTATGCTTATTTAAAAACACTTGGCTGTGAAGCTTTTGTTTATTTTGACTTGTATCCGAGGCCAGTTTAGTGAGCTGGGCTTGGTTAACACAGTTAGATTTCCTAAGTCACAAGCCACCTTGCCCTTTCTGATCTGGTCACAGTGTTTCAAGCAACTAAGTGAAGTTTTTTTTGTCAGCAGTGGAACCCAAGTGAAATCTCTACTACTTTTATCAATAGTCTGAAGGGTTTTTGCGGGAAGCTTATGAATCTGCATGTAGGAGTAACTCTCCCTGCAAAAGAAAGACATTTTGGCTTTCCAACCAGGGAGTTGGTGCCCATGTTTTCCAGGACTGAATTGCACTCAGCATGGGTCCATTTTCTGTGAAAATCGGTTTTTCCTGGACTAATTTTATCAATATTCTGAAGGGTTTTTGCAGGAAGCTTATGAATCTGCATGTAGGAGAAACTCTCCCTGCAAAAGAAAGATATTTGGCTTTCCAGCCAGCGAGTTGGTACCCATGTTTTCCAGGACTAAATTGCACTCAGCATTGGTCCTTTTTCTGTGAGTCATGGAGAAGCCCAAGTAATTCCAGAAGTTATTGGATTCACGGGTTTAAGCTTAGAAGCACAAGGACAGCTAACAGAACTTCTCCAAGGTGTCATTAGTAGCACAACACCGGGTGTCAGTAGTTTCAGCGATGAGGACAAGGTTGTCAGCTAAGAATAAACAAGTTTACCCTCCAAGCTACCTACCTGAAACCCTCAACAGTGCCCCCGGCAAGGTTTTATGATTGTCCAATGACCATCCTGAATAAAATTTCCATACAAAGAATAAGAAGATACAGTAACAGGGGTCTCCTTGGCTTACTTCTAGAGGGTTGGAAACTTTCAGTAGGAGCTCCGTTTATAACGACGGACAGTTCAGTTCTGGAGATGCAGCTCATTATTAAATTGACAATCTTAGGAGGGAAATTAAAAAAAAAAACAAAAGAAGAAGAAGAAGAAGAAGAAGAAGCATATTGCACCGATGAGATTCCACTCCAGCTTGTCATAAGCCCTTTCAAGGTCGATTTTGTAAGCATAAAGCCTTTCTTACCCTTCTATTTTGCGAGGAATAAATGGGTTATGGGACAATTAATTTGTGTCACGGAGAAGTTCTCAAATATGTCATTCTTTTTGGACAGATCCACAACAAAACTAAATACTCGATACAACCAGATGAAAAAGTATTGAAGCATGGAAGTTAAAATAGGTGCTAATTCTATTAGCATCTCTGTGATTCATAGAAGCAATAGAAGCAACTGAGCAGGTTCTGTGAAGCATGCAAAATGATCTCTGTAGGTGTAGGCACTACTCATATCCAATATGTTGACAAGGATCATGTATGAAAGGTATCGGGGTGGCATCTAAACCAAGATATAAAAGGCTTTTCATTATCTGACAACAGTGGTTCCTGTTTCTTAAAAAATGTGAAAATTCATATGGTTACAAGGAGACCTGACCCTGTCTTCAAAAGCTTCGGGTACAAGGTGATCGGCGTTGCCACTATCAAAGTTGGTAGGGATGCCCAAGCAAAATTATGTGTCCACTCCGCTAATTACCCTTTGTAGGAGTATTAAAGAAATGATGGCAAACTTAGAGAAATGCTAGACATACATAATTCATTACAAAAGGATTTTCTCAAAATCATATGTGTATGTAGTTTATTCTTTTAAAAAAAATGTGTGTGTAGTTCACTGATTATTTGTAATACACATGGATATTTGTGAACCTTGGAGCCTTTGAGCATAAAAATGAGCTAAGGTATCAAGTGTTAGTAAGTGTTGAGAAACTCCCAATTAATCAGAACCCTTGTCCTGCTAAAAACAACATCCAAAGAGACTAGAGGCTAAGAAAGCTCAAAATAGGCCTAAAATTAGAAACACAGTGCTAAAAGCTTGAAAATAGACTCGAATTAGAGCTATCCTTTGAAATTGAATCCGTACCCAGCATCCTATTTCAAATGGGTTTGGGGGAGTTAGCTAGATTAAATGACCATAGTGAGCTCATAAATTAGTATTGTAGTTAAAAGCATAATGATCCTGTTTGGTATTAGTATCAGCGATTAGCATTAAAGTTTTGAAAAAACTATTCAATTGTAACTTTTAGCTTTTAACTTCGGCGTTTTCATCATAACCGCTAAATAAATCATTCAAAACTCTAACACTGATTGCAAAAGTTGTTCTCAAACGGGCTAATAACTCTCGTGATTTAAATCTTTATCATTTTGAGCCTATGGTCTATGGAGGGGTCAAGTGCACGCACCTTAATCATTGCTAGACACTCTAAATACTTTTGACCTCATGACTAGAGGTGGGCATTGGGAGGGGTTGACCCGATCCATACCAAGACCAGCACACCGTCAAACCCAATACAACCGATTCAGCATGGGCCCAGGTGAGACATTGTTAAGGGCACATCCCAGTCACTGATTGGCCTAGTCATGCTTGTCCCAAGCTTGTCCTACCCAAGCCTAAGCTGCGATGGTCATATAACAGATTTAAAAAAAAAAAAAAAAGATATAATTACACAGCAGACCCCCCAATAGTTATTTGCAGAGTTTCCCCCCCAACAACTAGAATTTGAGCACCTTTTTTGTCCAAAAAAAAAAATGGCCTCCCCGATAAATAAGGAGGCTCATTTGCACTCCATCCTCACACCAACAATTGTAATCTCTCTTCTTTCTCTACTACATTCTTTTTTAGTTTCTCCAAATTCTTAAGCATTTTTGTTTATTTTTGTTAATCTTTTTTTAATTTCTTCCAAATCACTTCTTCATCAATACTATTATTCTTTCACTCATAGCATCAAAGAGAAAAAGAGGTCCACTTTGAGAATGTGTACAATGATGACCAATTTGACATGACAAATTTTGATTTGGGTCTCTACAATCAACTATTGGACAATAACGTTGAAGAGGTAGAGGCGGCGCCAACTGATATTGCAGGAGGGGACAGGACCCAACCAATGCCAAGAAGTCATCACCCTGGGGCCAAGGATTCACAAGCACAAGGTAAATCTTTGAGGCTAACTACTTGGATGTGGGAGCATTATGGCCTCATTTGGGAAGTGGAATCAAGTTTCGGGAAGTGCAAACATTACAACAAAAAATTGATGCACAAAAAGAACTATGATACCAGAACTCTGCAGCAGCATACAAAAAATCACCATACAAATCTCTGTCCTAGTGCAGCCACCATTTTCAGAGGACAAACACAACTTGGGAACACCATTGGTGGGTTAGGTATATTTTGATTTAACCAACAATCTTCTAAAGAAAACAAGATAAATTGGATGATGCTCACTAAGAAGTTTTTTTCATAAGTTGAGAATGTGCATTTAGAATCTTGAATTAGATCACAAATAAATCCTACATTTAGAAAACATCTAGGAGCACAGCTAGGAGAGAGAGCTTCAAATTATTTGAAGTTGGAAAATCAAACTTGTAGGCATATTTCTTTGTTCTAGATTATAGTGTGGCATTTACAAGTGATATGTGGACATTGCCTATAGGATAATCATTTTATTGTGTGATTACTCATTAGATTTATGATGATTATGTGATACAATAACATATTCTGTCATTTAGGTGCATAAAATCTAATTATACTAGATTTCACATCTATAACTGCATCTATGAAACTTTGAATAAATATTTTCATGTTGATAAAGTTTTGTATAGTTAATTTGATAATGCATCAAACAATAATATCTCTGCTTACCTTTTGAGTCAATAATTGAAACCACCTCTTGAAGATGCATTATTTCATGTTAGATACATGTGTCATATTTTAAACCTATATATACAAAAAAAGTTTAGAAGTTTTGCAAACTGAAACTATGTTTATTCAAAAATTATTGCAGTATTTGAAATCAAAACTTAAAGAATATCGTAAGTTCAAAAGGTTTTATTTTGAAAATAGAAAGGTGTTTTCTTGGAAATGTTTTAAATTGGATTGTCCAACCCGGTGGCACTTAACTTATTTGATGTCGATGGATGCATATTCGTATGCAAATTTATTGTCTCATTTCTTAAACATGAAGTTGAATTGTGAATTCCTCACAACTGAAATATGGGACAGATGTTTAAAGCAGATGAATTGCTAAAGTTTTTTTATGTTGCCACTGAATTTTTCTATGATATTTACTACCCAACCGTGCATCAAGTTTTGCTTTATTTAGTTAACATTACATATGTTTTATATCAGTTTAAAAATGATAAGTTTTTTAAACTTACTATCAAAATGATGCAGGACAAATGACTTCAGTATTTTAAAAATATTTCACAAATCTTTTCAGTTGCATCTTTACTTAACCCATATGTGAAATTGTCTAGCACAACAACAATGCTTAAAGGCATTTTTCATATTTATTTGAGCATGACCCATGTAAATGTTTTAGCTATGTCTGCTATTGCTTTTGATTGCTTATGATCTTTGTACAAGTTATATTGTGAGAGACATTCAGATAAGGTAAGATATGAAACTCCTTAAACCAAAGTCCCTAAAAGATCTACCTTATTAAGATTCAATCCAACTTTTCAAATGCTCAAACATCCCTAACCTACGACTTTGGGTTTAGCTAAAGTGGATAATTACCTCACCATATCATTTAAGCCAAAAGACTTAGAAATATTGGAGTGGTAGAAACAAATAAAATCAAGGTTTTAATATTATCCATCATCGCCCAGGAGATTCTAGTTGTTCCAATCTCAACCTAGCTTCTGAAGCAGTGTTTATTATAGGTAAACGAGTAATATCGGAGAAACAAATAAGATTGATGTTGGAGACAGTAGAAGCCTGTGTGTGTAACCGAGATTGGAGTCTCCCTGCATTCCTTCGAACTTTTAGTTTGTAATAATGGAGAAACAAGTAAACGAGGCTTGATTTTTTTTCTTTCTCCTTCGAATTTTTAGTTTGTATTTGATCTGAATATACTGTTAAACTTCGATCTTAAGTTTTAATTTTCAATTATTTTGGGAACAATTTTCCATTCTTTCTTGTAAAGTACATTCCAATTAATTGTAAGTGTCTTTTGACTTTTTTTTAAATGCTTTTTCTTAAAAAAAAAGTAATAAAAACTTAATCTTAAAAAATTATTAAAAAAAATAACCTAGCACAGCCCAGGCCTAGCTCAAACCCAACCCACCTTTTCCCGGGCTATGCCTTGGCCTTGTCGACCCAGGCCTAGGTCTGGTTGAGCTAGGTTGGCCCAATGCCCGCCTCTACTTATGACATCTTTTATGTATGTCATTTCACTATATTTAGACTTGGAAACTTCTCCTTATCCCCAACCTTTTTCAACTCCAATAGAAAAGGAGAGAAACATTTTATATTTATAGAGAATAAAAATTAATAATTTAAATTAATTATTAAAAATTAAAAAGTGTGAAGTAACCATGTAATTTTAATTTTAATTTCAAAATTTTGGTTCAGATAATATGAAAAAATATATGATTAAATGTAGATTCTCAAACTTAAGAGATGTAACTTAGTTACTAATAAATATCAAATGAAAAAAATGTGAATTATCCTTTCATGAAAAGTATAATGTATCATTCCCGCCACCAGGCTTGGTGGAAACGAGATTGCAAGTTCAGGCAGCCGATCTGGGTTCGAAACCTTTCTCTTTTTTGTATCATGCAAAAAAATACAAAATGTATCTCAATGTCCTTCAAATTTTGATAAACACCCTTATCCTTAATATAATATCATAAATATCATTTCCTAAAATATTCTTATAAGATGCATAAATATCATTTTCTAAAATATACTTGTAAAATGTTTCTAAATTGATAAAAAGAAAAAAGAGGTTTTGCAATCCAATTGTTGGCTTACGCTTGTCTACTAATTGGTCGGCGGTAAAAGGGGTAATGCTGTAACTCTATTGGGCTCACAATTCTTCTCTTTTTCTAGACAAATAATTGGGCTGCAAAAAATTTGGCCAATCCTAGGTCACGAATTGTATTGTACTTTTGCAATATTCTTTTAATTTGTCCAACTTCCGACACCACAATTTTATATAGTTGGCAAATGACTACGTGGAAGGTGGAACACAACTTCAAATTGGCGAGACGAACAAACGAGACTCGCACATTAGTGGTAAAAAGAACAAATTGTTTAATATAAAGTCCACCATCACAGGAACAAGCTCGAAACAATCTATTACCGCCCCCAATTTATTAATTTTAGTGGAAGAGTAAAGTCACATCAAAATAAGAAGATGAATTTTGCGTTGAGGTAGGGTGTCCTATTTTTTTTTTTTTCCCTCGCAATAAACGTCAATGCATTATATCACATAGGGGTGATTATTCGGTTTGTTCGGTTTAAACCGAACTGAATTTTTCGGTTTTCGGTTTTGGATACTAAAAAACCGAAATAACCAAATTAGTCCATAAAACCGAATTCAAACCGAACCGAAATATTTCAGTTCGGTTCGGTTTAAACCGAATTAACCGAAAAAATGATAATTAAATTCTATAAGAGATGAAATGAGATAAAGATATTGTTTTTCTTTTCAAATTCCATTCAATATAGAAGATTCATTGTCCATGGAAAGAAAGAAAATAAGAATTCAAGCTAATTTGGGTTACTTGGTAGCATTATTGTTCATGAAACAAATAAAAAAAATTTTGGTTATTTCGGTTACCAAATTAACCGAACCGAACCGAAACTTTTGTTATTCGGTTTCAACCGAAACCGAACCGAATTACCGAATTAACCAAACCGAATTTTAAAATTTTTTCGGTTTTTCGGTTTCAACCGAATACTGATCACCCCTAATATCACATGTCATTAGTGTGTCCTACCTTTGCTACAAGATTATATCATATGGCCTAAACCCCCTTTCGCACCCTGCACTTTACAAACTTGGATCTTTTGTCCCATGTACTTTGATTCGGGTTCACTCGTCTCTCACACTTTAAACATTGGTACCTTTTCCCCCCCTAATCCACTTGGATGACTACTTTGCTTATATGAGAACCAAAATATATATAAAACGAAAGATGAAGAACTAACTGGTACTTTTTTTCATATAAACCTCCAGTTCTGTGAAATGAGTTGGGTACTACAATTAAATAAATCATATTTCGGTGCAGAATGTTGATTAGATATTATATATTATATAAGCTTGATGGTTCCCTTAATTATTCAAATCGAGAATATTGAAGTAGATAATAAAAATAATGTAAAAGTCAAGTTAGATGGTTTATTAGCCCTTTATTTGCATTTATCTTTATTTCGGTCTTCATATAATTTAAATAGCCATTTATATGAGTTAAGGGCTAAAAGGTACCATTTTTCATAATTTGATGGGTGAGTGAACTTGAATCAAAATTCAAGAAGTAAATTGTCTGAGTTAGCGAAGTCAGTGGAGTGAAAGGATCTTTTGGTCTTATTTTAAGACATAGTACATTATTACAAATGTGTGAGGGGATGAACTTAGAGTTAGGGAGAGGATGAAGTATTAGATTTTTATTTTTTTATGTTTACACATTTATGCGTTAAATGGCTAATGAACTGCATAATATTTACTCATTTACTTTCTGTCACATAATTTTGCGAAATTTATTTTTCTGTAAATGTCACTTAACATCGTAGAAGTATGCCTTATGTTACATATTCATCCTAGAAGCACAAAATGTTATACCATTTGATTTGAAAGTACACAGCTATGGCACAATTCGTTCTTCTGTTAAGTCTTATCGTTCGAAAGTGGTGGAAAGCTGACTTGGCAAGATGAATGGTGTAATGTAAAGCATACTTCTAAAATGAATAATGCAGTATAAGACATACTTTCAGGACGAATGGTGTAACATAAGACATATTCTTCAACAAAAGAGTTGACGAAAGGACGAATGATACAACAGTTAC
The DNA here is from genome assembly GCA_005392925.1 of Aquilaria sinensis. Lineage (NCBI taxonomy): Eukaryota > Viridiplantae > Streptophyta > Magnoliopsida > Malvales > Thymelaeaceae > Aquilaria > Aquilaria sinensis. Next base: position 587,425 of record SMDT01000231.1, read on the forward strand.
ACACTTTCAAGACAAATTGTACAAGATTTTATACCGCCAGGATGAATGTGCAACATAAAGTATACTTTCAAGATGTTTGGTGATATTTACCCTTTATTTTTCTAAAATTTTTTATAAGTCAATGTTAGTCTTTAATCGAGAAAGAGAAAAAGAGACATGCGGAAGAAATGATATCCCCATAATCCATTGATCTCTATTGGTTAATTGGCTGACCAGGTAATTGATAATATTATAATACGATCACAACTTGCATAATTCATATGAAGCACTTGTGCTAGCATTGTTTTAGTTCGGTATAATAATATCTGATAATCCCATAATCGTTTTAGATAATCTATATTATCATCTTTTGGGTTCCCACCAGCCAAGTGAGTTAGCAAAGGTGAACATGATGTTCTCGCAAAGTTCAGGGCACCACTCAGAAATGGTCCAATTACACACAGAGCTCTTTAGGTTTAGCGTAGCAGGCGTTTCACCCCCAAGCTTTCCGATAGTAACTTGTTATGCCTTATACTCATAAAAAATTTTGAGTATTTAAAAAAACTTTTGGGAACAAAGTTGCCTAAAAAAACTGCACCGCTTAAAAACTGCAAGGGGGGAGCAAGAATTGACTTAAATTGCAAGCTCCCGAATAACTTAATCTATTATGTTACTACTCTCTTTGTCTTATATTCTTTTATACATTTCACTTTTTTATTTAAATTTGACTAATATTTATTTATATTATTGTTTTCTAGAATTTTTGTTACAATATTATGTAGAAACTATAAGTCTTCATTTATCATTTTATATAAATTTTTTTCATTGATATACTAAAACCATGAATTAATTACTATGAAATAGTAAATAGTGTAAAAAACTTAAAATGGAGAGAGTATTATAGAAAGAAAGTAAAGTAGTACTCCTTCGTCCAAAAAAAAAAAAGGATATATATATATTTTTTGGACTATTTTGAAAAGATTGAAACATTTTCTATTTTGCAAAATTTTAACAACCAATTCATCTTACTACTCACATTTAAACTCTTACTATACAAAACTTAATAAGGATTTTTTTTAATCTTCATTTAAACCCTCACTACACAAAATAAAAAAAATTAAATATCATTTAAATTCTCGTTACACAAAACTCAAAAATAATTTTTTTAAATTTTAATTTCAAGGGCAAAGTTAAATTACATGCACTTTAACCTTTGTGCCCAAAAAAACATTTCATCATTTATCAAAGAGAAGATGTAATATTTTAGTAATTATTCAAATTATTAAAGTCTAGTTGAAATGAATGTAACATCATATTTTTCTTTGTAAATAGTAAAATTAACATAATATTTTTCTTTGTAAATAGTAAAATTGCCCTAAGATTTAGAACGTAACACAATAACACCCAATTCGTTTCAACTTAAGTCAACTTAACATAAAATAGTTTTAACTCTTTTTCATCTAGAACCAATTTCATTTCAAAGTCAATATTATATATATGTAATAATCCATTTGAAACAAAATTTTTATCATGTTATTAAATTTCTATGAAATTTTCTTTTTTAATGTTTAAAAAAGAAAAATTCATAAAAAATTAATAGTATTATAAAAATTTTAAAATCAATGGATTATTTCACCTAAATAATATTAAATTTTAAATAAAATTGGTTTCAAATAAAAAAGATGTAAACATAAAAATAAGTAGTTTTGAATTAAGTCGGTTTAAGTTAAAATGAATTGGCCCTAAATATCTATTAAATTTTATTCCTAAATTTGATATTATTTGACTTTCAATCAAAATGCTCAAGCTTAACCTAATATTACTATAAAATATCTCTTATTTAAAATTTGTATTATCCAAATTATGGCATTTTTCGGTGGCATACATTCATTGCTTTCTCGGTTATTATTTATTGGGAAACTCACAATAATCTTCCTATAGTTTGGCTTAACCTACACTTTGCATTTTCATTTTTGAAAACCTAAACTGTAATCATACTTTTTTTATACTGTCCGGCAACAATTTCTAAATCCTTAGTTTAAGCTATACAATAGTTATTTTTCAGTAATTTTAATTATTCAAATATTTCTTTAAAGTTAATAGATATTTTAAATTATCAATTTTACTTCTCTGTAAATGCATTTTCCTCTTTGTGAATGCAAATCAATATTTTTAAATGTTAGTTAACTATGAAAAAAATCAAAAATTTGAAATTACTGGAATATAATTACTACACAATTTAAATTAGAATTTTAAAAGTTGTTGTTAATTAGGCCAAACCTTAGGGATATTTTTTGTAATTTTCCATTATTTGTATATTTCTTCTATATTCATGATCTTTTGTTTTCAAATGTATTCTGATATATGGTTATGTTTTCTTACGGCCTTCGTATTTGGGTTAATATATATAAGTTTTTAAATGCAATGAAGTACTCCATCTTGTAGCTTTAGTTTATGTTGAACGATATAGTATTTGATTCTTACATTATCTTAACTTATATATATATACCAATTACATTGTGTATGAAAATTGTTATCCATCCATCACTACAAATAAATTAATGTGATTTTAAGTACCCAATTTACATCACCAACGCTCCACACGTTTTTGCTCAAGAAATTTTTTTAGACCCAAAAAGAAAATCATTCCCCATCATATTAATAGGTACGTTCGTGGTCCATGAATGATGAATCGTTGCTGGAGTGGCTAGAGGAGTTTAGACCGTTGGGAGGAAGATGGGGTTGATTCTGTCCGTTTCTGAACAACAAAGACTTTCTGTCAAAGCATCTGAGGTTGGGGTTTAGACCATCGTTTTCAGCCTTTTTTTTCTCTGAACAAGAATGTCGGTTTGCAGCCTACTTTTTGATATAAGGTTATCCAAGTCAGATTTTTACGCCTAGAATCATTTTTGTTTTTTTTTTTATAATTGTAAAATTATAAAAATCATAGAGTCGTAAAATTCTATAAAAAATTTAAAAAAAAAAAGATGAAAAAATATAATCATCTAAATTATCTTAGAAAGTTTATATTACACAACATTTTTAATTACTAATACTCTAATACCATAAAAATCATTATTCCATAAAAACATAATACAAGAAAAATAAGTTCTATAATCCACAATTCATAATGAGAAGTTAAAAATATCTTAATCATCTAATGGAACACTTGGAATATCATGACCAATGGAAGTATCAATATTATCATATTTCAAATTCATATATTTATATTCTTCTCTTCATATTTCATTATTTGAGAGGTCAAACTCATATATGTAAATACTTGTACTATTATAGACATTTTCTTCATCTATATCTATATCTATATAAATTTGCTAACCAATGTTATCAAAATCATATTGAAGGAGAGTGATCAAACGGCATAGAGAGTCTACGAAAAAAAAATAAGAGATGATTTATATTTTATTTTTTTGTTATCTTTAAATTTATTTTTTGTTTTAACTCTAAAAAGGTTGAGTTTTATTGTATAAATATTAAGTTGAATAATAGATTTGTATATTTTTAGCTTACTATAATTTTTTTAGCTAATTTTAGTAAATCTGATATAATAATATTGAAACATAGAGTCCTAAAGTTTTCAAGTTTCTAAGACTAAAATAAAGACTTTATCCATTTCTTGTTATATATAAATTTCTACTAAGACTTGAAATATTTTTCATTTCTAGAGTCATATAAAAATGTAAGTTTCTAAAACTCAAGTCAGTGCCTTAATAATCATTTTATTATATATATTATTATAAATGAGGAGCAAAGGAGATTTACATAATGAAAGGAGATTTATATAATGACTCAAATCATTAAAGGCTATCGAAAGATACTATATTTGACTCCATAAATAATAAAAATTATTTTAAATTAATAATGTTCTTCTCAAATTCAATTTATAATTTTCAATATAAAATTCTGATATGTAACCTAATGAGTTTGTTTAAATATTGTAAATACACGGTTTAAAATACCTCACTTGTGTCGCTGAAATTTAACCTAAAAATTTTTGTTAATTAATAAATGTAAAAAAACACGATTTAAAAAAAATACTTCACTTGTGAGGCACTTTCCAACTAAAACTTACATTTCAAATCTTCTAACCATATACATGCACATAAATATAAGACAAAAAAATATAAATTTTATACACTAGAAATATATTTATTTTATCGCATTGTTTGAAACTAAAATATTCCCTTTTATACTTTTATCTATATATGTAACTTACATAATATTTCATATCATAACCTTTCCTTACCATTTTCTTCTAAATTGACAAATTTTCATATTAGAAAAGTTTCTCTTTTCAAATTTCATAAGTATTTAAGGCTATTTTTACGAATGTTTTTCTCATTATATGTGTGTCTTTTATTTTGATGCAATTCAGTTAGAATATTAAAATAATCAAGTGAAGTAACAGGATAGGAACAAGTCCACTACCACATAGTATTTTAAAATTGTTTTTCTGGTGAATTAATTGTCACTTTTAAAACTTAAGGTGTTAGGAAGCAAATTGTTGTTCTTATATTAGTGAAATTCCTATCAACCCATCTCATAATTCTAGAAGTTTTGCATATAAACTAATAACCTGAACAAAAGCAACCAAACTTCACGAGGTTATATAGTTTAGGGAGAAGGTAAAAAATGCCATTAATATTTGGTTGATGGAGCAATTTTGTCATCAATAATTTTTTTATGCAAAATTGTTACTGACATGACTTGTTGTGAGCAATTTCGTCACAACCTGTTAAAATTGCTTGCATGACAAACATAAAAATTTGGAGAAAATGCAAGTTTTAAATTCAAATTTTCTTTACATAAAACTTTAGCCCTTACATTTCTAAATTTATTATTTTCACAATTATCTTCATCATTTCATTTTTTTTTTAAGAATTAGACTAAGTGTTTCTAAATTCTAACTTCTTGAGATTTATGAAGTTTAGAATCGATTGGCAAAGTTAATGAGGTCGGCACCGCTTGCTTAGGTTCTTGGTGGAAATGAAAAGTGACAGCAACAGTGGCAATAATTGATATTTGAAAGAAACGAGATCAATGACAAGCAATTGGATTTGCATGAGGTAGTCCTTGGACCAGTTAAAATCATGCCCATTTGAGAAGATTGTAAAAATTACAGATTTGCAAGGTTGGGTACTTATGAGTTAGGGGCTAAGGACAAAAATTTTAGGGACTTTAAAAGTTCTCTTACTACTTGCTGCTATGGTGTTGACTTGTTGTTGACGCGACACAAAATATTTTTATTTTAAATGAAATATTCTTATGATTAGATAATTATTTGATATTTGGTAACTATATCACTATTTCTTCATAATTTTGGTGGTAAAATTGTTGCCAATAGATAATATTAGTGACGATTTTACATACAAAAAATTATTAACAGAAAAATCACTTCATTGACCTAACATTAGTGATATTTTTTTTCCCTTCTCCCTATATTTTTCTATTAAAATTTAGTAAGTTTCTTATTTATACATCTCATAATTTGTAAACTATTCGCATATAAACTAAATAGCTGGAACAAAGTAAACCAAACTCCATAGGATTATACGGTTTTCATTAACATTTAATCCCCTGTTTGAAGCACTGATCTATGACCCAAGTTTTCCGCTGTCGAAGCTTCTGTTTGATAAACCATCGTCCGTCGCGTAACTTGCCTTCAAATTTTGATGCGCCAGAAGCTTCTCGAGAAACATTTCACATATCTAGGACCATGCAACAACAATTTTTACCTTTGCTTTTCGGGAAAAATGCCAACTTGAGTCCTTCACTCTTTCCAATTGATCCCCTGTGCCATAAAGATTTTCCTTTTCAAGTTGGTCATACTTTTCTTTTGAAGCATTAATATGTTAAGTACATTTTAGAAAGCCATATATCCTCGTGGTGTTTATTTTTGTTTTATGAAAATTCTGAAAATTATGATTTGTATTGATAGGAAATGTTAACAAAAATATTTTAACTTGGTGATGTTTGGTTTCCTTTGTTTACGTTATTCAGTTTATATGCAAACATTTTGAAATTATGAGACATGTCAATAAAAAATATATATTAAATATTAAAAAAAACTGTATAACCTAGTGGAGTTTGGTTCTCTTAATTTTTTCAGGGTGTTTGATTTATATGTGAACACTTCGTGAACTATGAGATGTGTTAATAAGAAATTTATTAAATATTAATGAAAATTGTATAACCTCATGGAGTTTAGTTCCTTTGTTCACGCTATTCAATTTTTATATGAATATTTTTGAAACTATGAGATATGTTAATAAGAAATTTATTAAATGTTAATAAAAACAATATAACTTTGTGGAATTTAGTTCCGTTTGTTAAAGATATTCAATTTATATGTGAATATTTTGAAAATTATGAGACGTGTCAATAGGAAATGAACTAAACGTTTGTATTTTAGGAGATAATGGCTGAGGGGTACTTTTGACTTGAAATTATTAGGTCCAGGATGCACATAGGTTCATGGGATGGACTCACCCGAGTCAACTTTGTATTTTGTTACATTAAACTCCTGGTAGGGGTGCTTGGAATCATTCTTCTAGTAGAGGTGCGGTTGACGTTGAACGTGTAGGTTCATGGGAGATGGACTCAGCCGAGTCAACTTTGTATTTTGTTACATTGAACTCCTAGTGGGGGTGCTTGGAATCATTCTTGTGCGTTTGGCTGAACGTATAGAGACTCTCATTCTAATCTTACTAGCATCGTCCATCAATACTATCTACTGAAATCAAGTTATTTTGGGTGCTATTTGAGTTACTAGTGTCGATTGTTTAGATAATATCATTATCCTTACAGATTGCATTCAAACTTTTATTCAATTATCATACTATTCATTAATTTATTTAGATGTGGAAGTAGATATTAGGAAATTTTAACACTTTATTAGCCTCTTATAGAAGGCTACCTTGCTGGTCATTTGTCACGTTGGTCTAGTCTAGAGCAAGCTCATGGGGGTGCCCACTTCGCCCTTAGGTCTTCTCCCCTAGCTGTTTTATTTTCTTTCCTTTTCGAGTACACAAAAAAGGCTCCTAGGTCTAATAGCAATTTGAACACACAAGTACCATCTAGATTTGCATATATAATACTGTTATGACCAATAAATCTATGATCAAATTTTCATTTTTGTATTTGCAAATTATTGAAAATATTCTTTAATATCTCATCGTTCTGCTTACCTTATGAAATATTTTAAGTTTTTACGTTTTAAGTTATATTAATGTTAAAATAGTAATCTGTCCAAGGGAAGGGATTAGGACTAGTTTATAAGGATAAGCATTACAGTCCAAGGTTTGGGTGATCCTATTGATAATGTGACTCTTAATGATTGTTTTTATATGTAACAATTATTCAATCAACTTGTATATTAAATGAAGCTATATACTTTATGAAACTCAAAAAATCATTTTAAAATGCTTTTTTGAAAGAAAAAGAGAGGCTTTTTTTAATTAATTTTCATTTTCTAAAGCTGAGTAAGGAAAACATTCGTACTTTTTTGAGAAACAATATAATTGAAGTGATTACTAGATAAATAGAATATTAACTTTTAAATGATATTAATTCTAAAAAATGAAATTAAAAATAAGGTGTAATAAGCGCCTTTTACTTTAGCTGGTACGAAGGAATTGCATAAGCAAGTGCTAGTTGTATTGCTACCATACCATCTCTTGTTATTTAGACTTTCTTGTGCAAGGAATGCTAGCATATCTTAGTCAAGCTAAGCCATGATTTTGGAATGCATGGTGGGTGTGTGGTGCACTTGAAGGCAAATTCTCATTGCCAGCATATGGAGGACCCTCATGTAAATTGGGCCACCACTTGAAAATGAAATTCACATTTTTTATCTTTTTTCGACAGAAATATTAAAAGGGTTTTTTTAACATTATTTCTAATTCAGGTATGCTCACGTGGAGGTTTTCCAAATATAAATAATAGTTTTTTTACGATAATCAGTAAATTAAAGGACCATCAAGTGTTATTTGAGTTTGAAAGAAGTAATATACAATTTTTGTAATATATATATATAGTAAGAGTTTAAATAATGATTAAAAAAGAAAAGATTCTTTTTTGAATTTTGTGCAGTGAAAATTTAAATGAAGATTAAAAAAATTTATTGGATTTTGTGTAGTGGGAGTTTAAATGGGGGGTAATAAGGTAAATTAGAAGTTGAAAACTTTCTAAAATGAGAAATGTTTCATTCTTTTTTTGGATATATAAAAAAAAAGAATAAGTTTCATACTTTTTGGGTCGGAGGCATTATTATAATCAGCCCCATGGTACAGAATAACCTATGGTACCCAATAGATTTTATCGGATGTCCCCGAAGAGTCATACACAATAGATTTTAATTCATAAGATAACAAGATCTGGTTATCTCACTTGCTACTTCGAAAGATTTTAATCCAATCTCCTAGCTGCCCATGTCAAGGCCTTATAACTACTCTATTGCCCTCCAAAGGCCACATGGTTATAGTTGTTTCAAAGCAATCATACAACCCCAAAATGAAGTCCCATGATAGTTCCGACTAGAGCGAATTAAGGTGTGAGAATCATATCTAGACTGAGCTTTGATTTATAAGGGTATTATTGTAACACAAAGAACTATTATTTATTTTTTTCTCCCTTCTTTTATTTAGACTTTCTAAATAAGGGGTGGCTAATAAATACCTCTTTCATTGCTTTTCTTCCCTCAATTTCCTTTCGTTTCCATTAATGAATGCAATCCAAATATCTATCGACAATCGATATCATATGATATGGTGACACTCATCCTAATCCTAATGAGTCAACAGTCTCAACAACTATACTCAATAAAACTTAAAGCCAAATGAAAGAACTATTCTCAAAGCATATGGTTATGATTGTTCCAAAGCAACTACACAGCCACAAAATAAAGTCCCATGATGGTTTGAATTGGACTGAACTAAGCTGTGAAAATCACATCAGGACTAACATTTGGTTTATAAAGGGTATTACTGTAATACAGAAAGCTATCATTTTTTTTCTTCTTCCTTATTTTATTTAGACTATCTAAATAAGGGAAGGTTAATATATACCCCTTTCATTGCTCTTTTTCCCCTCCTTTTCCTTTCTTTTCCATTAATGAATGCACTGAAACTTCTATCAATAATCATATGATATAGTGATGCTCATCCTAACCCTAATAAGTCAATAATCTCATCAAATACTCAAATAAAACTTAACGCCAAATAAAAAAACAATTTTCAAATGTCTAAAAAAGCCTAAAAGTTCAAGTGTAAAAGATGTCCACAATTCTAACAAAGTTCTAGCCATGAAATTAAATATTGCGTTATACCACGATATTTAATTCCATGCGTACCACGGCATTTTGTGGTATTTCGCATATCACTCAATTTTTTTGTACATTTTGTAAAAAAAATTGGTATATACCGCAAATATCGTGATATTTTATTTTATTTTTTTGTGGATGTGTGTGAGATTTTTTTTTATTTTATATCAAAATATCAAAAATATATAAAATATTAAAATATAATTAATAAATATATCATAAATTTTAATATTTACTTTTATTCTTTTGGTTACTTTTATTGGTTAACATAAAAATTTAATGGTTATTTTGAGCCACCTAGGAACTTAATGTGGTATTAGAAAATGTATTGTTATTATTAAAGTATTATTTTTTTCTCTTATATCAATAAATTAGTTTCTTTTTAAGTATTATTTATTTTGCTCTATATATAATTTTTTTAATGTTTTTTGGAAAAAATATGCTATCATATATATTTTATTTATATTTGATAAATTATGATGAGAAAAATTAGAATACATATAAAATGTACAAAAAAAATTATTGAATTTATGTCATCTTAAAATAGTATTCTATCATTTATTTTTTTTTTATGAAAACGGTAATGGTATGCGGTGCAGTATACATTAAAAATTTGAGATGCAGTATACCTAACTGTAACGGTATTTAACACCTTGGTTCTAACCTAAATAATTTTTTGGAAAATGGTTAACCATGTTAATGTGATAATTATTGTCTTCATCTAAAAGGATTATTAAATTTGAAGGTTTGCCTCAATGGCAAGTTTAAGTAGGAGAGGATTATAAGATTCATAGTTGCTGCCCACCATCCTAAAGAAAAATTATTTCAATTTATTATTCACCAGTTTGAATGATTTTAGGTGGTTTTGATTAAATGTCTAATGAGTCGATAGTCGAACTGTCAAAGGCAATTGTTCATGGTCGAACTGGTTGAACTAGCTGGTCTGGTCCGTCTCTTAGTACACTACCTGTAACTAGTAGTGGCTGTAAGAGTTTTTTTTTCCTTCAAGGCCAAAATTAGAACTATAATTCTCATATCATCGATAAGTATAATGCACCAACTAATGAGTACGTACAATACATCATTGGCCAATTAGGTTTATGATCTCTGGTTACAGCGGTGACCGATAAGGCTTGGACATACACTGAATAATGGAGGGCGACAGTTGTAATTGATGTTGAAGCCACTTGATTCTTGTCTCCTGCCCAATGTGTTTCTCTCGTTCTCATAATCTTTTACTATGTTCGTCATGTGGTGTCTAATTAAGAAATGAGAATTGGAACTAGAATTTAGGATTACAAATTAGACAGTCAAAAGAGAATGGGAATTTAGTTAATTACAAGTCAATCATTTAAGTTTTTACTTGTTGATCAACAAATGAGTGCAGAAGAATAGGATAAGGACTATATTAATGAACTTATTACCCATACGTTTTAAAACTTTAGAGGGTTTGTAGAGGTATTTGTAGGTAAAAATATTAAACATTGACCTATTTTTTGAGTGTATGTACATAGCTAGCCAAATATTTACAAAGCTTCAATGGGGGCAAATGCCTCCATTGCCTTCATTGTGGAGCTATCGTTGCTAGTAACATGTATTGAGCTTAAATAATACTCAATTTGTCCTAAGTTCTCTACTCCATTTCAGATTTTTTAGTTAAATTTGACTTGAATTTATTTATATATATCTCTATTTATTTTTTTTAAGAAATATATTTAAAAATTACAAGCCTTGTAGTTTCTAAATGTAATTTTAAAAAAAATTTAGCAAATAATAATGTAAATAAATTCAAGTTAAATTTAAATAAAAATTGAAATGAAGTAGAAAAGTTACGAATTTTTTCTTGAAAAAAATCAATTAATTAAAAGTCAATTTGGTTTAACTTAAGTTAATTTAATTTAAAATGACTTATTTTTATTTTGACATTTCATTCAAGTGAAACAAATTTCGACTAAAAGTCAATATTATATAGATATAATAATTTATTTGAAAGTAAATTTTCATGATATTATTAAATTTGTATGAAATTTTCTATTTTTAGATATTGAAAAGGAAAAATTCATAAAAATTTAATAAGATTGTAAAAATTATATTTTAAATGAATTATAAAACCAACATAATATTAAATTTTAAATAAAATTAGTTTCAAATAAAAAAATATAAAAATAAAAATAAGATATTTTAAAATTAATTTAAGTTAAAATAAATTCACCTAACATCCCGCGCTTGCGCCTATAAATCCCCTCTCCACGAAAATAGGAGAAAGGACGGGTAGAGAAGCATGAATGGGAAATTCCGAGCGGAGGAACACATTCTTCCTCGGCAGTCGTAACTCGTAAGAAGTTAGTAAAATAAAATATAGTAATTGCGTAAGTAGTCCTTACACTTGAATTGATCAACTGCATCCTCAATCTACTAACTGTTTTCTTTTGGTCGTAAACAGTTTTAAAATGTTTTATATTAGTTTTCCACAAGATAAATGTATTGATCTCAAAAGTTGGTAGATCAGACAATTACTCAATCAATAATATGGAATATTTAAAAAAACTTTTAAAATAAAAAAAAACTAATAAGTCAAGAACAATAAAATGCAAATAAAATGTCAGGAACACAGAACAAAAATTACTCAATCTAATAATCAAGTCCACTCTAATTCATGAAATCCAAACTCAAAAACAACATAAGTAAAAATCGTTTGTGTATTCACCAAACTCACAGTGCCAAAAAACTCACAGTAAAAAGAGGCAGTTCATGAATAGCATAATTTAGAAGATAGTGTTTTGCGTTATTTGAAGTGCAAAACAAAGAAGTTCTTTAATTTGTGACCAAAAGAAAATTCAAACATCTGTTGATTAGAGGATAGTGTAAAAGATTATGTTAAAAATCACAAATATTGTGATTTGTGGTACAACTATTTTAATTATAATATCAGGTTATTATACAGGGAGGTGAAAGACCAAAACTATTTTATACGCAAGTGCTATTGTCCGATCAGCGGTGGTGTGGACCAGTAAAATCGACAAATTTGGCAATTCGTATTCAACTCTGCAATCCGGTTAAGTACTACTCTTTCCAGTTTATTCCCTCTGTATATATAGTGTAAAAGAAATAAAATATACCATAGAAAATAAATATAAGGCGACTCCGAATTCAACCCGTTTATCAAATATTAGGAGTGTTGAACTGAAAAGAAAATAAAGAAATAAAATATTGGTATAATTAAACTGCCGCGGAATATTTAATTAGATGAAAAATCACAGCAGAGAAAGGGGATGATAATAATCGTTGTACACCCCAGAAACTGCCATAAAACGCCATATTAGCATCTGACTCTTAAATCTCCGCCCTTCCTTCCTTATCACTCCCCCACCCACGCTCCCCTCCCTCTATACCTCTCTCAGCTCTCTCCCCATTTCCGCAAGTGGTAGTGGATTAGAGCTTCACCGATTCATCTCTTCCTTTGATTTTTTTCCTCGTCCAAGTTCCGTTTCGTTATCTTATCTTTCGAACTTCACTTCTTTTACTCACCGGTTTCGGTTTTCTTATACCAATAAAAATTACACATTAATTCTCAAGGTTGCCGCATTAGACTCCCTCTCCTCGCTTGTTTAATTCTTGCTTCTTCGCTCTTGTAAACTCTCCGGTCATCGAGTTCTTCCCAGTGAATTCGGCTCTGTTTTTCGTTTTCTATATATGCAACTCTCCAGACTTTGATGACTTCTCTATAAATTTCTCGTTTTTTCAGCTCCTTCCCAGCAGAGCTGTCGAAAATGGCTCCCAGGAACAGTCGCGGAAAGGCCAAAGGAGAGAAGAAGAAGAAAGAAGACAAGGGTATTAACATTATTGTATTATTAGCACCAGTATTACTTTAATAATTAATTATAATAATTGTTGACTTTTATCAGTGTTGGCTTTTAATTTGTTGTTGGTAGAATAGCAAAATCTTGCTTAATAAGTAGAGTATTTGGTTAATCAGTTAATTTACGAAATAAATATCCGAGCTAATTCTTCACGGATTTTTGCAGTTCTCCCAATTGTTATGGATATCGCTGTAAACCTTCCCGACGAAACTCGTGTAATCTTAAAGGTTTGCATCTTAACAAACTTGTCCATGCTTTGTGCCTTCTTTTCTCTTCAATTTGTTCATGCTTTTCGAGCCTTGCTAGTATTATTTTTTATTTTTATTTTGTTGCTCATTTCACATAAAAATAGTTTATGCTTATTAGTTTGCTCATTGGCCGAATGTGAATCCAACGGAATTTCACGACCAGAAGAAAAAAACAGAAAAAAACAGAGAAAATTTACTCATATTGTCAAATGTTTGCTCCCTTTTGTCAATAGCCAGGATTTAACTTGAGGCTACTCAATTCGTCAAAAATTTTATTTTGAAATTAACAAACAAAAATGTCGTAGACTTCCACGACTTGCAAGAGAAATGATTTTGTGATGTTATATGTTCCGTAAGGGTCTAGCCAATATAATTATTTTGTCTTTTTCTTATTCATGAATGGTTTAAGTAGGTTGCGTTGAATGGTTTAAGTAGGTTGCGCACTTTTAAATATCATAAATTTATCGGCCAATTTAAAAAAAAATCTTATTTATCATCAATAAAGTCTTAAATTATAAAAATATGATTTCAAGAAATGTTTTCATTTATTTTAATATTTTTTGAAATATTTTATTTTGATATTTCCTCACTAATGGGTTTATTTTATTTTTTAAATTAAAATTCTATTATTTAATTGTGAGCAGGGAATATCAACGGACAGGATTATAGACGTCCGTCGGCTTCTATCGGTGAACACTGAAACGTGCAATATCACAAACTTTTCATTGTCGCACGAGGTAAGGCTCACATTCTGTCACACAAATCCAATTCTACATAATAACTTTTTGGTCGAAATAACAGCAACTTGCCCAAAGTATTGGGGTTTTCCTCGGCTGGAGTTGCTGGGTGGCTCCATAATGCAATCCGCTCTAATCTCATCGCAGCATTCTTTTTTTTTTTTTTTTTTCCAAAGCTGTTTCATTTTTTTCCCTTTTATAATCATCAAATTAACCCCTGTAAAATTATTTATTCACTTAGTTCACTCACAAATATTTTGAGCCTATGTACAAGATTTTTCAGTGAAAGGCTAGTTGTGTAATTTTAATGTAAGTGAATGCCCAATTGATTGATTGATTGATTCGAGGCCTAGTTTACCAATCACCAGGCCCATATCGACTTTTTTCTTTTTATTGAAAAAATACAGGTCAGAGGGCAGCGCTTAAAAGATACCGTCGACCTCTCAGCTTTGAAGCCTTGTGCCCTGACCATAGGAGAAGGTGAGCTTCTTATAAACGGCGTCGTTCTGAAACTGATAATATAATAGTGTTCATTACATTATGCACTACCACTAACTGGGAATGTTTCTGTGCCGGTGTTGATTGGCCAGAGGACTACGATGAGCAGAGTGCGGTGGCGCACGTTAGGCGAGTGCTTGACATCGTCGCCTGCACCACATGTTTCCGTTCAGCTGGCGCCGCAAAAGATCATCAGAAGGCGGACGGCGGCAAGAATGCGCCGGATGGGGGGGATAAGAGCGGTAACAGCAAGAAAGACGCTGCCGGCGTCAACAACGCGAGCAAGCAGTCGTCAGCAAAGGAATCGGCGGTGGACGGTGAGGGAGAGATGAGCTACTCTTCCCCCAAGCTTGGCAACTTCTACGACTTCTTTTCTCTCTCTTACCTCACTCCTCCTCTACATTGTATTGCTCTCTTTCCCTGTGTTTATTTCCGAAATGTTTTCCTTTATCTCGTGGAATTTGAACTTATTTGGATTTTCTGAAATATCTCTTTATCTTTTTCTTGCTTCAGTTATAAGGAAGGCGACGAAGCGGCAGGTTGAGGAGATTTCAGCCGATGACCATCTATTCTCTTTGGATGTAGAATCATCCTTGAACTCTGTCCTTTCTTCAACTTCAAAATTGGATGACCGTAGAATTTTATATTGTCTGACCTGATCATTTATCCGACCATTGTGCGATTGAACAGGTGAAACTTTGTAATGGGAAGCTAGTTTATGTCGAAGCGTGCAGGAAAGGATTTTACAGCGTTGGGAAGCAGCGGATCATGTGCCACAATCTTGTCGATTTATTACGGCAGCTTAGTAGAGCCTTTGACAATGTTAGTTTCTGGTTTCACATTTAGAAGCATAATTTAGAACTGCGAAATTTGAGGCAATATTACCGTGATTTGCTTGTGACAATAGTAAATAAAGTATTGGCTATGCAATGGGAAAGATCGGTGTTAGCTGTTACCTTTTTTCCTTTCTGCCTTGATATGATCAGGATACATCTGCTCAGAAGGACCATTATAAATTTAGCATTATGTATGAATTGCTGGTGCTTCAGATTGGCATTAATTATTTGCAGAATCCAGAAACCGAAAACTGCATTTTTTTCTGCTTGTAATGAACTTGTACAAAACGTTACACTAAGCCTACGTGCTTTCACAGTCTTATTTCCAGAATGGAAATTTCCTACTGTGTTAATTAAATACTCTTGTCTTTGATAGAAAACACAGGCGCAATGTGTGCATGCATGCATCATACACTGTTCCATCTTTATATGATTGAAGCTGCCAATTTTGGTCAGTGAAAATAACTTTTCCTGAAGTCCTGATTTTTTTTTTTCATTCCAAACTGCAGGCTTACCGTGATTTAATAAAAGCATTCTCAGAACGTAACAAGGTATGGATTTTGCAACGTTCTTTTGTCGAAGTGGCGGAAAAAGAAATGTTGTTCTATCACTTCTTTTCAACTATTACAGTTATGCTTTTCGGTTGAGTTATAACCTTGCACATCTTTTACACTTTCATTCCCTTCAATTGCAGTTTGGGAATCTTCCTTATGGATTCAGATCAAACACATGGCTCATCCCTCCGATTGCGGCACAGTCACCATCAACTTTCCCACCTCTCCCTATGGAAGATGAAACATGGGGTGGCAATGGAGGGGGCTTAGGAAGAGATGGAAAAAGTGATCTTATTCCCTGGGCCAATGAATTTATGTTTGTTGCATCTATGCCTTGCAAGACAGCAGAAGAGAGAGAAGTCAGGGACAGGAAAGCTTTCCTTCTTCACAGTCTATTTGTTGATGTGGCCATTCTCAGGGCCGCTGAAGCTGTGAAGCATGTAATGGCACAGCAACATTCAAATTGTGGTGAAACTTTGTATGTGGAAAAAGTAGGCGATTTGAAAATTATTGTCATGAAAGATGCTACAAATGCAAGCTGCAAAGTGGACATCAAAATTGATGGAATTCAAGGAACTGGAATCAATGAAGATAGGGTGGTTGAATGGAACTTATTGAAAGGGATAACTGCTGATGAGAATACTGCTGCTCGTGTAAGGTTTTTTTTTTTTTTGACATTATTATTTCTAGATGGCATTTTCTTCAAAGTTTTACATTTCCTTATTGACTTATGAATGTGTGAAATTTGATGCATGCTAACTTATTTATTTGACAACAGGATGTTTCTACTCTTGGTGTTGTTAATATGAGATTCTGTGGCTTTGTAGCCATTGTAAAAGTTCAAGGGATAGAGAATAAGAAAGGCACACAATCATATCAAAGCCTAGAACTTGAACAGCCTGAAGGCGGTGCAAATGCCCTAAATATTAACAGGTTAGTGTGATACAAGTGGCATTTTCTATGTGTTTTCTTCTGTTTAGTTGCTTTTTTTTTTTGTGCAATTTGCATATAAGAATAACCATAATGTCACAACTTCATCCAGACTTGATGGTTTTGTTTTGATATATTTCTGAAGTCTGCTGATTGGACAATTCTCCTCCTGAAATTTCCCACTTCAAGATGTAAGCTAGAGCTAATCCTTGTGAGAAAAATTATGTAGGGGAATTTCTTGGCATAAATACACAAAAAATCATTTATCATCCTTATAGCTTCTCTATGGTTTATGTATGTTATGTTGCAAATAATGTTGAATCGCTGCAACATATTTCTGTTTTGGGGGTTCAACAGATTGATGGACAGGTAGCATGGAAGAAGATTCATGAATGGGCTTACAATGAATCTTATATTCTGTACACAAAACTCATGTTAGGTATTAGTTTTGGATTAGTCTCTAATTTTGGTAGCGATTATGCGCTTTTTTTTTTCTGATGGGACATGAAACAAATCTTGGCTTGATCCCAATGATCTGATTTTTATTTTTTATTTCATATTTGTGGTTGAGTTAGATCAAGATTATGTTGGTATTGTATAATGACTTAGAGAATTGGTGCTCCGTTCATAACTTCACATGGTGAATCATCAAATCCTCTTAATCATTGTGAGTTGACATATGGTCTAGGTAAAGCTTCTCATCATCAAATATGGGAATGGTTAAACTAGTAGTTGCTGCTTTATAGTTAATGTGGTTTGTGACACTTGCTAATTTGGTATAAATGTTGTCCACTGTATCAAACATGAGGTAGCAAATCTGATCTTTCAGCCTAAAAGTTTTTACCCCTCATAATGGATAGAAATACTTTTTCTCTGGTTTTGGCAGTCCAATGGTTACAATTTTGTTTACAGTTTGAGATTGTGCCTTCACAAAACAACGCATTTAGAGAACAGTAAAGCAACTTTGAATGTGGAGCACGAAGAACTTATTTCTGCCCAGGCTTTTGTGGAGGGACTGGTGAAACAGAGTTTAGCTAAGCTTGAAGAAGAGAAGCTACAAAGCAATCCATTTGTGAGATGGGAACTTGGAGCTTGCTGGGTACAACACTTGCAAGACCAAAAGAATGCAGATAAAGATAAAAAATCATCTACTGGGAAGACTAAGAATGAAATGAAGGTTGAGGGACTTGGGAAACCTCTCAGGTCTTTGAAGAAAGGTAGCAAGAAAAGCCCTGATAGTAGTTGTCCGAACATGGAGTTTGAAAAGTCAAACTCCCATGAAAATGGCACAATAAGGGGACATGAAAACACCACATCAACATCTTCAAAAGATCAGCTTGAAGCCAGTGGTAAGGATAATGAACATGCACTAAAGAGTTTATTGTCTGAAGATGCCTTTATTCGATTAAAGGAATCAGAAACTGGACTTCACATAAAGGTAGATGTTGTGGGTTTTGTTTTTATGCGTTTGATGTATGTATGTTGTTGACTGATACATGGTTTGTATTAAACAGTCTGTGCAAGAACTGATCAACATGTCGGAAAAGTACTACAATGATGTTGCTCTTCCCAAGCTGGTAAAGTCAGATGCCATTTTCCTAATTTCTTTTCAAATGTCTGTATGTTGGTAGTTCTTGAAATTCTTACTCGAGTGTTTATCATGAAACAAAAGGTAGCAGATTTTGGTTCATTGGAACTCTCACCAGTTGATGGCAGGACTCTGACTGATTTTATGCATACTAGAGGTCTTCGGATGCGTTCCCTAGGGCATGTTGTAAGTAACTCAAGCCAATCCCAGCCTTGAAATTATGCCGTATTAGACACCTAGTCTCAGTGGGTCAATGGATAATAAAAGCTAAAACATAAATTTCATGCTATTATGGTTTCTTCTCCTCCATCAGGTGAAGCTTTCAGGAAAGCTAGCTCATGTACAGTCACTCTGCATCCATGAGATGATAGTTCGTGCATTTAAGCATCTTCTTCGGGCTCTAATTGCTGCTGTTGACACTGAGAAGATGGCTGTATCGATTGCGGCTGCCCTGAACCTGATGTTTGGAGTTCCAGCAAAAGACAAGATGCACAGATCTTGGAAAACTCATCCCCTTATTTGGAGATGGTTGGAGGTGTTCTTATTGAAGCGATATGAATGGGATATAAGCGGCTTCAATTACAAAGATCTGAGAAAATTTGCAATCCTCCGTGGACTGAGTCATAAGGTATATGGTGAAAGATATGTGCTAAAGATTAAAATATGATCATGGAAAGCCTGGCTTATCCAGTTCTTGTTCTTTTGTGGTTATATTTAAGGTGGGACTTGAGTTGGTTTCAAAGGATTTTGATACAGATTCTCCCATGCCATTCCAAAAGTTGGATGTTGCCAGCCTTGTTCCGGTGCATAAGGTAATCTAGACCATCAGTTTTTGGTAAGCTTGATTCAGGACAATGCTACTTGTGCCAAAACAATATTTCTTTCTTGTTTTTTTTTTTTTTTTACAGCAAGCTGCATGCACATCAGCAGATGGGAGGCAACTTCTAGAATCATCGAAAACAGCTTTAGATAAAGGAAAACTTGAAGATGCAGTGACCTATGGATCAAAGGTGTGGTAATTTTAAATCATGAACTATTGCATCACCAGCATACCCTGGAGTGAATATTTGCTGGAATTTTTACCAGTTGCGCTATTCTGGTTGCTTGTAGGCTCTTGCCAAACTGGTTGCAGTCTGTGGTCCCTATCATCGAATGACAGCCGGAGCTTACAGCCTTCTTGCCGTCGTACTGTACCACACTGGAGATTTTAATCAGGTTTTTCTTCCTCAGCAGAATTTCTTTGGAAATCTAGAATTGTACTTTTTAAAATGTTCGACTCTCACAGTTTTACTCATTGAAATGTTATGAACTATCTGTAGTAGAAGTGTCTACTGTCTGTTTCTCTCCCTCTAATTTTTCAACAAAATCTAATCAGTCACCTTCTACATTTCAGGCCACTATATATCAGCAGAAGGCATTGGATATCAATGAGAGAGAATTAGGACTTGATCATCCAGATACAATGAAGAGTTATGGTGATCTTGCTGTGTTCTATTACAGGCTGCAGCACACAGAATTGGCTCTGAAGTATGTCACATCTTTGTCATAGGAATTATCAAAAATTTTGGCTCACTTAAAGTTCTGAGCCTATCAAGAATTTTTGTCTCCTATTCATGTAGGCTATTTTTCTTGATTGTCCTTATTGAATTTTCTGATGCAAGGTTTATTTTCCAAATTTGATCTTTATGCTCAGGTATGTGAAACGTGCCCTATATCTTCTACATCTGACCTGTGGTCCATCTCATCCAAATACTGCTGCTACATACATCAATGTGGCAATGATGGAAGAAGGCCTGGGCAATGTACATGTTGCTCTTAGATATTTGCATAAAGCTCTCAAATGTAACCAAAAGTTGCTGGGTCCAGATCACATTCAGGTTCAAATTCGTTTTTCAAGTTTTTTACTTGAGCACTATTGTGTCATTACATCTTAAGCCAGTGTTGTGATCACATGAATAAACTCAGGGATATGACTTGATATAGTGTTAAATTTTGTTTGCTCAAAAGCTGATGGTTTTTACTACAAGGTTGTTTTTCTCTGTGATCTAAATCTGTCTGGCATGAAACTTTTCACTATGTTTCTGCTAGTTCTTAGAAATCATGGAAGAGTTTTTCATTGGTTTGATGATTGTACAGATGCACCTAACTATAGAGATTCTATAGAGGTTATGTTCTTTAGGACCATTTATATTTGGAGATACCGTGGTGATTTAACAATTCTTTTGGATCATATCTAATTGTTTCTTCCATTAATGGCACCAGACTGCAGCAAGTTACCATGCTATAGCTATTGCACTTTCATTGATGGAAGCATACCCATTAAGCGTTCAGCATGAGCAAACAACACTTCAAATCCTCCGAGCAAAGCTGGGACCAGATGATTTGCGCACTCAGGTATTTTTTGTATGAGAATTTAGTCATAATTACCGTCTTCCTTTGATGCATCTATGGCATTTTTGTTACTTAATATTGACAAACGGTCATCTAGAGTTGCTTACAAGAAATACTTGGTGCCCTTATTCAGGATAAGATTTTAATCATGTGACTTTGAGTTTATGTCAGGGCACCTGATAGATGATGAATTTTTACGGGATGAAAGAACAATAGAACTAAGATGTTTATAACCTTGATGGGAGGATAGCTAGTATCATAAGCAGATTTCTGATCTTCTATCTAGAAATTACATGCCCTTGTTTCCAACTGAATGAACCAGTTGCGGAGGGCATGACTAGAGATTAAAGTTGTGTATAAACTTCTTTCTGTGGACATTTCTTATCTTTCTGTCAATTTTTGCAGGATGCTGCTGCATGGCTCGAGTACTTTGAGTCCAAGGCTTTTGAACAGCAAGAAGCTGCTCGAAATGGTACTAAGAAGCCTGATGCATCAATCGCCAGCAAGGGTCACTTGAGGTAAGTCAGGATGGATGGGGCATTAAAATTTTGGACCATAAGAGAGTAGAGTGCTTTAGAAGGTCTACAAAATGTGAATTCTTCCACTTCTGGTACCATTTACGTGCTGGAGCCTTAGATGGCTTATTTTTGCTATCAAGGCCTTCAACGTAGGTGAGGACTATTAAGTACATACGGGATATTTAAAGGCCAGAGTCTAGACTTAGATTGTTCCTCTGGGACTTTCCAACTATCTCTGCTTCATTCCCTGCACCAAATCAATCCTTTTAGAAATAACTTCCAACCTGTTTAGACTGTATGTTTCTGCTATTACTAACAATTGTCCAGGTTTGTTGTGCTTCATTGAGAAATCTTTACTTTATTGGTTTATTGAGAAACATAGAAGACAATTATTTTTAATAGCTGATTTATTAGATTGCTCTGAAAAATTCTCACATTTATCTTTCTGTGTCCTGTAATTCTGTATGATGCGGCATCTATAATACAATGGTGAATTGTGCTGATAGTTACATTCTTTACCACTTCGCAGTGTGTCTGACTTGCTGGATTACATAAATCCAAATCATGATGCTAAAGAGAAGGATGTGATGGCAGCCAAGAGGAAAAGTTTCATCACAAAGGTAGGGTTAGAGTTTGACTTATCATTGTTGGAAAATCTTTGGTGGTAATAGAGATAATTAAGAACAAAAGAAAAATCTAGTTCTGTTGACTAATGATGTTGGATGATATAGCTGACCTATACTGGTTTGTTAAAATTTGCTGAACTAGTCAATTGTTTTCTTTAATAGTCTTGAAGAAAAGTTGTGCAATTAAATTTGTCTAACAAGTTGTCTATTTGAACACTCAAAAGGTAGGAATGTCCATTTCTTAACCTACTAGGAAGCTTCAGTCTCCATTTATTTCAAGATGGCCATGTGACCATAAAAATTAGACTGGATTTACTTTGGCACCTTATCTACCATTTTAATCAGCCTGTGCAGGAAAAAGGGAAAATCTACCAGACTGTCAGTTCAGTGAGTTCTGATGAATCTGTAAAAGAAGCTGCAAAAGAGGCTTCAGCTGAAGATCATCAATTACCAGAAC
Source organism: Aquilaria sinensis (assembly GCA_005392925.1). Taxonomy (NCBI): domain Eukaryota; kingdom Viridiplantae; phylum Streptophyta; class Magnoliopsida; order Malvales; family Thymelaeaceae; genus Aquilaria; species Aquilaria sinensis. Next base: position 609,987 of record SMDT01000231.1, read on the forward strand.
AAGGTAATGAGGATGCTACTCCGGAGGCAAGCACTTCACCGCTCAGGTCAGAGGCTCCTGTTGTAGAACTGATATCTGCGAGAAAGCCAAGCATGGATGCTACTCCGGAGGCAAGCACTTCACCACTCAAGTCAGAGGCTCCTGTTGTAGAACTGATATCTGAGAGAAAGCCAAGCATGGTAAACAATAATCATGCTGAATCACATGCTGATGGGGATGATGGCTGGCAATCAGTTCATCGGCCCAGATCAGCTGGATCAATGGGACGGCGACTGAGGCAGCGACGGCCAACAATTGGCAAGGTCTACGGTTATCAGAGAAAGACCGCTGAAACAGATGCAGAGGTCCCTGTAGAAAGGTCTTCTCATCGAAACAGCAGGTATTACGTTTTAAAAAAACGTATGTTATCTCATGGGACCTACACAGACCATCCCACAAGTGCCTCGCAAGGTTCGAAGTTTTCTGGAAGAACCATTAAAACTGTTACTTACAGGGTCAAGTCTATCTCTCCATCTGCTAAAATTGTGCCTGTAGAAGACTCCAGAAGTGGTGCAGATGTTCCTTCTCAAACAGAATCTGGTCCTACTTTAACGTCGGTTGAGGTCCATCCAACAAAGAATTCTATAGTCAGTCTGGGGAAATCTCCCTCTTACAAGGAAGTGGCATTGGCCCCACCTGGTAGTATTGCTAGAATGCAGATAAACTTCTCTTCAGATAACCAGGAGTATAATGAGTTAAAACAGCAAGATGAAATGAAAGAAGAAGATGGAGAACCTTGTGCAGATATAGGAGTACCAAATGTATCTGAAGAGAAAAATGAAAGCTCAGTAACAGATGACATAAGAGGAGATAATGGTGTCATTGAGAACAAAGACGATGTTCGACAAAACAATGGGATGCAAGATAACTCTTCTGGAACATTTTGTGCAGGTGTTGAAGAGCATAAGCTCACTGAAACCAAGGATGATGAAGATGGAGGGTCCAATAAATTTATTAATGATGTGCCAAATTTAGTTGATTCTTCTAAAATGGAACTCTGCAAGGAGTCGTCATCTAGATGTTTTGAACCAGAGTGCAGTCCAAACTCCACTTTGCAAGGGACAGAGGATTTGGGAGACAAACCCTTGGTTCTGAATTCAGGGGATGCCCGAAATTTAGCAAATAGAAAATTGTCTGCATCAGCAGCTCCATTCAATCCATCCATCTCACGTGCTCAGCCAATCAACATGAACATTCATATTCCACCTGGTCATGGAGCTGTTCCACTTGTTGCTCCTTGGCCTGTGAACATGGCTATCCACGCCAGACCTGCTACTGTTTTACCAAATCCAATGTGCTCATCCCCTCACCATCCATACCCATCACCACCTCCAACCCCAAATATGATACAGTCTATGCCGCTCTTGTTTCCTCACAGTCAGCCCCAGCAAGTGCCAACCAGCACTTTTCCTCCGACTAGTAGCCCCTTCCCAGTATCCAACGGTCCTTTTCATCCCACTCCTTTCCCATGGCAGTGTAACGTCAACCCCGATGTATCCGATTTCATTTCTGGAACAGTTTGGCCTGGATGCCATCCAGGAGAGTTCTCTGTACCAACACCTGTTGGTGAACAAATTGTTGATCCCATTCTGGAGATGAAAACAGAATGTGAGGAGTCATTGAATCTGAGTACAATGCCGGTTGTGCCTTCAGACATTGAAACTGTGGAGGAAACTAATAAAGACATAAAGCTTCCAGCACCTGAGATGACAAAAAACGCTAATCAGTTCATCGGTGGAGGAGTGAATTGCCTGAAGGAAAATGGTCATCTAGATAAGTGTTCAATAAAAAATTCTGGGGATGGATCTAGTCACTGCAATGGTGGAGATGAAATCTCTAGGGGAAGTCCTGAAATGACAAGTGATGGTGAGAAAACCTTCAGCATTCTGATAAGAGGCAGAAGAAACCGAAAACAGACTCTGAGGATGCCTATTAGTTTGCTCAGTCGACCATATGGCTCACAGTCTTTCAAGGTTATATGTAGCAGAGTAGTCCGAGGCAGTGAATCTCCCAGGGCTGAAAGCTTTTCTTCAAAGAATGATTTCAAGGCTGATGCCACATAACCCAGGAACTCTCAGTTTTCAGTAACCAATTAAGGACAATAGGATTATCATTGAATATAGAAGGAAAGAGCACTGGTTCTCTCAGTATACAGAACGTTCTGGTGTGCCTCTTTTGTGGTGCATGCCTTGCTTTATCAGTTTTTTTACCTCAGAGACAGAAATAGGTTGGTTATTTACAATTTAATCTATGATAGCATCATTTTCCATGACTTTGGGGGGGCGTAGATTGGGAGGGTCCAACAGTGGGAGTTTGGTTTGGTCTCTCACAAAGTGCACCTGTAAAGGACAATAGGAATCTTCAATACACTATACTTAAACCTTTTTTGTTTACACACTAGTTGTCTTTATGAAGCAAGCATATCGACTGTTGGATATATTTGCAGATGCTCTAGGTGAAGTTAGTTTGAAGTTTTGAGCATGAAGATGGTGGCTTGTAATAGCAGGTATTGTCTTTAACCATGCAAGGCATGTAATATTAGAGTTAGTGGTTAGATGCTATTTCTTTAGTACTTCTCATCTCTGTGAACTTGTCGAAAAAGAGGATATGCCTTTTGTTGTTGCAACCTAAAAGGAAGCATCCAGCCTGTTTGCCGCAGCATTGGATGTCGTTAGATGATGCTTATGTTACCTTTTTTCAGTGAAATATCCTATGAAATAACATAGAAGACTGCATCATCGATTAGCCCATAGTGTTCTGAGGCCAATGAGTTTGTGGATCCTCGTTGGATGCTGTTATCTCATGTAACCTGATTGTCCTCTGAATCATGCTAGTCGGTTTTTAGTTCATTCCCTCTTCCCAGAAAGCAGTAGACAGCATTGCCAAATGCAATGTGGGTTTCTTCTCTCTAAATTGGGTGGGTTCGAGGGTTGGTTCTTCTGACACAAAGGCATAATGTTTCTATGAGGCCTTATCCACAAATTTGTGCATAACATTATAAAGACGTGCAATTCAAGGCTTAATAATGGTTTTGTTTCTTTTGTTTGCAGGTTCGTGGCGCGCCAGGGGATACCAATTTGTAGTTAAGGTTGAAATTTTGGTGCACGTGGTTAGGATTTCTTCTCTGATGTTTTGAATCCAAGAATCTGAGTACTTTATTCACCAAATCTCGCGATTGCTGGATGATTTAATTCGAGTGCAAATGACCTTTTTTTTTTTTTTTTTTCCTAATAATCTCTCTTCAGACCCTTTGTTCATCGAAGTAGCTTAGCACATTGGAGTTACATGAGGAATGCAGTTGTTAGACAGTGGTTAACTTAAGGAGGCGTTTAGTTGCGGAAAACTTGATACCATTCTTCTTATACAATTCTATTTAATGAAAGTGAGAGATAATAGCTTAATCATAAAGTGGAAAGTATTTAAGACAGGGTATTCCGTTTTAACGGATGAGTTCAAGTTATGTACTCAAACTTCCAAGTTTGAAGAAAATTTGAAGAAGAAAAAGTCAAAATCCTATATAGCGATAGCAAAATTTGACCTGACTTGATGAGCTAGATCCACCTAAATCCAAATATGATCTTTCTTGATTTGACTAGAAAAGTCATTGATCCAAATCTGATTGTGTTTAATCCGATCGGAACTTACATCCAATTGAAATAAAACCTGAACTCAAATAACTAAAATTCAAAATACTAAAACTTAAAATGACTCAAATTCAAGAATGATATCACTTGAACTCAAAATGATCCAATGACCAGACCCAACATAACCAAATTTTAACTAAAATCAACATAAATATATGGTCAATAGAGATTTAAAAAATTGTGATTTTTTATACATTTCTTACTTACCTAAATTACACATAAATTATGACCATACAATTTAAGCAACTTTAAAATACTATTCCCTCCGTCCCATATTGTTTGAAATAGTTGATTTTTTGCTATAGTTTAACTTGAATTTATTTATATTATTGATTGTTAGAAAAAAATTTAAAAAATATATTTGGAAACTATAGGTTTTTATTTATCATTTATATAAATTTTTTTATTTATATACTAAAAATTGAAAATAAAAAATCATAGATTAATTTCTAAAAAGTGAGTGTTTCAAAGAATATGGTATAGAAAGAGTATAATTTTTTTATTTGGGGGTCTTTGAAGAATAAATTAACAACATAATATACTTTATGTAGGGGCTTTTTGGAATTTAATAATTTAGGAGTTTGCTATTAATTCTTTTGAAGTATGCAACTAAAACACTGAGTTTCATCTTATACTTAAATTGGACGTTGACTAATCTAGATAAAGTAGCAAGATCCATTTAGGGAAAACTTCGGCAAAAAAAAATTCTTTTTTTTTGTTTGTAATCATGCACAAAATTGTTGAATCGTTAGATACTTGGATTGATTATTTGTGTTTAAATTTTCTAGTTTGCTGCACAAACTTCAATTGGTAAATACAATATTAATTTAATATAGTTAATTGTTTCAAATAAGGGTATTTAAATTTTGATGTAATTAATATTGTTCTCTTCTTTGCTTGAAATTTGATTCAATTAATTTTAAATGTTTTAGATTAGGGAATTTTTATATCTAGTCAAATTAAATTTTTTAATAGTTTTTCTTCTACTAGTATTCCCACCCTGCCCCTATACTAATATTCATGTCTTGTATTAGTAGAAATGGTAAATACAAGATTAGTCTTTAATTATTTATTTTTGAATTTGAATTTAATTTACCATAAACCTTAAACTCGAAACCTAAACCTAAAACCCTAAACACTCATCTTAACCTAAACACTTAATCCTAACCATAAAAACTATATCTAAACCTAAATTCTAAATCTTAAACCCTAAATCTTAAATCTTAACCTTAATTGAAACATTAACTTTCACCACAAACCTAAGCCATAACCTTAACCATAAACCATAAACCTTGAATCTTAACACTTAATCTTATTTCGAATCCTTATCCTAAACCTTAACAATTTACTCTAACCTTTACCCTTAAACTTTAACTTTCCCTTTTTATTACCTTCCTTGTTTAATAAGTTTTATATTTTGGGGCTTTCATATTTAATAACTTCCCTTTTTCAGGTACATTCATATTTAGTAAGTCTCATATTTAAAGACTTTCATATTTAATAAGTTTCATATTTGTGTTCTTTTTTTTTTTATAAACATATTTGGGTTCTTCTAAAATAAATACTTCCACATTTAATAAGTTTAATGATCTTGGTAGCCAATTCTCAAATTACAACATTGGTCCCTAAACTTTTAAGTATAGTGCAATAAGGTACCTAAGTTTTGAAAATTTTCATTTTAGTCACCATAATTATTACAACATGGGCCCCCAAACTTTTCAAATTTTTGCATTTCCATCCAAAATTTTTGAAATCTTACAGTTTAGTCACTAATAGAGTAATAGTGAATTAGAGTTATATTTTGTAGTAATTACACATTAAAAGTTGGATATTGCAGCAAATTTTTCAAAACATTAAGAAAATTTTTATGAATTTTTTAATTTAGCATACTTAAAAAAGAAAAATTAATGTAAATTAATTGCACCAAAAATTAAATTATTTAATTTAAATTTTAATAAAAACTAAACAAAAAAAATTGAATTGATTAAGTGATTTCAACATATATACTAGTAACCCAAAGAAACCTGATTGGTCAACCCAAGTTTGGATTGAAACTTGACTTGAAATTACTCGAGACTAAAATTGCCCTAACTTGCTTTGAACCCGAACCCAAATAAACCTAACCCAACCTAACCAGAACCCAAAATTCACTCAACCCGAATCCAAATGGCCTGACCTTAACCCGACCTAGACCTGAATTCATGTAAACTCCAATTAAATTCAAACCTGAATGACTTGACCTAAATTATCCAATTATCATCCCTAATAAACCTATACAACATCAAAGGAATTAAATGTTGCTTGTTTACAATGTGGTAAACCTTTTGCCATGGTTATGTAATACATGGTTATATATTTTTCACATTTTATCGATTTACCATATAATATACTGTGATATTTTGTATTATTTTGAGTATTAATATGTTTTTTGAATTGTTTTTCCTATGTACTATTGCTTACCATGGTATAATGCGCGTCTGTCACACCCCCAAACCCATCATAGGAGTCTCGGGGCGATAACACGCCGCATACTCAAGAAAATAATTTCCCTAAGCATGCAAGACTACATATTCCAAATAATTCCAAACTTATAAAATTCTCTTATGAGAATAAGTGGCAGAGTAACTACAATTCTTGAAACTGGAACATAATCCATAAGATATTAAAGCTCTAAAGAATGAAACAAAATCCAAAGAGTTTTCTAAACATAAATAAGTTTCTAATAATAGTACTAACGAAATACTTTTAATTGTCTTGAACTGCTGCTGGTCTTGTAGTCGCTCTCACTAGCTAACTTGAACTACTCCTGATCTGTGTGAGAGGATGAAAACGGGGTGAGCACAAATGCCCAGCAAGTGGCGGATTTTGAAAACAAAAATACAATATACAAAATATATATGGATCAAGCAGAAAACAATTCTTGTAAAAATAATAACATAAACTTTAGCAGAAGATATTTGAATAGTCAAAACATAATCAATGTAATAACAATTTTGAGAGCTGAGCAAATAATATTTGTAAATAAAATCATTAACCAAAACAGAATAGTTCAGAGCAGAATAGCAGAATAGAAATTCAGAGCAGAGTGGGTGGGGTGATCACTGTGACTACACTTAAACCGCTGTAGTACGTCCAGAATCGTCTAAGAATCGCCAATGATTGAGCGCTTTGAAAGAGTAGTTCTAAAAACAGTGCACTGTGGAACAAAACGGAACAAAATACCCTATGTGGAGGGTCCAAAACTACACTTTCCCAGTAGTACGGACACAGAACCAACACTCACAAAAACGGAGTCAAAACAGAAATTCAGAGCATTACGATTGTTATAAAATTTCAGTACAAAACATCACAATCAAAATATACATGATCCCAACTTACTTAATCAAATATAATATATTGCATAAATAAGATAAAATTTGAATAAGTAGATAAACAAGTAAATTAATCAAATACTTGGAAAACAATTTCAGAATAAAACTTGTAATTGAAAACTCTTATTCTGATTAAAAATTTATTTAATGCAAAATAACTTTAAATTGAAATATTGAAAAATTACTAAATTGGAAAACTTAGCACTTTGAAGAAATAATATATACATATACATAATATCAAAACAATTTAATTTTTAGAATAGTAGTAGCCACTTACCTCAAAATGCAACTTTCAAACTCCTGAAATAACTCTTTAGCCGCCTAAAATAATTATGTAAAAATTTATGTCAAAACATAATCAATTCAAGAAATAACTCAAAATCATTTGCTGACAGTGACCCAAACGAACGCTTCTGGAATCTAAGAATTCACTGAAGTAGTGTTAGAAGCCTTAGGGACTGATACTGTGATTAACCCGCTCATATCCTTCAGCATTTTACTTCCAGTGACTAAGTTGTAGCATTTTAGACTATTAGGTATGGATGAACCTGCCTCCAAACCTCAAGGACCTAAACTGTAAGTATACCAATTTACACCCATAAACACGATTCCTCGTCTTCTCCGATTCGCACCTCCTGTTACTCTCCGATTTCTACCATGCACAACCAAAACCTCCATAAATTTGTTTCTAATCCATTCAAAATAATCTTAATAATTAATTGACCCTTCGAATCATCAAAATAAATTATCATTGTCATTAACCTAAATCCTTTTTCAAGTTTAAAAAAAAGTTAGCCTATGTATCAAAAAAATAACTAACAATCACTTACCAAATATTCTTTTTTTACTGAAAAAATTCACAGATTGCTACCACTTGGTCCTCAATTGATGGTTTCTTGTTCCACTTCTTCAATATAAAGGAATAGGTAAATAAGATTGTGAGAGAAATACCCCAACCCCAATTATTTGTTGTTTCCTCCTTTTTTTATAATCTATTTCGAGCCGTTATCTTTTCTTTCTCCTTTTCGTACCTCCTGCCCCATTTTTTTTTATGCCCTTGCTCCTTTGTTATTTTTTTTTCTTATTTTTATTATTATATTTATTTTTTCTTCTATTGGGCCTTAACCTAAATACCCAAAATAATAAAATGGACTAAATTTGGTTGAGTCATTACATTGTGGTACATGAGTTAAAATGAAATAAAATGTAAGTTTTTTCTTATTTCATTTTAAATCATACTACGTCAAGATAAGTTTTTTCTTATTTCATTTTAAATCATACCACATCAAGATACTATACATACATACATAAATCCACAAGAGCTTTTTTCCTTAGGTATCAATAAATTAGTCTTTTTGCTGAATAATTTTAGTTTGTTCTATACATTCATTTCCTATATGTATTTGTATAATATAATACTATATTTTTTAATTTTTTTATTTATATTAGGAAAATTATGATGAAAATAATTAGAATAGATAAAAAGAGATAAAAGATTATATTGAATGTATTTCATCTTAAAATAATATTTTAATATTTTTTTAAAAATTGATAATGATATATGGCGCAACATACTATACAATATATCTATTATATATATATAATTTAAAGAGTATGATATATCTAACTATATCGGTATTAAAAACATAGTAGATTCCACTTAGAATTTGTTGCTTAACAACCATTGTGAAGTAAGCACAGATTTTATTTGGCAATGATGTTGATGGTTGTTACAATGGTAGAATTGGAAGAGTTATTTAATTATAGCTTTTGACTTTCAGCTATTAGAGAGGTGATGTGGTTGCGAAAAGAGCTGAACGGCTTTTCATTAAGTATTTCAAATGGTTAACTACATTGACACTTGCAACAATGTAATTTTTCCTATGTTCACTCAGATTGATACAGACAATACCATGTACATACATATTACCATCAACTCATGATCCTGCTAAAGAAACTGCAGAACTTCTCGCCGACGCCGACTCGATGGGCTTCACTTCGTTCCCCGGCTAAGTCTGGAATGATACAAAACGTCGTAAGATTGATTAATGCTGAGGGGAGCGATAGATGATGGTAGTCTTAGCGCCTTAGGCCAAGTAACAAGTTGGCTGGAAGGTAATTATAGCAGCAGTCCAACAAAGCAGAAAGGGTTTTGTAGCTCCGATCGAAGTGGAAAAAAACCAATCAAAATTGCTAGCTGAAACCGAATGGTTCCGTCAAACCTCCTTCAAACTGGATCCATATGGAGGGATGTAGGGGTATTGGATTTGCGTGATCTTCTCATGTAGGATAATGCTTCTAGAACAATTACTGCGACCAAAACCAAGGCCAGAACAAACCCATATCCGATCTTCCAATCATTCCCAGCTTCCGCTATATGTATTCCCAAGACGATGTTCACGGCTCCGAAGAAGAGTGCAAGCCTTCCAACCCAATGATGGTACCAATTCCAGTACCTTCTTATTTTGGAGTCCTTGCTTGGCCTCAGAAAAAATGCTAGCACCTGAAATTTCAATTTCCTTGTCATATCAATCACTTCGCTCGCTCCCATGGCGGAGTTAGAAAGTGCAATTAGTATTGGCTCTTGATACTATACATTGAGAATTTCCAAATTCATGGAAGGTTAGATTAGATTATTAGGTTCAATTTTAAGATTGAATGTTTTACTATAATGCTTTTCAGGTTTACTTTCTTCGACCGACAATTTATTATTATAAATAAGTAATATTTCTGTCGGTATCATTGTACGTAAGTTTAAATTATGCCGATAATATCTGTAAATCCTCAAAACAGTAAATTTTTCTGGTAATATCTCTCTGTCCTTGAACTCTTTAAGCTTTTACTTTATCAAAATTTATACAATTTTTCAAAAATTATATGAAAGGTTTCAAAGTAAACGGATATGATTATCATACTAGTACAACCTAATCTCTTCGACAAATTAAATATAAGCTTCTTTTACAAGGAAGATGGAGTGGTGAGGAACTAATTTTAGTTTTTCCCCCCTGTCATTGAAACGTTTTTCACAGTTATATGCAAATGCTCGGGAGTGTTTGAGTTGACGTTTCCAAACCTGGAGAATAATGAGGACGAGGAGGAAGATTCCAATGCCTCTGTGGGATGGGAAGTGGGCGTTGATCCTTTTGTATAGCTGTAGGCCTAGAAGAACACCGGCAAGCCCAATAACAAAGCCCACTAACTGGATGCCGGCGTGGAGATAATACCACAGTGGGTCATTGTGCTTGAAGTATCTCGCCACAATTGCCCCCACAGGGAGGATTAAGCCCCATCCTATCACTCCCAGCGCTCCATGATTCCTCTTCTCCTTATCAACCCCAAGTATGCCCAAACCGGATGCTGCAGAACACAAACCTCTACTTCAATTTCAGTTGAAAAGTGTTTATTTAATTAATATGATAGTGGTATAATAGGAATCAACGATCAACTGCATACAGTCTATATTAAATGGAAATAGTTTTGTCACTTATCTATTCCAATCCCAGGAATTTAACACTTCTAATCTTTTTTCAACCTCCAATCCTTCCAACATTATACAATGCCAGAGAGTCACCCTAATTGTATTTATCACTATTTGAGTGTAGTGCAAGTAATGAAAGAAAGAAAATAGTGCGTGGCAATGTACCTTGACCCCGAGAGAAATCAAACCAAATGGTGGTCCTATCAACATGTTTAGTAAGGTGATGGAGCAGAGGATGCTTGGTCCCAAAGGCAAGGATGAGAGGTTGGCGGTGCAGGTGTGGTTCCAACTTCAATTGGAAAGCCAGGTAAATCATGGCACCGTGAAGCACCACCTGAGGTGGCGCATTAGGAACCAGCAGCAAATCCCCTTCATCGGGTTTCACTTGCGACGAGTGGTAGCCCTTTAAATGGTATTGTTTCACCTTGGCGTGCCCTTTTCTGTTGATCCAACCCACCATTGCGCTGGACCCGATCATGGACCCATTCTTTGAGAAGCCTATCCCCACCCACCCCCTTGTGTATACCGCGGACAAAACGATTGTCATCACATTGTCTTTGCTTTGCGAATACTGCATCAAGACATGATTTTGGTAGGTAAAACTTTTCTAGGTACTTGGCATTATTAGCAGCAAATAAAACGACCAATCTAAAGTAACTCGCAACAACCGAATAGATCTTACCCGCAAAACAAAGGTGTTCCACACGGGCGTGCAAATCATGTTGGAAATATTTCCGTAGGGAGGACCAAGGAACCTGCTCAGATCAGTGCTACTACCGCAAAGCTCAATTTCACCGGTATTAACGGCAGCTGGAACACTACCGGAGCTGCCGCCACTGCCCGCAAAAGCATTACCACCGTGAGGCTGAGGCAGCACCTGATTCTGGTGGGCGTCATCTGCTGCAGCGAAAGCCTGGAGTCCAGCCAGAAGAAACAACCCCGAAGACAGAATCAGAAATGCAGGCGTTTTAGCCATTGAAATGGGAAGGGCATGACCTGCCGACAGAGCAGGGGACAAAACAGGCAGCAGCTAGAATTGTGGAGAACAATAGTGTGAAGGGGAGAGACAAGTAATGCGAGTGGTTGAAATGTTTGTGTTTCTTGAAAATTAAGGTTGCATTATGGGTGTTGATGGTGATGGGGAATAGTGGTTGGTGGTGGCGGGTACCTGTCTTGATTCCCATCTGAGAACTACTATTTACTTTGCTCTTACATATATTGATGATTGAGTAGAAAATAATCTGGGATCGAGCTCTTCTTTTTAGGCTTAAAATGCGGGCAAACACCTACACTTTAACTTGCAGATATAGGTAAATGACTAAAATCACAACTTATCTCTAAGGCAGTTTGTTAGCCAAGATTATTTGCCACTAGAAGGAGAATAGACTAGTAGAGCTGAGCTTCTACCTTGAGAGGCTAATCAGATATATTCCAATCATCAGATGAACAATCATTTCCGGCAACCGAAGGCGAAAATAGCTGTCCATCTCCTGGCAGCAGCGGACGGATGCTCTTCCTCGGCCCACTCCCTTCTCGGGACTTATCCGAAGAAATGTATATGGATGTTGCTCGCCACCCTCCTCATCAACCACGGAACAACATATATTTCTATTGCAATGACGAATTTAATTGGGGGGGTACTAAAATTAAGAGTGATGCTGGATTTAAAAAAGAAATCTAGGAATGATTTCACTAAACGAAGGTGGCAGACAGTGAGCATTTCTGAGTTACAACAACAAATTCTGCAAAATTATCTTATTAAGAAAGAAAGAAAATCTGAAAACTTATTCCGAGCATCCAATTGGAGGACAACCTTATCCACTCCCCATTCCATTGCCAACAGAAGTCCCTCCAAAACCGCACAACTCTCCGCCAATCTCCATCGTATTCCAAGCTTCAGTAAATCCCGGCCGGAAGAGACTCCTCTGTCATTCTCCTCATCTTGCACTGTAAAGACACTAGGGGTTGCATGGTATTTAGCCTTAAGGTTCCTCGAAACTAATGATGTCATTCTTAAGCGGCATTTCACTCTACCATAATATATATATATATATATATATATATATATATATATATTATATATACACATACATGTGTGTGTGTGTGTAAGAAAAACAATAAAACAAAGAAACAAACAAAATTTACTCGCCCAGTAGCAAATGATCTATACATGTTTTTTTTTCGGAAGGAATTACGACATGTTCTTAATCATGAAAAACATTGAAGTGGCAACAACAAAAATCTGAATGAGACAAGAATTCTAATTCCCTATCCAAAAAGAAACAAAACAAAACAAAAAGAAATACCTGATCTAATTAGCAAAGGTCTGTACAAGATGTCTTTTAATTCAAAAAAAAGTAACATGGAAAAAGCAAATAATAATTACGGAGAGCTTTTGATTAACCATATCGTGCCACCTTGGCCCCTTCAAACGGGCTCTCTCCGACATAATTCCCCAGCAGATCACAGGAGTAGATGATAAAAACTCCACCGGTTTGACAAACAACGCGTGCACAGCCAAGCCTGGTGCCATCCTTCTACACAATCTGCATGTAATGGCTATTGCAATTTAGTTAGCAAGAATGATTGCTAAATTTCATTGACGTACTAAGATATATTTTCTCTATTCCATATTCTTTACACCATATTTTTTTTTTACCGTCCTAAATTCTTTGCACCGTTTCCTTTTTTGGTAAATTTAAGCAGTGAAAATGTCTATTATACTCTCACCCTAAACCCCTTAATCTGACCATTTCTTTTTTGTTTTCCCTTGCCCAATCTCCTGTCCAAGGATCTTGTATTCCAAGTCCTCCGGTGACGTCCCTCCGGCGACATCCCACTAGCGATGCGCGGACTAGGAGGAGGCAACAAAACAAATCGAGGGAGAGGCGAGTTCGAGATGATCGGCAAGGCTAGTTCGAGACGAAGCGAGAGGTGATCGAGGATGGTGGTAAATTGAGGAGGACGGAAGATCGAGGACAGTGCGGACGATTCGCTAGCAATTTGACGATGAGGTGTTGTTGAAATTGTGACGATCGATTTGCTGCTAGAATCGTACTCCGACAACGAACGACAAATTGAGCCAACGAATCGCGACAACATGAGCGACTAAGGCAAGGGCAGCGGATCGACTGAGGCGAGGGTAGCAGATCGACAAATCGACAACAAAATCGACTGAGGTGAGGGCAGCGGATCGACGGTGACCAAGACGAAGCTAGTCTACTCTGTTGTGCTTTCTTGCTAAGGGAAAACATGGGCAAATTAGTAATTTCACAAGTATTCTTAAACTGCGTGCCAAATAGAAACGGTGCAAAAAATGCAGGACAGAGGGAGCACTTGTTTTACTACTAGTTAGTATGGTCACACCATAAGCTGGTGTTGTCACACCAATTTACATCGCCGCTTCTAACATTAATTAGAGATAATTAAATAGTTAGGATGATGTGGCACATGTGTGTGACACATCATCACTTTGGAATCAATAAGAAGATGTCATGTGGTGATTATGTGATGTGTACATATTTACCTTGATATATGGGATAATTGTTTAATAACCACCTTATAACTATTTATATTATGAAGGGATGTGACCTTTAGATGAAAGAAAATGTCTATTCCAAAATATATGACCATTGTGGAGGTAGTTATATACCATAATAACTATCCTTATTAGTGAAATAATATGAATTTTAGTAAGTTGTCGTGTTTTAGGCGAATTTAACAACCTTTGAAAGGTGATTATAGCCTTGATTTAAGGATACAACTCTTAGAAGAGTTGTGACTCAATGACTGAACCAATACATCCTTCAAATGGTGGTTATTGCCTTATTTCAAAGGAAGAAGTTATGGATGAATAAGGATACCTCTTGGTGAACTAGCACAACCTTTAATGAAGAGTTATAACTATTTTATAAAGCATTATGACCATCCATAAGTGGCAATTCACCCTTATAAATAGAGAACAATAGAATTGTGCAAATAAAGTTTTTGCATACACAATTTTTTAATGTTCTACTTGTTTTTCATCAAGGAGATTATCACCCAATTTTACAGTGATAACCAAATACGCCTTAATTTCTACATTTATTCTATATTCTGGAAATGAAAATGTTCATTAGTTGTGTACTTAAATTTCCTTTAGTAGCCACAAATATAACCTTTCTAGCACTGGTTAGTGGCAAAATCGTAAAACTGTCGCTTGCCTGACCATGATTTGATAGCATCTACCGTCATCCAGTGGCTTTGCCTTTCCCATAAAAGGTTCTCACCATAGGGATCATAGAAATGGATCATTCGGTATTCCCTGGCCCGTTTCATGCCCATGCGTGCACATAATCCTCCAGCGCCACCTTCCATAAGTAAGGCACGTGGCAACCAACTCATTGTAGGAGTTCAGGAATTTATCCCTGTCGAGGAGGCTACTTGCCGGCGTAGATTGATGTGGCGGTCGTGCGTGAGAAAGTGACTCATCTCGAAAAGTCCCTCGTAAATCATTGTTTGGCTACAGCGTGTTTTTTTGGGAATGATAGTGGTTGGCTGCAGACTCTAAATGGGCCTAGAGAAGAGAGAAAGATTAGGGTTAGAGAAAAAAAATGGTTTTTGGACATTGAGAACTCCATTTTTGTGAGAGAGATTTTC
The DNA here is from genome assembly GCA_005392925.1 of Aquilaria sinensis. NCBI lineage: Eukaryota > Viridiplantae > Streptophyta > Magnoliopsida > Malvales > Thymelaeaceae > Aquilaria > Aquilaria sinensis. The sequence goes on from SMDT01000231.1 coordinate 625,157, forward strand.
CTCTAAGGTTTGTTATGTAAAGGGGAAGAAAGAAAAAGTAATGTCATTATGGATGGAAAAACGATGTTTTGGGACCGGCAAATGATGAAATTGGTATGTTAACGAAAGTAAATGCTTCAAAAATGGTGACATAGAAATCTACCACCAAATAACATATATTGTTCATTAATAACCTTGCAATATATTCTTCATCAGCCCAATAACCCTCGTCAGATGAGAAGAAATATTAATAGATTGATTGGTTAACCAAAGTAAATTCGTCAAGTAGGACAAGGTAAGACCCTTAAGTAAAAGATCATGAGTTCAATTCAAGACATTATGTATGCAAAACAACGTAAGGAAGATCTTCATTTTGACACCTAATCATAACTAGGGAGAATTAGTTTTTACCCAATCAAGCATTGAATCCTCCTTGGTGCATAAACAGATATCTAAATATAGTAACATTGGGAGCAAGTGACCTTCAAATTTTGAAGATCAATGTGCTAGATCATATAATGAGTTTGAAAATAATGATTAAATTTATCTAAAAGATTCACTTTTCTGTGGATCCTTTATTCTTCCATTTCTATTACTGTAACTAGCTAGAATCTCAGCCAACCCAAGCTGCATGCTAGGACCTAACAGCCTGTTCAGCATAATTTAAATTGAACACATTAACACGTTTTTGCAACCAATGATAGAGACTGGATATAAGGTCTATCTTTTTTAGCCTTATTTGCCCTTATAATCAAGGCAAATTGCATGGCCTCCCTTCCCCAATTTTCAATTACATGGTAATCTTTAATCCCCAACTACCTCTTCTATCTGTCTCGGGACCATGTCACAAATGTGAGTTCCTGAGTCCAATGAATGCCTTATCTTTTAATTATTATACTATACACCTATGTTTAATTAGATATACTAACTCACTCTCAACTTTCTCTATATACATCACTTCCATTAAAAGAAATTAACAAAATTATCCTTTACCAAAACTCTCTCTTTCCCTTCAGAAATCCTACCCTCAATCCCGCCGCAGCTGAAGTTATTGGCATCATAACCGCTGCTGCCACTGCTGCCGCTACCGCCACCAAATCTTCTGTCATTACTCACATCTACATAAATATCAAAGACAAAGATACAAAATTTCTAAAAAAATTAGGAAAAGTATGTGAACAAGTATAGATAAATATCTAAAATAATATGCAGATTATTTGTTCTTTTCAATAATATGCAAACTATTTATTTTTTGCCAAAACTACTAAGTAAAAGTACCCAAAGTAATGAGCAAATGTGTCTAAAAATAATATGTGAAAATGTCTAATATAGTATTTTTCAAGTGCCTAAAATAATTTACAAATAATTTATTATTATTAAAAAATAAGAAGTATCTAAAGCAATAAGAAAGTATCTGATTGAATATCAAAAAATGCCTAAAGAAATATTCAAAGTGTCTAAGCCATTACGTAAACAATTTATTCTCTTTAAAAATAATTATCTAAAATAATAAAAAAATGTATGAATAAATGTGAAGTGTCTAAAGAAAATTAAAAAATACTTGAAGTAATATACAAATAATTTGTTTGCTTCATAAATAAATGTGTGCAAAAATAATAAAAAGAAGTGTCAAGATAAATATTTAGAAATGTCCAAAGTAAAATATAAAAATGTCTAAAACATTGTTTGTTCTATAAATTCATTATTTTGAGTTTAAGTGTTAGGGCCAATTCGTTTTGTCTAAAGTCAGCTAACTTTTTTTAACTTTTTCATCTTTTTTACGTGAAACCAATTTCATTTGAAAGTCAATGTTATGTAGATGCAATGATCAATTTGAAAGTAAATTTTTAGGATGTTGTTAAATTTTTATGAATTTTTCTTTTTTAAGACTTGAAACTAAAAAAATTTATAAAAATTTAGTAAGATTATAAAAATTATATTTTCAATTGATTATTATAGCTACATAATATTGGCTTTTAATTAAAATTAGTTTCAAGTAAAAAAGATGTAAAAATAAGAAAAAGTCATTTTATAGTCAATTGACTAAAGTTAAAACGAATTGGGTGTTATTTCTCCCTGGCTTTGTCAGAGCTAATTCTCTCATGTCACTGTCAGGTTCGCCACAGGAGAATAAGGGGAAGCAAAGGCAACTGGAAACAATGCGAGGATGACCGGAATGAGCAAAGATAAAGCAAAGATCTTCCATAGCTAATTCTCCCATCACCGACGATCTTCGCTCTGATGTGATTCAATCTCTGATGCAGATGATGGCAAATCAACCATTGTAGCAGAGAACGGAGGTAAGAGGTACACAATTTGAAGATCAGAGGTGCGCAATAGAGATAGGAGGCGCAATAGAGATCAGAGATGCGTGACGGAGTGACGGAGATCAAATATGCGCGATGGAGATGAGAGTCCATAGTGGCAATCAATGGCAGTGGCAATTTGAAGGAGAGAGAGAGAGAGAGAGAGAGAGAGAGAGACAATTTGAGTGAAAAGTTTTAGGATTCCTAGCAGCTTTAGGATCCTTGCTGATTAGGATATTTTTCAATCTCAATAAATCTGTATTTAATAGGTGAAGTTGTTTTTCTGTTTCTGTTGCATATTTTTGAACATGGGCTATAGTTACTTACTAGGCTTGTGAAAAAAAAAAAAAACAAAGTAACAGTCTTTGTTTTGCAGCAGCAATAACATGGCATCAAAAGAAAGCTTTGTGCAAGTAGTCATTCCCCGCTTCGATGGTCACTATGACCATTGGGGTATGTTGATGGAGAACTTCTTGAGATCTTAGGAGTACTGGAGTCTTGAAGAGACCGATTAGACTAAGTTCAAGGATGGAGCGCCACCGTTGACAGAGGCACAATAGAAGCGGTTGGATGAAGCAAAGTTGAAAAATCTGAAGGTGAAGAATTATTTGTTCCAAGCCATAGACAGAACCATTCTGGAAGCTATCCTTCAAAAGGATACATCTAAGCAAATTTGGGAGTCCATGAAAAGGAAGTACGCAGGCAATGAGAAAGTAAAGCGATATGTTCTTCAAGCTCTTTCGCAAAAAGTTTGAAACGCTAGAGATGAAGTCTGGAAAAGGCATTTCTGAGTATTTCTTTAGAGTGGTTGCAGTAGCAAACAAAATGAGAATCCATAGAAAAATGATGAAAGACGTCACAATAGTGTAGAAAATATTGCGCTCTCTGACCGAAAAATTCAACTATATCATTTGCTCCATTGAAGAGTCAAAAGACATTGATCGTTTATCAATTGACGAACTACAAAGTTTGTTAGTTATTCACAAGCAAAAGTTCCACAAGCATAATGGAAAGGAACAGGCGCTGAAAGTGACTTATAAAGAAAGAGTAGGAGGTAGAGGTTGTGGTCGAGGTGCCTTTCGAGGGAGATGAAGAGGTAGAAGGCGTCAATCATTCAATAAAGCTCTGGTGAAATGTTACAAATGTCACAAACTTGGCCATTTTCAATATGAATGTCCAAGTTAGGATAAAGAGGCAAATTATGCTGAGTTTGGAGAAGAAGAAATGTTGCTAATGACCCAGGTAAAATTGAACGAAATGAAGGACATGTGGTTTTTGGATTTCGAGTGTAGCAATCACATGTGTGGGAATAAAACCCTTTTTTGCAATCTTAATGAGAGCTATAGGTAGGATAGGAATAACTCAAAGATGGAAATGATGGGAAAAGATGATGTAAGGCTGAAGGTGAATGGGCTCAATCATGTAGTGACTGATGTATATTTTGTGCCAGATTTGAAAAATAATTTATTGAGTATCAGGCAACTACAAGAAAAAGGCTTGACAATTCTCTTTCAGCATGGCTTCTGTAAGACCTATCATCCTGAGAAATGACTTATTATTCAAACAACAATGTCTGTCAATAAAATGTTCATCCTGATGGCTACATCACAACCAAGCAAACAGGCATACTTTCAGACAACGTCAGAAGACGTGCCACACTTTTGGCATTGCAAATTTGCAAATATGGGCACTTAAGTCATAAAGGGTTGAAAACCCTTCCATCCAAGAAAATAGTGCTTAGACTACCCCAACTGAAGGCTCCGACAATTGTCTGCACTGACTGCTTCATCAGAAAACAACATCGAGATCTAATTCCAAAAAATAGTAATTGAAGAGCAACACAGAAGCTTCAGTTAATCCATTCTAATATATGTGGTCCTATTTCACCTGTTTGAAACGTTCGAAAAGGTACTTAATCTAATTTATTGATAATTTTAGTAGGAAGACATGAGTTTGCTTCTTGGTTGAAAAAGCTGAAGCATTGTTTACTTTCAAGATTTTTCAAAGTTATTTTTAGAAAGAAGCGGGTGCTTATATCAAATGCTTACAAATTGATCGTGGGGGTGAATTTACTTCACATCCTTTCAATGAGTTTTACAAAGAAAATGAAATCAACACGTAGCTGACTACAACCTACACTCCACAACAGAAAGGAGTTTTTTGAGAGAAAGAATCGGACTTTCATGAATTTAGTTCAAAGCATGTTTTCAGAAAAGAAAATGTCAAAGACCTTCTGGCCAGAAACAGTGAAGTGGGTCATGTACATCCTGAATCGAAGTCCGACGTTGGCAATAAAAAACATGACTCTAGAAGAGGCTTGGAGTGGAGAAAAACCCTCAGTTGCACACTTCCGCATGTTCAGTTGCATTGCCCATGTCCACGTACCAAATGTCAAAAAAACCAAGTTGGACGCTAAGAGCATTCTTTGTGTGCTATTAAGAGTCAATGAGGAGTCTAAAGCCTATAGGCTTTATGATCCACTAGCCAAGAAGATTGTTACCAGCAAAGATGTAATCTTCGAAGAAAACAAGTCTTGGGAATGGGATAAAAGCTATGAGCAACAAGTGATAGCCATGCTAGAATGAGGAAACAATGAAAAAGATAGCCATGCTAGAATGAGGAAACAATGAAAAAGAGGTCATTACGAGTGATGAAGATGAGGCTGCGATAAATGATGAAGGTGAAATTGAGAATGGAGATGAAGTTGCTTTATTGAATGTAGTAAGAGAAAGAAGAATTCAAAGGCAGCTAGTATGGATGGAAGATTATGTAGTAGGGGAAGGTTTGTCTGAAGAAGAAAATGAAGCCAATCTGGTTTTATTTTCAGCTTCTACTGATTCTTTCTACTATGAAGAAGTTGCGAAGTCTACTAAATGGAAGAATGCAATGGACTCGGAGATGTAGTCAATAGAAAATAATAAAAACTGGGCGCTAACTGATCTACCTGAAGGAGCAAAGAAGATAGGTTTCAAATAAGTTTATAAGACGAAGGTAAATGAGCTAGGGGAGGTTGATAAATATAAAGCACGTCTCGTGGCAAAAGGGTACACCCAACAACATGAAATAAATTACACAAAAGTCTTTGCTCCTGTAGCAAGGATGGATTATGTTCAGTTGATTATTGCCTTGGCAGCTCAAAAAGGTTGGTCAATTTTTCAACTTGACGTAAAATCGGCATTCTTGCATGGAGAGCTAAGTGAAGAAATGGACGTTGAACAACCTGAAGAAACTGATAATACAGTTACTATTAAGTAGATAAGTAGTCACTTATGTAATTATCTCCTAGTTTCCCTAGTTTATCTCCTAGTTACTTATTCTATTGAAACTCATCTTTGTACCATTATTTATGTACGTGAATGACAATGAGAAAGCAAGCTTTGAACAGCATTCACTCTCTTTTCTTCATGGTATCAGAGCCGAACCTGGCTTTCCTAAATCACAAATAGAAGCGTGGCTTAAGCTTCAACCAAAGAATGACAAGTAACGACGTCCAGGATGGAGCGGTAGCCACCAGCAGCCAATGGAGAAACATAGATGCCATGTCGCCATACTACATACACGCCTCGGACAGCCCTGGGCAAATCTACGTCAGTGAACTCCTCAACGATGGAAATTACGGGGAATGGGTGAATGACATGAGCAATGCCCTATTCGCCAAGAACAAGGCAGGCTTCATTGACGGGACAATCCCAAGGCCACCATTAAACTCGCCAGACCTAAGCCACTGGATGCGCTGCGACGCCATGGTCAAAGGGTGGTTGAAGAGTTCAATGGATAAGGAAGTTCGAAGCAGCGTGCGGTATGCAAAGACTGCCCAAGAGATCTGGCAAGATCTTGAAGAAAGATTTGGAAAAGGGAATGCGCCAAGAGCCTATGAGCTAAGGCGTGCCATAGCCCTCCTAAGGCACGAGAAACTTTCAGTTTCGGCCTACTACACAAAGTTAAAAGGCTTGTGGGATGAAGCACAGTCCATTTCGCCTTGGCCAAAGTGCACCTGTGAGGGTTGTACATGCGATGTCCAGAAGCAGCTGACAGAGATGAGAGGCAAAGAGCAGTTGTATGACTTCCTCATGGGCTTGGACGACACGTTCAGCACTGTCAAGACACAAATTCTCGGCACAAAGCCCATCCTTGGCCTTGGCAGCGCTTACCACTTGGTCGCACAGGATGAGCAGCAAAGGCAAGTCTTTGCGGCATTCAAACCAGCGACAGAAGCAGCAGCCTTCCAGGCACAGGGGAGCCGTGATGCTAAAGTGGTGAAAGACCAGAAGGCCGAGAGGAAGGACAAGCCAAGGTGTGACCACTGCCACAAGTTGGGACACTTGGAGGAAGAATGCTTCGAAATAATAGGCTACCCGCCAGGATGGAACAAGGGAAAGCGCGACAAGAAAAGTGGAGGATGGACTAATAAGAGGGATGGTCCGAAGGCCGCTCAAGTCGACATAAGCAGCAGCCCCATACCAGGTCTGACGCAGGCCCAGTACAATCGCCTACTACAGTGCCTTGGCCAAGAGGGTGAGACGCCAAAGGCAGAAGGACACACAGCACCAGTAGTCAACATGGCTGGTAAGATAAATTTCACAAAACCATGGGTAATTGATTCCGGTGCAACTGAGCATATTACTTGCAATGGTGAAGCACTCCAAGCAAAACAAGAAGAAAAGGAACAGAGACCAGTGAGAATACCAACTGGAGAAAGCGTGCCAGTCAAGGGAACAGGAAAACTATACTTGCCAAATGGAATAAAAGTTGATCATGTCTTGAATATTCCTGATTTCAAGTGCAACCTTCTTTCAGTTAGCAAATTCACAAAAGAGCTAAACTGTGCATTAACTTTTGTAGCCGACCTTTGTGTGATGCAGGACTTACCTACGAGGAACCTGATTGGAGTGGGTAGGCAATGCGATGGGCTATATCTCCTTGAGCCAATGCAAGATGGAGGTGTGGCAATGACAGTAACCAAGACAGACGACATGGAGGTATGGCATCAAAGGCTGGGTCACGCATCAGAAAGGAAACTCAAGATCATGGAGTCAAACTTTAAACAAGTTAGAGGTAGTAAACTCAAGCATTGTGATTCTTGTATTCGGGCCAAGCAGACTAGACTGTCCTTTCCTAAAAGCGAAATAAAAAGTGCTGCATGTTTCGACTTAATACATTGCGACATATGGGGAGGCTATAAGGCAGCGTCTTTATCAGGGGCACACTATTTTCTCACCATAGTTGATGATTTCAGTCGAGGAGTTTGGGTTTATCTAATGAAGCACAAATCCGAAGTAAGCCATTATTTGCCTGTGTTCTTAAAAATGGTTGAGACACAATTCGAAAGAAGAGTGAAGCAAATAAGAGTAGACAATGGCATGGAGTTTCGATCACATTTCATGCAAAGGCTATACGATGAGCAAGGCATAATCTTACAAACCACATGCGTCTATACTCCTCAACAGAATGGCATAGTTGAGCGGAAACATAGACATATATTGGAGATTGCACGCGCACTGAGGTTTCATGCTAGTCTGCCAATAGATTTCTGGGGAGAATGCGTGCTCACGGCAGTCTACATAATAAACAGACTACCATCCACGGCGATCGACAACAAGACACCCCATGAAATTTTACTGGGAAGGAAACCGAACTACACTCATTTGAGAACCCTTGGATGCCTTGCGTATGCTCACGAGAAAAGAAGAGAGGACAAATTTAGCAAAAGGGGGAGAACCCTATGTCTTCATTGGGTATCCCAGCGGACAAAAGGGATATAAGCTCTATGACTTAAAAAGTGGAGAAGTTCACGTGTCAAGAGATGTTGTGTTCTTGGAGAACAAGTTCCCTTATAAGAAGCAGGAAGACGACGCAAACCAGGAGGAAATAAGGCAAGAGATGAAAATGTCCTATGATCAAGATCAAGAATATGAAAGGTGCCCACAAGAAGGTGAAGGGCACGAAGCTCCCCAAAGGGAAGCAATCCTTGAGGCGAACACAGAAGAAGACACCTCAACATATGACAATAGGGCAGAGATCGAGACAAGGCGCAGTCAGCGAATCAAACAGCCCTCGAAGCGCTTTGAGGGATATGAAGTTGACTTGCCACCCTCCATCAAGCAGTCGCAACAATCTACCCCTCCGACAGGTAACTCAGTGGTATATCCTCTCTCACACTTTGTTGGTTATGATAAGTTTTCGCGTTCACATAAAGCTTTTTTGTCGGCCATCACTATAGACGATGAGCCAAAGACGTTTTCTCAGGCAGTAAAGGATGAACGATGGAGAGAAGCCATGCGAAAGGAGATAGAAGCACTGGAGAAAAATGAAACATGGACTCTTGAACGTTTGCCACCAGGAAAGAATGCAGTGGACTCTAAATGGGTTTACAAAATCAAGTTCGAGCCAAACGGTGAGGTAGAACGCTACAAAGCGCGCCTCGTTGCCAAAGGATTCACACAGATTGAGGGCATTGATTTCCATGAAACGTATGCACCAGTCGCGAAGCTCGTCACTGTTCGAACCTTATTGGCAGTAGCAGCTAAGAGAAACTGGAAAGTCCACCAACTTGACGTAAACAACGCCTTCCTTCATGGCGATTTAGAGGAAGAAGTTTACATGCGGGTTCCCCAAGGGTTTGCAAGGAGAGAAGAGACGAGAGTATGTCGTTTGAGAAAATCGCTATATGGACTCAGACAAGCGTCAAGGAACTGGTACCAAAAATTCACGGAGGCACTGACTGAGCTAGGCTTCCAACAATCAAGAGCAGACCACTCCTTGCTCATACACAAAAGAGGTGAGAACTTCGCTGTCGCATTAATATATGTGGACGACGTGATCTTGGCAGGGAACGATAGCAAGAAAATGGAAGAAGTGAGGAAGCACTTGAATGAAAAATTCAGCATAAAGGACTTGGGAGACTTGAAATACTTTCTGGGCATAGAAGTAGCACGGTCGGAGCAGGGCATTGTCCTTAGCCAACGCAAATATGCATTGGACATCCTGAAGGAAGCTCGGATGGAAGCTTGCCGTCCCAGTGCATTTCCTATGGAACAAAACTGCAAGTTCAAACCTGATGACGGTGGAGAACTTGTCGATGCAGCAAGGTACCGGAGGTTAATTAGGCGACTACTGTACCTAACAGTTACGAGACCAGACATAGTATTTGCGGTGAATGTCCTGAGTCAATTCGTAGCAGCACCACGGCAAGCGCACATGGACGCAGCAGAAAGAGTCCTAAGGTACCTAAAGTCAGCTCCTGGACAAGGTATTCTGTTAAAAGCCTATGGTGATTTAAAACTTGAAGCGTATAGCGATGCCGACTGGGGAGGTTGTCAGGCAACGCGAAGATCTTGCACGGGGTACCTCATTACGCTAGGTGGATCACCAATTTCATGGAAAACTAAGAAGCAAACTGTTGTAGCAAAATCATCAGCCGAGGCAGAATACAGGGCGATGGCCACAACAGTTAGTGAGATATTATGGCTGCGATGGTTAATGAAGGAGCTACATGCATCACAGGAAGGGCCAACCACATTATTTTGTGACAACCAAGCAGCCTTACACATAACAATGAATCCAGTATTTCATGAAAGGACGAAGCATGTGGAAATGGATTGTTACTTTGTTAGAGAACGAGTACAATCGCAAGAAATACAGCCGATGAAAATATGGACCAAAGCACAGATTGCTGACTTGTTTACCAAGGCATTAGGCAAGAATGCTTTTGAAATGTTATTGAACAAGTTGGGCATGATAAACTTACATGCGCCAACTTGAGGGGGAGTGAAGAAACTGATAATACAGTTACTATTAAGTAGATAAGTAGTCACTTATGTAATTATCTCCTAGTTTCCCTAGTTTATCTCCTAGTTACTTATTCTATTGAAACTCATCTTTGTACCATTATTTATGTACGTGAATGACAATGAGAAAGCAAGCTTTGAACAGCATTCACTCTCTTTTCTTCACAACCAAGAGGCTATAAGCTGCTAGAGTATCCACATAAAGTCTACAAGTTGAAGAAGGCTTTATATGGATTAAAACAAGCCCCAATAGCTTGATTTAGTCATATCGAAGCTCATTTCTTGACTGAAGGGTTCGAGAAGTGCTATGATGAGCATACACTATTCATCAAAACAAGCAAAGGAGGTAAAGTTTTAATTGTTTGTTTATATGTTGACTATTTAATCTTTACTGGGAATAATGAAGCCATGTTTGAAGAGTTCAAAAGCTCAATGATACATGAGTTTTACATGATCGACTTAGGAAGGATGAGGTACTTCTTAGGAATCAAAATTTTACAATGTGGTGCTGGAATCTATATGAGCCAAAAAAAGTATGCCTTGGACATACTAAAGAGGTTTGGGATGGAAGATAGCAATCCTGTTCAAAATCCAATGGTTCCTAGTTTTAAACTCACAAAGAATGAAGACGGAGGAAAAGTTGACACCACATTTTTCAAACAAGTGGCGGGGTACCTCATGTATCTTACAACCACCAGACCCGATTTAATGTTTGTGGTGAGCTTAAATAGTAGATATACAGCACAGCCAACAAAGCTTCACTTACAAGCTGCAAAAAGAATGTTAAGATACTTAAAGGGTACAACAAACCAAGGGATATTCTACAAGAAGGGAGGGACCTAAGAGCTAGTTGCTTTTATTGATAGCGAATATGCCAGTGATATGAAGCATAGAAAAAGCACCTCAGGGTATGTGTTCATGTTGAGTTCGGGTGCTATATCTTGGTCCTCTAAGAAGCAGTATATTGTCATTTGCTCAACAACTAAAACGGAGTATGTAGTTGCTGCATCTTGTGCGTGCCAAGCTGTGTGGATAAGAAAGATCTTGGAGAAGCTCTGCCATTCACAAGGTGAATGCACTACTATCTTTTGTGATAATAGTTCTACAATTAAATTGTTAAAAAATCCAGTAATGCATGGACGCAGCAAGCACATAGATGTTTGATTTCATTTTCTACGTGATCTTACTAAGGAAGGTGTTGTGGAGCTAGTTCATTGTGGTACACAAGATCAGATTGCTGATATAATGACTAAACCGTTAAAGCTCGACCTGTTTTTGAAGATAAGGGAGCTGTTGGGTGTTTGTGATATTCTCAATATAAACTGACTGCAAATTGCAGTAAATTTAAGGGAGGGAAAATGAAGGGTTTTAGGATTCCTAATAGCTTTAGGATCCTTGCTGATTAAGATATCTTTCAATCTCAATAAATCTCTGTTTAATAGGTGAAGTTGTTTTTCTGTTTCTGTTGCATGTTTCTAAACGTGAGCTACAGTTGCTTCTTTTTGTTAGTTCATGTAAGGCTACATAAATGCCAAGTCATCTTTCAATAAAGAGTATGTCATTCTCTTAGATTTGTTAAGCTTGCGCAATCAAGATTCCTTAACATTGAAAAAGGGGAATTAGGGTAGGGTAATATTGTAAAATCAGTACTATATCTAATTAGACATACGTCTACAATTTTCATACATCTTATCTTTGCTGATGGGTTTTTGTTAGCTTCAGTCGGTGGCTTGGTCAGCCAGCGTTGTTGAAAGTGAAGAGGATGAGATTCACGTCGAATTCGATTTCCGCGTGGCCTCTTTTTTAACATCTTAGATTTTAATTTCAAGGAGTTAGTTCAAATGATAAGCCCGTTTATGGTTTATGTAGAAGATGTGGGATGACATGGTCCTGAAGAATGGATTTGTGCCTTTGATTTTACTAGATCGAAATGTAGTTATGAATGACAAATTCTCTCAAAGGCTTCGACAGCTCGCCGATGATTCTTTGACCATCGCGCCTGTAAAACGCCTTTGGAGCTTTCTTCTGGTTATGGAGTAAAAGCTAGGTGTAGACTTGCTCTAGACAGATTTCATGCTGCTAACTTAGACAGGGTGGATCTGCTTTCGAGAGTGGCGGCCTGGGAGATGGAGCGGCCAAGGGGAAAATTTGCAGGAGAGGCTTTTTGGACTTCTATGAAACCAAGTCACATGCGACCCGCTGGGACAATCCGTTGAATCACTCTGTCAACTTGAAAGATTATTGCTATAAATTACAATCAGGCAACTCCAAAGGATTTACAATGACCAGCTATATAAAGGGTCATAAACGTCCGGCGGCCGTCATCCGCATCCAGCCGCTGAACATCATGCATTAGGTTGGAGCAATTACAAGCCACAGTTTGCCAGAAATAAACGAGAACAATCATATACATCTGATGCGTGTGTAGACTGAGGCGGTTCATTGCCCTGATTCGGCATTGACGTTCATTCAATAGTGACATATACATATGGATGGTCCTGGCCCCAGAAATGTCGAGTACGTCTTCCACCTTTCCTCAAGAAAATCTATGGAGGCATTAGCAGGCACTATCACAAAGACTGAACCGGACTTGAGCAAAGACTTTGATGTTCTGAGAAGCATTAGCCTATCATGGTTGACAATGCAATGGACTTACCAGGCCACAGTCATCCATGGACTTCTTGAATGCAAATCTTTTGCTTCTCAGCAGATGAGAGAACCAGAGCCCGAGGTTTACTTCTCAGTTGACCTACTCAGCTTCTTTTTGAGATGCCTCCTACAAAGGCGACAACCAGATTAGTTTGTTTCACAGGAGATGAGGGAAAATAAAGCCCACATTTGTTGGATTAGTATTTGGTTGCAATTCATCATGCATTATCTCAAAACCAAAATGAACTAGAATGAATTATAACTCCATGCAAATGAAACACAAAGAAGTAGATATGCCCAACGGGTTGGTTTCTTCCTCAATGAAGAGGGCAAATGATAATAGAAGAAAAATTGATGTTCCCTCCACCATAACCTAGTATGGACAACACACGATACAAGAGCTTAATTTCAACGAGGATTTTTATGCTTTGATTCAAAATAAATGAACGAGGTGGTACAGTATACCTCCTCGCTGAAACCAGATATATTTTCGTTTCAAAGTCAATTTGGAGGCTACAAAACTGATTGCTGATGCACAGCCAACTCGACACATACTTTAAAGGCATAAACATAGAACTTACCTCCCCTGAGGTTTGCTGCTAATACCAAGTGCACCCTTCATCACTGAGCTTATATCTACAGAACGTTCTCGCATAATCATGTCATGGTACATTTTGCTCCCTATCTCACATATCATTTCTTCCACCTCTTCCAATTTCAGATCCACATTGAGTTGCAACTCCCCTTTCCTGATAACAGTTACATTGAAACCATTCTCTTTGGCTTCCCGAAATGCATCCTGATAAGAAATCCAGGTTGCCATCCAAGCAATGAGAGAGAGAGAGAGAGAGAAGAGGGGGGGGGGGTATGGGATTAGTATAGAACATAGCAGGTCATCAATTAAAATCTGGATTTCTGAGTCTTGAACTCCTAACTACTGCAATGGGTATGAAGATTAACTTAAAATGAAAGATGATGTGGCCCATGGCAATTAGCATTTGAACATGAACGCATGAGGTCTTCACACTTCTGGGAGTATATCCTCCCTGTCAAGCCTTTATTACAAGTTCCTCAACAACTTGATAAAGGATGAGAAGCTGACCCGCTTCTGTTCTGTTTTGTTCTGTTTTTCAGATCATCACACACAACTAAGAAAAAAGTCAACTAGAATTTCTACCTTGGGTGACCTTGGAACAACAAACACATGGCCATTTCCAAGCATCTCCAAATGTGCCTGAATTATGCAGCAGAGTTTTCTGCAATCACCTGCATCCTCAAAAGCAATCACATGGTGTGGTTTAGGTTCCAATTCGAGATCTTTTGCCATCTCCAGTGTATAAAATCCTATTCTGTTTTCGCCATTTTCAACTGTGTATAATTCAATGCACTGAAACATAAAAGCAAAACCAAGTGAGAAACGTATTTGCAACAGAAAGTGTTTCAGTAATGATATTATCACATAAATTCAAAAGCAAGCCAAATAACAAGTAAAATGATATAGCTAAACACCATAAATTTCCATCAAAATGATATCAACTAGACCTGGCAGGCACAGCATCAGCAATAACAATGATTAATGAGCTATTTGCAAGAAAACAATGTAAATCAACCAAATAAAAACACCATAACTAACACGAAACAATGAGATAAATTCATCAAAGTCTTGATTTCAAGCTTGTAATGAGCAACATAAATCCTATTTTCATGTTCCATGTTAAACACATTTTTCAGAAAGCTCCAAGGATCCTAGAATCATCTTTCACTTTCTCATCCCTTATTAATCCATAATGTCCATCTAGCTTCTCTTTCCAAACATCTTCAGTATCATATTCAAGAAGTCAACAAAAATCTTTGGATCACATTCATATTATCGACAACAAAATTTATCAGAGGACAAAGAGAAAAACATGCAACAAGATCCCTACACCCAATCTCATTCTTAACTAGCACCGTTCTTTAAGTATTGGAGAATACAGAATATTCATGTAATTACCAGTATATGGGGAAGATCTAACCACCACAAATAATCTTCTTCCTTGTCTTCAGCATATTCACGATATTTGCTGACTACAGCCTGTGGCCCAAACAACTCCATTTCCCTTTTAAGCTTGTTGAGTTTCTTTTCCAAGTACAGCTTATTTTTCTCACCAAATTTTGTCATCAATTCTCCCGCTTCCTGAATCTCTTTTTCAGTAATCCATCGATCAAGATCCTTCCCAATGTCCTTCATAATAGATTTTACTTCTGGATCAGTTTCTGAATTGTAGGATTCTAAAAACCCACGTGACCATTTCTTTGTGTGCTGCCAAAACTCCTTTCCTGATTTTTTGCCCACTCTGATGGAACCATCACTACCTTCAATAACTGTCTTAGCATTTTCCTTATTGCTTACACTCCTATTTATATCACCCCCAGCTGATGAAATACTTGAACTCAGATCTCCTACAGATTCTATTGATTTGTGAAGAAACTTCTGTTCACTTTTTCTTCCAAGAAATGGTGTGTTTGCATCTCCAGGAGAGATGGCCTTCCGTTGTTCAAGGAAATTGTTGAGAAATTCAGGAATTTTCTCAAATGCAGACCCTTTC
This sequence comes from Aquilaria sinensis, assembly GCA_005392925.1. Taxonomy (NCBI): domain Eukaryota; kingdom Viridiplantae; phylum Streptophyta; class Magnoliopsida; order Malvales; family Thymelaeaceae; genus Aquilaria; species Aquilaria sinensis. The sequence continues at coordinate 640,466 of SMDT01000231.1, forward strand.
CAGCGTGGCATGATTTTCTCAGGCAGATCATACAAACTGATACCATCTGGAAGATGAATCAATAACAAACAATCAATTGATTACCAGATAGCCATTTCAACACGCAAGTATCTTTAGAAGTTAACAATAATTAGCATACAGTTTTGAGCAAGCTCAGAAGCAGTTCGAAACAAAAAAGAAAATGATAGGAAAATATGAGTAAATGATGTAATCAGCAAAATACAGTCCAATATAAAAACAAAAGTATCAGTACTGCACAAGACGTAACATATTCCTGTTCAATGTATCACGCTAAACTTGCAATTTTTTTTCTTTTAACAAATCAATTGTACAAACCAATACTCAAGATTGCCATAAGACTCTGGAAAGCATGCAAGGTCAACCAGAGCTTAAAGATAAAATTAGTTGCTTGTAAAATCACATTCATAAAGAAAAAAAAAATAATACTAGTAGGTATAGCGGTACTAATTTAGGGTTTAAAATTAACAATTACCAGCTCCATAATCAAGATTTTCAATGTTCAAATGAAGCCACATGTGTAAGTGAGAAAGATTCTCATTTTCTCTCTCAACTTTCTTCTCCAGACCCTCGAAGAAGGCAAGTTTATCATCAGCCTCCATCAAATGAAATGGATCTCGACCAGCTAACTCATTTTCTCGCACTTTGAAAACAATTTCTTTGAGTCTATTGTCTTCCATCCACTCAAATTCACTGTCACCACCATCAAAGCCAAGCTGTCTAATCTCTGTACTTACAGCTGAATCTTCACCTGCTTTATTTTTTGCAAGCATGTAATTCTCTCTAAATCCATCTTCCATCTTCTTAAGTACAGGTTCAACCTCATGAAAATTATTCCGTATCCAATTATCAGTCTTTACCATTGATCCTATCTCCTTACCACTGCCAACATTTTTATGATTAATGGTAGACCTTTCTTCCACACCAGAACCATATTCTTTATCACCAGTGGTATTCTTCTCAACAGATTCATTATCTGGCACAAAATTTTGACAGGATTTATCCAGATATGTACACTTAACAGGACCGTTGTCATCCAGGAAGGTAGCCACATTCCCAATCGGAGTAACATTCTGAAGATCATTTTCTGCAGGAGTAGATTCTGATGCTCCAGAAGAAATGAAAGTTTTGTCCACTTCGGTCTCCCCTTGTAGTGTCTGCCTAGTGATTACACTTTCTTTAGTATCAATAAATAAACTTGAATTGACCTGACTCTCTCCAACAGAAACAAGGGGTTCTCTTTTATTTTCTATGTTGCCAGATTTCCTGGAAAGATACTCCCTAGCCTCCTGTACCGACAGAATAACCCTTGGTTTTCTTCTGGATGAAGATTCCTCTGAAATATGCGATCCACTACCAGGCATATCAGATGTTTGATATAAATCCTCTTCAGCCATTAAGGGTAAAGTACCCTCAATTTCTTTCAACTCTTTTACTTTGTTTTGACAATCTCTTGACACATCAACACACGCAGTGATAGAAGTTTGCCTAAACACAGTCTCTGATGGCTCAAAATCCATTCGAGTAGCATTATTTTCATCTATTGTTTCAGATGGAGCTAACATCGCCGTGCCCTTGTTATCTACATCCTTCTGTGGACTATCCAGTGAGTGGCTTATTGCACTTGGGTCTTTAATTTTATTTTTTCCAACTTCTTGATTGTTAGTATCAAAAAGCACCTTGCCTTCCACATTTTTTGATCCTACAGATTGTTCTCTACTCTCAATATCCCGAGCTTCCTGGGCCATTGACTTAATCTCCTCAATTTTATCAACTATGTTAATAGATCTTCTATTCTCAGAGGTTGAAGAACTGGACGGTACTAGCTTTTTCTTTTCAGCCATTTCTCTTGATATATTATTCATAAGTTCTTGCTTATCCAGCATGGGCTTTTGAAAGACTATGCTTGGTGATTCTACAGTTTCTTGAACAACTTCAACTCTACTCTTCTTCACTACTTCTTTCTCTTTTTTAGATTTTATCTCCCCCCTTATCATTTCCTTCTCCAATTGTGTTAATTCTATCTCCTTATTTCCAAATGCCAACAGTTTCTTCACCGCCAACAGTACCATGACACCACATAACAGGGAACTCCCAATCCTTGTAAGCTTTGGAACAAGCTTCAGACTTGAAACTGCACCACGAATTGCAGTAACAAAACTGGCCCCCTCATTGGCAACAGCAAACTTCGCAACTGAACTATTACTAGGGATTACATTCTCCCCCTGCTCCATCTCTCTAGCCAACTTCTTGGCATGAAGAATCTTAAAGTTTGCTTCTGTCAAGTCTTCGAAATCAAGCCCATCAACTTTGCTTCTTTTCAAAACCTCATCCTCATTAACAATAACTTGCTTCACATTTCCTTCCAAATCCTGCAAAACCATGAAAATGTGACCAGTTCCGATCCCCCAAAACTCAGCATCCTTCTTATACTGATCAATCCAGCTCTCCAATCTAGCCAACCGAACAGATTCCCCTATACTCTCGGCACTTAATTTTCTATCACTCCCAAATTCAACTGCAAAATGATCACTCGCATTTAAATTACCCTCTTCGGCTCTACCGCCACTGGTGGTATCTTTGAACGTGTCAATTCGATCGAAATTGGGACCTAGGTTTTGAGAATCAGGACTGGGTATCAAAGAAGAGGGATTCCGACGCACCTTTTGGTCATCGATGAGCTTCCTCCTGAGCGAGTTCCGGCGACCCGTCCTTTGATGGAAATGTGCTGAAACACGAAATGACTTAACTACGTAGATGGGTGAAGAGAGCTGAAGTGAAGTAGCTTGGCGGAACTTTGATATGCGGACTCTGTGAATGCTCCTCTTTGGGCGAATTGTGATGGAAAACGGTGGAGCGGAAGGAGAGAAGCAGAAGAAACATGGATATGTGTTCGGAGTAGAAAGATTGAATAGCTCCATGAAAGGCTAGTGAAGCTCCACTCACATACAGAACGAGGGATAACCGGCCATCGGAGTAGGAGACAGTACAGAGTAGGCAGAGGGACGATAAGGGGTTTTGCAAACGGAGACGCCAAAACCGCGCGATGAGTAGACGGACACACGTTTCTACTAACAGCTTAAGTAGGTCTGAAATGGGATTAAATACCAATTTTACCACTGGAAACTTGCGAAAAGACCATATTCGCCATCATACTCTCAAAAGTACCAAATAACATACTAACGTTACACAGTTAGACTGCTTTTACCATTATTCTGTTAATGTTGCCATGTAAGCTGACACTAGGCTGTGGGGGGTGAAGTGATGGATGATGTGGATTGATGACATAGATAAATGCCATGTCATACATGTTAACCCACCAAAAGTAGAAGAGGAAATGTCAAAGTGAGTTTTTAGAGGATGTTTGCCTGGATTAAAGAAAAAGAAGAAGAAAGCAAGCTGAGTGAAATGCGTTGCTCTTCAAGAAATTATCAGAGTTTTGGTGCATTCCTTTTGCAAAACATTAGGAAAGTTTGTTAATGTTAAGTATAAGTACATATGATTGTTGATTATGTGTCTCTATTTTAAGTATTTAGAAGGGGTCTGGTTTTGTCTCTAGGGAAGGGGTTATGGAGAAGGTTATGTGTTTTATGTTTGTAGGATGAATGTCAAAATCCCCAGGCTGTGAGCATGATGTTTAAGATGAGGGCCAGGCTTGGGAATTGTTAGGGTTAGAATGATATGGTTGGTGAAACATTGTGTTTGAATTAAATAGATGGTTTCTAGTAGTGAAGAGTTTTGTTAGTTGTTGTATATGTTTTGGTGAGATTAAGAGTAGTTGGTAACATATATTCAAAAGTCATGCTACAAATTGAAGGGCAAACAGCTTGTTTATTGTGAACACTGGTGATCCGAATATAATTGTGTGGTGTTTGTGTGTGTACAGGACGCCACACAATGAAAATATGATGTTTAAATACACATTTCATCATGAATGGAGGTTTAGGTACTTTCCTTTCATATATGAGGAGGGCAAGGAAAAGTGGTTGTTAGTTATGACTATTTCAGCTCATGGCATGCATTTGTTAGGTCATTAAAGATCATGGTTTTCATATGCTAGAAATGTGTATCGACAAAGAACTTGGATTGTTTTGAGAAAGTTTGAAGATGTTAAGCTATTATGGGATGAAGATTCAACTATTGGGGCTGTTCAGTTATTGTGTGAAAAAGGGCAATGTCATTTTTATATAGAGCATAATGAGTTAGGTGGTTTAAGCAATGTTCCTACCATAGATGCGATAAATGATGGTGGTCCAATTGAGAGTCCAGAGGATATGGATGTAGGTGAGAAGGGATAGAGAGATAAGGGAAGAGGTAATGATGGTTCAGAGAAGTAAGTATATGGCAATGAGGCAAAAGAGGTTCAAACAAGACAGGATCTTACTGAGTATAATGAGGGTTAACTGTTGCTGGAGCAAATCTTCAAAAGTTTGTGGATGAGCTAACAGAGATAAAGACAGGTATGAAGATAGTGAGAAAGCTTATAAAAGCTTCAAGGATAAGGATTTCATCCCTTTAAGTGAGGAAGAATCAGATGATCATGAAATTAAAGCAAGGGAAAATGAAGCTAATGCTGGAAATGGCAGTGATGGTGATCAGACCGAGTACATAGACTCTAATGATGCTGGTGAAGTTGGATCTGATGTTGATGTTGGTGACATTAATGATCAACCTACTATTAAGTTTAGGAAAAGCAGGTACCCAAAATATGACCCAAAAATAGTTCCTCTTATGCTTAAGCCAGGGTTATGACTTGATGACTTGGAATAGTTTAAGGAGGCATGTACTGAGCATGCTATATTCCACCAACGAGACTTGTGGATTTAAGGTTAGTGATAGGACAAGGATTGGTGTTAGATGTGCACCTTATTGTCACTTTAGAATATGGGCATCTTTTTTCAAGAAAATAAATTAGTTTCAAATTAAATGCATTAGGAAAACTCACCAATGCAATCATGCATTCAAACTTAGATTAGTTAATGCAAGATACCTTGCACATAAATACTAGCATGTGATTTGAGACCAACAAATGATAAGGTAACATGATTTGAAAAAGTGGCTTAAAAATGAACTAAGGTTGAAGGTCATCAAGTTTATGGTTAAAAAGACAAATAATTGTTAGGTATGAGCTTTATGGTAACATTATTCATGAATATTCACTTCTTAGAGAACAAAAGTTCTTGGACATAGTTTTTAATTGCTTTGCAATCTGACCTTGAAATGGGTGATGACTATGGTTGGACTATAAAATCTGATCAACAAAAGGTACATTTTGTATGTACTTTGTCATATTTATTGTGTATCCTAGTTATATGGGCTAACTCTAATATACTGTGTTGTTCTATTTCATTCATAGGGGCTTGTACCTACAATCCAATAAATACTGCCTGATGCTAAACATAAGCGTTGTGCTAAACAAATCTGTAGCAACTGGCAAGTTAAGTAGCCTAGGGAAACATTGAAAGAGATGTTCTCAAAGGCTACACATAGCACAACAAAAAGGCAGTTTGTAGATGCATTGAATGTCATTGCTGAACATGTAGGGAAGGAAGTAAAAAAAAAAACAGTGTTAGAAGTTGACCTTCATTTTTTGTGTAAGGCTTTCTTCAACAAAGATATTAAATGTGATTCAAATCAAAACAATCACTATGAATCATTCAATGTTATTGAAGAAATAATTGAAGCATGATAAAAACCAATCTACTATTTGTTAGAAGGCATCTGAAAGTATGTAATGGAAATGATGGGTAAAAAAAGAGCCTATGCCAGAAAATGGTTAAAAGGTCATGGTCCTCTTTTTATTGATAAAATGCAAGAATAAGAGAAATATTTCCCTCTCTGGGAAATTATTTAGTATGAAGATGATGGCTACAAATTGAGAAATGGTTTTCAACAACATGCAGTTAAGCTGGACATGAAGGAGTGCACATGTGAATACTGGCAGGTCTTGGGTGTTTCATGCACTCATGCCATATGCTGCATTGTTGAGAAAAGTCATGATCTAGTTGATTACCTGTCTAAATGGTTCACAAAGGAAAAACATTTGGCATTAGGTTAAATCAAACTTGATTAATATCACATCACCTAAAATCAGAACCATGCTTAGAAGACTAAAGAAATTAAGAAGGAATGCACCTAATGAACCCAAGAACAACTTAAAGGTTTCAAGATGTTGAACAAAAAACAATTGTTCCATCTGCAAGCAACCTGGTCACCAATCCACTAGCCCAAATAAAGATATGTGTGCAACACTCAGAACATGGTTAAATATTGAATATGACTGGTGCTCATCCAATTTTTTACTCATGCCATAAACTAAGTGTAACATTGTCGGAAGCAATAACAATCGCAAGCAAAGGAGGCCAAAAAAAGAAGATGTTTTCTTCATCATACAGTGACAACAGAAACCAGGCCAAAACCAATAGACATAAGTTTGAAGCATTGAAATATACACTAACTTAGCCACTAGTACCCAAATTTTGAATGTAAGAACATTGTCTCTCATACTTCTCCTTATTGTATTTTGTGATGAACCATTTTATATTCAAAAGACACTTTGTTGTTTTTAATCAGCCTAAAAGAACTAGCATGGTAAGACTAACCAAATCAAACTTAACTCCAGCTAACCAAGCACAAGTATAAGCCCCCATTTAAAAGACATCATCAAGTCAACCTGAAATTATTACTATTGGATTTAGTGCATTATTAAGCATAACATCTAAGGCATAGTTCAGGAAGAAATTACAACCAATGAGGAATAGCAGTCAGCCATAAACCCTAGTTATGGATTGTTTTGTTCAAAGTAGAACAATAGACACTTTTGATGTCAGATAGAATTGGTTGCCTTTATAAGGATTGGATTTTTTGTGAAGTTGAAGGAAGCTGTTTGTGCAAAAGCTGATCTAATTTTTTTGCTTTGTTGCCCTATTGAGACATTGTTATTGATGATAGTTGTTATTGATAAGTATGTAAATATAAATACATTTGCCAAATGAATACATTTTTTGTTTCCAGTCACTACCTTCTTTTTTTTGTTCTTTTTATCAGCACTTTACCATTAAGTTGGCAAAAGCAAAGTATGTACAAAATGGAGATAAACATTGATTTTATATAAACACCAAGTTACATAGACCAACTGCATCATGGAAACTACTATGCAAAATGCATAAACACAATTATGGACACCATTATTCAAAAAACCTCCTGCAACTCAATCACTCATTCTCAGAACCTTCTTAAAACACTATACATGCAGTATAGAATAGAACGCATGATATCATTAACACAATCATGGATACAAAAGCAACTACTCCAACCTTCACACTCATTTTCTTCTCCAATCTAAATTTCTCCTCTACCTTCAATTTCTCATTTTCTAGGACATTTATCTTCATCTCAGCCTCTTTCAAAGCAACACACATCTGGTCTTGTAACTTTTGTCTTTTCTCTTCCGTAACTTCTAATTTAACATAAACTTCTGTATTGGCACAATGAAGTTCCTCCTCCACCTTCCTTATTTTATCTTTTACAGCTTTTACTTTCAGTTGTGCTTTCATTTCTACACAGCATAACTCCTCTTTAATCCTCATTTTCTCTTTTTCTATAGCTTGGACCATCATCTCTGCCTTTGCTTTTAAAACCTTTAGCTGCTCCTTACCATTTTTAACCTCTACCACAACGTGTTATTCACCACAACAAATCTTTTCTTTGATGCTAGCAACCCATTTATCACTCTTGTAACATTAGTTGAAAATTCAAGGTCCTCCCAATGAAAATACTTACACCCATCTACCCTCTGTACACTAAATAAACCAGATGCACTTAACACATTATGCCTAACAATTTTACCTACAAATTATCCAAACATGCTGATGAAAACTCACACATTTATACATTCATGCACATGAAATAACTTATGTTCCATGTTCGACATCCAACAAAGCATCTGCCTAGATAACAAAGTGCCCATGATGTGTTCCCAACAGCCCTCTCACCACATTTGAAGACAAAGTTCGTAAACCCTCTTTTCCAGAATGAGCTAAGTGAAATGTCTCTAACTCAGGTGAAAGCATTGGTTCACTCATCTTAATTTACCAATTGTTTCATTCAATTTTGCTAATTAATAAGAAGAACAAGAATCACCCAAATTATTTCTTAAACTAGTTTTTAGGGTTCATCAGCTATTAAACCCCTAATTCCTATCCCAAACTGATCTCACTTATGTGTACTACCCTTTATCTACTCACTACCACCGTGTCATATATATACCAGAATATGCCCTTTTTTTACTAGAATATTATACCTGTTTGATCATCTAATCTGTCATATACCCCAAACAAGAACCTTAGTACTATTATTGCTTCTATTTTAAAAGTTTAATATGTTATTCGGTACTTTTGAAAGTATGATGGTAAATATGGTCTTTTTGCAAGTTTCCAGTGGTAAAATTGGTGCTTAATCTATTTGAAATATATATTTTCCTAACCTATGGTCTATATAAACTTTTGCCCAATTTTTAGACCTCACCTTTAAAATTTACTATAACTATTATCTTATCATTCTACAGGTAATTACTATACTATAGTCATATTTCTAATTAGACATACTAATTCATCGCTAATTTTTTAAATACAACCAACAACCAAACCTAGCCCAAAATTTAACAAAATTGCCCTTAGACCAACACTTTCCCCCTCCCTCCAGAAACCTTACCTCGTTATTGTCGTCACCTCTACTGAATCGTTACTGCCTCCAGAACATTGCCTCTGAATGTCGTCAACATTGCTCTCCTCCAGATCACATCACCACTACTCATCGCCAAATCTCACCGCTACGATTAATGTTTCATTGTGTTGATCATCGCTCACTTCTATAATTTGGTTGTCACCGCTCTCCTCTAGATCATGCACTATCATTTTTTGCCTTCGAGTTGTTCTGTCATCACTTATCTTCAGATCCGCCAACTATTACCTCAAGATCACACCAGTTATCACATTTGGTCTTCACTTCTCGTTTGCCTCAATCACTGCTACTCCAGGACACTGCTAGGTCATTCCTCCCTCGTCTCCCCCAATAAACTATGCACAGCAAGAAATTGAACAATTAACACTCAAACAATAGGTAAAAATGTCTAAAGAAATATGTAAAAGTGCATGATATGATACGTAGACACTTTTTTTCTTCAAACAATACATAAAAGTGTAAAAGTACCATAACATGTAAAAGTATGAAGCAATATGTAAAAGCGTATAAAAAAATATAGATATAATTTACTCCCAGAAATAAAAGCATTTAAAAAAATAAGTAAAAATATCTAAATTAATATGTAAAAATGTTTCAAAAAAAATATAAAAATGTCTACATGAAAATGTTTAGTAATATGCAAATAATTTATTATCTTGAGAAAAGAAAAGTGTCTAAAACAATAAACAAAAGCATCTGAATGAATATAAAAAAGTATCCAAATAATGTTTAGAAATCTCTAAACTAATATGCAAACAATCTATTCTCTTCAAAAGTAAATGTCTAAAAATAATAAGAAAAAGTGCCAAAATGAATATGTAAAATTGTCTAAACAAATATATAAAAGTATCCCAAGCAATATGGGGATAATTTTTTTTTCCTTGAAAATTAAAGTGTTTAAACTAATAAGTAAAAGTATCTAAACAAGTATTTAAAAGTGTCTGAAGCAATATATAAAAGAGTCTAAAATAATATCTAAACTTTGTTTATTTTTTTGCATAACAAATCCCGACCATGTGGTCTCCTCTTCTATTTCCAAAATCTGGTTTTGAAATTGGCAAGAGCAACCAAAAGTTATTGCAAGATCGCACCTTCTCCATCCAATCATCATCTTCAAATCTTGCACGAGGCCTGTCACCACTCACATCCAGATTACATCATCGCTACTAGCCTCTAGCTCTCACCTCCAAATCATGCCACTCACCTCCACATCACGTTGATTGTCGTTTACCTCCAGGATCTCATTATCACCTTTCACCTCCAATCCCCATTGAGACTTGATATAGTGACATCTTATCTTTTCTAACTTTGATCTTTCATTAGTGTCATCATCTCGTGTTGTCATCATCTATCTCTATCTTATATTTTACCTCTTCAGCAAGAACGGCAGTGGCCTCATCACCATCCATAAGTCCCTCAATGAGGCTTTCTTTGAGATGATGAAAACAAGCACTTGGCCACCTTACAAGTTGATCAGCCTGATCTAGATTTGATAGAGGTGTTCGGCAAGGATGGCGACAGGTTCATCTCCCTTAACGAGTTACAAGCAACTAGAAAATGAAGAAATTCTTTTGATACGGTTTAAAGGGTATGTTGGAAACTAGGTTCACTAAGGATAAAAGTGAGATTTTCATGCAGATGTCTAATGTGCACCATATCTACAACATTTTACAGGAGTCAACTTCATGCCTATCTGTCTCCTGGTCTATAGCCCTCAACTTTATGATCCTAGGTTGGCTTTGACATGATATATTATGTTCTATGTCCAAACATGTCGACAGGCCATTTGCTTATAAAGTATAGTAGGCAATTTGAACAGTGACCACACATGAGCATAAAGTTTTAAAATTTTCATAACGATGAATAGAGGGCTCAGCTTACATAGATTGACAACATACAAGTTAGACAACTACGGCATTTGTTAGGCTTTTAAATAATTTCTCACTCATGAAGTCCATAACCAAACCAGATATTACCTGCCTAAAATTTAGAGCATCAGGCAACAAATACAGACAGGTGATACATAAAGCATAAAGAATAAGAAATAAACCCCAACTTCCATATATTTATAAAACCCTATTCATACCACTGCACGTTTAAGAATATTATGGTATCCTTTATTATGGTTTGAGTGCAAAACTAGTCCAAAATATGTCCATAAAGAACATCTTCACGTGGTGTGGACCATAATTTGAAAGATTAAAAAAAATAGTGATTTAAATTTTGAAACTTAAACTCTAGCATCTCATATGAGATTTTAGGTGTTACATCAACCAATGTTAATAACATGTAGATTAATTTAGGTGCATTTCATTGCAATATTGCAATAACGATGAGTCAAACATGCTTCATACTCACACACACACACACACACACACACACACACACACACACACACACAACCCTTTATAGTATAAAACATATGTGAATGAATCAAATTTCGCTTCCCGTCAAAATTAGAGATAAATACAAATCAAATACCAAATATGTATACAAAGAAATGAAAGATCTTTACAAACAAAGTGTAACATATGTAGAAATAAGATGATAGATAAGTTATCGATATATTTAATAATATATACAAGTTCAATCTCTCATAAAAAAAAAAAAGAGGTGCGAACACATAAAATCCTATTTTCCTCCAATATTAGAGATATATACAAATTGAGTGGCAGACATCATTCTCGATGTATAAAGCAAATGCTAGATATGTAAAAATATGTGACATATATGTACAAATAAGGAAAAAGGAAAAACTTCTAACATTATCCCTACTTTTTACTACCCTGCCCTCCATAACTCTAAACTTCACCCATTGTAGCCATCATCCTCAAGATGCCACCACCACCTCAGTCCCTATTCTACTCCAGCCAACCTTCCTAGCCTTCTCAGATCATTTCTGCCTCCTTTTTATTTTGCGTTTCCAAGTATCGCCAACCAACAGTGCTGCCAAATCGTCTTCCTGATCCATCCCAAATATTTGCCACCATCTGCACTGCCACACGTCATCATTCGCTCGTCTAGTGATTGCCTGCGCTGCCCCATCATGACCTATCCCACTGCCAGTCATTGCCAACATGAATCAAAAAGAGGAGAAGGAGAAGTTGTCATTGGTTGTCTTCCACCGCAAATACAACCATAACATGGACAAAGTAAAATAAAGGACAAGAACAAAATTACCATGATTTAATAAGGGCATGACTGTAATTTCATAGGTATGGTTTTGGCAAAACTAAAGTCTAGTTTATTTTTGGAGGATTGTATTATTGGAATGGATTTGCTTTTAGGATTAAAGAACGAAACCATAGTTCAAAGCTAAATCACATAATCCTTTTATTTTAGGTCGTTGCTTATGTTTCCACTTTCAACTGTTGCTTTCACTCTCAATTTTTTATTTACTTTAATTTTAAAAAGTAACATTTTCCACTATCAATTGTGCTCTCTACTCCCATTTTCAGCACACTTTATGTAACTTAGCTCCAACGACAACATAAATACACTCCCAGAAAATGAGAGAGAGATATTTCAGGAAAAGACACAAACTTAAAACGTCAAAATTTAGCCCTATTGGACTCCAATTTGAAGCCCGGGTTCAAGCTAAAGCCTTAAGGGAAGCTGAGGGGTTCGGCAACGGAGGCCTAAAACACATGCTGCCTCTGGACCGGACCATAGATATGAAAATAAGAAAATTGTGTCATTTTCATTTTTGTTGCTCATTTTTTGCACATACAATTAAGAAAAATGAAAAAAAATATTAAAATAATTGTTTAAATGGCAATATGTTAAAATAATTACCAAATATAAAAATGTTGTTTTACAGAATTAAGGTTGTCCAAGTGATTAAATTTTAGATAAAAAATTGTGGGAGGGGAGTTTTATTTTATTATTATGTTTTTGGTAATCACAAGGTAAAATATAAAGCAAAAAAAGAATAGAGAGAGAGAATCAGAGAAGCAGACCAGACAGGACAGCACATGGTATGGAGTGGAAATTCCACGAGGATGTGGGTTGGTGTCTTTCTTTTTGGTCATTGCCTAATCAACTCTTCTTTTTTTTTTTTTTGCGTGCTTCCCAATATGAACGATCCGGACTCGGTATCACCCGCTCCATGGTCACAGTCATAGATCTTCAGCAATTCACACCCACCGGCCCCGCCCAGCACAGGAATTATTGGTTCCAGATCTCCAGCTCCAATCATACCCTTCATCCAAAGATTTTCCGGTGGCAGCACAAGAAGAAAATAAAAACAAGAAAATTGGACTATTCATGTGCAGTTGTATGATACCAGATCGATCAGTCGAAGTCATAAATTTTTTGATTCATTCCCACTAGTTTTATTCTATTATTCACTACCAGTACCAGACCAGTCTAGCTAGCTATTCAAATTTTAGGTCAGATCATCTGGCCGGCCAAAAGAGAAAAAAATGAAATACTAGCACTAATAAATTATCAGATATGGGATCGATCCGTCACAATATTTTATAGGCAGAGAAATATATATCCCCAAGACATCACCATTTCACTAGACGGCCACGACCCTCCCACTCGCGTTTCTTTTATCGTTTTTTACACTAGGCAATATTCCTGTCGCCTAAAGTGATGGTTTATCTTTTTTACTTTGGATTCTGAAACAGAGAGCTCTCAAAATCTTCCACATAGATAAAATGTCCTGAATTAATTCAACCCAAAATTTCATGTACTAAATAGTTCATATTACTATTTGAACCACGAATACTATTCTCTGATATTGCATAATGCTTATTTAGTTCTACCAATATATTGCCATTATGACCTTACAATTCCTTGTTCATTAAATTCTCTGTCTGATTTAAAAAATGCATCGTACGTCATTTTCGGAATCAACCAAGTCCAGTTGATCTCCCAATTAGTGGTGTGCTGAGTTGGGTAAAAATAGTACAATTAGGTCATATATGACATAGAAAGGTAAAATTACAAAAGAAATTATCATTTTGAAATGCCCGATGAGCCTCGAAAGAAATTAAGCAGATAAGAAGAAGAGGCATTAATATTAGTAGGGGAGTACCTTCCGAATTATTCATGAAAAGGGGCTGATGAAAGGAAAAGGCATGCATCAGCAATTGGCAGCTAGCAGCAGCAGAAAGCAACGCCAAAAGCAAAAATAAGGGGCTAGGCGCTGTACTTTGCGTTGGTGTCGTCAGGAAGAGAGCGCTTGGTGTCCCCTTTGGAGGACTGCCCCTTCCACCGCTGTTTGTACTTGCGACGCATTTCATGTCATGTTATGGGCAGCTTCCTATCCCAATTATCACCATGTGCCGTTCAATTAATTGATCTTTAAAGATGTTCTTCCTCCTTTCCTTTTGGTCCTTTTTTTCCACATTTTTTAAATGTAATTGGCACATAAAATTTTATCGGGCCATGATTTTGACCCCTGTCATGTGCCATTCGCATTATGATTCAAACTATATTTGGACAAATGGCGCCCGAAGGTCATTAAACCTTTTTTTTTTCGCAAATTGATCCTGAACTTCCTATTTAGTGTTTGATGAAACCTTACTTTTAAATCAGTTTCTTTCCTCTTTTTGATTTCTAGTATTATTTTTTTAGTCATACTAGCAAAAAAAAATACTCCTTGTCTCATATTGTTTTAAACATTTTGATTTGCTGTGAAAATTAAGAAAAAAAATACAAAGTTTGCTTATCTTAAGATGATAGTTTTAGAGATAATATGGTAAAGTGGCTTACTAAATATGAAAATGATGTAAAGAATATAAAAGGGAGAGAATATCTCCTACAGGCTATTCGAAAAAAATTAATAAGCCCGAGTTAACATGTTTTCACCTGTAAGCTTGCAAAGTGGAAGTGGGGTCATTATTTTTGTATCATTATTGCCACTGAAGTTAGGTTTATTTACAGTGTTCTACCAATTCCACTTCTTTTTCACGTGTGTTGGCTAGCTCCCAAACAACCCATCCTACCTACCTCGTGGAGGTTCTTGATCATCCGGTCCTTTGGCCAAGTTCCCTTGAGAATGTTGGCTTTCGTTCCTATTCATCTCTCAGCCCCGAGGTCATTTGTTCAAGCTTAGTCAGTCTCGCCCAAGAGATCAATCAAAATTTTTATTTCGTTCATTTAGGCACTGCAAGGAAAACTAATTAAATTGAAATAATCAGGAAGGGATCATACTTTGACCTAGATTTTTTTGTTCATTCAGCGGGCTATGATTTTTTTTTCTTTTCCCATTTTCATGTCATGCATGTTTCAAGAGTGATTCCGTTTGAAAACCTATGCTCCAATAGTTTAACTGAAAATCCCACCATAGTTCATGCCTAGAATCATCGTTGGATGGTCAGGTGGTGAATGCCAAGTTTGCAAAAGTCTAGTTGGTGCGAATCTACTATTAGGAAAGGCGGCCTAATAGAAGGGGGCGGTGGGTGTGATTTGCAAAAGGAGGGCACTTGGGAGGAGAGGGTGGGGTCGGTGTGATTTGTAGGAGAATAAGGCACTTGGAGCTGGGAGTAGGAGGGGGCTTTTGGATTTTTTAGAATCAGATCGCACACGGAATCTGAACCAAAATGAAAAAATGGTATAATGAGGCCGCATTAAACTAAAACGAATTGAAAAGGTAACTTATTATCAAGTAACTATTTCATTCGTCCCAAAATTTTTGCACCATTTTCCTTTTTGGGATATCCCAAAATCTTTACATCATTTTCTCTTTTAGCAAGTTTTTATAATAAATTTACCACATTACCCCTATTTTATTTTTTACTTTACCATATCTCCAATTCTATCATCCCCAACCGTAGAAACCAAAAACCAAATAATTTGGGGTGGAGATTCCGACGATGAAACCCAGGTGGCGTGGAGATCAGGGCATTGCGAAAACCAATCCGATAAGGCTCCAGTGAGATTTTGGCGCAATTGACAACGAAGGACGAGGCAATCAATGAGGTGATCAACGAAGATAAGGACCAGCAGGATGAGATCCATGCGGCATGGAGATCAATGGAGAACGATGCAATTGACTCCAATGATGAGGCAATCGGCAGAAGCGATGATGAGATCGAGTTGACGTGGCAACGAATGCAATTGACGGAGGAGAGAAGAGGACGATGCGAACGAGGACGGCGAATGAGGACCACGAGTCGAGGACAGACCGAGACCTGCAAATCAACAACGGCAAATGTGGATTACGAGTCAAGGACGAAGTGAAGCCTGTGAATCGATGACAACACAATTTACAGAGAATGGAGGATAAAGGGAATCCAAAAGAACATGTGAATCGGGGGAGGAATTAGGTGAGGATGATGACGGGGAGAAGGATAAGAGGACGAAGGACCAGTGAGGTGATAGAAGTCAAAGCAAATTTGGAAAATTAGTGCAAAAACACCCCTCACCTAAACCCGCATGCAATATCAAATGGAGCAGAAATTATGAGGCGGAAGGAGTATATCACAATAAATGTAATAGTTGCACGTAAAGCTTTACAACATATTACCTTGAGAATTAATGACTTATTTGAATATAAAAAATGTTAATGATTAAATTTATAAATTTGGAGACAAGTATGAGACTGGTGATAAAATGTTGCCTCAACTTCCTTTCGGAATTGATGCTCATATGTAACAGAACAACAAATTTGCAATGCTGAATTAAAGTCTGGCAGCATAAAGTAACAAATAAGATGTTGGAGGCCAATTTTCAACTGAAAATAAATATTTGGATTTTTGGTGCAAAACATCTAACTCTAATCCATTGCTTAAAAAGGTCATATAACCTATTGTATGCAAGATTTAGGGTAAATATCACCAAATGTCTTAAAAGTATGCCATGTATTACATATTCATCTTTGAAGTATAAAATGTTGCATCATTCATCCTGAAAATATGTAATTATTGTATCATTTGTCCTTTCATTAAGTCTTATTGTTGGAAAGTGACAAAAAGCTAACCTGACAGGATGAATGGTGGAACATAATACATACTTTTGAGATAAATAGTGCAACATAAGACATATATCCAAGATGAAAAATGCAACGCAAGACATATCCTCTAATGGAAGAGTTAATTGAAGGACAAATGGTACAATAATTGTATACTTTTCAAATGAATGATGCAATATTTTGTACTTTTAAGAAGAATGTATAACATAGAACATACTTTAAGGACGTTTGATAATATTTACCCCAAAACTTAAGATAAAAGAAAGGCCTAAATATCAATTGCTCCCCTGAACTCTTGTGTCTAGGACAATTTACCCCCTAAAGTATAAAATGAATCAACTCAAACCCTAAACTTTGATGAGTGGATCAATTCGAACCTTGAACTTTGATGAATCGGTCACTTTAGTCCTTTGACTCAGCCTAATCCTCACGTCATCCATCTTTAACGAAGCAGCCATCGCTGCCGCCCCCTCCTCCGTCCAATCTTTGCCCTCCATAACCTCTTCGGATTCTCCTTTACGTTCCCTTTATCCTACATCCGATGTCACAGACGAAGCAGCCTCCTCCTTAGCCCCCCACCCCACCTCTTCCTAAAGCCTCCATTACTCATTCAACAACACGTCGCATCTCTTTGAGACGGACGAATCGTGCGAGTTGTTGAGTCCAATAGAGAGCATCTTAACGAATCAGATGAACAGGTGAATCATTGAGATGAAAAGCACGCTCGATTTCCAAGCCCTCTCTTCTTCTTCGTGTGCTTCGTTCGTCAATGGCTGTAGAAAATCATGACGTCTCCAATTCCGCCGATGTCAATTCGCTATTAGGTCTCTGATTGAGTCTCCGATTGGGACTTCGATGTTAATCTACTATTGGGTCTCCATGATGTCAAGAAATCCAATCAAAACCCAGGTGGACAAATGGAAGATAAAGGAGGCGTCAAAGATCAAGGTAGTGTTAAGAACGAAGGAGAGAAGGAGGCTCAGCTTGTCTCTTTAACAGCAGTTTTGTCACGTGCGGCCACGTGAGTTCATAAGTGAGTTGAGGGACTAAACAGGCCGATTTTTCAAAGTTCAATATTTGAGTTGATCCACTTTATAGTTTATAGGGCAAACTATCTGAGTCACCAAAATTAAGGGAAACAGTAGGTATTTATGCCTAAAAGAAAAAGCGAGGAGACAAGAGTCGCAGGCTGGACCTTGAAATATGGCTCATTCAGAGGAAATTGCTCCTTTTGTTTCGTACCATCGAATGCCCATGTGCTCGGTGCACCCAACCACCACTTGACAAAATCTCCCCGTGATTGTTGTTGAAGTTGCCCTCATTCCTCTCATTAATAGTATAACTCGCTAAAACTTAAAACCCTCACCATCAACTGAAAGTCCTCAACACATCCTAGCTCTGGCTAAAATGTTAATGGGATATGGAGATTAACAGGAGTTTGAAACTCCACCTTTCTATTTTTATATATAATACCCTAAAAAGTGGACATTCTCCCATTTTATTACATATAAGTATCTCCTTCAAAAAACAAAAGAAAATCATCACTGCTAGCGTTTTAGATAGTGGATAAACAGCAGAAGTCAGACATCTAAACCATTCTCTAAAATAGCTTCATTTGAGAACATTTTTTTTAACTAACGATAGAGTTATTATGAATAATTTATTTAATGGTAAAAATGAAATCACTGAAGTAAAAAATTAAAAGTTATTATTGAATAACTTTTTCAAAATTCTAACACAATTTTTTCTAATCTCTAATACACACCAGTACAGGAGACTAAAATAAAAGATTTATCTATAAATATTTCTAAAATACTAAATTGCACTTTTTAAGTGTTAATAGAAATATTTTGTGGAAGTTAAATAGTAAGAAAATTGATAAAATCTTGTGCTAATATTTAATAATAATGTGAAATGAGGGAAAAGTTTGTTGCAAAAATAAAAATCTAGTAGCAACTTAGGAATTTGTCATTAAAGATGAGATTCAGGAATATAAATTACGCATTCTTTTTTCTTTGTATTTTTCCTTTTAGGGTCTTAAAATTAATATAACTCTAATTAAATAAACAATAATAAGTTAGTCATCACTAAACAAAATAACCTAACTTATAATTTAAGAACCAAAAATATCGCACAACAGTTTGACATTTTCATATCTATAGAGAGAGAGAGACATACACACATTACAGTTTTTATATATCATTGGATAATTTCTTCTAACCACTGAAATTAATTACTGAAGCTTTGACAAACATGTCGGAATTAAAGTCTTTAAACTAATTACAGAAAACCAAAAAGGTGAACAACATAAGATTTTTTTTCTTACAGTACTGTGTCCCTTTCGTCATGTCCGAGTAAGAGAAAGAACATTTTAATTCGGACAGAAACCCCTGAGGTTACAGACAATTACACGGCTTGGCAGTTTGCCAACCTGGGAAGGAGCCATGGAAGTTGGCAGATCTCAGAGGAGTTTCTAAAAACTATCAAGCAAAACCAAAGAAGGTTAGCAAAATCTTTGTCTTAGTCTTACCATCCGGTCTGGTTGTCTAAACCCAGAGCCAGAAGGGGCGGGCCAAGCAAGGAGGAGAAATGAGAAATTGTTACAGCTACAAAGGAAAGGGTTAGGCAGGAGCGCTTGTTCTTTCATCACACCAACAGGGTCGAATTAGCGCTCAAAACGCGGACTTAGTGAGTGGTCCTCTGCCGTCCACTAAGCGCATGCTCCCTCATTCCTCATATAGACGGGCGCAAGCCATTGCCTCATCACACCTGCACCTTACCTTAGACGTGTAGATGTAGTACTCCAATTGAACATAAAAAGGAAAAGATTGGGATCAAACACTTGGGCCGGCCAATTCTCAACATAGTTGTAGTGTTAATGTTAATTGATTTTAAGAATTGAAACCCGCTGAGCAATCATTCAACAATCTCCCAACTTACAATGTCTAGTGACTTGGATCAAATCAATGTATGTTATTCTACTTGTAACCAGCAATAATCCCTATATTTGGGTGGAGATCCAAATTGAATTGTTGAGCAGATCAGGGGACAATAACACAAAACTCAAACCACAACATTCCCATCCTAACACCTTCCTACTCACCCCAGCTTCCGCTGTCATCAATTTTCGTCATCAAACTTGAATCCTAGCCGGATTCTTCTTCTTTTTTTTTTGGACATTTTACACTTTTCTTTTTTAGAATTTAAACGAGAAATCCAAGCAGGGAACTCGGAACAAATTTTCCCCCATACCAAACCAGAGAAAACCATGGCTACATCGACTCTGTTTCTTCACAAGCATCCTCCCGGGGCAAACCCAACCCTAGAAGCCGCCAGATCGTACACGACCCGAAAGCCCTGCTGCTGGATGTTCCCGATGATCGACAGCCCGCTCATGGTCCCCGCAAAAGCAAAACAGAATGTTCCGCTGCTGTCCACCGGAATCAGGTAATTTGCAGCTGGCAACGACACGTCTGCTCCCCGGAAATGCAGCACCACCGTCGGCACTTTCACCTCTGTCTTCCCCGACAAGTCGAAGCATGTGTCGAACAACGAAAAATCGGGCGCCCCCTTCAGACTCGCCGCCCCGACCCGGAATGCGTCCCTCAGAGCGATGTAAGCGGTTCGGGTCAAGCGGGTCACGGACGTGCCCGAGTCCAGGATGACTCCGCCGTTCCCAGAGGGATCAAGTTTGAACAGGGAGGAAGTTATCCCAGCAACACGCGACCCTCCCACGCTTATTCCAAGCAGTTCAACGTAGTAGAATGTGTCAAGCTTTGGGTTCGTCAGCAATGGAGTGAACCGGGCGTTTCGGGAAACCGCTGCCTCGCCAAAGATCATGGACGACGGTTTGGATGATGCTGAGCGATCTACCAAACAGTATGAGAACTTCCGACTAATTCGCCGACCAGTTTGCGATGGAAATGACAATCTTCCACGGCCAAGACCCAGCAGGCCGGCGGCGCCCACAAACAAGCCTTCATTGTCGTGACCGCAGCCCAGAGCCACGCGCGCCACTCTAGCTCTACGGAAAGTCAGAGTTTCAGTGGAGAAGTCACCGACGGTGAAGGATCCATCTCCGTACGAGACCTGATAGAGACATGTCCGCCGTTGATTGCATCCCGGGGAGTCAAGCCGGTTGCAGAGCCGCGATCCACAAGGAACGCTAGCGTACGAGCGTGATTTGGTCGGGTCGAAAACCGGATCGGACTGGGAATAGCATTTCTTGCACGGGGCACATTGCATCCAGATGATGTCACTTCCAGTGTCGAGCACCATGTACATACTCCTCGGAGGCGTTCCGACGCCGATGCGAGTGAAATACTCGCCACTGCCCTGAGCGAGGCCGGAAACGACTGAGCTGCTGAAGCCGGCGCGACGACCTGGGCGCGTGGCGTTACTCGCAGCGGCCGCTAGGGAGACGAGAGCCTCGACACGAAGTGCGTCTCGGAGGAGGCGTTGGCCGAAAAGCTTTACTGGGCCGGCGTCGGAGGACAAAGCATCAACGTGGTGGAGCTGTAGCTGTAGGGAGATAATGGTGGCGTTGGTGAGGTCGGTGTCGGTGGCAACAGAGGCGGATTCGAGTTCGGAGGATGGCCAGGAGAGGGTAGGCGGAGCGGGTAGGGGGCGGGGGAATAGGGTTTGGATTTGGAGAGAAGAAGATAGAGAGGGGGAGAGAGAGAGGAAGAGGAAGAAAGAGAAGAGGAAGCCATTTTGCGGGTTTCGGTCCATCGATCAGAGAGTGCAACAAAGAGACCGAGAGACGGTTTGCAGAGGTGAGAGACTATAAATAATTGAATCGGGCAAGTGGAAACAGGAACCAGACTGCTGATAAAAGTAACAGAGACGTAATTTTACCAATTTTGTCAACAAAATTCTACGCAACATGAATTGGTTAAATGAAAAAAAAAACAGTTAAAAAGTCTCATTTATTTTCTCAATTGAATCAGTTACAACAACTGTAAAATTTAAGGAGATATTTATGGTAAAAGAGCATCTCCTACAGTTTTTTCAAAATTTCTATAGGATAGAGAAGTAAAAAGTAAAATTTTTATAATTTTTTTGCTCAAACTTCAACAACTTCCCTATCTTGTAGAATTTTGTATTTATTACATAGCAATTAAATATTATTGATTTAAAGTAAATTCAAATTAATAACTAGCTTAATTATTGTATAATTAAGTATTATTAAAAATGTAAAAAAATTACTCCTTCCGTTTTATAAAGAATGACTCTTTTACCCTTTTTACTAAAATTTGACTTAAATATATTTATATTAATTTATATTATAAAAAATTTTAAAAATTATGTTTATAAAATAGAGTCTTTAGGTTCAATTTTCATAAAAAAATTATAATTCTATAAGAAATTTTTTGAAAAAAAATGAAATAATTGTTTTATAATTAAATATTGTGCAAAATATAAAAATTTACTACCTTTGTTTCACAAAAAATGACTATTTTAACTTTTTAAACTAAAGTCTGACTTAAAAATATTCATATTAATTTGTACTATAATTTTTTTTTTAAAAAAAATAAATTTATAAAATAGAGTCTTTAAGATACCATTTTTATAAAAAAATTTTATTTTTTATAAAATATTTTAAAAAAATAAAATTATTAATTAATTATTATAAATAATAAATAGGACAAACTTTACGGAGAAGAGAAAATATTATTTTTCATTCCAAAAAAATGGAAGTGGCCATGAAAGTGGCTAGGGCCGAATTGATATTAGCGTGTGGGACCATTCTTATTAAAGTATACCGCATTGAATTTTACATGGTTTTTACATATGGAGCTACTAATTTTACATGTACCATTCCAAAACTGATTACTAAACAAATCATAAGTGGTGTATTTGAGTCTTCAGATTATCTGGTGCAATAATTTTCAAATGTTTTAGCCATGTAAATTTATAAATAGTATTTAAAAGAAGATAATTATCAAATAATTTAAATTATAATTTAAAAATTGATATCATATGATTATTCAGTGTTAATAAATTTCAATTAGTTGGAGACTAGAATGAAACAATTTTTTAAAAAAAAAACAGTTTTAATAAGTTTATAATCTATACACTTTATCTAAAAAAAAAACTTCAAGCAAAAGCTTCATTTACAATGGCCAGCAGAAGATTGTGGCACCATTTGTATAAAAAAAAACACTTAACTTTTGGGCATCTATTAATGATCCAAAACCAACTAATAAACTAAATTTTGGAGAATAATTTATCCACACAATGAGCTACTTAGTTAAAAAAATGCGATCATTACGAGCTCACCATAATATCCAAACTGTAATTTTAAACACAACATCAAAGGAAATAACCTAATCACCCTTCCAAACTTGCAATATTGCAATGAGCAAAGGTCCACACTAGCAGAACAACCAAGAATAGAAATCTTCCACATATGGTGTAGGATTAGCACCATTAAATAGTTGAAGGAAGGACTCTAACTCCCCACACTCATTCCCTCTAACATTCATCCTCCAACCCCAATTCTATATGCATTTCTCATCTACCTAGCACCTTATCTAAAAAACCTTTGCATTCTTATTTGTTTCCAAACTAAATAACCTAGGGTTTAGAGTTTAGAGTTTATGGTTTAGAAATATGACTTTTATGGATTAATTTACAGTTTAAGGTTGAAGGCACATTGTTTTATTAGGGTTTAAGGTTTTAAGGTTTATGGTTTAGAGTTTAGTAGTTAATTAATGACATAATTAAAGTCAAATATCAAAGTGATGATCTTAAATTAAGCATTTTATTCAAGTGCACATGGTTTGACCCAACACTTAGAGTTTGGTCACATGAATCAAATGGAGTAATGGATTTGAAGTGGAAAACCATCATCACACCTCTAGAACTATTTAAATTTGTGATCCAAGGACAATTTTAATTACTTTGCACATTGATCATATGATGAGGCTAACATGTTGAATTATTAAGACTACGTTGTTATTATTCTTTGATGCTTTTTGTAGGCTAGCATTGATAAATGCACCGCATAACTTGCTACTAAGTTAGGACAGTGTCAGGAATTTCAAGAGTATTTGAACTCCAATTGCTGGAAAAAGATCAAGAAAATGTTATGCTTTGAGCTAAGACGACAGAGATGAGGCATTGACAGGATGAGGTAGTGAATGACTCTTAAAGCGTGCATTATATGGAGGATCGGCTACCCTTAGTTAGATGTATCTCATTGGTTAGCTTCCTTATGCACCACCAACTACCATGCTCTTCGTCGACTTCTAGTTCAAAGGATGCTAATTTCCACGAGCATGTATACTGGAGCTCAAATTAGGTGACTTTTAGATAGTTTTTTTAGTGCCTCTTTTGGTTATATATTGCTCTAGGTTTTGTTTTGGTGCCTCCAAGTTAGTTCTAGTTTGTTTCAAGTATTAGTCGTAGCCTCATTAGGTGCTCGACACTTCAAGTTGTAGTTTATGCAACTAAACATTATTTTTTATCTATCTTTTGGATTTATTATGCATATAATAATTATAATTATTACCTATCATCTTCATCATCATCATCATCACTGTTGTTGTTCTTCTTTTTCTTTTACTATTTTTAATATTTTAATTTAGCTAAAATTCTTTATTAGAAATTTAATTATATGTGGAAAGTGTATGTAACTGTAACATAAAGCAACTGAAATGATAAAAGCTATTTAAAAATAACTCAACAATTGAAACCTATTATTATAATTCAAAGGGAAATCATCTGTAAAACTAGCAACTAAAATTTCAATTCCTAAAATGCTACCTATCTTCAAAACTAGACCTGCAATTGCATCCATTTTTTCAGTTGCTTTTTGTATTCTGCTTGCTTGAGTCTAACAAACTAAAAAAAAGCCACTGTCTTAAGCTATTGTTCCTACAGTTACTTTTTTTTTTTTAGTTTTGCAACTTGTTATCAATTATATTGTCCGTGACATAAAGCTGTTATTTATGTAGTGTGGTTAGAATGGTTCATTTATTTATGTGTCTTCTTATGTATTTTGTAGTGCAAAACTAAAACTGATTTTTATTTCATAATAGTCAAGCATTTACTAAAATTAAACAAATTATTCTTATATCTTGTTTTATCACTTATTCTTCCTCCTTATCATTGTCAAACCCTATTTATTACTATTGACTGAAGCATTGTTTGGTTCTTCTGACACTTTACAACGAATAGATCTAGGTGATCCATTTCCAGTTTTAAAGAGTAAGAAGGAGGCCAAAGGTTGAACAACAACAAATATTGATGATAAGACATTCTCGCATAATAGATCGAGTGATGGTGTCAGAATTTTTTTTATCTATTTAATATATTAAATTTTACATTGGTTGATCTACCATTAAAGGTTGATTCATATTTTATTTGGTTAAATTATCTATTGTTCATTTTGACTATTTGGTTATACTTTATATGAGCTTTATTTAAGTTATTTGTGAATTATCTATTCAAATCTATTTTGGTTTATATGAAATGTTTGGCTCGATATAATTCTCTTTATTTTATTTGGTGTCATAGGAACACATAACCTTTATAGTAGTTAGTTTTATATTCCTGTTGTTTTTTAGAGATTTATGTCATTATTGTGTTGTAAGATGTCATTTTACTCATTATTGATTGTAATAAAGCATCTTTTATACATAAAAAATTAAAAATTTATCAATATCACTAGACTCTTTAATTTTTCATACACACACCTTTGTTCCACAATTTCTAAAACTTTTGAGTTAAAATGGATAAAATTTTAAAAAATTTGATGGTCAGATGGACATGAAAAGAAAATGTTCGATAGCTGTGATGAGCATATTTAAGAAAGTTTGAAGAGCATCTGGTATTTAAACCTTGTTATTATTAACTTTTTGTTATTATTGTTACAAACTTTAAGCAGTATTGCGTCACACTAAATCATAATTTGATAATATGATGGAAAATGTAAAATAATAGAGTTTTATATAATTTTTCCTTTCTATATGAAATTATCAACTTATCATTTTTTTAATATAATTTTTTAAAGAAAATTTTGAACCATACAGTATTTATTTTCATAATTCTTTTTTTTTAACTTAAAAGCATCCGTAAAAATATTTAAGAAAGAATGTTTATGCAGTATATATGTAGAAGGTAAAGATTAACTTTAATATTTGTTGAAACTTAGAGGTTTTGCGATACATATTTACCAATTTAGAGGAAGTGGGGATTCGAAACTAGAGCAGTATTTTTGCAATAGTCGAGGAATGATCTTTACCACACGTAGACTAAAATGACTTGTGGGGGAAAAAAGAATAATTACGCTCTCTAAATTTCACCTAAAAATATGCATTCACTTACTTCTTCTTTTTCTTATTTCAAATTTTTGTTATTTTAAAATTTTATTTATCTCACGATCACTTGCACAAGTTTTCATAAAAAAAAAAAGATAATTTTTTATAAATTTGTTTTCTTTCTTGATCTAAACAAAAAAATTAATAAAACTACTTAATTTTTATACTGATGCTTTACAACTGCTTTTTAAATCTTTTAAAGTGTTGAATTTTAATGGATGTATAATTTGGAAAAATAACCAATTTGTATTATATGCACTAAAAATATTCTAAAAAAATCTTCGTTGAAGGCATCTTTAATAAACTGGTAAACTCACCACTTGTAAAATTATCGTGTCGATTGTCTCCTGTCTGCTTGTGTCGGGAAACCCCAAAAAATGTACTAGACTTGTACGATTTCCGGTCAAAATTGTTTAGTACTGCCGTTGTCAACGTCACTCTTTTTTGCTAGGCAATTCATTATTTTTATTTATGTTAATTTTTTATCTAAGTTAATACAATTGCCGTAAATGACACTTCGTCGTCCCTAAACTATCCAAATGTTACTTAATTATTTCAAACCTATAAAATATTATTTAATTATTGCAAAATTATTTAAATTTTCCTAACTTTCATCACTTGAATATTATTTAATCACTTCAAACTATCCAAATGTTACTTAATTATTTCAAACCTATAAAATATTATTTAATCATTGCAAAATTATTCAAATTTTCCTAACTTCCATCACTTTTTAACGGTTAACATAACGATAGGATAACAGGTTCAACAATTGAATAGTTTGAAGACGATGATGTATCAATTGGATAGTTTGAGGATGATGATGTACAAATTTATAGTTTTAGGATGATTAAGTAACATTATGTATAGTTTATGAACAATTAGTGTCATTTACCCTACAATTTAAAAGTTAATACTATCAGAAAGTTGATATGACCTAATTAATAATTACTTAATTTTTTTATACCAGCTAAGAAAAAAGTAATAAAGAAATAACTATTTATCTTAAAATATTGTAAAAATAATTTTTAAAGGTCTTCAAATATAATGTTTCGATTGTTATAAATGTTGCCTAAATTCATTAATAATTTATCTTCAAAAATCAATTTCGGAAGCAGCACAAAATTGGTAAGGCAAGTTAATTGCGTTGTTTGGCTAGCAAATAATTGTCGCCTATTGGTTGATCGAGCGAGCGGCCACGAGAACGACAAGCCAAGCTCATATTCTTCTCAATCACTGTCAACAAATAATAATGTATCTATATATATGGGAAATAAAAAAAATACTCACTCTGTTTCAAAATAGGTAAAATATTTTTTTGGTTATTAAGATTAAGGTGTATATAATTTATGTTATTTATTTTAATTTTACACATAAAATTAAAATTATTTTTTTTAAAATTTTATATAGTGAGAGTTTAAATAATGATTAAAAAGGAAATTGTTTTTTATTTTGTGCAGTGAGAGATTAAATGAAGATAAAAAAAAATCTTTATTGGATTTTATGTAGTGAGTGTTTAAATAAAGGTAAGAGAGTAAATTGATTATTTAAAATTTTTTAAAAGAGGAAATATTTCAACCTTTTTAGAACATCTAAAAAAAATACGTTTCATTCTAAATTGAGGAGTAATAAAAGTTAGAGACACCTTGAAGCGAGAAAAATTAGGCAAGAGTACTAAAAAGCTCACCGAAGTTATGGACCTAGATCTATTTGGTCACTAAATTTTGGTTTTGCTTCCATTGTCATCACCGAAGTCCTTACAAAGTGCCTACCATAGTTTTAAAAATAGGACCAATAAAATCACTCACGTAACTAACAGTGAGAACTTACTGTCAAATGGAAGAATATTCATTGAAGCCAATAGTGGATAAAATGATGTGCCACCTCGTCAAAACGTAAGAATAATGTGGCAATTAGGCATTTGGGGAAGCAATTGATTTAAGGATTTTAGCGATTTTGGGTTTATGGGTTTAAATTGATGATTTGGGAACAACCGGAAGCAAACATTTGAGAGAAATTGTGGTGGTGATTGGAGATGAGTTCATTGTTGGCGTTAAATGCATCTTTCATTTTTTTTTTTTGTGGTGTAGATGCAGAGAGAACATACCTCTTTTGTTCTTGTAGGCTAAAAGTTGTAAGGAAAACTTTGTAGACCAATAGGAATCCTAAGTGACATTTCGTAACTGGTCTAAATTGCGGTGTATGTTGTTTAATTGAGCTATGATTATGTGATGCCTCAGTTATTCTTCACTTGAGCTATGATTGTGTGATGCCTCAATTGTTCTGTTTCTGTTTATCTAATGTGTTTGGTTTTTGCGTTGAATTTGTGTAAAGGGTGGATGCATGCAGGTTTTGGTAGTGAGTTGATAATGAGTTCCTAGTTTAGGCCAATGTAGTGTTAAATGGTTTTCTTGATCAGAAAAGATCTCTTGCATTCCTTTATAACACCTTTGTAAAAGAGGTTGCCATTTTGCAAGACATATTTGAGGAATAAGAACTTGTGTCAGCCAAAGTGGAGGAAGAAAATGTTAATTTGAAAGAAAAAATCCGAGCTTAGAGGTAGATAAAATGAAGCTTGGGGAAGAAAAGAATCATTTATAGGCAGAGATGGTGAAGTTGGAGGAAGAGCTAAATATGCATGGAAGGAATACTTGTGAGACTAATGGTGTAGGTGTAGGAGCTACTGTGTTTGTGGTTGTACTGGTATGGGTTACAGTGTGGTTTATAGGGCTTGCTTGAGTTCCAAAAAATGCCTTAGTTGTGTGAATGTTCTATGTTTAGTGGCATTGTTTCATGTGTATTTTGGCTTAAACCCTGCCTTATGTATTTTGGTATATGAACAAGAGCACAGTTTGTTTATCTGTGCATTTGAGTAGAACACATAGGGAACATATGTTGATTGATTCATAGTTTGGTCATTGTTTGACATTCAAACTTGCCTGAACATTTCAGTAAGACATTACAAAAGTAGTCCATATTCACTTAAGGTATGGCTTCACATCATTTCTTATTGACTAATTCTCTCTTTGCAAAATAAATGGTATCTGTTACGAACTTCCAGATTCAAACCTAAGTCCCAAAATTTGTACCAACAAAATAATGTTCCTATATAGACTAAACCTTTCAAGCTACAAAAGTAGTTTATATTCATTTGGGCTATGGCTTCACATCATTTCTTATTGATTAATTCTCTCTTTACAAAAAAAAATTGTATCTGTTATGAACTTCCAGATTCAAACCTAAGTCCCAAAATTGGTAGTAACAAAATAATATTCCTATCTAGACTAAACCTTTCGAGCTACAAAATATGCATGTCAATCTAATAGTTGGGCTATGGTTGGCTTTTGCTACCAGTAGTTTTCCTTCCATGCCTCCCAATACTCAAGATCCGTTGGCCTTGCCTTCCAGGCTATATACGTAAAAAACATAGCCTTAGTGTTGTTTCAAACATCATCTCATCAACAAATGAACACCATTAAGACTCATCACACTTACATTATATATTGTAAAAACTGTGTCAATAATAGTCATGATACTTATTCTTTCTGTACGTTTCCTAGGTTTAGTTCATTTATCCACACTTGTCATACTTGCAGGGCAAATTGGGAGTTTTTGTCTCCTTCAAACTGATACTCCTATATCCACTGTTGGGACTTGCGTTTAAGCATTGTTTCATGACATAGCAAAAGTTAGTTGTTGTAAACACTTGTTTATAATGGAGTATTTGGATCAAATGAATACTTACCTCGGTTGATTTACTGCTTTAACCAATTTTTAAATGACGTTTAGTCTTTTTGTGGCCTAGTTGCTTACATAGACTACATGTGTTTTTCTAGCTCTTCTTTGTCATTTTTCCAGTATTTATTGGCTTATTTTCCTTACATTTCCTTTTTGTTGCAGGTCTACCAGGTATTTTCCTCACAAAATGAGGGAGAATCAGTATTAAGTTGGTTTTGTTCCAACTATTTGGTCTAGTCAAAGGTTGTACAGAGAGTTGGTATACTGCATCATATTTTTCCTTCTTATACCACTATGATAAATAGTCTTCTGGATTGTGGCCCTGAGAATATAAGCAAGTTATTCCATGAAAGTATGGATGCCAGATATGTCCCAACTTCCAAATGAGCAACTTCTTTCATTTAGTTTTACTGCAAATTTGGTCATCCAACTACTGACTTCAAGCCCATCTTCACCATTCCATACAATGTCCCAATGAATATGGTCTCTAACTTATTTTCCTAACTTTGTTAACATTGTCTTCCCATATTGACCAATCCATGTTTATGATTCTCCATGTTTCTCTCCAAACATTTGCATTATATATCTCCTAATATCCTCAAGCATATAGTAGATAGGATTATGCCTTGCTGTCAAAACGTGTTCAACACCGTTGAAGGCTTCACAAATGTTGCTCTGGTTGACATTACACTTGATTTCCTTATTAAAAAATGCTTTACACTATTGTTTAGGATTTATTTTCAACACATCTTCTCTTGTATTAAGTGCATATGCATCAATTGCTTCCAAGCAATCTTGGAACTGAGTCAAGCTTGTGATGCTTACAGTTGGCCAGAACAGACCTTTGAAAACATCCCCAGGATAGTTGTGCCCCATGTAGCACATATATGACATGCACACCTTCTATGCTCTACATTAGGAACAAATGCTTTAAGAGCTTGTAAGAAACCCTGCATTTATATACATTTTCAATTAGCAACATGAACTTATAGTGGTAACAACAATAACATAGATTTCAAATGAAATTAACTTTTGTTAGTCACTTATGACTGCCCATCCAAACCCATCTCCTATGTTCAGATTAGCAAACAGTCTTTCCAACAACTATGTCCAAGAATTAGGGATGGCAATGGGGCGGATCGGATGTAGATACTCCAAACTCGTCAACCGTACCCTTGATTTTTTTAATACCCGTGACTTCGTGGGTATCCACAAACGGGTGAAAAATTTTGCCCCCGCCCATAACTTACGAGTAATCTGTACCCGTAGGTAACTCACGATTTTAATCTGTATTTTTTAAATTCCATAAAAATAAAATATGAAAAATACGTACAAAGTTATTCTCCACATATAATACAACAAAATCATAAAATGCACAAAATCATAACATACATACAAGAAAATATTATATGAAAATTAGTATAATTAATAAGTAGGAAATTTATAATCACGGGTTTCGTGTGTAGATGGGGCAGATTTACCCATGATGGATACCCCCTACCCGCCATCTACTCGTACGTAATTTGCTACTCATGTCCGCCCTATCGTAGGTATCTTTCCCTGTTTGCCTACCCATCAAGGGCAGATATACCAACTCTCTTTTCATAAGTCCCTTTAAAAACAAGCATCAAGGCC
The DNA here is from genome assembly GCA_005392925.1 of Aquilaria sinensis. Taxonomy (NCBI): domain Eukaryota; kingdom Viridiplantae; phylum Streptophyta; class Magnoliopsida; order Malvales; family Thymelaeaceae; genus Aquilaria; species Aquilaria sinensis. The sequence continues at coordinate 671,849 of SMDT01000231.1, forward strand.
AATCATAAGCCTACAATTTGCAAGGTAACCTTTTTTGCACATATCAAAACAAATGTACATCCTTTTAAAAACAACACAAGACACATATTCTGTTGAAACTATGTCAAACTCAATAGTACTCCCTAAATTTAACCTCAAAATCTCACATGCATAGTCTCTTAATAGACTATAATTATGCTTATAACTCCCTTCTATCTCATATATCACCAATTCCTTAACCTTCTTAATCATCCTAGCATTTATATATAACTTAATGAATACTTATAAGTATATTTCTATTAAGGGTTTAAATCATCATTATACACTTTGAGTATGATTAATTTCTCTATTCTGAGCATTTTTTTCATCAGGTTATTATTCATACATTTTTACTATTCATTGAGTTACTATTCATTAAGTCCCTATTCATTTAATCACTATTCACCAGTTACTATTCATATGCATATTTTACTATTCATTAATATTGAATAATTAATTTTTTTATGTAGGTAAAATCATCGCTTGGCGACCCTTTACGAGAAAAATCATATCTGGAGTTGTAGAAGTCGGAACTGAGTGATTCCAAATTCACCCGGAAGCCAATACATAGATCTTCGATCCATCTTCATTCCAAGAGCTAGTTTGATCATTTTCATTGCCAAAATCTAATTATAGATGAGATCCTTCATTCTTCTATGTACTAAAGAGCAGTTTCGGTAGAAAAATCATAACTTGAGCTACAAGTGTCCAATTTGAATAAGCAAGCTATCGTTTTGAAGATAAAGAAGAGATCTACAAGTTTTATGCTTTGAGGAAGAGCTTATTCAATGTGTACAGTGGTAGAAAAATTAAAAGAAGAAGCAGCCCACCTTTGTTGATTTGTATTTACCTACATTTTACTATTTTACCATTTCATCCACCCCAAAACTCTATAAATAGGCATCTTGGGGGGAGGACGAATTCATGCCATTTCTTAGGCCTCATTTATGTTCTTGTATCATCTTTAGCTTTTCTTCTTTAATTTGTTCTTGTTTTTAATATCGAAGCTCTATCCAAGTGTTTTCTCGTTCTTCTTCTTGTTCTTCATTTGATCTTTCAGTCTATATTCATTTCATCTTTCTAATATGTTAATTGCTTTTATCATGACTAACTAACCTTCCTTTTTCTAAGGTGAAGGGATGAAACTTTTGGTATAAAGGTTATGATTTATTTGAACGGATCACAACGTTAACTGTATTTTCTTTTTTAATCTATTTAACTTCCATCCTTGTTAAGTGAGAGTTTTGATTCATTATAGTCAATCATTGACACAAAGGCTACTTGATTCCCTCTGTAGAATGTGACTTGTGTGGATCCCAGTTGAGTGATAAGATAGACTAAAATTAATCATAACCAATATACTAAAAGTGGATTCCCTAACCTTAGCTATTTATTTGAATTTAAATTTTTAATCAACACCTGTTCGCACCTTGCACCAAAATCTTTCCTTATTACCAAATCTGTAATTTGTATTTTTTAATTTACTTCCCTATAGTTTAAAACTCGGACTCCTGAGATTTTATTATTTGCGACAACCTACACTTGGGTTACAGCTGCTAAAGTGCAACATAAGTTCAGTTCATCTTTAACTTTATATTAAAATTGCTTGATTCTCATCTCCGACTTATCTCTAAGTGTCCTATAAAACTTTTGGGCAACCCACTTAGTTGACACAAGCCTTAGCTTATACTTCTTTCTATAATTATGTTCAAGCCTTATGCTCTTGATCTACAGACACATTAGTAATTTGTTGTATGACACCTACATATAAAATGGGCAATTTGATGCATACCTAAGCTCAAGCATTTTGCTATCATTTACTTTTTATCATATATCTTTGTGGTTTTGTACCGAATATTTAATTGCAGCAGCCTTGAAAGCTTTACTGTTGTCAAACCTTATACTAATTTGAAAATTAATAGCCTTACTGTTGGGATTATATTTTGGGTAAATACTCCTTTTGAATCTGAGGTGCTCCTCTATCTTTTCTCCACCATCTGAATCATTTTCACCATGATCATTAGAGCCAAAATATTTAGTCTTGTCTGAATCACTTCCTTCCTTTAAACCTTCTACATCACCTTCATTTAAGTCAATTTCATTAACTGACTTTATTGCCTTATCACCATTAGGATTGAAGTCCTCATCTGACTCAAACTCTGACCCTTTTATTTCTTCAACATCATTATTCAACTAATAGTCCTTTTCATCTTTACCTATACCTCTGTCTGAGGGCCTTGTATCATTGCCCAATGTTGTCAATCTCCTCACATTTCCTTCTAGCCATCAACAATTTGGTTTTCAATCCATATACAGAAACATCTTCCTCCTTAACATTATTATCTATTCTCTCAATCTTATTAATTCATGCCACAACATCAACAATTAAAGAGCCATTTTTAAATGATTGTCCACCTTCAACATGGGAGCCAATTCAACCTAAGCCTTCATTATGTTTTACATATAAATACAATTACCCCCTGTTATACAAAAGCTCCAAAGCTGCAATAGCTGAATCTTCATCACAAATTAACTTAACATCGTCATGCACCTTATCACTGACCAAGTCTTTTGGAAGTAATTGACTTCATATTCTTAATACCTCTCCTCTTTATGAATTCCAGATAACCAACCCAACTAGAGAAATAATTAGACCCTACATAAGTTTTTTTTTCCCTCTTCATATCTGAAAGGAAAATACCAAAATCTTTCACTAATATAAAGAATGTATTTGAATAGCATGTTATTCTTGCCATTAGGCAACCTGCATTTATGATCAAATAAAGCTCAGAATTATGATCACTCACATAAGACTTAGAATCATGTTTCTTTTATGCAACCAGAGAACAAAGCAACATACATATAACCCATTTCAGAATAAAAAAATAGAAACAATCTCAGAATGCAAAAATCCCAATCGAACAAACAAACCAAAACTTATCATAGCCACTAAAATTTACAACCATAGTGGCCACTTGAATTTTTTTAAAACAACATCTTATATTTTTTTAACATATTAAACTATTGAATATGGTTGATTTCATCACACCCAATAACAGAGCATAATTCATTCTTCAGATGAGCCTTACCTGTCTTTATCTTGCTCGCCTTCCACTTAATTAACCTTATTTTCCAAACACCTATAATCTACACCAGGAAAACAAACGATTTTATTTCTACCTCACCAAACAAAGATACCTCAAGAAACTAGATTAAGGATTTTTCCCTAGCACAATTCTTGTTACAGACAGCGTAAATACTTTAGCTTTTGCTTTTGGTGAAATAAGAAATGTTATTTCACTCCTTAGGTTATGTTATGTTAACTGCCCACTCAAACATCCGTTTCAGCTTGACTAATGGCCCAATGATCACTTCGGGCCTAATTGGTGATTTTCGTGATGACAATGGAACCACAACGAACTTTAGTGACCAAATTGTTCCAAGCCCATAACTTTGGTGAGTTTTTTTGTACTTTTCCCAAAAAATTAATATTTTATCTCTCCCAAAATTATTTTAATACATTTTATTTTAGATAATTTATTTCGTAAATTATTTTATCATACTATACTCCAAATTCAATATTTATTTTCACTAATTTTCTCAATTTATATTTGAAAAGTTAAGAGTAAAAGTGAAAATAACACATAAATTTTTTTTACTTTCTTAATTTTTGTGCCAAACTAAAAGGTATGATCCAGAGACGAGCAATGACTATGTGATCAAAAGGTGATGATCAGCTGGAGAAGTTCTGATATGGATGCAACGACAAACAGAGTGGGAGGAATGATGATGGGATGCAGCATCCATAAGATATAATTTTTTGGAGGGAAAGATGAAACATCTAAGGGTGATTTGGTCAAAAATTTTGCTATGTGATTTTTTATATTTGGAGAATTAAGAGTGATTTAGTATGCCTAATTTGACATATGTTTATAATATAATAACTACTTTGGAGTTCTAATTTAATCAAGGTTTTTTTTAGTTTTTCCATTTTGTTTAGGTTTTGTGTGTAACTAATAAATAGTTATATTTGTGTCAGAGTTTGAGTATAAGAGAAAATTCAATATTGTGAAGAGCCAAGATATGATGATTTCAATAGGAAGAGAGGTACAAAGGTTGAAGAAAGTTAGGACAAGAATTTTTTTTTGTATAGACCATATTTTGCAATTATGTGAGGGGCAATGTAAATATGGTATTAGTAATGGTAATGGATCTATATGTCCATGTGAGCATTAGAGGACATATATCTATTGTAATATCTATATTTAATCAAAAGGATTTTTTTTCTTCTAATGACATATGTTAGTTAAGAATTAAAATGCATTAAATAGTAAGTGTACTTGCTTGATGTTGTTTTACTTTTGCATGCTTATGATTAGTGATTGAAAATTTAAGCAAAATTCTTATGCGCGCCCGGCTTACAAGTGAATTTATTCTAATTTTGCAATGCTTAGACAAATCTTTGTGTTCTGTGGAATGCTAAGCTTGTTGATGTGAGAAGTTTGGAGAGAAGCAGGTATAGGTTCAAATATCAGTGGCTTCTATGTTTCCTTTTTTATTTCTTTCATTTTTTTTGTATTCTCTTAAAGTCTTGATTGTTTTTTTTTTTTAATGTCTTGCCTTCGGTTTTTTTCATTTCCTTCTTTTTAACAAGTTTTAGTTTCTTTCTTTATGTTTATTTTCTTTTCCACTTTTCTATTTTTTTACTTTTCAATTTTTTATTTATGTTTTTCCTTCCTCTATTTTTTTTTCATTTTTCATTTTTTTTTAATTTTCTATTTAATTTTTTTGTCTATTTTCATTCTATTTTTTTCTTTTCTTTATATGTATATGTTTGTTTATCCATGTGTTTATGTTTATAATGTGTTTTAATATTTGATCTATATAGATATATATGTAAAGGTATGTGTACTTTTCTTTACATGCATGTGTTCTTTTCTTTAACTGCATTTGTTCATCTGTATATGTGTGTTTTGATTTTCTTTTTGTATATATGTTTCTGAAGGTATATGTTGTTTTCTTTATACACATATGTTTTCTTCCTTATGTGGATATGTTATATGTGTGTGTGTGTGTGTGTGTGTGTGTGTGTGTGTTCTTTTCTCTATAGTTTATGTAACTACATTTATGTTCTTTGCTTTATCTTCATATGTTCTTCTCCTTCTATGTATCTATTTTTTTATACATGTATGTACATAGATGCACATGTACATGCAAATTTGTTCTGAATAGATATTTCTGAACGTATGTTTTTTTTTCCTTTACATACACATGTTCTTTTGTACATATTCGTTGGCAGATGCGTGTATGTTCATAATGTGTTTTGATATTTATTCTTCATAGATATATGTGAAGTTATATATTCTTTTATTTACATGCACATATTCTTTTCTTTAAATGTATTGGCTTCTCTGTATATATGTGTTTTTTTATATTTTTTCTGCCAATATGTTTTTGAATGTATGTATTGTTTTACGGCATATGTTCTTTTATTTATATGTATATGTTCTTTTATACATATGTGTATGTTCTTCTCATTATAGTTTATGTAACTACATATATGTTCCCTACATTATTTGCATATATTCTTGTCTTTATATGCATATGTTCATTTGTAAATGTGTCTATGTATATTTACATATACATGCAAATTTGTTCTATATAAATATTTCTTAACATATGAAAGAGAAGAGAATGATACACAAAATAAAAAAGGAAAGGAAAAAACCAGAAAAAGAAAATTTTAAAATAGTGATAATTAAAAAAAATGATACAAAGATTAAAAAAACTAGGTAAATAAGAAAAGGTAAAACAATGAGAAGAAGTAAGAATATTACAAAAATAAAAAATTGAATAAAACTGAGAGAAAAAAGCTAGGTAACAGTGATATATGAAAAAAAAAAGAGAGAGAGAGAATGATACACAAAATGAAAAAGAGAAGGGAAAGAAAAGAAAAACAAAAATAAAAAATGGGAATCGTTAAAAAAAATGGGGAAAGAAAAAAGAAAAGGTAAAAAATGGGAATAAGGATTTGAGCCCCCACACAAGCCACTATTTTGTGCTGTATATTTGTGCTAGGCTCACTCAAGAGGAACTCAAAATTTTATTCCAGACAAAAGAAAATTTGAACAAAAATATTACACACATTTCATTTTAACTTAAGTTAATTAAATTTTAAATGATTCATTTTTATTCTTAGTTTAATTTTAATTAAAATTCAACATTATATATGTGCAATAATTTATTGAAAATATAATTTTTATAATCTTACTAAATTTTTATGAATTTTTCTAATTTTAGGTATTAAAAAAATTATAAAAATTTAATAATATAATAAAAATTTACTTTCAAATAAATTATTGTATCTACATAATATTGAGTTTCAAATGAAATTAATTTTAGATTAAAAAAATATAAAAATAAAAATAAATCAGTTAACTTAAATGAAAACAAATTTACCATAAACCACCAATCATATGAAAGAAAAGCTTGTGCCCTGTACGTTAATATCAATCATCTGAAAGAATTCAAGTTTGTGCGCTGTACATTAATCTCTATACTACCATATTCATTCATTGAGTTCTGCTCTTTCGAAAAGTTGGATAACTGGTACTTTAGGCTTTCACTTTTTTGCTTTGGGAGGGTGGGAGAGGAGTTGGGGAAGGGCCCAGTTGAATAGTAAATCCAGAAGCGGTGGCGAAGTGGGAACAGCTGCCCATGCTCTTGAATATCAACAAACAAAAATACCTGCATGAATTAAGGCCGCTTGCTACAGTGCTGGCTGCCGCATATTAGATGGGGATAACTACAATTTACTCTTTAAAATTTAGGTAAAATTATACTTTATCTCTTTCTGTTTAAAAAGTATATACTTTATTTTTTTTATTTTTAATATAATTTAATAATAACTTTTGAAATATTAATTTAGACATTACAATAGTTATCTTCAAATAATATGAATCTATACGGTATTTTTTTTATAATTAATAGACATTTTAAATTATTAATTTTTTCTTTTTTTTTTTTTTTAGTTTTAAAAATATATTTTTTAAAGGCTTAAATACCCTACCGATCCCTTAACTTAACCAACTCATATGAGTTGGTCTCTCAACCAAAAATCAGTTTCAATTAGTCCTCAAAGTTGGCAAAATATGCTAACTTAGTCATTGAAGCGAGTTGGAACAGCATGTGTCCTCACTTAGAATAACGCTGTCACTCCACAGTCAATGGGCAACCTCCCTTTCCGGCCTTCGTTTCCCCAGTCACCACCGTCCCTCTCCGGCCTTTGTCCCCCTGCCACCCTTGCACTCCTTTCCCTCCCTCTTAGACTGCCTTTCTCTCATTGCCAACATCACTCTGCCTTCCCTCCCTCTTGGCATCACCTAATTCGTGCATTCCTGTCGTCGAGATTTCCCCATCCTCCGTTGGCCTCCTTCTCCTCTAGCAACCCTGTACTCCATCCCCAATTCACTTACTTTTTCCCATCTCTGACGTTAATCCGTCAATTCGCTCTCTCGCCCATCCCCGACATCAATCTTTGATAAATCTCCCTTTCTTAATCAGACGCTTCAACGGTTGAAATCTCTTGTTCCTTATTGGAACGCCTCGATTTCCTTTCGTGGGTTAAGTCAAGGAACAAATGAAAATCAGGCAAGTCGAGGAGGCGGCAAAGTGAAAGTTGGAGAAACAATTGTGGGAGAGGCCAATGAGGAGGGAAGGCAAAGCAATGGAGGCAGGGAAAGGAAGGGAGGCCGAGAGGAAGGGAAGGGAGAGCGAGGGCGGTAGAGGGAGGAAGATTGACTAGGTTGAAATTGAGGTTGCCTTCATCTTCGCTGATGTAGGTTGAAACCGAGGCTATCGTCATCTTCACCGGCATAAATACAGTGTCGCCGGCAATTACTCACTTCAAGGGCAAAGTCATCAGGTTTTGTCAAGTTTGAGGACTAACATAAACCAATTTTCGATTAAGGGACCAACTCGTTCGAGTTGGTCAAGTTAAGGGACCAGTATGGTATTTAAGCCTTTTTTAAAATGTCAATTAGTTATTAAAAAAATACTATACATATTGAAATTACTTGAAGATGACAAAAGTACAATCTAAATTAAGGTTTTAAAAGTTGCTGTTGAACTGTATTAAAAGGGTAGAGGTTAAAGTGTATATTTTCTAAATAAGAGGGGCAAAATGTAATTTTACCTAAACCTTAAGGGACAAATTGTAATTCCCTACTAATTGTCTCTACTGTTACACATGGTGCAATTCAGCTGAGCTCTGGCGATGAGCTTGAGTTTGATCAAATTTTTATTCCCCTGACCCCCTGAATCTTTTATTATCTCTGTTAAATATTAGCAATTTTTTAAATTAATTGAACTGGAATTTATCAGCAGATAATTTCACTGATTCCAGAAAACAATCGCAGCGAAATACAAGATTGATTAATTAATCCTTACACAAACAAGCTGAAATCCAATTCAAATTAAGACTTAATTAGCATTTTATTACAGAAATCTCAAAAGTCAATTTAACATGTCATGCTTTTTTTTTTTTTTTTTTTTGAGAAACCTGTTGCTCGAGCTCTTTGACTTTGATAAAACCTCGACTCGTCTCCAGCCATATGAGGAGTATTTGATTTTTCCTCGAGTAAATCTATGCCCTCTAGTGTCTCTGTCCTGTAAGAGAGAGAGAGAGAGAGAGAGAGAGAGAGGAGAGAAGGGAAAACGTCAGGACTGGTAAATGTTTTCATGCATCGGTACTCCCAATTTTAATTTGGTTCACAATTTTCTTGCTGGTAAGTTTTTAACACCAGGATGACGGACTGATGGGGTACTCCTGTCGAGTTTTGTGGACGCTGTTTGTTAAACTTTGTTCAGTTTTATATATGGAGCTTTCAATTTGATTCTCACTATGTTTACCATTTAGACTATAAATTTCAAGAATTTTTATCACTTTTTTTTTTCATAATATTTGATTTAGGAGAGCTACAAAAAAAAAAAAACTACCACAAACCAATAAACATGTCTACACTGTACCAGGAAAAAGGAAAACATATAATTGGGTTGGGCTGGTGGATCGTGATATCGAGGATGGTGGGCCCAAAAGATATTACATCCCAGTTATTGCTTTTACTTGGTGCCTGGGGGCTTCCTACTCCAGTGACAAGCTTAAGAAAGAAAAGGCCCAAAATAGATGCTAATGGACAGTCTATAAGTTTGTTGAAAGATGGCCTTCACTGCTTCAGGTTCCATGGTCTAGTGGTCAGGACATTGGACTCTGAATCCAGTAACCCGAGTTCAAATCTCGGTGGAACCTTTTTCCCTTTTTCTTTTGTTGATTAAGAGCTTGGGCAGCCTTTTTCAACTTCCGTTATTCGTTTCTGTTCTGGGTTCTCTTATTCTCTGTTCTTTGTTTGAGCCAACAATAATTAATTACTCCGCTGAATTTATTAAAGTATACCCGACAAGCATCAAAATGCTGGTATTTCCGTTATAAACCAAGAACAAAACTGTCCCCTGGGAATATGTACGTGGGTATGTTATGTATCAGCCATGGCAGAAAATTTTAGGTTCATCTATCCACAGTGTCTGTCTCTCCCAGCCAAGCAGAGAAGTTAAAGGGGAACCAAACCCAAATGCTAGTCTGTAGTCCCCACCAAATTTACAAGCAAAGATTCTGGAGCCGAGTTCAGACTTTATAACTCAAGTAGAAGCACCAAAAGAGGGGAAAATATAAACTTTTGTGAACAAAACAATTCATGTTCAAGACATATACTTGAGGAAAACGACGTGCCTGAACCCCAGTTTAGGTGAGGTGACAAAGCATTCCCCGTTCAATTCGTATGATGATTGACTCATGTTATGTTGCCTCTCAAGTTAAGTGATAATATTTCTACCAAGTGAGGCTACGATCAGAATGATTGACAAATATTAAACCATTCACCATTTTATTAATTATTCCTGTAACCCAGAAAAGTTGATGGATCCTCCGTGAGGGCTAATTTGGGGTCAATCTCAGCTGGGCTCGGTTATGATAGCTGGCTTCAACAGTCCAAAGTATAATTTGTCTTCGTAGTTCGTTTCGTACAATCAACCTGGAGAACATTTGGGCCTATGCCCCTGTTTCCCACTCCAGTCCGATACTACTGTGCTTCGGTTGAGTAGGCCAGCAAAATTCTTATTTCTTAGCACGTTTCCACCACCACAACACCCCCCCCCCCCAAGGATCAAACACATGCACTTATTTTTTGCTTTTTCTTTTTCAAATATGAAGTCTATTCAATCACTAATGATCAGTCATCAGACCAAGAGATATGGGCACATCTTGACAGAGATTATGTGAAAAATGATACTCCATGCTTCTAAATTTTTTGCACTATTTCAAGTTTTTAACTCAATTTTGATATACATTTATTTATATGATTATTTGATAAATTTTTTAAAAAAATTGTATTTAAAGATTATAAGTCACGTAGTTTTCAAATTTAATTTTTAAAAAAATAGTAAATAATATTATAAATAAGTTCAAGTAAAACTTAAATAAAAAGATTGAAATGGGGTGAAGGGACGAGGTAGCACATTTTAATTTTTAGCTTATGAAGTCTTAATTTATGAAATGATTTTCTTTTCTCTTGAAAAATTATTTAGCGTATGAAGTCTTCGTCGAACTTGGACAACCACCCGCAATAGCCAACAAGATGGATTTGATGAACATTTAAAATCCTAAAACTTCAGGCAAAAATTTGAATTAAATAAATAGGCTATATTTTAATCATAAACAAAAAATAATAGTAATAAATTTGCCCTGGACTGAGGCCGGTGGAAATGCTAGCAGTGGTATAACTATAAATCAATTTCACACTGCACCGGCAAGTTCTGAGTGGAGTAAACCTATTGCTGGTCAAAGCGCATTTTATACTTCCAAGTTGCAGCTCCTCTGCTAAATGCTAATATCTGCTCTGGTTGCTTGTTTGGAGGGTTTAAGGTTTCTCATATGATAATATATTACTTTTCGTGTCACGTAGCGCATAACTAAAATTTAATGTTTTCTCAATAATTCGCTGATGTTTTACGTTTATATATTCAAACTAAAAGAAAAAAAAAACATTTTAAGAACACTTTTACAAAATTAATCTGTGTAGAAGGACACATTTTAAATGATTTTGCAGGTTTGCTTTTTGCGCAATAAAATAAAATAATTAAAAAGAAAGACTATTACTATTGAGTGAATAAAGAAGGTGGTATTAGTTCATATGAACATCTTTTTTCAAACAAAAAAATACTCTTGAGTCAAAAGCAAGTGAAAGCAATTAAGAACTCTTTATAAAGTTTGAGATACATGAGTTGAGGGACTAAATGAAACTTATTGATTAAGAGAATGTTCAACCAAGAGACACAATTTTTGTCATTTTTCAAGGAGATAGAATTCTTTCAATGGTCCCAGCCTCATCCCGAGTCCCACAACAATAGGTGTGCTCAGGAAGGTTGCCTTCATTATCAAAGGGTTGACTACTAGAAACAGTGGAAGACTTGGACCATAAAGAAGATTAAAGAGAAGTAGAAAGAGGGGTTTTAACGGGGACCATGAGATGAGAAGTCTAAACATTCTTGATAATCTTCTTTTTCTTTTGAAAATATTATGAGATAATTCATTTTAATTTAAGTAAATTTAAATTTTTAAAAAATTATTTTCACATTTTTTTTAACTTTAAATCAATTGTATTTAAAAATTAATATTATGTAGATGCAATAATCCATTTAAAAGTAAATTTTCATGATATTATTAAATTTTTATAATTTTTCTTTTTTTAATGTATAAAGCTAGAAAAATTCATAAAAATTTAGTAAGATTATAAAATTATATTTTTAATAGATTATTACAACCTACATACTATTAAATTTTAAATAAAATTAATTTCAGATAAAAAAATATAAAAATAAAAATAAGTTATTTTGAATTAAGTTGAAATGAATTGACCATTTGACTTCTTCATCCTCCTCTTCTTCATCTGATTATCATGATAAATTGGCTATTGAGCTCCAAGTCGAAACTTATCATGATTTTGAATTAAATCTTGGAATTGATTTTATCTTATATATTCAATATTTTGCACATTAAAGGTGTGATGAAGATGATTCAATTGGTATGTATAAAACTTCAGTTGGGAAGTTTACAAAGTTTGCAGCTATTGCTGGGGCTTTCTAATGTGGACCTAAGTTCCCGTGGGCAAGATTATTTTGTTCCTAAAATACCCTTATCATTTTAAGTTTTGAAACTTTATTCAATTTTTCATATAAGGAACTAGGTTCAAGATGCATCAATGAAAAATTATCAATAGGTCATGGCTCTAATACCAATACGCCCAAGCATATGAACAAACTAACAAAACATAGGAAAAATATAGATTAAGCACATATGTAAACTGAAAAATGTGCACACACATAATTTATTAACTTGAAATACAAACTTATAGATAACTAGTGAAAACTAGTTTACCACATAAAGATAAAGAACACTGGGATGAATACAAACTTGAACTGCTCAAGAAGAAGACTGAACTTCAATAGAATTGACACCACTATGATATAAGTACAAGCACACCACTTTAACACTAGAAAATAAAATGCAATTCTAGAGGAAATAAAATGGGCGTCCAGCACATGGGCTATAAGAGAGAAGTAGAGAATTTTCGGATGCTTCAACTCTAAAGGAAGGCTTCCTTAAATAGGCAAAGGTCTTGAGCCTTAGTAATAAGGTTTGGCAAAGCTTCTCCAATCAAAGAGCAGTGGAATTTGGGACCACAAGGCTAACGACCGACTGGAGCAATTATTCTAGTTGGTAGAGATAATAATTTTGGGCTAACTCCTTTTTCTTCTTTTGTTAGGTTCTGCTGACACTTGGTTTCTTCATGTGAAAGTAAAGGTATTGAGTTAGATATACCTTTACTCGAATCTTGTTGAGCTATTCTTGTTAGATGAGGATCTGACGCTTTCTTGATTATTGAGTTACTTTTAGGCAGGCTTTAGAATTCTTTCATCCATTACTGAGATAGGAATTTCACTATCTCTGAATTAACCTCCTTGGTAAAATCTATTCAACATAATGTCCAAAAAATCTTCATTTGGATTCTCTTCTTTATCAATTATATCAAATTTAATGTTCTTAAGCAGGTATTGATTAAGGACACATTTGTCCCACCACTTTGATTCCCAAATGCATTCTATGCAATGAGTGAAGTGGATATCATAATCCACTTCCTGTTTTTAATAGTGTCATTAAAGGATCTATGGAATATGATTCATAACCATAAAAAAAAGTTTGGGAATGGCACTCTTTGACTTTTCTTGTAGAATTGTTCTTGAAACATATAAATCCTTTAAAGGACTTAATAATTTATTTTATTCTAGGAAAGAGTCTCTAAATAAACCTTTTCTAAAATACCAGTTATAAAACTAGTTAATAAATTTTCTTTGCTTGGTCTTGAATAGAAGCATCCATAAGTATTGGTGGTCTTTGTTTTGAATTTGGAAAACATCATCCTAAACTTTGACATAGTCCCAATATGAGAATAACATATTGTCACTTTTTCCTCGGGTTAAGATTCTTCTTCCTCCAAATGAAACTCCTTATTCTTCAAATATCCAAACTTTAAGAATTTTAAATGAGAAAATCCCAATTTCTAAAATATATATTTTTTTAAGGTTCTTCATCACCATTTTTAGGATTAATGGTGATCTTACTTCTTCTTAGTTTATATTTTGTTTCAACAGAACCAATCTATTGTAACATTAATTCAAAGAATAAAGGATTCTTGAGTAGCAAGAATTGCCACCGGGGATTCTAATGATTTGGCTAGTATTTCTTTGCCAGTTCTATGATAGAAAGATGATTTATGTCCTTATCACCTGGGAAAATAAGATATTTCCTATCAATTTCTTGATATACCATTGGTATACCCAAACTATGCATGAAAATTCTTGAGACTTTTGGATGATTGTTTGGGAGTTACTCTAATAATTCCTATGATGTTTTTCTTTTTTGAGAAGGCAATGGTTCATCATTATCATTCAAAAAATCTCTCTTTTTTATGATTTTTCCTCAAATTTATTCTGGGAGGAAGATTCACCTTTCTCATGGTTTTCTAGATGCACATGATGCTGAGCTAGATTAGCACTAGACATGTCTGCATCCATTTTCATGTCTATTTCTATCATGTCCTCCTTGATTTCTTGGTGGAGAATGAGTTTGTTTTTCCGATTCAAATTCTTTGCTATCTTCTCTTCCTTGCAAAAATTTTCTGATAATGAAATCAAGTAAAAAGTTGGTTTCTCTCATACTATATTCAATATCAAAATTGAAAGCAGATAATATAGCTTGCCATCGAGCAAAATTTTGCTTAGAAGCTAAATCTTTAATATCTTTTAACAATACATCCTTAGCTGCTTTACAATCAACTCTAATTAAAAATTTCTTATTAAGGAGATTTTTCTCAAACTTTATGACACAAAGCACAGTTGCAAAAATTTCTTTCGTAATGGTAGCATAATTCTTTTAAGCTTAATTCCAAACTCTTGAACTCGATCTAAGCAATTTTTTATTTTCACCTATTCTTTGTTTTAATATTCCACCATAGCATATATCACTCTTATCTGTCTCAACTATTTTAAAGGCTCCTAGATTTAGAATATTAACACAAGAAATTTCTTTTATTCCTTTCTTAACCAGCTAGATAGCTTTAATTTGTTCTTTCGTTTAGTCTGGAAGATTTTTCTTTAACTTATAAAACAAAGGTTTGCAATTCTTAGCAAGATTTTTATAAAAATCTGTAACATAAATCAAACTTTATCAAGATACTAATATAGAGCAATTTCTTCTTTAATGCAATTTCTATCAGCTCCTAAATCTATCGAAACTACTGCTATCAATTTGAATTAATTTTTTATTAACAAAGTCATTTTACTAGTAAATCTTTGATTTGACATAGAATAAACTTCATTAATTTGCAAAGATTTATCTTGAGAAAAATCTATTTTTTTTATTCTCTAGGCCTGTTTCCGGAGCATCTTTTCTTTTCTTTTTTGTTTTGCTTTAAAGCTAAATTCTTCAATGTCTTCCATGATTAACTTATCTTCTAAAATATTTTGGGAATATCTTTAAAAATTTTGAAGTTCTGAAATCTCAATTCTATGTCTCAAAGATTTTTTTTCTATTTTTATTTCTAAAATTTCTCATTTCAATTATGCTATTGTTGGTTTTTTATAACTTTTCTGTGCCTGGTCTATTCTCGTAAGAATTTTATTTAGACTATAGACATGTTTAGTTAATTTTTGTTTATCAACTTTTTTCTTGGAATTTATTATACCTTGACTTGATTAGTGTTCTTGCTTACCAACTTTATCAAGATATTTAAATATTTTTTTTCTTACTTATAAATCATCAATTTGCTGACTAAATTCTAGGATTCTTTCATCTTCTTTACTGATGACGTTAATTTGAATCATGTTTAATTGTAAATTATCAAATGGATTTTGTAACTAACAAGAATCACCACCACAATTAAAACCACAACTTTTTGATTCAAATTCTGAAATATCTGAAAGACCAATGACATTTATTTCTTTGAAACTTTCCTCATAAGTTATCTCTTCTTGTTCTTCTTCAGGTAAACTATCACTATTAAGCAAGATTTGCATTAAACTATTTTTTAATTCTTCATCAATTTCTAAAGTGTTTATCTTTTGCCTTGTCTTGCACTTATTAACAAAATGTTCTGGTTTACTATATTTCTAGCAAACCTTTTGATCTTTTATAGATTTTATCCTGTTAGATTTTTTAGAAGGTCCTAGTTTTTCTTTTAATTTTTCTAATATTCTTCTCCTATATTTTTTATAGGATTTATGTTTCTTTTGTTTTTTAGGCTCATACTTGGAGTATGGCCTTGTGATATCATAACTAAATTGAGAGCAAAATTTACTCATTTTTTTTCTTCCTACTAACCTTTCTCTTATTACATGTTTTTGCCACTTCATTTTATGGCACATTTTCAAACCAACTTCTTTAACTTCTCCTACGATTTGACTATAGGTATAATTTTCTAGGTTATGATGACCTTGGTTTTTCTCTTTAATGTGATCCATGACCAACTGACCAAATTTTTTTGGTAATCCCTGAATGAATTTTTCTTTCCAGATTGAAGATCTACATCCTTCTCATTCATAGACTTTCATAAGGAAAGTGTCTTTATGCTATTCTAAATTTGATAAAGTTCTACATCTCATATTTAATAAAAGTTTATCATTTCTACTTTCTTTACTTACTGCATCGCTAACAAAATGACAATAAATAATACACAGCAAAGTATTTACAATATCACGTTTAGTTGTTTCTATTAATTGGTTCTCATGTTGTACTTTAAGTTTTTTTTTTTTTTGCATGTTTTATTTCTTGACTAGCTTGTTTCGTTAAACACTTTTTCCACCAGTTTTGTAACTGACCTATAAATCCAGTTATAATTATTTCTACTATATTTGGGTTTGAATTATTAACTTTTTTTTTTTTCAACTATATGGGACTTTGATTTTTCTGGCAAGAGTTCTAGTTTAAAAACTAAAGTATTTGTAAGATCAAACTTATGCTCAACGTTGTTTTAACTCTATTAATTTGTTTACCTATGGATTGTATGTAAAGATTTATGTAATTATTCTGTTCCATGATATTTTAGAGATATTTCTTATCTATAGATTGCTTGGCAGTCTCAGGATTTTCTACATCAAAACCTTTAAAAGGTGAAGCAGATGTTTTAGTTTCTTTTCCCATTATGATCGTAGTATTTGGCAAATGTGGAAACATGATTTCATTTTCATCTTTAGTCTTGTATATAGACCAAGTTTCTTCCAACACATCTAATGTTATTTCTTTGTCAAACACTATAGCAAGGATAAACCATTCAAAGAAGTTTAAATTCTTTTTAGTTCTCATTTTTTTTTATACCAAAGATACTTTATTTCTTTTCTATCCTCTTAATATATGTATCAAAAAACCATTTTCTTTTACTTTTATTTATTTTTGATCAGAAATCCCCATTTAAACTTTTAGGGTTAAACCTAAATGGTTTTATTAAGATATTCAGTTAAAAGTCTGAAAAACTAGGAGTGGGTGATCCTATGGATACAAATTTGGTTTCCTCTTTTTGCGATCTAGAATTTTGACCTTTTTCTAAGACAATTAGATCAATTCTAGATACAAAAAGTGACACTTGTTCTATGAATTTTCTAACTTCTCCTGCAAGCTTTTTATGTTCAAATTCTAGCACATAAGAACATGAAGCTCTATAGGGTTTATAAGAAATTCTTGATGGAAGTCTTTCTGGTTTCAATTCTGAAAAATCAATTTTTTGTAATTTTGTCTTTTCTAAATCTTATTCCAACCCCTCCTTTTTCATATTCAACAATCCTTTATAATTCTTGAGGTTTCAAAGATTTCATGATTTTTCATTCTGAAAAATCCATTTTTTTTTTTTGAGCTTATGTGTCTTCATTTTATTGGCTTTGGTATGACAACATGACTATTTTCTGTGTTGGCCTTTAACAATACAGCTTCTCCTTGTGTATCAAATTCTAAAGTCTTATGCTCAATTTGTGTTATTATTACTTTATAATAGATTCTATAAACCAAAGCATGATTTTGGGATCCTTAAAGCATATCAAATCCAGATGTCATGATATTTGTAGTTAAGACTTTTATGATATAGGGTTCTTTTAAAGAAACAGTGAGATTTAGATAGAAATGAAAATAAATTGGTCCATTACATTAACTTGACTCTACTATGCCTAATAGAGAATTAAAAAATTTATTATGTCTACAATCTCTTATGACAACAATCACAGAAGTGTTCAAATCATTTCTTATTAAAGGTTTTAAAACAATTTTCACAAAACTAACATGATATTTGTAGTTAAGACTTTTATGATATAGGGTTCTTTTAAAGAAACTGTGAGATTTACATGGAAATGAAAATAAATTGGTCCATTACATTAACTTGACTCTACTATGCCTAATAGAGAATTAAAAAATTTATTATGTCTACAATCTCTTATGACAACAATCACAGAAGTGTTCAAATAATTTCTTATTAAAGGTTTTAAAACAATTTGCACAAAACTAACATGCCAATAATTGTAGTGGTTTTCTAAATGTACCTTGATTATATATTTTGATAACAATTCAAATTTATGGTCTTCTTCCATTATTGGAACAATTTTTCTACCAGTTTAATGACATAAATTATTTGATTTTCTAATTTTTTTCTCAATATCTCTGATCAACACAACTTGTGAATCCTTAACTTTCGATTCTCCATAATTTCTTCTTTCTCCTGTCTCTTTGAAGTAGGCCTAGACAAAGTTCTAAAAATTTTATCCATCAGTAACTATTGATTAATATTAATATTTTAATAAGCTATTTGTCAATGTTTTTATGTGATCTTACTATCTTCTCACTTCAATAACAGGTCTTATGGTTGCTATGCGACTTGGGTGATAGTCTACAAAGATCTTAATAATAATCTTTAACTACTAAGGAATAAAATCTTTAGAAATTTGTCTAACTCTTAAATCAAAGAAATAAGATAAAAATAAATAAATTTTAAGGACTAGAATGGAAAAAATCAAAAGCTAGAAGGCTTTGACTTAGCTTGAAAATGCCTTTTCTCATTAAGGATTTTTATGTCCAGGAAAGATCCGAACAATGTGGACATATGTCCGCAATAGATTTTGCGCAGCTAGCTAGGGCGGTGTTGCTGCAGCTTGCCGGGCTGGTTGGTTGGCTTGGCTCGGCACGCAATGAAATCAAACAGGACACGCTTTTTCGGTAACTTCAATCTCTGGTCAAACCAACTGGAAGACCCGACTTGAATCTATTAGGGAAATTAATTTATTTTTATTTCATCAACATGACGTGTAGGTGTGGCTCGGCTTTCGCAGTTGTTTGGTACTTCCTCCCTCGCGTAAAGATTGGCCATTTTACTTTTTTATATTAAAATTTAACTTAAATATATTTATATTAGTTTATATAATAATTTTAAATTAAATATAAAAAAAATTATATTTATAAACAAAATTTAAATTTTTATAAAAAATTATATAAAAAAGTTGAAGTTAATAGTATTATTAAATTAATTGATGTAAATAGTAAAGAACACGAGATTTGCAAAATTAAGTTAAGATCATTGTTAAAATGTTGGAGGCAACAAGCACCAATAGACCAGTCCTAAATATTTAGCTGTGTTTGCAAATTTATCTGCAACATCTATTTAATCGTAAAATTTTCCGACTAGCATATTGGTTCTTAATTCCTGGTAAAATTGAGTTAGTAAGAAAATTTTAATTTATACAAAGGAAAAACTGATATTTTAAATGATTTATTAACTATCAAAATATTGTGACACAATTGATTAAAAAATAATTACTAAATAGTTTGAATAATTTAACTTTCATGTAACTGTCTGACTTTAATCTTTTCAATTGTAATTTATACTGTGCAGTAACTATTATCTTATAAATTTAAATTACATCATAATTTTTAAATAAATAATTAACCATTTAAATTATTAATTTTATTTTTTATAAATCAAGTTTATGTGTTCACGTAGTTTGACTAATATACTATAAATTAGAAAAAAAAAACATTTATACTAATTTAAAATGGAATGGAAATTAATAAGCAATTTATAATAACATGTAAAGGTTTGAGTCCAAAAGTTCTATTTACCCGAATATCAAATGACATGAAAATGCTTCCAGGTCCAGCAAGCTGTAAGCAATAAAAGGTAAAGCAAAACCAGCCATGGAGGTACTGGAGTGGAGGAGGGCGGCTAGGGGAGCTCATTCGGTTGCTTCGGTCTGGAACCGATTCAAATGTAATGATCCGATCAATTTTTAGATTTTACAAGGCATATCTGAATTACTTGAATTACATGTCAGAATTAATCCAAACTGTCAGAATTATATTTTAGTTTATTCAATTTGAGTTATTTGGTTCTATTTTCAAGACTAGACATATGGTAAATGAAAAAAATAAGATACATATTAAAATTTTTTACCTCTCATATCTAAAATTGAAGAAAGATAGATAACATATTGTCCAAAATTAATATGAAATAATTTTATATATGTAGGGTCAATATGAATAATGCTAAAAATAAGTAGAAAATAACTTTATATATGTAGGGCCATTATGGATAATGGCATAATATTTAATACTATTTAGTTTTATTTAGATTTAAATGTATGATCCAATAACCGAATATGAAATTTAGTTTTAATCCGAACCGACCAAACTAGTAAAGAAACTGAATCATTTTATTCAAATATAATCAAATTTTTTCCGATTTTTTTTTCAAATAATGCTCATCCTAAGAGCGGTGTCATGTGCTGTGGTTATATTTTCTTTTCAAATACCAAAAAGCCGAAACAAACACAAGGTCGAAACATGAAATTAAATATTGTGGTATGTCGTGCAGTATACCACTTACCACAGGTAAGTGGCATGTAATATAAATGTTTTTTCATTTTTTCATTTTTTTGCATGAAATATAGTGGTATACAGCGATATTTTTTTTGTATTTCGTATAGTAGTAACTTTTTATATATATTTTGTCAACAAAATCATGGTATATCACAAAAACCACTAGGTGTTTGTGTGGTTGTGGTGGGTGTTGGGTTTGTTGTGTTTTTTGGTTTGGTTGTTTGGTGGTACGGGTTTGTGGTGGTTGTGGTTTGTGGTGGGTTAGGGTGTGTGGGTGTACCGCAGCATTTGGGTAGACTTTTCGTGGATATGTGTGAAATATGGTTTTTTTGGGTCATTTTACATATCAAAATATCATACTATAAATATATAAAATTAGGGCGGTTTGGGTTGTTCGGTGGTGTAAAACATAATTAATACACATATTATAAAATAAATATTTACCTTAATGTTCTTTTGGTTACTTTTTTCTTTTACTTTTTTTTTTATTTTTGTTTCAGCGAGTATTACCACAAAAGGTGTATTGTTATTATTAAAATATTGACTTGGTTTTTCTCTTGTTTATCAATAAATTAATTGTTTTATATGTATTATTTATTTTTGCTCCATATATAACATTTTTTGTGTTATAAACATAAAAATCATCTTCTATCATATACATTTTATTAATATTTGACAAATTATAGATGAGAAAAATTAAAATAAATATAAAAATATATTCAAAAAAATTCTTTACTTAATTTATTTCATCTTAAAATAATATTCTAACTTTTATTTTTTTTATGAAAATGGTAACAGTATATAATACAATATACTATGTGATATACTTTAAAAATATAATATATGGTATACCTGACAGTAAAAATATTTAATTCCTTGGGTAGAAAGGCTCTTATCCTACGTGTAGGCACCACAAGATGTACCAATTTCTTTGTTGCTCTGGTGTAGGTTCTAGCACACCTCACCATTAATTTATTGGAGGCTAACATTACATGTGTCAAGATTTTTTTATTAAAATTTTACGAATTGTTATATTATATAGTTTGATTGATTGAAAAATCAAGTGAATTCAGTTAATTTTTTTCACCCCCTCAGATATATGTGTGCGTGTGTGTATAAACTGACTACTAGAGTTTAACAATATTTTTAGTTTTATTGAGTTTGGTATATTTTTTTAAATTTGTTTGCAGGAGTAAAATTCACGATTGTAGATTCAATGTAGTAAGTTGTAACTGTGCTGTTTAAATATAAGTAAATCATGTATATAATTTTACTCAAATCACAAGCTACTAAACGGGTTTTATAGATTTATTTTTATGAAAGTGTTTGGATTTCTAACATTGTTCAGTCGAAGAAAAGCGAAAGCAACGCATCTAAGTATAATAATGTGGTAAA
Organism: Aquilaria sinensis; assembly: GCA_005392925.1. Classification (NCBI taxonomy): domain Eukaryota; kingdom Viridiplantae; phylum Streptophyta; class Magnoliopsida; order Malvales; family Thymelaeaceae; genus Aquilaria; species Aquilaria sinensis. The sequence goes on from SMDT01000231.1 coordinate 693,777, forward strand.
AAGTTGTAAAATTGGTCCCGAATGTTTTGTTGCTATTGCAAATCAGTTATCAACCTCCATTTTTTTTGCGAAATTGTTCAAACCTTTATATTTAATTGCACATTGGTTCCTATCTCTAAGCAAGTACAAAAACTTGATTTACAAAGAGAAAAATTGATAATTTAAAATGTGTATTAATTATTAAAATTTTATGGTACAAATTGAATTTCTCGGAAGATAGTTGCCTAACAATTTAAATTAAAACTTACAAACATGATGCCAAATAGTTACATGAGAGTTAAAAAATTCAAACTATTAGGTAGCTATTTTCCAATATATCTAAATTATACCATAATTTTTTTATAGTTAATGAGCCATTTAAATTACTAGTTCTTTGTACATTGGATTCTGTGTCTGTTGAAGGCTATAGGGACCAATATGCAATTAATTGTAAGAATTTGGACCAATTTGCTACATAATGGAGCTTAAAGACTGATTTGCAATGAAAAATAGAGAGTAGGGACTATTGGTGCTGTTTACTTGTAATAAAGGTGTACGGAGGGTAAGGTATGGACTATGGAGCCAGTGGCCCCAAATTCCACCATTTGTTTAATCACTTATTCGTTTCCTGGCATTGAAGCCTTAAACCAGGTTTTGGCCAAGAAATGACATAAAGAAGGATGTACCAAACACATGCTGCGTTTTCATTTTCGGTTCATGCGCACGTTTGCTTAGGCCGAGAGTGGGTTTGTCAATTCTTTTTTGCAATTGCTAGATGAGTTTGGATCAAGTACCGAAGTGGAATAATTTAAAGGGTAGGTACCACCGGGCCACCGGTGGAACTATGGTATAATTATTAATTAGGGTGCGTCATGATCAATCCTAAAAATTCGATTTCATTATTTATATATGTGGTCTATAGACTATAGCACCAAATATTATAGGTTGGAGACAGGACCAATTGTTAATTGTACTTCATCTTCTTTCTTATTCATGGTTTTAAAATATTATTTATTTTTAATTTTTAGTTCTCTAATCCACTAAACAACATTAAATTCATTTCAACAATATATATATATATTTATTTATTTATTTTTGTCTTTGTTTAGTTTAATGGTTTCTTCTAACAATACATACATACACTCTTCTCCAACTCAAACAATCCCTAATCAATAATTCTATAATAAATATGTGAAACTTTTTTTTTTCATTTTCTTTTGGAAGAACAATATAGCCTTCTAAAATTTGTTTTGTTTCAAAATATAATTTTGATTTTGGGTGGATAAGATGTTGCGTTATTTGTTTTTAGACTTTGTAGAAAATTCTACTTTGCTAGTAACTTTTTCGAAATGACTACCACCTAGTCGGTTTACATTTCTAAAATGCATTATTTTCATTTTTGATCTAGAGTCAATTCCATGTAAGAACTAATACATATGTCTAATAATAAGTTTGATAGTATACTTCTAGAAATTTATTAAAATTTTATGATTTTTTACTTTTTTACTCACACAGCATAAAAAAGAGAAAAAAATAATAAATATTCGTGATTTTTAAAAAAGAATATTTTAAAAGTAGTTTCCATGTTTATCAAAAGAACGGGCTTTTAATATATAATATTTTACGGATAGCGGCCTAATTCACAATCACACGAATTGCTGGGTTTTTAAGAAATTTGTAAGCTCTCAAAAGCAAAAATCGGAAAAAGCGGATCCATCAATTTTTTATGTGAAAACTGTTTCCTAAAATGTTTTAATATTAGCTCTTCCAATCATAAAATCTTAATTTTTCCATTAGTAGGTACTAACAAGAAATGATTTCAAAAGTAGTTTTTGGAGGCTAAAATTTCTTTCTTTTTTTTCCCCCATCAGGAATCTCTTATAGATTTTCCCCCAACTAAACAATCTTCTTCTTTTTCTCTTTAAAGCTATAACACATCAAGGCAAGAATATGAGTAGCTGTTGCATTAAACAAACAATTTTCTTTTTAAAGAAAGGAAAACCAGTTCTTTCAGTCATTTGCCCTACTCCTACAAGAGATTTCTTCAAATCTTAAAACAAAATTCACATCTATAAAAATTAAATGTACATCATCACAATGGGGTGATCACGG